>VRYO01002782.1:6464929-6584082 GCA_009812075.1 Sialia sialis
CAGAGATCCCTTCCAACCCTGACAATTCCATAAAGTCACATAACCCTTCCCACAACAGCAGATCTCAGAGCAAAAGCCACTTTCATTATGCCTAACTCTAATATCTTGCTAAGGTTTTTACTAAGATATTATGTCACAACAAAACTCACTTTTCTATTTAGGCACAGTTCGCATTTTTTAAAGCCATTGCAACCATACAAGCAAGGAGATCTGCATGTTTTAAGCAAATCTGCACCCAGGCAGTTGCATTTGAATAAATTTACAAAGATAAGTCATTAGAACAGGTGCCCATGCACAGCATGGCTATTTAGAAGTATGCACAAGAAGCCACACTTACCTAAAACGTGACATTTAGGCTGCAAGCTGTTAACATCCCCTCTACAACTGCTCAGGCATCTCCTGCATGGCATTGCTGCTGGCATAGGCATATGCTTAGCTCTAAGTGGCCAGCAAGTAGAAAAAAAAAAACCCACACATGAGAAGCATAAAATAGCATGAATGTAAAATCAATGACTCAACAGAAGTTAGCTCAATTAAAATAGGAGATTATTATCCTCATGCTACAAAACAGTGTTAACTTTACAGCTACCTTTGGGAAAGGGCACAGTACATTCATTAGGTCTAGGCAGGGGGCACCATTAACACAAACAGCTCAAATCTCTGTGTGCCATGTTCCCCAGTAATAGCACCAAACACCAAGCAGCTGCACTCAGTGCTTGCATTTCCGCATGTCACTGAATGCTGAGTTACAAACACAGCTACACCAAGAGGTACACTTTTACCAGCCAGTGGAACAATCAGTATCTAGACTCATGGGAATTAGTTTTAATTACAACTGTTAAAACAATTCAGAATTAACAAGGAAGGAAAAAAATAAATAAAGAGAACCAAAACAAATGCTATACAAAACTACAGAATGAAGATGATCTTTCTTAGGCAAGGCTGAGCAGTCAGAAAAGCCAAATACGTTCATGCTATGCCAAGCTCACAGTAAGAGCTCATTATGAGCTCAATAACACACACAAAGCACCAAAATAAGCCATGCAAAGGCTCCACAGCAACACACAATACTAACAGAACAGAAAGTGACAAATATTCTATCCTGAACATTACTGCTTTTTATGAATTTTAAAGGGGTTTTTAAAAACAGAGCCTTACAGTGCTAAGGCCAAAGTCTCAGACTCTGGCACAGACCCAATTTTTTCATGTAATCCCATAATAAAAGCTAACACTCAGATGATTCAGAAAGCAGTCACCTATCCATATACACAGCCATAAAGACACAAGGTTAGAATGTGCTCATCAGCAAACACACTAGCAGTAACACCACCTTTCTTGACTCCCTTCTTACTCCATCAGTTGTGGATGCATAAACCCTTCAAGACACAAGCTAGATTTGTACAGGACCTTCAATATTAATCTCTGCTAAGCCTGTGAATATTGTGGATGTACAGCAGTAAGCTCCCACTTTTCTTTTTTGACAGCTCAAATTCAACACAGAACACACTTGAAAACAAAAGCTATTTTAAAAATACCAAATATACTTACACAAGTTTCTACCCACAAAACCCAAAGTCAAACTTGTATTTGCATGCACTGCTAATGGTACTTGCCCTAATAACCTCACTGAGTTCTCAGGTGTTTTATAATATGATAAAGTTCACCTCCATTGACTAATTTGTCCAAAGCTTCTGTATAGTTCAGGAGCCAATAGCTGTAAGAGGTTTTTCAAAGCTGTTGGCCCACACATACACTGTGTGCAAAGCTTCTTCAGTCCATCAGACACAGATTTCTTAAAAAAGCAGACTTTAACCTAAGAACAATCTGTAATCTTATAATGCCAATTTGCTTGCCTGAGAGGGGTTAGTGCTAGCAAAGGATGAACGCAGTGTTCTGGGGCAGCCAGCTAAGTAACAGAGGCTCTTACATAATAATAGTTCTGCCCCTGCCAGCAGGGCCAGAACCAGTACTTTAAAACTATGTGGAACCTAGAAATTCTCTAACTCCTTGAACCTAATTTCTTTGGCAATATTACTGGTTGTGGGATTTTAAAAAACTGGTTATGTTATGAAAAGCACCAAAGTATTTGAAAAAAGCCTTTGGAAAAAAAAAATCTTCAGAATTATCTAGGTCTACAGATTTCTCTGCCTATTGGCTTTCCAGCATACTCCTTACATGGAGGAAACAAAGGCGTGCTGACTCATACAGACGGTTGCATAAAATGCAGCAATGAATGTCTGATATAAATCAAAACACAAGCGTTTCTAGGAGCCTCTCTTCCTGCGGGCAGGAAAATCTCTGCCTGTTTTCAGTACCGATCACCCCGGCTGTGAAATAAGTGGGGGTTTCTAAGGGCAAGGACCGGTGCTTTCCGCCTGCCTCCCACCGGCACGCAGCAGCTCGGCTCCTCAGCAGGGCCGCAGAAGTGAAGTAGGTCAGCCAGGCACCGCGCTGTGCCCGCCCGGGCTGTGCCAGGGACAAAGCAGAAGGTGGCACCAAAGCACGAGGTGGCACCTAAGTAGGAGGGGGCACCAATGGCCGCCTCAGCGCCCTGGCCCTACCTTTCCCCGGACAGAACTGCCCGTGCCCCTAGAGTGACCACAGCAGCGTTCAAAACGCGTGTTTTACATGAGCAGAACTTGGTGCTTGTCTGACACAATCGCACTCTGTCAACAATCCTCCAGGTAAAGGAGCTGTTTTCTGTGCGATGTTCTGCGGGTCAGGCCGCGGGAGCGGAGAACGCACCCCGCCGAGTGGGGAGGGCCAGGAGCACCGGCTGAACCCCGACATCGCGGCCTGTCCGCCTCGGGGTCACTCAGGGGACCCACACACCCGGCTTCGGGATCGCTCGGGAAACAAAGCACGGCCACCCGCGTCCCGGGGAACACACCCGCTTCCTGCCTACGGTGGCTGACCCTGGCACCCGGAGAAGGGAGGGCGGCTCGGGTGAGGTGCCACAGAGGCACACCAGCGACTCCTGAGCTCCCGCACACTCGTGCGTCAGGAGGCTTGAACTCGGGGCAGGGACTGGCGCGGGCGCGGTCCCGCCACGTGGCTCGCGGGCGGAAGGCGGCCCCACCACTTCCGCTCCCCGCGCGCTCGCTTCCGCTGCCTTTTCTCGTTCCGGTTCCGCTGTGCGGCGCGCGCGTGCTCGAGCGAGGTCCGGTCCCGCGGCGCACGCGGCGCCCCCCGCCCGCCGCAGCGATGCTGGTCCTGTTCGAGACCGCCGCCGGCTACGCCATCTTCAAGGTGAGCCGCGGCGCTGGGGCTCGTAGGCGCGGTGCCTCTCGCCAGGCGGGTCGCGGCCGTCAACCTGCAGCGGAGCACAACGGAGGGCGAAGGGGAGGGCGTCGGGCCTGCGCTGGGAATTACGGAGAAACACGGGCGGTGGTGAGAGTGAGGGGTTAAATGAGAGCTCCCGCATGTCGTGCGGGGAGCGAGCAGGGCCGGGGGTGGGAGCGGAGGGGCCGCGTTGTGAGCGAGGCCTCGGGGAAGGGGCTGCTGGAGGAGGCTGAAAGTGCTTGGCGCGCAGAAAGGGAGCTCCCCGGTGTGTGCCATGCATCACCTGTGCCCTCGCTTCCTCCCCTCTGGCGGCCTGGGTTTGGTAGGAAGTTGTGCTCTCGCGGCCGTGCCCCTTTCGGCGTGTGCGGGGCACTCGGGTGTGGGAGTGTTGGCCACTTTCTCTGCCCGGCTGTGGCCTCGTGGCCGGCGTTCCGGCAGAGCCCCGCGGGTGCGTGAGGGGGCGCGTGGGAGACGGGCAGCGCCTTGCCGGAGTCTCGGCCGCCTCCCGGGGCGTGCCCTAAGGCGGGATTCGCGGGGAGCGGGAGGTCCCTGCAGGATTCCCGTGTCCCGACCTCGCTCTCCCAGAGGGGGAAGCAGACACCTTTGCAAGGCTTTGCCAGCCTCCTGACCGGCTGGTTCAGGACTGCAGCTTCCTTAGGCTTTGAATATGCCTAAACTAGAGCAGCTAGTGTCTTACTCCTCTCTGGATTTTCTCTTGCTTGAGTGTTGATTCCGGTACAGTTTTACCAGCTGGGTCATAGTTTGATAGCAACATCCTTGTTTTTTTTTTTTCCTCTCCAGCTTAGTCTTAGGGTTTAGCTTGTGCAAACATGAGTGCAGGTACAAAGAAAGGAAGGCTCTGATTTCCTTTGCCTGCAGCAGAACTGCACCGTTGCTGCTTTGTGGAGCTCTGTATTTCCTTTCTCTACCCTGAAACCTTTTCCCCTCATTGGGGTGAAGCCATGCAGTTTTGCCAATATTTTAATATAAATGGTAATATTTTAATTTCTGAAGATAGAGTAGGCATGAAGCAAAGGTAGAAGGGGGGATATACAGAGAAAACTGCAGGGAGGTTTCTGCAGTGTTTGCTGCGGGTCTCAGCAGCTGGGGCTGCCTGTCAGGTGTGCGGTGTGACTGCTGGAGAAGTGAAAGCTCGCTGCTGGACATGAACAGAAGTAGCGTGTTGGTTCCTGGGGTATTTTTTCTCTTATCTTTACAGATATATATATATATATGTATATGTACACAAACAAGGGACAGGACTCCTCCTGGAGCAGCTGTCTTGAAGCCTTTATTCCATCACCATCATCAGTCTTTTTTACAGAGTTAAGCATGGGAGATGGAAACAGCTTCAGCCGCTAACAATAGCAGATGAAGTTTTCTTTGTTACAAAGTCTTTTAACAACTTTCTAGCCAACAGCATATTAAGAGCTGACAAGCATTTGCTTAGGCCAATTAATAAAGCTGCACATACATCTTCCTTTGAACAATGCTTGCTTGCAATAGCTTAAAACAATAGATAAAACTTCATTATTAAGCTTACATATTTCTACTATCTTGCTTAACATATTTTCCTGAGGCCTATCTCTACACAGCTCACAGTCCTATTGTTTCTCGTCCTTGCATCTTCAGCATTCTTGCATTTCTCCATCCTGAGATTTCACACAGCTTTCTGAGAGTTTAATGCCTTTGCCCACAGTGGTAATTTATTAAGGTATGTATTTTGAGACAAGCTGTGGTTTCCTTGCTGATTTTGATGGCAGCTGCCAAGACTGAAAATGCCAAAGCCTCAGCCACAGTGCCCATCTACAGGGAAAAGTTCTCAATCAGCCAGTGTTCCTTCCCTGGAGAGAGCAGCTGTTCACCTGCAGCCTTGGGTCACTCTTACACTTGTTTTCATTTTATACTGAAATGTTCTCTGCAGAGTTTATCTGCTTTTTATTTCCTTTCTAAAGCAGTTCCTGAAGTCTGACACTGCTGGGAGGTTGGGGTTGTTTGTTTTTTAGTTACTTGAGGGTTGGACATATTTTGTATTTCTGAAGCTTGGGGACAGTTATGGTCACCCCCTTCCCTTTCCAGCAGTGACCACAAATGTTTGCTGCCAGCATAACTGTTCTTGGTGATCAAAAGCTGCCTTTGGGAAGCTGTGTAGCTCTCAAATGTTCCCTTGCAGGTGTTGTTCCCCCAGATAGTAAGGGCAAACAGGGTACAGCCAGGTTCTAGATCTTGGAGGACTTTCTAATGAATCTCACTGTCTTGAAGGACAAATTATCCATAAGCCTGTAATTTTTGTTCGCTAACAGTCTTGATTCTAGCAGTTTCTAAGTCTTTAATTTTCTCCATGTGTCCATGTCTGTTTATAGAGGCTGAAAGTTCTGTAGATCTTGGTGTAGGAAAGATGAACTGGGGGAAAGAATCATCTAGTGAGGAAAGGAATTGCTGCCCCCAAGGTTTTTCTGTGCTTCACAGTCATGTGGAAATTTAATTACTGTTTATTTGCTCAGCTACTAATTGAGTTTAAAAAAAGACAATCTCCTTCAACCGGGGTTTAAAAATCTGCTAGGGAGCAAAAATCATAATACCAGGAATGATTTCTGCACTGAGTTAAATTGCAATTGCATTGCATTTGCGTTGCGGGGACAAAACCACAAGATTGAGTGAGATGTAAAGATCTTGACTATTGCCCTGAGCAATTTTCTAGGAATTTGCCATGCACTCTGCATTTTGTCAAATACATATAGGCTCCAAGGGTGTGAGTGTTAATCTTGTGCTATTTAAAAGCTGAGGGGGTTCCCTGTGTACAGAGATGGGATTAAGCCATTGCTGCCTCTTAGGTAATTTTTGGCTTGGTTGATGACCAAGCTGTGGTGGTGACTCTTCTTTACAGGGGTGTTTTCTTTCTTGTTTGAGTTAGCTCTGATTAATGAAAATAACTTGGGGGATCACTGCTTTCTGTTAGGTTTCCTATGTGTTTTATTTTTCCAAAGCAGTGGCAAATTTGAGTTTGCGTCACTGTGGTTATGAGTGAGTCTTATAGAGGAGATGGAGCAAGCCCAGTTTTGATAAAGAAGAGGATTTTGCTTTAATGTGCCAGGTCCAGGAGGACACAGCCATTATTGAAGAACTTCTGTAATTCAGGTGAAAATAAAAATGTTGCACAATTGTCTGTTAGTAGGGTAAAGCTTCTGAAAGAGATTGGTGAAAATGGAGATCACTGAAGTTGAATTTGTTGACTTAATCATTGCTTAAACTACTGAGGTTTTTGGGTACACTGTAAATGTTTCAGGTTTCGTGGGTTGAAGATTGTTCAGAATTGAACTAAATACAGTTGTGTGTTGTGTTTTTTTCCCCTACAGGTTCTGAATGAGAAAAAGCTTCAAGAAGTTGACAGTCTGTGGAAAGAATTTGAAACTCCCGAAAAAGCAAACAAAATGTAAGTCAGCTTTATGTGGGGATAGCAGTGTGGCTTGTGGAAGGACTACAGCAAGGCTGTCTGTAGTTACACACAGCTGAGGTTCAGAAGGAGGTATTGGTTTTTGGGTTTCAGTATGGTAAAAGCTGTGAGCAATGATAATGTGAAGGTAGATACTCTGAGACGCTTACAATGGAATATCAAAGTGAAAGACATACCTTACAGTGTAAGTAAGCAGCAGAAGTCATTACCATGTGTCACCAAAGCGAAAAATTGAACAGTATTTTAAGGTGATGTGGGTGCTTTGACAAGAACATCCAAGCTTGTAATGCTGGAAGTGTCAGTGAAATGACAGGGTTTTGTGCTCACAGGAAATGCTTTTTGCAAAACCGAAGCTTAATCCAGATGGAACTATGTAAATCACTGTGAATTGAGAGCTAGTGTTGTTGCCCATGCCATTAGTGAGAGTTAGCACCACTGCAGAGTTGCGCAGAGATTGCAGCATCCACTGATCAAGCTGCCTTTCTAGCAAATTGCCTTAAAGCTGGAGACAATGGTGGATTCCTTCCAAGTCTGGTGTTTTTATTGAAAGATTTCTAACCAGCTTTAATTATAATGGATGCATCTGAACAAGCTATGCCTTTCATATTTATCCTGCTCTGTGACAGTGCTTAGAGCAGAGGCCAGAATATCCCACATCTGCTGGGTTGTAGTGTGGTTAATCTTGTCCTGGAGACATCATCTTGGCCACTTGTTACACAGGATGAGGCTCTTAATGGATCTCTACTATGATAAAAATAATTCCTCTTTTGCCTTTCTGAAAAGGCATCAGTGTAAGCCTGAGGCTTTTGTTGGGATCTGCAAATGCTTAACTCAAGTATTCAGCTTTATCTGTGACCTTGCTTCCTCTGCAGATACTTGACTCACAAAGAGCACTGGTTAATCAGGGCTGGATTAGTTAAATGCCTGTCCCTGACAAGGAATTTACTGGATTGAGATAACTTCTTAACTGTAACTATATTATCAACACCACAGCCTGTGTGAGGGGTAGAGGGAAGCTGTGCCTAAGGAGCTGACACAGTGTGGTTAGACACTGTTCGGATGATTCTTGGCCCTGGTCAGCACTTAGGGCATGAAAGAAATTTTTGTTGTTTGTCTTAATCTCAGCTCAGAACTTGTATTCTAGCATATAATTACAGGGGAGGACTTGAAGATTCATGGGCAATGAATCAGTTCAAATTTAAACTCTTTGAGGATGCATTTGGTTGAAAAGCATCTTAAATCTGAGCTGTGCAGGCTCTGCATTCCATGGAGGCAGAACATTTCCTTTTGAAGATGAGTAGGAAGATGCTATCATCAGTCAATCAGAGTGCAGTGTTGAAATTGAAATGGATGATGTCTATCTTTAAATATGAACTACAAAGCAAAAAGAGGGGTTAGGTTTTTTCTGGTGATGTTAGTCCAAGAAATACCAAATCAAAATACCTTTTTTTCCTTTATATAACTGTTGTGGGACCCAGCTGAAATTGGCCAGACCAGACTCAATTGGCCAGTTTAGTGCCCTCAGTCCTTTATGAGGGTCTGCATATTGATCTCTGCTCTCATGAAGCCTCAGGGAAAAGAGAGGAGCTGTAGTAGCAGAGGTAGAAAAAAGAGAAAATGGTTCTAGAATGTGGTTTATGTACACTTGTTTATACACTTCTATTTTATTTCTGTAGAGTAAAGCTGAAACACTTCGAAAAATTTCAGGACACAACAGAAGCACTTGCTGGTAAGTTAATTAACACTATTATTGCAAAAAAATCAACTCATGCACTAGTTCACTCATTACTTACCTGTGTCCATGCTCTTTTCTTAGCTTTGAAATTACAGATTTTTTGAAAGTGAGCTGGTTTTGATGGCTGCATATAATGCAGTAAAGATGTAATAAAGTCTAGGTTTTTCCTTCGGTTCATATTTTTAAGCAGCTTACAAATGAGCCCCATATAAGTTGTGACTGGTACATGTAGCCTGTCTGTTGTCAATGATGGATTTTTGTTGAAGCTGAATATCACTGATCTGAGTCAACAATTCGTCACTACCACTGAGACAACAGACAGGTATTAGAGAACATTTACTATTACAGCCACCTGGGTTTTATGGACTTATGTGATGCTTGTGGTTTTCAGCCTAAAAAAGGTCTGTGTTGTCCTTAAATTCAGAATTTTAAGCAAAATAGAAAGCCTTATATTCAATAATTATTACTAATTTTACACTTAAATGCTGGATGTGTGGTCCGGTTTGAACAGAAATGGTAGGAATTCTAGCTGATAATTCAGAAATGGTGCGACAATTACTGCTGAATGGGCTGTATGACTTCAGTAGGTGAATGTTCTAGGTCACATTTGTAATTAAAGAGTAGTTCTTCATATTCTGGTGAAGTAGGGATAACTTGTAAAGGAGGCAAAGAAGCAAGAAGGGAGACAACTGTCAAACATAAGATGCAAGTGAAAGAGCTGAGTTTGAAGCTGTTGTACTTTCCTCTCCATGGCATTTTTTGGATTGTGTTGCTTTTGCATAGGTTTGGATTCAGTTAATGTATAGTTAGGCTGATTAAAAAAACTAAACAGCAAAAACATCCAAAACCTTCTACTACTTTGCTTCAAGTTGACTTATCTGTGAAATGGAGAGGTTCAGACTACTTACAGCTCATTTATTTTAAAGGGAAGATTGTGTATGTGACTGTTTCAAGGGAGTTTGATGCTATTGGCCAGCTTGCAGGGTGAAAATTATCTGTATTGCAGAAGGGTTGAGAGGAAACTCAGCACAGCACTTTGATTTTACTCTTGCATGTCGTTAGGTTGTGGAAACCAAAAATCACTGGCTGCTGCTTTGTTACTGTGATAATGATTTATCAATCACAGAAGTTCAGTAGAGCACAGAGCTGACCCTCAAAGAGAGTTGTATAAGTGCCTGCTTAAAATATATTGTGTGGGATTGTAAAGCTTTTACAGATCTATTAATATTTGAGAATGAACAACATCCTTTAAAAATTCTCCTGTCTGCATGCTGTATTAAAAGAGTCTTTCTGACTGGCCAGTTTGGCACCATTCCTGGGGCTTTAGATAGTACATTATCATCACCAGAGAATGCAAATAAGCCATTACTCAATTTAGGATATCATGGTTGCTGCTTAAGGGACCTGGCAAATGGTTGGTTAATTAAATGATATACAGAATATTCCCATATAACCTTGCCGTTGGAAATGTTAAACATGTATCTAAAGCATATGGCATACTGTTTGTAGAGATCTTTAAACAAAATTGGCAAAAATAGAACTGAAACATATGGAGAAGGGAGAGGCAACTGGGAGAAGGATTTTTGATTTAGGCCCTCAGAGGAAGAAGTATAAAATTTTCTTCTATTTTGATTTTTAGTTATTGCATGGTGAAGTAGCATTGCAGCTCAGATTAGAGCTACTGTGGACAGTTAAAATAAATACATGAAGTTAGGAATAATATTTTTGCAGGTTTTAGGAGGGGGAAGAAACATCATCTTTGGTCTTTTTGTTTTATACAGCATCCACAGCTCTTGTAGAAGGCAAGCTCAGCAAGAACTTGAAGAAGATTCTCAAGAAGATAGTGGCAAAAGATGCGCATGAGCAGTTGGCTGTGGCAGATGCCAAACTTGGAGGTGTCATAAAGGTGATAATTGATTTTGCTGTTTTTCCTTTTGTCTCATGCTACTGACATGCTATTGTCAGATTCCAGAGATGTTGCAGTTACTGGCAATGGATTATGCTGCCGGTGCTGTGTTAGCAGCATAGAGGAGGATAGTTAATCCTCGTATGTGTACAGGAAGTTGTCTTGAGTACACAGGTGAGTGATATGGTAAGAATGCACTGAGCTCTTCATGTTTGCTTTAGTTTTCTCTTAAATATTGGTTAGAAACCCAACAAGTAAAGAGTGAAGAAGAGTGAAGGGAGGAGCCAACCAAAAAGCCCAAGCCAGGCAGACACATATTCCTCCCTAACAGATGCAGCAATAGTAGGGTGGTGATTTGTTGCCTTGTTGGGAGGGGGCATTGTTGTGCCTTCCTCAGTGTTCAGGCAGCTTTGCCCATCTCTTAGTCCTTCTCTGCCAGAGAAAAAAAGAGGCTTGTTGGAGGTGGACCGCCTTTTCCTCTATCTCCTAGTTGTCAAATATCAGTTTCCCATCTCATGTCCAATTGTTCCCTATTCCACTGAGCTTTGTTCTGACAACCTCCTCAAGCTTAGGAGACTGTGTAGACTGCAAAATGAGGGTTTAAAGAGAATAATAGCAAGGACTTTGAACTAATTATTCAGTCTTGTTCTCTGAAAAAGACAAAGCCCTCAACCCTCTACCTCTGAATTTTCTTTTTGTGGCCAAACTGTTTCTAGTAAACTTCAAAATCTTGAATCATAAGTTGAATGTTCTACATAGCAGATAGAGCATTAATAATAAATCTGCTCTTCAAAGTGGAATATTAACTGTGTGGGGAAGTGGGGCATCAAAAATGGATGAAACTTGTGCGATCACAGGGTTGCAGTGGGAAAGCCAGTTATAATGATGTAAGGCTGCTGGAATAAGGACTTCAGGGAAATGTTGTATTGTGCCTGACTTTGGACCACTGATTTCCACACTGCAGGAGAAGCTGAATTTGAGTTGTATACACAGTCCAATGGTTACAGAGCTGATGAGAGGAATTCGCTCACAGATTGAAGGGCTCATAACAGGCCTCCCTTCTCGAGAGATGGCAGCTATGTGCCTGGGTCTGGCACACAGGTGAGTTCCTACAATAGCTCTATTTCACCCCGTCTGCCCCACTCCTGTGTCCCTGGCTGTGCTGTGCTGTTTCAAGTGTCTGTGAGTATGTGGCATGGCCTCATACTCTGTAAGTCAAGATACTTTTGTATTTGAAATCTTGTTTTACAAAGGAAGGGCTTTCCAGTTTGCACCCACCCTTTAGGAAAAGGCTGCATCTTCACCCAAGTGGAAGCTAGTAGCTTTCCTTTTCATGTGATATACTTCAGGATTTCATCTGGAATGTGTCTGGAGCAGTCAAGGGAGTAATTTAAAGCACCATTGCCCCTAAGATACAAGGTGGAGACCATGATTTGATGACTTGTGTCAGAATAAATACCCATATAGTAGATAATGCAAGTATAAAAGGCAGGGTGGTTCTTCCCACCTTTTTCTTGCTGCTTTTTAGATTTAGTGAAATAGTAGTTAAATACGAAGTTGTTGGATCAACATGGGATCGAGCATTCCATTAGTGAGTAACTTTTAAATCCATGTTCTAATGTGAGCTTGTCCTGTCAGAAGCCATTGGCAAGTTAGAGAAATGCTTTGCTGTAGCTAATTCCTTAAAAGTGTGTTTGCTTAGAAAATGGGCGTTAGTACTGAAAAAAGACTTAAGATGCAAATCCTCATTGATACCAAGTGTCTTTCACTGTAGCATACAGAGAAATTGTTAACATAACATTAAAGCCAGATGGTAATGGGCTTTCTCAGTGAGAATATGTTCCAAGAAGTTTCTTTTGTTGCTTCACATTAGTGTTGCTGGTGTTTGCTGCTAGGGAGGTGCAGTTTTGTGGATTGCCTCTAGCTGCTGCCCAACTGGAAGTGCTGTTGACAAATACATTTTGTGGGGAACCATGCAGCCAGTTAATTTACTGCCACAGCACTTGTGTTCAGTCTGCTGCAGGTGGTACAAATAACCTTAACTCTCCCTTTCATCCTGGTCACAGGGTATGGGAGGGACACATGTCAGGGCTGTTGTGAAGCTTGTGTCAGTGTGGCTTCTGGCCACAGCTGAGAGCAGTCAGTGGCACAGAATTGAGCTTGGCTGCAATGAACAACTGTATTCATGTTTAAAAGGAACAGGTGGGGCATGTTCTGCAGCAGGATGTCAGGATGCTGATGAAACTGTATTTGTGTCTCCTCAGCCTTTCCCGATACAAGCTGAAATTCAGCCCAGACAAAGTAGATACCATGATTATCCAGGCAATTTGTAAGTATATTTAAAGCTTAAATTATTAATGGATTTGGCTTAGGATAGCTGACTCCTTTATATTGACTAAAATGAAAAGTATTGCTGTCAATTTCCTCCTAGGATGTCTTAGTAAATTGGGCACTCATGTTCAGCTAAGCATAAAGTGTGTTTTCTCAATAAGGTTTTCCACTAGCAGGAACATTTTTAGGGCGATACAGTAAACTGGCATGCACTTTCAGCTGAACTACAGGCAGTGTTAGTTCAGTCCTCTGAGGGCTTTCCTTCCCAACATGCCTCTCTTCTGAGTGGTGCTGGGAGAATGGGCCCCACAGGATAGCATTTTCTGACCCATCATTTAGGTGGTGTCTTGCATAGAGGGCAATGTAGAAATAGGCTCCTATGTTAGGTGTGTAAATCACACTGCAGTGTGTAATGCTGTATTTTGTCTCCTTGCATTCTAAATGGAAAACAGACTGAAATTGTTAAAGCAGCTAGGAAAGCCCATTCCTCATTTTTCCTTGAAGACACACACATCATAATCTGAACACTTGCTGTGAAGCAAGTGGTGAGGAATCTTGTTTAGAATATTAATTCCCAGACTGTTGCCAATGATGAAACATACTTTAACTGAAATTAATGATGTGATTCAGTTCCTTCGTCACTACCACTGAGGCAACAGAAGGGAATGTTGGTATTGCATTAGCAGGAAATATTTTAACCTCAGGGCCCTCTAGCAATATATGCTGTAGGTGCTCTACTCTAATAAACTATAAACCTGGTTATTTGTCATATCTAGTAAATGGTGAGCCGCTGGCTTTATATTTGGTATATTTATATTATAACAGCAACTAAAAGGCTTTTTTAATCAAATAATGTGATACAAAATCAGTTTGTTACCATTAAAACATTTTTTCCTCAAAGTTAATTGAATGGCTACATTTTACATCAACTTTGTGTGTAGCATTTTTGCTGACTAAGAGGAAGAATAACTGGCCTGTGTGCTCCTTCTAGGGGAATGTGCTTTGCAGCTGTTAGGGAATTTGTTCAGGATGGTCTCAGTGATAAAAGTTTGAGGCCACGCTCATGGGAATTCTAACATTTCTATATTACGGTATTTTGCAGTTCTCTGAAAAGTAAACACTTCTACTGTACTGCAGTTTGGTTTGTTCCAGTATTTATAGATTGACATACTTAAGGTAGTCTCCCTTTACACTGTTTAAGTTGGTTTATTTGAGAGTACCACATTTTTAGGTAATCATTTTAGAAAAAGAACTCCATCCTTCTTTGTTTTAGCGCTTCTTGATGACCTGGACAAAGAACTGAACAACTACATCATGCGCTGTCGAGAATGGTACGGCTGGCACTTCCCTGAACTGGGCAAAATCATCACGGATAACCTCATGTACTGCAAATGTGTGCGCAAAGTCGGTGAGTGCTAAGGGCAGCTGAGCCTGGGGCATGGCAGTGGGCAGGGCCTGAGTGGCACTGGTGTGAGACCCACTCACTGCTCATCACCCTGAGCAATGCTGCCTTCAGCAGCAGGGCAGATGGGGCCAACAGAAAAGGAGGATATGTTTGCACGTGGATGTTGGTGCAATTTGCCATTTGGAAGCTTAAGTGAAAGCTACTGCCACGTCAACCAGTCCTTCATGGACCACCAGCAGATCTTAGAATCACAATTAGTCAGCAGACCAGTTTGGAAATGAGCTCCTAAAAAACAGATGTAAAGAGAAGTGTTGCCTTTCTCTGGATGTTCTGGAAGGTGGTGACTACTAAAACTACTCACAAGAGCAGAAAGAGTGACTGCTTTATTTTGGACACTTGCCTCACCTCTTGGGCTCACGTGCTTTGTATTGATGATTTTTTTTTTTATGCTTGGTTGGTTTTTTGTAATAATGAAGTTTGCAGTCCAGAGAGAGACTTGTGGTTTTAAAGGGAGCTTTTTTTTCCCCCGGTTGCAGAAACAATTAAATAGATTTGTTTAGTGGTAAGTGACTGCTTCCTGGAATTCTTTTCTTGTAATATTGTCACTGAAAATTTTGCAGCAACCAACTACTGAAAAGATGAAGTATGCAGTTTGGGCTTTCAGTTTTTTGGTTTTTTTTCTAGTTTCAAATTTAATGTTTCCAACCATTCCTAGCTGGTACAAACATAAAGTCAGAACGCTGACATATATTTTAGGATTTTGAAATACTGTGATGGCAGACTTGACTCACTATTTTTATTTTGGCCTTTTATCTTCATCTGTTTCTGTGCTTTTTTTACTAGTTCATCTCGCCCCCAGCACAAACATGCTTTCATCTGTCCCCCACAGGAGACAGAAGCAATTTTGCTTCCTCTGATGTTTCTGACATCCTACCAGAGGAAATTGAGGAGGATGTGAAGGCTGCCGCTGAGATTTCCATGGGGACAGAAGTATCAGAAGAAGACATAAACAACATAATCCATCTCTGTGATCAGGTATGTACACATGGATGGATGGGAGTAGGACTCTATTGCCGCTGTTTCAGAGCCACTTCTGCCAAGGAAAGCTTTTCCCAGGGCAGTGCTAATGCTTGTGATGGCAGTGATGATTACTGTATTGTTGCTCTCCTGATGCTCACACATGAGGGTGCACAGTCACTACCTCATCTGAGCCATCTCATGCTGTTGATGTCTGCACAAGGCCTTGTGAAAGTGGCAGCCTTACTTTTGGCAGGAATTTTGCTATTTGTGGTACTTTTAAGTATTTGAGATACTAGCATTGTATAGTCTCTTTTTAATCAGTCACTGTGGAAGCTAGGTGATAAACCCTGGGTTAAAAATGGACCACTGAAGCCCCAAAAGAATTAAGAGTTCTACTCTGCTCTTGTCTTGGCTGTGTGTCAACAAATACCCTCTGACTTCAGTTGTGCCAATTGGATCCCTTTGTGACTTTACCAGGGAGTGGCACGGTTAGGAGTTCCTGTTCTTGGTCTAGACCAGGCTGCTTTTTGTGCCTTATAGTTGTGTGTATTTGTATGGAACAAGAAAAGAGTGTGTATCCCATTTTGAGAACAGTGGCAAAGATTTATGTAAAACCTGAATATTCCAGGGTTTTGTCCTCAAGAAAATTTCCTTGCTAAGTATTTTTGTTCTGCTTCACTGTCTTTGGCATTTTGTCAGCTCCTTTATCAGGAGTTTTGCTAAGAAAATAAGTTGCATAGGAAATAAGCAGAACATATCCAATATACTTTGTGGTTGTAGCTTTGCTCTGGGAATATGCCCTATATAAAGCTTCCTGTAATTCTGGCTCTTTGCTGTTTGCATTTTGCAGTTTGTTAGTCTCCTACATTGGAATTCCCAGCACTTCTTCCTTTACTTATTCTTAAATAAAGCACTTCCTCCTTTATTTATTCCTAAATAAAGAGTAATTTTTCTCTTACTAGTTTTTGGTCAGCTGATACTGATACTGTAACCAAACTCTGTCTGCCAGGTGATTGAAATCTCTGAGTATCGGACACAGCTCTATGACTACCTGAAGAACAGAATGATGGCCATTGCTCCCAATCTCACTGTCATGGTGGGAGAACTGGTGGGAGCAAGGCTCATTGCCCATGCAGGTGGGTTGCAGTGATCAATGTAAATAAATCTTAGGTGACCTCATCAGAGGTTTTCTCCGAGAAGCTGGTCAGCTGAAAGCATTGTGTAAGGCCTGGTGAACAGGTTATGGTAAATGGGACCAAGGGAGCACTTCAGGAATCTTGAGAATACCAGCATGAGCTTGGTGTAGTAGTCTGTGATGATGAAGTTCTCAGTTGGCCTGAATTCTTTTTGGAATATGAGGGCAACTTAAGTCACTACCTCTTCTGAGACACTTACTGAGCCTCCTGCTGATAGTTCAGTCGCTTCTGAGGTAAAAAACAGCAGCGGTGCACTTCAGTGGGTTCCTCTGCAAGCAACCTGTGCTTTTGGAGCCTGGAGCATGCTTGCTAGCATAAAAACTGGCTGATGAAACAGGTGAAGGATGGGTCTTGTGTGGAAATCCAAGGGAAGGTTTATTGGGTCTCAGAGGGTCCAGGGACAAAGGCAAAACTGGGTTGAGGGCACAGGGTTAAATATGGCTTGAAAGATGTGGGTCTGAGGGTCAAGGTCCAATAGGGACAGGGGAAAGTGGTGCAGAGGGGCAGCCAACCAGGAGAACCGATAGGTTAATGGGCTGGGGTAATGCAGCAAAACATGGGCATCAAGGAAAGGGAGAATGCTCCGGGTACATACAAGGTGAACAGGGCAGAACAACTGTACAAACCAATAGAATTCAGGACATTAGCATGTGCCTGCAAAGGCCTATGAGAGGGAGGCACCTCTCACCATAGTCTTGGAGGGGTGTTTCTCCTTGCCTGCTTTTGCTCCTTCAGTGTTGAAATGTTACAACCCCAGTGGCAGACCCTTGAACATCCCCAAAAAACTAACACTGGGTATTTATAGTCAGATTGGCTGAAGGCAGCAGCCTTATTTCAGTTATCTGTGCTGTAGTTCTGTCGTGAAATCTTCTTGCTGTGAAATCTTCTCAGACTGTCAGGAGTAGGCATTAGTCCAGTGTGTTATTGAGTCAGCCCTCTTTCCTGATGCTCAAATCAAACCAAGACAGTAGAGGCTTGAAAGACTGATATGGTTTACCTGTCCTTAAGGAAACAAATGGGAAATAGCCCTCATGAAAATAAGATGGATCTGAGCTTCTTACATTGTTCAAAAGCAGGAATCTAGCTTTGCTGCTCCTCTGACAAATCACTCTTGCCTGTGTCACCTCTTTCTAGGTTCCCTCCTGAATCTGGCAAAACATCCAGCTTCAACAGTTCAGTTACTGGGTGCTGAGAAGGCACTCTTCAGAGCACTGAAGACTAAAAGGGACACACCTAAGTTTGGCCTTATCTATCATGCCTCCCTGGTGGGACAAAGCAATACCAAAAATAAAGGAAAGGTAAATCGCACAGTTGTGTTTAGTTAGCTTGGCTTTTTGCAGGGTGTGAATATCTAGAGCTTCAAGATGGCTCAAACTTGTGAGTTCAACACAGGTAACTCACAGTGAATACTCTTTCCATGGCTTACTTTACTGTATTGCATTGTGATAACATGGAAAATACCACTGTCATACAGATCTTTGAATATCGTTCTCTCCTGATCACAAAAGTACTGTCCATTTGATTTATCTGAGCAATAACAAGCGTACTCCTGCTGAGTTAGGATGTAACACTGGCTTTCTCAAGGGGTATGTTACTACTTTCTTGTATGTGATAGTAAACTAAGGTGTTAAAGGCATTAGGTTGGAAATTACACCTCAGACTAACCTGATCTAAAGGTTGGGGTAGAGTAGGAAATGTATAACTGACTTGCTGTCTGAGGTTTCCCTCTATTTATCAAGGAAATAAGATGTTACATTAACAGCATTTCAGTGTTGAAATAAGAAGACACCAATTATTTTTTGGACTAAACACTGCTAGTAAATGGTTACTTTGTTCTTTTTTATGTGGGTATGGTTTTCCAGATCGGAGTGAATCATTGCCTTATGTTAAGTCTTAGCATTTAATATTATTTTTGGCTTTTCCAGATTTCTCGAATGCTGGCAGCAAAGACTGCCTTGACTATTCGTTATGATGCCCTTGGAGAGAACACCAGTGCTGAAATGGGAGCTGAGAACAGACTAAAAGTAGAGACAAGACTGAGGCTTTTGGAAGAGAGAGGGGTAAGTCTTGCAGAGAGCTGCATTAAGCTGTCATTTTTTTTCAGGGTATAATTCTCTTTCTTTTTGACTCTTCTCGCTCTTACCCTGTAGTTTCTCCCGGCTTTGGCTGGAGTGGCTGGGTGTGTAAGTTGGCTGCAGGCATTTGTGTGTCAGCTCTTCTTGTTTATAGGGTTGTTTTTATTTGCATTATACTGAAAAATCTTGATAGTGAACAAAATTAATAAGATCATACCTTTCCATTCCTTACATCTCTATGAATTTCAAGGAAAGGCTTATTACTTTATAGCTTCTTTCTCTTTACCTTAGAAGGAGTATTCGTGCCAGTATTTTTTCCCACCCTGGTTCCTAGAATCTGGACAGAGACTGGTGGAGCTTAGTCTTAGGGAGCTTTTTCTGTAGCTAAGGCAAGATGATATTCTGCAAATTGCTGCATTGCTGTTGTACATCCTGATGCATATCCTGGCTCTCCACACCTGCTCTTCCATGTTGCCATCAGCAGTGTGCTGGGAGAATATAGGGACCATTTCCTTTTTTAGGTGGCATGCCTGCTACATGTGATCTTGTGAAGGACAACTAGGTTCAGCCTTCCAAGCTAGATCTGATATCAGTGCTCTAGTATTGGCACTACAAGAACAGAAAAGAAAAATCCAGAAAAACCTGCCCGTTCTCTTCCTGGGAAGTAAAACTTCCAGTCGGAACAAAGGCAAGAAGACACATTAACACCAAAAGACAAACCAGTCACCTGACAAGTACACATTTTAATTTGGTTTGGGGCCTGTGTTGTGGATTTGAAGTTGGCTTTATGCCAGCTGTAGGGTGATACCTGCCTTGACGTGCAGTTATTCTTGCCAAAACAAATGTGCATAAATTTGAGCTGCTTTTGTGAATTTGGATGTTATGCCATGTGACTGTCGTATATTTGGTACAGTAGTAGATGCCCCTTACTTGAATTGAGCTCTTAGAGAGCAGCATTAGGAAGGCCATTCACATCTCAGCCTTCCTCACCTCACTTACACTCCCTGTCACTATTCTACACTCAGGTGTAAAACTGGTGCAGGTACACATGAGCTTGACCTATAACATATGTCTGTCTTTCCATTTTTTAATTCAAGAGCTGAATAAATTGTGTTGGGAATTCTTTTCCTTATGAGTAATTTGTTTTTCCTATCTAAATTTTTCTTGTAGATAAGAAGAATAAGTGGCACTGGAAAAGCCTTGGCCAAGACAGACAAGTATCAAAACAAGAGGTGAATAGTTTTTCCTTTCAGCTTGGCTGAGTAAAAATAACTCTCCATGTTTTTATTTCTGAAAAGCTTTTTGGTTGTGGGCTGAGTTGACCTAAGATCCAGAAAATATTTCTTATGCTTTTTAAAAATTAATAATAAGTTCTGTTGCTAATGAGAATTTCCTTTTCTCCCGATTTTCCAACAGAAAATTACTGACATCATCAGATAGCAAGTAGCACCCCAAAAAGCAGGTTGTTAATATATAGCAGCTTTATTTATTACAATTCCACATTAAAGAAATAGCAGAAAATCAGAGCTTGAATTAGTTGCTTGGACATGGAAGCTGTCCTAAAGACGTACTTAACCATCTTATTCTTTAAAAAAAGGAAAAAAACAGGCACCACTTGTTCTGAGCAAGGTTTCATCTTCTTGTTTAAATCTTATATGTGATAAGTAACATATCTTAAGCAATAGATAAGGTCTTTATGTACTGTGGACACTGTTAAAACAGTTTCTGGTGCCCAAAGTGACACTGTAAAATATATCTGGGGCCGCTGAACATCTGAGGATTTAAACAAGGTATTATTAGTCTGTGCTGTGACATCTGGGTTTATTGCTTAATTTGGTTGCAGTCTTTTCACTTAGCTTGGCCTGCTTATTTTGCTGAGCCTTTGGTGTAGAGAGGGCAAGAGCTCAGCAAAACCAGGGCTCAGTGCTCATTCTGTGAGGAAAAATTAGCACTGTTGCACCCATCTGCATCCCCCAAACATCTTTCTGGAGTCTAGCTGTAACTTCTATTTCCATATGCCAGGCTCTTCTAAGTGTAGTGACGGCTGTGATTTCTGGAGCAGCTTTTGCAGACAGTGTCAGTCAGTAAATGAAGCATCAGGGCATAGCAGGAGGCAGGAGCTGAGGGAGGAGGTTGTTAAAGAGACAACATAGATGCTGGGGTTTGACCTCTTGAAATGAGGAATCATGAACTCCTGCCAGGACATGTTTCTTCTGTCAGACATGCTTTGCAAACATGTCTAGGCTTGGGGAGAATCTGAAGATAGTTCCTGGCTGTCTGGCATAGTCTGGCTGCCTAAAAGGAAAACTAACTCAGTACTTGTCAAATTGTCCTTGTAGTACAAAAATGGCAGTACTGCATGGGCATGTTAGAAGGGCTAAAATAGTGTTTTAAGGAGATTGGCAAATATCTTGGTCTTGTATAGAACTGTGGGTTTTGTATGAATTCGCTAAATCAAAGGAATGTATCAGAAGTTAAATGCAAGTTAGTTTTTAGAGATGAGGTTCAAGTGAAACATTTCTGTATGCTTTCCAACAAAGATGCAGGAGATGCTATATTTGTCTTATTTATGGTTTTGTGGTTTTGGTGTTTTGTTTTTAATTAGATGTATTATGACAGTGACAAGGAAGCCAGTGAGAGCTCACTTGGGTTTAATTGAAGCAGAGTCTACCTTTTGCTAAAGGCTACATAATCAATTTCTTTAAATGACTATGCAGTGTTAATAGCCATAGGAATAATCTCCCAAGTTTAGAGGATGAGTTGATGGTACCATCTGCTGGCATTGCCACATGCTTCCCAGCCCAGTCACTCAACTTCAGTTGTTTTTATAACCTGTGCAAGGCAGCTACTTCAGATTCCTGTTTTAGAAAAGTTCAGATGTTCATTGTGGTTGGGGAGAAAGTATTTTAGACCTAAAGTTTTAAAACTCCTTTTTTCTTTAGGAGAATTCTGTTCTGAGTAAGGAAAGAACTGCTTCATTGCTATTTGATGATTCTATTGCCCCTTACAATTTCCAATAAAAGAGCACTGGATTTCAGGGTGGCTGGTTCTCTAGAGCCTATAGAGGAGTTTGGGACTGAAAAATGAGCATGGAATAACTTGAGAAGAGGCAGTTTCAGACACAGATTAGATATTTGAATGTCCCATAAATTCTGTAATACAGGTGGTAGAGCAGTGAGCCGTAACATTACCCTGCCTTGTGAGTTTGCCCTGTCAGTGTAATGGTGGAGAGGCAGTGTAGAAAAAGCAGCAGTCAAGCTACTTCTAATGCTTTGTGTGTATATGTATTATTACCCCTAGGGTTCAATTACGGGGTAATATACCACGTACAATACTACACTAAATGGTGGGGAGCTGTGTGCTTGTGACCATATGGCTATGCTGGATAGGCTTTCAGCATCAGAGAAATCAATGAAATGGGTGATTCACGTGCTCTGTAGAGCCTTGAACAGGTTTAAACCAGGATCAACCTCTTGGTTAACTGGCATTCTCTTTTCAGATCAGACAGTAGTAGTTTGTGGGGTATCTCTTCCCTAGTCATGATTACTGATAAAGGCACTGTGTATTGGAGGGAGGACCTCATTACCTGTAGATGTTTTGTTAGCTGGGCAAGATAGATTTTCAAACATTCTTGGTAGGTTGTGTTGGAAAGTTTATGTTCAACTGCAGAGTCTTACCCTTATGGTTTGCTCTTCTTAATACATAAACTGACTTTTTCCTTGATTACAGCGAAGTAAAAGTTTATGACCCCTCTGGTGACTCTACACTTCCTGTTGTTTCCAAGAAGCGCAAAATTCAGGAGGTGGATGAACAAGACGCAGAGGTTGCAGTGAAAGCCAAGAAGTTCAAAGCAGAGATGAAAGGTTGGTTGCTGTACCTGTGCTGCTGCCATGTCACTGTTTGCATCGTGCAGTTGAGTTTAGCATTTACAGCCAGCCATGGTACCTGGGTATTCTCCTTGGGAATGACAGTGTATTTAAAAAGGTAATAATCCTTTATAGACTGACACCAGACTGCAGTCAAGACTACAAGCAGTTGTAAATGTATAAGAATATTTAAAAACAAAACTCTGCTCATTCCTGCAGAATTTCTTGCTTAGCAGGTTTGTATTTAGTATCTTGAAGACAGAAAAGCTCTCTGTAAAACCAGAACTTGCCCTATTTTCTTTCAAGAATACATTTTACTCTGTCTGGAAGTGTTTTCTGACATGTTTCAACATACAAAAAGGTCAGAATTTGACGTGAAATGACACTTGCAACTTTCCATCTGAATTTACGTAATGCATGAACAATTGTTATTCTCTGGGGAGCTAAAACTGAACTATGGACATAGTTGTTCTTTTCTTCACAGATAAGTTACTATGTGAAGAAATATTTTGAACTGTGACTCCAAAATCATCTAGTTTAACATTACGGTTCATTTTCAGAAACTTTCTGTTCTCACCAGTGTTTAACTTGAGAGGGGAAAAAATGGGGAAAAAGAAAATTACTTAAAGTCACTTTCCTGAGATCCAGAGCCACATCTGGACATGAACTGCTCACATGTTTTGCCAACTAGCCATGCCTGCAGCAGGTGAGGGTTGTCAGAGCCTTCTCTTTCTGCCTTCTCTGCAGCTCTGTTCTGGGGAATCAGAGTGCAGATACACTGGTTTAACATTTCTTCATGCTCAGGTGATGGGAGGTGTGATCATTCCAGACACTACTTGGTTCATGGTATCTGTGTTCGTGAAGGGAGCAACTTGCAGGAACCTAACCATAGCTTAGAAGTAAAATTACACTGCAGGGAAGAAGAATCCTTTGTGCTCTAAAGCTGAGATCTGTGCCCCAGCTTGTTCCCTTATACTTAACACAATGAGAAAAGGACATCGGTACTTAGGAGGCTTGAACTTTGGCCATTTGCTTTTGCAGAATGTGGGTGTTCTCACAGCTACTGCTTTTGAACTAACTTCCCTTGCTATAGGCAGAATTGTTCCCTTGGGCTTCCCCTGCATTATCAAAGCAAATGTTGATATCTCACCAGCAGCAGTTCGTTGCAGGTGAAATACTACATTGACTTCCAGCCTGCTCTTCTGTAGTTTGAGGAGGATATTTCTGTGCACAGTTACCTTATGCAATGGTTCATGGTTTTATACACAAACCTGCTTGTGTTTGCTTCATTTATTTCCAGATTTGGGGATTGGGTGGAGCTTAGCAGGCATCCTTGAGCTGGAGGTAGTGTCCAGAACACTTGTGGACTACTGAAATCTGTGCTGTTTGGCTGGCTGTTTTTCAAATTTCCCCAAATCTGAAGTACAGGCTTCAGATGTGTTACTTCCTTAAAAGATGGGTGATTCTTTATATGTATGGTTAACAAATAGCTCCTACTTTTTCTCAGTTTTATTTATTTTACTTTATTTAACTACCTGGGCATTAGTGCTAATTATACCTGTTGCTTCAGACTACAGAATAAATGTGTCCACAGAGAGTTTATTTATCTTATGTCACTTCTATACAGAAT
Organism: Sialia sialis; assembly: GCA_009812075.1. Classification (NCBI taxonomy): domain Eukaryota; kingdom Metazoa; phylum Chordata; class Aves; order Passeriformes; family Turdidae; genus Sialia; species Sialia sialis. Next base: position 6,488,830 of record VRYO01002782.1, read on the forward strand.
TAATCCCTTCAACCTGTCGTCTTGTACCCTTGAAAATTGCATTGCTTCATATTTGCAAATTACGTTTGAGTACCCAGCATGGGTACATGGATTTCCCTGATACCTGCTAGACAGACCATATCCTTGCTGTTTTCCAGCAAGGTTTCTATGATTGCACAGTGTGCTGGTGGAGACTTGGTGGTCCTAGGAGGTTGAGGAGTAAGCAAGTTGCATAATACACAGAAGAGTGCAGAGGAGGTCCCAGCGTTACGATTTATGTTTCATGTCCACTTGAATATGCATGTGAGCCTTTAACGTCTGCTGTTCTTGGCTCTGTTGTGTTTTGCTGCAGTGCTCTATTCAGCTTTTGCCTGGTCAGAGATAACACATCCAGACAGGGTGTTGTGAAAGAAGTCTCTGCCCCCTCCTTCCCCATGCTGTTTGTGCAGCTGCATAAAAAATGGAGGTGGTGGAAAAGCAGTCCCAGAAAAAAGGGCATTCTTCAGCCAGAAATTTTTATTTGATTTGTATTACAAGAGGAAGGTAAAGGACAGGAAGGAGTTGGGAAACAGCCACTGAAAAGTTTTGGTCAAACCATTGCTTTTAATATCTCTTGTAAAGGGGGACAATATTTTGCATTTTGCCATCCCGAAGTGTAAATGTTACTGCAAGATAAGATGTGTGGTGTTTTCTCTCTCCCTGCTTGGGGTGCATGAATGGCAGTACTTTGAGTGGGAACTGGCAGGGAATTGGAGGTGAGGTGTGACTTCAAGTCACATTCACCTTTTATACCTGTCAAGAAACCAGGGGGAAGGACTAGTGCCTGAAACAAGTTATAATCCACTTCAGGAGCTGTCTGTTAAAATCTGTCTTCATGTTGATGAAGGGAAATAGGGCAGGTGTTTTTGTCACTGTGGTCTTTGAAGTTGGATGTGGCCAAACAGAATGCATACCACCAGCAGGGCTAGCCAGTGCCCCCAGGGAAGCCTTCAGCTTGCATTTAGCATCAGGATATGGTAGCAGTGACTCAGAAAGCCATCTCTTGAAAAGAGGAATATCTTAAATTAATAGCATTAATGGAGTGAACCCTGCAAGGTACAACAGTAACAGCTTGACACGGTGTCTCTACTGATCGGCAGTGTGACTTCATTCTGTACATGTGGAGCATTGGCTGGGGGAGGGAGGGTACATCAGAACATCAGGCTTGTGTGTGAAAGCATTGACAAAAATGGTGGAAAATGGGTGAGTGGAACTGCTGCTGATGTCCCACAGGGCCGTCAGTCAAACTGCTCTTCAGGGTGCTGCTTTCTGTGCCTCTGTGCCTGAGTCAGAGCTATTGCTTTCCTTGTCAGCTGCTGTGTAACACAAAGAAACCCCCACTGGCCTTGATTGACTTAGAAGTACTGCACCTAGAGAGAAAAGGCCAGCACCCCCTGGAGCCTTTATCCTCATTCTGGCTAGGTACAAATATGTGAAGTCCTGTGATGAGCTTTGCTAGAAGGCAGCAGCTGAAATCTTCAGGGAGGACTCTGCTGCCTGCTGTGAGAAGTCACAATGCCTGTGAATGTCCAGTGCATCATCTGCACTCTAAATTCTGACAGGTTCCACTGCCTGGTTTGTCAGACTTGATGACATGTAGGGTAATAACAAGAAATTATTTTTGTTTACTACCCAACATTTTTCTTGGAAATGCATATCTTACCAATCCAGCTGAGTAAAAACATGTAGCATAGCAAAATACAATGTGTATGCATGCTCCTGTTATACAGTGTGGTTTTAATATAGTTTATGCTTATTTTTCAGCTACTTTTTATTTCCCCATGTCACACATAGGGAGGTGAGGACTTATTTTTATACCTGCTTTGAATGCCTTATGCTCACACACTGTTCTCTGTGAATTTTGTGTATTGCAGAATCCACTCAAAGTTACATTTACCATTTTTTTAAATCTAGAATCTTGTGCTCTTTTGCTTCTAGTATGTTTTCAATGTCAGAAAACTGCATGTGTTAGTTGGCTGTATTCTTCTGTAGACATGTCTAGAAATTTTTTTCCCTGAAGCCAACTTTTTTTTATCTGAAGCTAATGTTAGAGGCAGAGTTTGAAATGTATTTTGACTCATATAATCCTTCTTCTGGCTTGAGGAACTAAACTTGTGGCGAAGTACAGTCAAGATGTTAGGATGTTATGTGGTTTGGGTCTTTTTTTTTTTTTTGTAATTGAACTTGTTCTTTTTGTAAGTGGTGAGTGAGTGTTCTTGAAAATGAAATTGATTCTTTCCTGGGGGACATATGGTGAGAAAATGTCTTGAGTCATACCTCCAGTAGCAGCTATACGTGCCACAAACACCACTGGTTTCAGCATCAGTTTTGTAGCTGCTGAAGGACAGTGGTTGCTACATCATGAACTTAGTCATGAGTACTGTGTGAAACATGGTATTCAGCACTGACTCAGCTGTGCAAATAAATTTGACTTGGGTATGCTCCAGTAACAAGCCTGGCTGCTGCATAGGCTGTCAGCTTGGTAATGATTTCTTGGTTTCTTTACCTCGAGATTCCTAAGACTGTGGGACGTATTCTAGGAAGTGAGTGGTAAATCACTGTTCCGTTAGCACTGTGATTAGATAGGGCAGCTGTTGATGAATAGTTCTGAAAAGTAACTGTAAGGTCGTTAGTAAATCTTTCCCTGGCTTGACATTCCTCTCAGCTTATATAAATAATATTATAAATAATTCCTGTCGTCCAGGATAGGAAAAGTGTTTCTACATTAAATGCTTGAAGTTGCATTGAGATCTTTGTGTTTGTCAATCTAAACAGTAAAGAAAACTGGTCTGCTTCTTAACAAATTTCCAACATGAAGGTAGAGAAATCAGTTGTGAACAAGCTACTGCTGGCTAAATGTATTTCTAAAGGGGAATTTATAGTCCTTTTGCTGCTTATGTGTGGCTGGTAAAAATATTTGCCGAACTGTGGATGGTCTCTTTTCTGATGGAGTGCTTGAAGGTAATTTGGCAAACAAATGAAAACATGCAAGCTTGTTTTAAACTCTGGGAGCAGCATATAGGAATAGTGTGATGTGAATTTGCCAGGAGAGGTGAATATCTGAACACTGTCACTCATGTCTTAAGTAGTTGTATATTTTGGTTTTATAGGGAATAGTTCTGCAGGTAAGGGCAAGGCAGAAGGTAAGCAGGAGTCATTGCATCTTCTGATGTCTCATAGCTTTTCCTTTTGCACTCTTAATAACTCACAACCTGCCTTTCATTTTTGTCCTTTCTAGGGACAGAAGGGACAGCTGTAGAAGATGGTGAACCTGTTAAAAAGAAGAAAAAGAAAAAGGAAAGGCAAGCTGAAGAAGAGGAGGTACTGAGTGAGGAAGTCCCCACCAGCCCCATAATTGAGGTGAGGCAGAATTGCACAACTGCCTGATTCTTTTTGGGAATGTGTTCTCTCCAAAACATAGAGTGGGGGGTGGGGAGAAATTCTTAGATGTATAATCTGTGGCATGCAAATAGTTTTGCACTAGTATCTTTAGTTTGTGATGTCCATCACTGTAATGTCCAAGATTTGCATTACAAAACAAGATCTGGAGTTTGTGACTGCAGTGCCTCCATCCCCCTGTGTCCTCTGTCTACCCTCAGCTCTAGTCTTCCCCCTCTTTGCATCTTTTCTAGTGGGAAGAGTGTCCCTTGGTGCCAATCCACAGGCATCTGTTTCCATTTGGGGTCTTGTAGGGAGCAGAGGCTGTACCTGTTGATCTGATATTTTCTAGCAACAGTAGAGCAGATGGGACCAAACTTAACTTTTCTCTCAGTTGTGAAGATCTGTTCTTAACAGGGTTGAATTTTCTGCCCTTAGTGCATGTCAGCTGCAGGGCCTGAGGACAGCTGTGACAGTGTGGCACAGCCTCCCTGCCCCAGTGAGCAGCCAATGCACTCAGCAACTGAGGAAGGACATGGCTTGGGTTGTGCTCTGCTGAGGTGCAGCTGGGGGGATGCTTCGGCTGTGAGCCCTGTTGCCTAGCTACACGTGTTGCTTTGCTCTTCCTTATGCTTTGTTCATGGCAACGTTTGTTTGTTTGCAGAATACAGAGAAAAAGAAGAAGAAAAAAAAGAAAATGAAAGCTGAGGGTGAAGACTGATGTGGAACGGGGAAAACACTGGCCCTTGGACAGCTGCTTCGGAGTAGCATTTCTCAATATAATTTCTTTAGCCTCTTGCTATAAACTAACTTCCCTGTGCTGCAAGAGGGCAAGGAGATGGGCTTGATAGTTGTCTTCTCCCTGGAACAGGATACCCTGGTGTCTCTGATAATTAGGAGGATTACTGGTTTCTTTTGTTTAAAAGCTCACAGTAGATCCTCTTTTTACAACCAGTCTCCACTGATAAGGAATAAAAACATTTTTATGGAGATTTTATGCCTCTGTCTTTTAAGTTGTTTGCTGGTTTTTCTAGCTATTACTAGGACTATTCCTAAGATGTATTGTTTTAAATGAGTGATCAGTTCTAAAGTTCTAAATGTGTAAATATTCTGTTGCAGTTTATTCTCTAAAGATTTCAAAGGTTGTAATATCCCTGAATTTTCCATAACATGAATACAAATAGCTGTGCATGAAATCAAAGATGCTTTGAATAGTTGAGGTGTGTAACTGAGTCTGCTCTGTAGTTCTCTTGATAAAGTCTTTTTTATGCATCTTCCAAATGTTTTGGTTTTGCTGCCCTGGCTAACAAAATTCAGATGTATATTTTGAACAAATGTGAGGTACCTTTGAAATAGTTTCATGGTGATTGTAGCAAGTTCCTTCTTTTGATTTGCAAACAAAACTAAGCAAAAAACCAAACACAAAAACCCCAAAACATACAAAAAATCCAAGAAAAACACAAAAAAAACCAAACCCAAAGCAAAATTACTTTTTCAATTATCTGATAATGAAGCAGAAAATGCAAGTGTTTTATTAGTAGCAGAAATCAGCCATTCGGTAATTCTGCCATTCTTGTGGGAATACAGATGCACTGAAGTAGCATCACGTGATTAAGACTCTGAAGCCCTTCTGGTGTAAAAGGAAACATTTTTTTTAATTATGCTTAGCACTCAGTTTATTAATAATCGTTAAGGTTTTTATTTTCTCCTTCATGTGTAGTGGTAGAGTATTACCTAAGCAAAAATGAGTTTCTTCAGCTGAGTAAGGTTTGGTAACTGCAGCCAGTGTAGCTGGTGATTTCCTCTGGAATGCAGCTTACTGAGCAGCTCCTTGGTACTGAATTGCCCATGGCTCGTGGCCTGTTAGTGCAAGTGGATCCCTGATGAGATTGGTAACAAGCTACTAATGCACTGCTCTACTAATACCAAGAATATGAACTGCCTTTTTTTTTCCCCTTAGGAAGGTTGCAGGGAGTTTAACTGCTCTAATTGAGATTGCCTGGGTGTACTGAGACCATTCCAGTTCATCTGCTTTTTGCTAGACAAGTAAGATGAATCTAAGCTGAAATGTTTAAATGGGCAGCAAAGGTATTAAAAAGTACTCATAATGAAATAGAAGAGTTGACTGTTAGTGCCTTTAGATTTTTTTATTCTAAATGCATTTTCAAACAGGAGTCCTTATCCAGACATAAAGTTCAATTTTCTCTGAACTGTTAATGTAGCTTCTTCTTCAAACATACCAGATAAATTATGTATGTGCTGTTCGGAAACTGTCCTGTATAATTTACCCTAATCAGAAAATTTATATGAACATAGTAGGTTTAAGCAGTGAGATTGAAATGGAGAGAAGTTACTTGCATGGCCACTTTTCTTTTGTTTATACCTTTGATAACAAGGGAATGAGGTTCACCTCTTTCCTTAAATGACATTTTAGTGGTTTATCATTGCAAGCCAATGTCAAGTGCAGGCCATCTTCCATCTCACAGAGCAGCCCATTGGAGCTCAGTCATGAAGCAGCATGGCTTTTCCTCTCCTGCTCCCGTGCCGGGAATGTTGGTTTTAATACCCAATTAACTAGAGCTTCTACTTTATTCTCTTTCAAAATGTCTTTGACCCAGAAATACTGGGTGGAGAAGAGGAAGCAAATTTGAAGCTTTTTAGTGCTAGATAGACCATACATTCATCTGCCATCACCTCTTTTAAGCAGGTAAAGAAATAAGTACTCGGGATTCTGGTTTGAACTGTTAAGCTCTTCATCTTCAAAACAATGAGCTGCATATTCTCAAGGGCTACTGCTGAAACGCTGGTAAGTGTATTCAGCTCAAGTGCTAAATATGATCAGTGAAAATAAACTGGTGATAGACTGCAGTCACTGTAAGCCAGGTCGCTGCATTTCAAGTTGCTTATCAGTTGAAGCAGATAAGATTGGTTTGCTCACGCAAAGTTTTCCACAAACGATGGTTTGGGCATTTGTGTACAGACTTGCACCTTAAAATAATAATAAAGCCTACAGTTATATCTGGGAAATACTACAGCCTCTTTGCACAGAGAAGTGGTGATTCTTACCCAAGAAGTGTGACAAGCCTTTAATTGAAACCCAAACCATTTTATCTTTTTAGAGTAGATTTGAGGCTTGTACAGCCTCCTCCTGTGAGGAGTAATTGGGTGTCAAAGACATTTATGTAGAGCCTGAACTATGGGTCACTAGTTTTTGTAAGGGAGGTGATTCATCCAAAAATGGATCTTTCACTTTGCTGATAAAGCGAAGCTACAATCTCAGAACTGAAGTTAGAGTAGGGATAGAGCCTTTGAGTATTTTGAATGCAGAAAGAAGAGTTAGCCACAGTGATGATGGCATTTAAAGCAAAACAGCAAGACCCGTGGAACAGAAGGATCTGAAATGATAATGTGATCCTTAGAACTTTTTACCAATTGGGGTTACTCTAGGCCAAAGCTAGCAGTGGAAATTGGTTGATGAACTAGAGCTAAACCTAAAATAAGGTGAATGAGGGTGTTTCAAAGGGATATGTCATGACTTAAAAATTTTTCTCATGTTGACTGAGAGCTGGAGGGGCAGGCAGCCTTCCTTCACAGCCCACGGTAAGTTTTAATTCATTGCTAACAGCCCCCTGGACTGAGCAGTTACAGCCCCAGGGGAAGGGGTTCCAAGCAGCCTCCAGAGCCAGGGACACAACCACCAGCCCAGCCTTCTGGGAGCTGCCAGGTGTTCGTTTGAGTGAGAATGTAGCCTTTCTGTGTGTGCTGGGGACATCTCATGTTCCCTCTGAGGGGACCACTTCTGTGAAGTATGTGAGTGTGGCAGCTTCTGGCCTGAGGTCCTACCTGTTTCTCCTTATTCACACTGACCCAAAAGCAAAGCACCTGGCAAAAGTAGTGGTTTGGATTTAGTGGGAGCTTTTCTGTTTTATTGGATTTTTTAAATTTAGGTTGGCTTCTGAGTGGAGTTTTCTGCTTGCGTTTTTCTTCTTTGAAACTGAACAGCTGGATGTTGTGCTGTCATCCCTGCTCTGCAAAATGGGCATCAGCCAGTGCAGGGGCTGCTCACTGGGGTACCCTCTCACCAGAGACATCATCCAGCTTTTTGAGTTGCTACTTAGCACCATGAAAGCCCTTGTCAGGAAAATGAGTGTTTTCTTTAGGCTGAGACTGTAGTCTTTTGGAAAGCGGGCGTTTGGGGGTATTGTTTGTTTTTTGTTGCTTGGGAATTTGCCTGGTAGCATTCCCTGTCTGTGAGGAGTTGTTTTCATGGGAACATTGGAGGGCACTGCTGCAGCCCTGCCCTGCAGCAGCCCCTCACCCAAGTGCCTACAGGCCGTGGATGTGCGCTTCCTTTCAGGTGTCTCCTGCTGCCTGCAGGCATCCTGCGTGCTCCAGCCATCCTGAAATTGTTCCTACCACCCACAGACACATCCTCTACATGCCTGCCCTGTGTCCACGCAATGTGCAGCAGCTCTTGTTGGGTGTGAAGAGCCATGTAGAGGCAGCCTGTTTCTTCCCTGTCACAGAAAGAGATGAGCAGGCACTGTGTACCACTCCAGGCACTAGCCATTCTGCTCTGGAGGGGAGAAGCTCTCCAGAGCTACCCTGGGGTTTTGTGTGTGCCTGCTGAGACTGGTGTGGAGACACAGAGGTAACTGCTCAGGGGTCACAAAGCCTGCCTGCTGTGGGGGGACAGAACCATTGGTGTTTTTCAGGTAAAACCTTCAGCTCACCCATCCCTCTCAAGCTATTTCTTCACATGGAAAATCCCACAAGTTGGCTTCCTGCTGTCTGTGCTGCATCCTGGTGCCTGTGTGGTCCTTCAGCAAGGCTTCACTTTCACTGGAAAAAAATAATAGTTTTATTATAAACTATAGACAGCTCAGCAGTAGCTTCCTGTTCTCAGGGAGAAGCACAGCAGCATGTTGTCTTTTGGAGCAGCTTAAAATTTTGAACAGAAATCTTGTCTGAGTTGTCAGGTTCAGCGTCTGTGCGTCTCCAGCCACAGGGTGTGATGTGCAGCCCTCGGCATCAGCCAGCCTTGCTCCCCACAGGGCTGGTGATGCCCTGAGATGGAGGCTGCCTCTTCTGGTTTACATGGAGTGCTGCCAAATGCTCCATCCATGCCTGCACTTCCTTATGCTTAATTAGCCCCTGCTGGAAATCCAGGAGTTACTGCAGTGAGTGCTTGTCCTCCAAGGGTGAGCCCTAGCTCTGAGCTTTTGTTTTCTTTTCATGTCCTTTGCACTCTGTTGTATTTCTTAAGCAAAAGCTTATTCCTCTTAGAGCAGTGAGCATTTCTGTGTTCAATGATTCCCCAAGTTTTCAGCACTGTTAATCTACAACTGACCTTCTGATGTTTAATTTCTCATCCCAGTTACTATCCAATGGAAACAGCAATTTTGTCTCCACAGACCTCAAGCAAAGTAGAGTGAGTGGCAGACAGTGATGTTCTTGTGCAAAATTTGTGAAGTACCCTGGACAGAAAGCATGGGGCAGGACTGAAGTGCTAGGATGAAGAAGTGGGAAAGCTGGGTTGACTGTGTAAGCCAGTAAAGGGCTTCAAATGTAAGGGGAATGAATTAGAATAACTCTTGTTTGGATCACAGCCCATTGGACTTGCCACCTTTAATCTCTGATCTTCATATTCCACTTCTTAAAAACTGAGATAATGCGTCCCAAATCCCACAAGTGTACAGGGCTCTCATTATCGCATTATTTATGAAGCACTATAAGAGCTCTAAATAGGATGTGATGTAGAAGTGTTGGGAAGAAGAGGAAGGAAACCTGTTTGACAGCACAATGGCTGTGAGCGAGGTTGTCTAAGTCCATGATGAAATCTCTCTTGATAAAACTACAGCCAGTCTCAGGGCAGCCACACTGAATTCCCTCTTCTTGAAAAGGAACTAAAGCTTGCTTTGCCAAAACACAAAACATTTCCTTTTGCAGGGTGGCAATAAGCTTGCTTTTGTAGCAATGTAGAAGCACATCTAAAAATTACTTTTTAACAACTGGTGTGGAACTGGTTGGGTGTGGGGCAGCACCAAAACATGAGCTTAGTCTTTACTGCTGCTCTCTGCTGCAAGATCAGTGAGGCCACACAAAATGGGAGATACTGTGGATGGGAGGCAGGCTCCTGTTTAGACAGTTTTGAATGTAACGCCATTACACTGCAGATAGAGATAAATGCAGTATAATTGCCAGTTGCTCAATCAGTGTATTGCAACATGCTGAAGCAATCATGGGCAGTGCTGTGGCAGGGAAAGCTGCTTCTTCACCATGGCCAGCCTGCCTGTTCCTACCTGGGAACAGCAGGACAAGGTAAAAGCCATCCCCTTAGTACAATTCTCCATGGCTTTGCTCGGTTCACAGCAAGGAGGTATGGGAAAGGAGGTACCGAGTTGGGTGAGGAATGCCAAGAGAGAGTTCCTGTGCCCAGACCCAGGTGTGCCACATGCAGTGCATGAAGGGGTGTTTGAACCTTTGCACCAGAGTGTCGGGCTCTTTCCTGTGAGACCCCTGTGCAAGAGCCCCTTTTGCTCCTCAGATCAACTGAGGCTTCTCAGGCAGGACAGATATGAGGCCAAACCCTCTCATGGCCTCCCCAGGAGGCAGTTTTTGCTGTGGGATCAGTGCTTGCCTGACAGTGCATCCATGCAAATAGTGATATCCATCCATTAGAACCCTAGGGGTATAGTACTTCTAGACTGCAGTGGTTAAATAAAACCAAAAATGTGGAAATAATTTCCAGCATACTCTGGATATGTGAAGGTGTCACAGGTATCCAGCATGTAAAAATAGAAATTCAAGTCCTAGGATCTGTTCTGTAGCATCTTTTAAAAATGTCATCAAAAACAAATCAAAAGAAGGCGGCTTTGTCTAGACGCTTGTTTCCTAACACCAAATGCCAGGAGTTATTGCGCCCGTACCTTTCTGGAGACTTTCTGGCTGGGGAATGTTCTCTTTCCAGAGGAAATCCTTTTAACTTTCAACAGTTCAAGACTCTAATTGGGTGAAATAATAGCTTGGCATTCCCCCAAGCAATATGATTTTTATCTTTTTTGTTGTCTGCAAAAGCCTGACTTGTCCAATCCTATGAGTCATGGAGGGAATGTGGATGTCAGACTGCCCTTGTATGCAGGGATGGGCTTCTGGTGAGACTGGCATGGGGTCCTTGGTCAGTGACCAATGGGAATCTGAAACATCCTCTACAGAGCTGCTCCCCTCTGGCCTCACCGGCACTGAGGATGTGGTGGTGATGATGTGCAGGTTTCTACGTATCTTCATTCCTATTGAGTTATTCAAAAAGGGTTTTTTTTTTTTGTTGGCTACTGCTCTGGTTTCTCCAGGTGACTCAAAATAATTATGGATTCATGCTTTGTCTTTGCCAAACACTAACTATTCATTAGCTTCAGCTAACATGTTTAGATGTTTTCAGCTGAGACTTAGATTTTGATGGTTTATTTAGCCCAGAAATAAGCCTGATAGAATAAACACTGGAGCTTTGAACCTCTCAGGGTTTTGTTTCTGTACGGTGGATTAAACAAACTGAGGTACTTAGCACAAGTCTCTTTTCCTTGTTCTGGAAAAAGAAAAGACCTTGAGCCTCAGGGCACAAAGCAGGAGCTGTGGAAGTACCCTGCCATTCCCGGGTCCCTGGGGCTGTGTAACTGCCCATGGCACTCTGGCACAGTTCTGGACCCTCTGGCCCAGTCCTGTTGCTCCTGTGCTCGAGGTCCAGTGCATGCCAGGAACCACGGCTCAGCCCTTGTGAGGACAAGGTGCTGGTTTAACTTGGAGATGCATCAGGCCAAAAGTGCAGCAGGAAGCTGTGTGGACTGTCTCATCTCAGGCCTTGTCTGGCTCCCTGAGTTTATCATCAGACAGTTCAGTTCCAACAGGACTGAGCTGGTCCCAAGCCCACAGCTAGTCCCTATGCTCTCAGCAGGGCTTCTGTGAGGCTGCAGGTGTCCTCACTGTCCAGCTGGAGACTCCACCCTCCTGGTGCTGTGGATTGGAGCAATGGAGAAAGGGCTGTAGGTTAAGTGGAGATGTGCAAACTAGGAAACTATGTCAAATAAAATACCTGTGGGACAGATGAATGCAAAAGGCTGGGCTGTACAGCATTAGTTTGAGGTAAACTGGAACTAGCATTTCCCTTTGAATCCTTGCCTTACTTGAAGCAAGATGTTCAAGCAGTAAAATCTTAATCTCTAAGGAAGTAGTCCCTCTGTGGACCATCCATCCACGGACCCTCTGTGAAGGTCCTTGTTCTCTTTGTACATCCACAGGACAGACTGAATAGAGGGCTGTATGCAATAGGAGACTAAATCTGGAAAAACAACCAAGCAACCCAAACAAACATGACATGAGTGCCTGAGTGCCGTGCTCAGTTTGTGAGCAGCAGGGGCTGCTGGGCTGGCTCTGCTGTTCTTGCTGTCCTTCACCTGTCACCTCTCTTGTGGGAGCAGCATTTGATCATCCTCCTCCAAACTGTGCCAACAAACGCTTCTCCTTCTGCCAGCGAAATGCTTACTAGGTCAGTAGCCCCCCAGCTTGTTTCCTAAGTAGGTTTTGTCGCCTCCTGCAACGCCTGCTGCAAGTGGCCTCACAGCCAGTGTCCAGCTGCTTGTTCAGGACAGTTTGCATTGGGGTGTAGGTGGATGTCCCACCTCCTGCCAAGGTCCCTGGCACCCTGCTCCAGTACTGGCTGCCCTGGGAAGTGCAGAACACACACATGAGTGTGGTGAGGGGGGTTCTAAATGCAGGACATGACTTGTGCTGTGCAAGTTTGTCTCACTGTGCCCCTTACTGACTAGGAGCTCTTTGTCTCCTGCCAGTGCTGCTTCCCTTGGGGCATTTTTTTCCTTCTCCTTTTGCCATCTTTACAATTTGTTTTCCTTCCTGCATCTGTAAGGCTGCCTCCAACAAAGCCCTGGCAGACAATCTTATCTTGAAGCACAACCAGTCCTGCTCCGTTCACTAGGGTATGTGCCTGCTCAAACACTCGCTGGAGCCAGGCCCGGGTGGGGAGCACAGCCCCACAGGCAGCCCTGCCTCCTGCACAGCCATCTCTGGCCCTGGCAGGGGCAGGGCAGGACAGGGGCAGCTGCAGGAGCTCGGCTGTAAACAGGCACTCGGAGAGGTTTGCTCTGTGCATGCAGTTCCTGAAGTGGAATGCTATTAATTAAATGGGTAGGAGAAATGACTGAGTCTATTTTTCCCCCTTGGCTTATTCACTTGATTTGAAAGGCCTTTTATTTTTTGGTTTTTATTTTTATTTTTTATTTTTTTCCTCCCCTGAGTTTGCGGGTTTAGTATTTTGGTGATCAAAATAGATCTGCTCTGGAGCCTCTATGGGAAAGGGCCTCACACTTATTTTGGGAGAGAAGGAAGGGGAAGGCAGATAGAAAACTGGCGCTCCTTATGCCTTGAAGCAGATATTCCTGATAACTAGTGCCCTTGAAACTATGAAAGAAAGTGCAGATACAAATAGCAACTAAATTAATTTTAAAAAAGGAGCTGTTCCTTTTGCCTGACCACACCTTGCAAACTAGGAAATACTTCCTCTTATGTAGAAACAGGAAGACTGTGCTGTCCTGGCCACAGTGCTCTGCAAGTCTCAGGTAATTTGATTTGTTTATGTTGTTGGGACAGGATGGTGAAGTCTATGGAGCTGTGGAGCTACAAGTGAAAGTCTTCATTCTCCAAAGGTTTGTAAAAGTTTATCCTCTCTTGAAAAACTAGTAGAATATTGAGTTGCTGGGTGCAGCATTTACAGTAGTTTCACGATTATAAACCGCACCTGAATATAAGCCACACTTCCGGGTAGCTGGGAAGACCACGGGATTTGTCCATATATAAGCCGCACCCGAATATAAGCCGCGGTTTTTCTTTTCTTTTTTTTTTTTTTTTTTAACTCCACACGGCAGAGGGGCAGGGCGCTCCGGCCCAGCCCCACACAGCCCGGCTTCCCAGCGGCAGGGGCCGGGCCGCCCTTGCGCAGCCCCTGTTCCCAGCCGTCCCACGGTCCCAGCGCCTCCCCGTGGCACAGGAGCCGGGCCGCACACTTGCAGCCCCCGTTCCAGGCAGTCTCATGCTCCCGGCGGCTCCCACTTGCCACTCTGCTTGGCCGGCTCTCACTTCCGGGTTGGCGTTTCGCTGGGATTTGTCCATAGATAAGCCGCACCTGAATATAAGCCGCACCACTGGGGTAGGCTGGATTCTTCAATGAAAAAGGTGCGGCTTATATTCGTGAAACTACTGTAATCTAGATCCAACTCTTATTGTGGCAAATGGTGACCTTTCTGTTTGTTTTGAAAGGCACTGGTAAATGGCCTCAGTCTTACAGGCAAATGCTCAAGACACTTGTTCTGGAGTGAGGACAGAGCCTTGTTCAGGAACCAGGCATCTCTTTTATCAGACTGTTCACCTTTTGTTTCCAAAGTCCAACTGATGTGCATCATTTTGCCAATGAAAAAGGCTGAGAACACTACTTTTATCAAATGCTGTGCCTAAAGCACAAAGCAGGACTTGTAAATATTCCTTTATACTAAATATCTTCTGATATGCGAGGCTGGGATTTATTTTTCCTTTGTTGCTGTCTCCAGCTCTTTCAGACTGGCATTTCCTGGAGACTCCTGATGATTTCCAGCCACAGGCAGTGAGAGCAGGCACATCTCCTGCCGATCCCAGTTGAAGGCTTTGCACAAGGCTTGATTGGCTGCCAGTGCTGCTGGATGATCCTCGCCAGGTGTGCTGCGGTGAGTCACAAGTGCAGGTACTGTGGGCACTGCAGCCTGTGACAATGTAACAGCACAGTCCAAATGTACCTGTGCAATCTGAAGGTACAATCTAAAAGTAACTCCAGGCGTTAAGAAACAAGAGTTGTTATGTCCCACAATGTATCAGCAACTAAAAAAAACAACTGTGTTTTTTCAGGTAGCAGCCTCTGGTGTTTGGTGACTCCTGGTATACACATTTGTAAGACCTTTGTTTTAGCAGAATGCATAGATATTTAGGCTGATAATAGCTGAAATGCTGATTTATACAAGTGAGTCTCCAAGCTGTCAGAAATATCAGCTAGCATGAGACTTGAATAAATCACTGGAGCTCACAACTCTGACACTCACAATTGAAAAATTGCTGTTTGCTGAGGTCAAAGCTGCAAGAAAGAGCTTCAAATGCATTTTTAACCTAAAAAAAAAATCTGGATGTAGAATAACAGAATCTATGCTTTCTCTGATTTCTCAATCAAATTTTCTCAACATGCAACTTAAACATCTGGGTTTCCTTTGGCTGTCAGCTGTTGATTGCCATCCCCTCATGATGCCCTGACCTTCAGAAATTTCTGCAATAAACTTTTTTGCCTACCCATAGTCAAGTTTCATGTCTGCAAAAGATGTAGGTCTTTCTTCTTTTCCATTTTTAATTCACATCTCTTGTTCTGGTCCCTGTGCTGTCAGCTCAGTGGCAGAAACCACAGGAAATGCTGCCCTGTGAGGGCAAGTCCCTTGAAACAGCAAGTCCTGCCCTCATCTTCCCCTTGATTAATGAATTCAGATGGAGAGAGACAGGGGCCCAAAGTGACCCTCATGGGAGCCTGTATCAGCCACCTCTGCTCTCTGCTGGGGAAGGGTTTGGGCCAGCTTCATACAAGCTTTTGGCTAGACTGGTTCTGCCAAGCAAAAACGTGAGTGTCCTTACTCTGAAAAGTAGCGCTGTGGTGTTGGATGTGACACAGCTCTGCCATTGCATCATGCCGACACATCAACAATGCCCTTCAGCTGGGCTCTGTGAATCATCACGAGATGATGCCGACAGGAAAGAGAAGCCAGCTTGGTGATGTCTTCTCTGGCAGCTACTTCTCTTAGATGGACCACAAAGCCTGTGTGCTCTCTTAGGTGCCATTTATACAGGGAAGACAGTTTTACTTGTCTTTCAAAAATCACAGTTTACAAAAGTGGTTTTATGCTTTATGCAAAGGTGGATTTTTCCCATGAATGTGCTTATGAAAGCAAACAAAGAATGCAGCATTCTTCCTGGGAGCAACCCTCCCTTATCCTAAGCCACTGCCCTGATGTGAGGGAAGCCCTGCTGTGCCACAGGGCCACGTGTGCCACTGTCCCCACGAAGGCACTCAAGGAAGAGGGTGGCAGAGACTCAAGGCTGTGGATGGGAGATGCTTCCCATGCACCTGTGGGCTGGACAAGACTGTCTGGCTCTGCACCTACCCACTGCACAGACTGCCCATCTTTGGTCTTTTTCCATTTACATGGGGATTAGTCATGCCAGGGCTTCGATGTTGCAACTTGGATGGTGTAATCCTGCCATGTCTTTAGTAACTCAAAATCTTCTTGAACAAGATCGCAAAGTTTAATGTCTGATGTGAAATGCAAACATATCTGTAAAGGTAAGTATTAAAGTCCTTTTGGTGTCATAAAAAATGAGAATAGAAATAGTGCAGAGGGGATTTTCTTTTTGGATCTGTCATTGCAGACCACTTTCAATTGTGAATTTCTTGATAAAGATTTAATATTCATTACACAATTCCATTTTGAAATCTTCAGGGGTGCACAGTTTAAATACAGCAAAACCCTCATTTCTAAAAGAAAGTTAAACTGTTCTTGCTCCATGTACTTATTTTAGTCTTTCCAGATTTCTGTAATCTCTTCACACCAGTTGAGGTGCCACAGAGATCCTGGTTTGCTTTGGCTGGTGATCCAGCAGAACTGGGATGTCACATTGGCAGTGACCCACTGAAGTCCCAGGGAATGAGATGCTGAAGGGAGACTGTGGGGACTGTGGTCCTTGCACTTTGTGACAAACATCACAGGCAATGAGCTGTAAGGGGTGAGGAGCAGGTGTCTGCCTCTAAGCAAACTGCAAGGGCTCATGCAAACCAGTGGCTCAGGCCCATCTCCATCAAACAAGGTGTAATTCCCCTTCTGAGGTGGCTCAGTTTGGCCTCTTCAGATTCATGCATCAAAAGGACAGCTAAGATCAAATATCACCTTTGCTCAGGCTGCACAGGCTATGAAAAATACAGAATGCTTACCCTGGTTTGATTTGTGTGGATCACACCCTGCTTTCAGTGAGTTTCTCTTAAACGTTTCAAACACAGTTTGGGGGATTTCCCTTCAGTCTTCACAGCATCCTTGATTTCTTGCCCTCTGGGGTCATCCTGCTGCTGTTGCACTATGGAAGGTTAAGAGTTTTGACCAAGTGTTTGTGAAACTCCCTGCACCATAACAAAGCTTCTTGAGCTTTGACAGAGCCTGGACTGATGCTCTGAGCAGGGAGAACCTGAGGGATCTGCATGAACACCAAGCCAACCCAAAGCTGCTGAAGGTGCTGCTGGGAGGAAGGTGAGAGTCCTGCCAGGCTGAGAGACGCTTTTGAAGGTTGCAGCTTCATCTGGTATGATTTCATAAAGTTAACATTTAAGGGTCAGATAATGAGATATGCTGCCTTCAGACATTGCATACACAAACCCAGCCCTCTACTGAGACAAAAGTGGCTTTAAGCCCCATCTATCCATCTATCTGATCCATCTGTTTGCCTTTTGCCAGCTGGCATGAAAGGTTCTTTTATCTAAAACTATTTCCAGCTATTTCTTCCCTCAGAATCTCCAAAGTGTTTGCATGATTTGAAAGAACTATTTCCAGGATTTTTGGCTGCACAGCATTCAAGCTTTGGATTTTACGACAGGTATTTGAGCACATTCCCTTGCTTTTGTAAGGGCTTTTACAGCAGGTCATCCCTCATGGGAAGGGTGTGTCTCCTGCTCCAAGTATTCACTTTCTTATGTTATTTTTGATACCTCCTTAGCAATTGCAGGTTGGCAGCATATTACTCCTGGCAAGCCAAGTCCAAAGAATGAGCAGGGAAGTTTTGTGTGTGTGATGAGTCTCCAACTGGAATGGGGAGAGGTTCTGGAGGTGAGAGGTGTCTCATTGTGGCTGCATTGCTTTGGGACTTACTGGGCTCTGGGATTTGCAAATGCCCCATTTGAAACTACACAGAGACGTCCAAGTATGAAGCCCAGAGCTGCTGCTGATCTCAGTACTGCCCAGGGAAAGAGATAGAGAGAATCCTTTTGCTGTTCTTGTGAGCCTGCCACTGAGACATGGGTAGTTTTTTACCCAGATCAGCTATTTTGAAAAGATTTTTTTTTTTGCTGTGCAGCACATGGTGGGCAGCGATGATTGCTACGTTTCCTTATGGCAATACCCAGTTCAGTTTTTCAGGAGTAGCTTTGATAGGTCCAAGTGGGAGGAACTGTGATGTGGATTGTACCTCACTTGTTTCAGGGAGCTTGAATAACAAACAGCCACAGTTCCCACTTCCCTGGGTAGCAGCCACATAAGGGAGCAAATCCTGAAGACTGGCCTGTACCTCACGGTGATGCTGGATGGTGGCATACAGCAGAGAACTTGAGCTACCTGCTGGAGAAGTGTTTGATGCCAGTCAAAGATATTGCCTGCTATATATTTCAGCATAAAAAGAAAATCTTTGTTTTGTCGTGCTTTTTAATTTTTGTTTTTTAAGATGTAGCAATTTGTGGCCAAATCACAGGGTCTCGAGGGAGCATTCTTGGCTGAAAAAATTACTTCCGAATTTGGCCTAACATAACTTTAAGATAAAAACTTTTATGTAATCACTAATTCACAGTCACAGTTGCTTTGGCTTCTCTCATTATCATTCCTAAGTTATTCTTTTCATGCTGGGAGTTGAATTTTCCTGGCACTGCATCTGTTTTTCAGCAATGTATACACCACAATTGCTGACAACTAGGAGTTGGATCCCATGTTCCTCGACCCTGGCTGTAGCTTGTTTTTTCTGGCACCACTTGAAAGTCTCCCATCTGCACTTGTCTCCTGATGACCAGTGGCGGTCCTTCAGCTGTGTGAGAAGTGCCTGATGTTATCCTGTTGTTCTCGCACTCCTCCAGACCAGTTTCTCGGCCGGGCCATGAGCACAGCCCTCGCCTGTTCCTAGACAGAGCCTTATCAGGGCCAACCGTGCAATGCTCCCATCCCCTTCCAGCTCTCCCCTGTGGTTACTGGAAGGCCCGTTAGCTCCGTGTGTTTTAGCATAGCAGAAATGCTGCTCTGCTGCCTCTCTGGTTTTCCAATCCTCTTTGCTTTTCTATAGGAATGTCCCCCTGCTTCTATTCAATCTAGGCTCTGTAGGAGATCACTTCAGCTTCTGAGAGACAGAGGGAGAGCTGTGTACTGGTGTCTCTACTTGCCTCTCATCTCCACTGGGCTATTTTTGTTCAAGCCTGGTGCTGGTTGCGCCATATCCAGCTTACTCATAAGATGCCGCTGTTCCTCTTAGCAGTATTTTGAATGAGTCCAGTTGTTCTATGCTTGAATTCCTCCTCCTTGGTTTACCTGGAGTATGACTTTTTAAGGGACGTGTGCTGTTTGGTAACAAGCAGGTGCCCTTGCTCAGCTGGGAGGCTGGGTATTTCTCTGGGCTTACTCTGTAGTTTGATGTGGGCACAGTGTACTTGACAGATTAACAGTGTGTTCATTCCTCCTCCACTGCTTGTCTGGGTTTGTTTATTTCTGTTATTCCTGTTATATTCAGTTTCATTTGTTATTTTTGGCTTTGTTTTCCAGGCATCTCTCCTTTACTTACTTTCGTTCAGGTTAAAGGAATCCTTTTTTGAGCTTTCATAGTGTTTTGAGGGAAAACTGATGAGTGTTTCATGCCTTTTAATTGTGCCTCACCAGACAGAGCAGGCAGGAGCTTGCACATACATGTTCCTTCCCCTGTCCTCATTCAGATGTCAACTGGCTTTGATCTTCCTATACCTCCCAGCATGTGTTGAAGCTTTACTAGGCACTCAGGGTTTCCATTACCCCCATACCACAGCTAACATGATGTAGCAGTTTTCAGCCATCCCTCTCTTTGCTGTTATCCATTGGCTGCCGCCAGGAAAGCGTTACCCCAGGCTGGGAAATTAGTGGGAATGAGTCCCTCCCGGAGCCCAGCTCCCACCAGCAGAAGCACTGGTACTTAGGCACGTAGGCCTCCCTCAGTCAGGAGGGGAGCAGTGTTCCAGCCTGGCTGCATTTCATGGAAAGCCATTTTTCAGCTGATTTCCTTTCCTGCCTGCCAGTGCCCCACTGGTTTCCATGGTATTCGTGGTTGTGTAGGGGTGGCAATTTCAGTATCCTGGCAGCCTTCCAGGCTGCCTCTCCATAAAACCCTGTATCGTTTCAAACGTGTATGTATATATATAAGGTTTTTTTCTTATTTTTCCTTCATCCCACAGAGCTGCTGTGTGCTTTTAAGCAGTTAATCTATTCCATCCTTCGCTTATCTCACAGGCACAGTGCGAGGTTGTGCCTGTTCTTGCTGGCAAGTTGCTTTGAGGTCCCTCTGATGAAAGGTTTGCTGTAAAGGCAAAAAGTGATCAGAGCCATGTTATCGCTCTCACTTCCAGGGGCTCATACAGAACATCCTACTGAAAGAAGAAAGACCACTGGCTGATTCTTGGAGCTGAACTTAAATGGGCTGGCATGCCCATCACTTCCATCCTATCACATAAGGGCTTCTTCCATATCTTCTTCCATTTCTGAGAGCAGCTGTGGTCACTGTCGGTGGGTGTGAGCTCCCAGACCAGCCACATATCTGCAACAGCAGTGCAGAAAAACATCAGAAAGTCTTTCTTGTTACAGAGGAGATTCTGTCAATCCTGTTTTGTTTAAAAAACAAAACCAAAACAAGCCAGGGCTTTGCTCTAAGCAATATTTGGTGTGAGCTGAACACACATCTGGTCTCAGCTTCACGCAGGCTTTCATAATGGTCTCCAGCCATAATAGTCTCATTTTTTGGAAGCGAGTCATTGCTGCTCTTCGGGTTGAATGAACTCTGATCAGGCCTGGACCTCAATGTGTCAAGGTGAGAAAACACCTTGTGTCTGGGCTGTGGGAGGCTGGAGGCGTTGGAGAGAGGGGGTGCTGTGTTTGGATACACACAGAATGGCTTCTGTTACACATAACTTGAGAAGAGTGATCAAATGGTGACCTTCTTGGCTAAAGATGACAGGTCTGTGATTTGTGATTCTGGCTGTTGTGGGCTCTGTTTTATCCGATAGGATACATCGGGCAACACAGGGGAGTACCAGATTGAAGGCCCTCATTGCTGAGATAGGTTTAACGGCCCTGAGTTGCAGAAAGATAGTCCTTGGTCTGCTAAAGGGAAAGGGGCTGTAAACTGCAACATGTATTAACTATTTCTAACTGTAGAAACCACAGGAAGAGATAATCCAGCTGCCCCTGGAATTATTTGTGCACATGTTTGGCTCTGAAGCTTTTTACCCAGCTGGCTGGAGGTCACAGTGAGTACAGATAAGTATTTGCCAAACGCTAAGGAGAAGACAGAACAAGGTCAGAAGCTCTTCTGGTAGCAAGGCAGAGCATGTTTAGCAAATGCTGCTATCTCCTGAATTGGGGTGAGAGATTTCATCAACAAAGTACGCAGGGGAGCTCTGAATATAAGTGGAGAGCAGGAAGAATATGCTTTACAGCTTTTGGTTAAGCCAAGAGAAACTTGAGACTTGTTGTTTCCTTCTGAGTTGAGAATTATTTGCCAGCCTGTCCCAGGAACTACTCCTGCAGATGAGCATTGTGAAAACAGTGTCCCTGTCAGCATGGCTCATATCAGAGATCTGAGTTTAGCACCTTCCTTTTCGTTAAATCAAAATGTATTTTAATCTAAATCCATATTCAAACATAAACCCTTCTCCTATAACTTTTTCTCTCCTCCTTTCACTCCTCAGATCATCTCTGTCCTGCCTACAACTTCCTCCCTCTTTCTGTTCAACATTTACTTCAGGGTCCATGCATCTCTTTGCCCTCATTTCACACCCTTTCCACCCTTCTGTTGCTGGGAATGTGAGAGCTTCAGCAGTTATGAGAGCAGAGCTACAGGGGTGGTAGTTTTTCCTTTTGCTAAATGCAACTTCTCCAAAATTGAGGGGATGGTTGAAAGTAAATAAACACAAAAGTGAAACTGGCAAAAATGCTAGAGAGGGGAAACCCTGCTAAGACTGATTTTACTCAATTCAGAGGGGCATGAGAAAAGGAAGGAGAAAAAATTATGCAAAACATCGCAACTATTTTGTGGCAAATGTGTGGGGAAAGAAAAGAAGGAAAAGTGCCTTCAAACTTATGAAATACAAAGCCCCTCATGTAGCATCTCTGTGAGATGGCCCTCTCCACTCTTGGCGAGCTTTCATCTGTAGAAAACTACAGACTCTTTACAACAGAGATAAAGGGCATTTTTTTCTGTAGAAGTCTCTTCCTACTCGTCCCTGCATCCTCATCTATGTGTTTGCCTTTTAATCTGAAATTGCAAGCAGAGGCAGAGGTTTCACAGAGTCTGAGTGCCGCCTGTGTCCCCCAAACCACGCACCCAAGGCTTGTACAGCCCATTTTGTGTAGTGAAAATGGCCTCTGGAGGCCTGGCTCTTGTTTGTGAATTAAAGCTTTTAAGGTCTCTGCAATTTCAAATTATTGTAGATAATGTAGGGAAAGACTGTGCTCTCAATGTTTCCTGCAGGCCCCAGCAAGCAGGACCGATGCTGGTGGCTGGAGTTGGTTCCTGGCCTGTGTCACTTCAAGGAGAGGGATCCTGATACATGCTTTGGGGAAGCAGTTAGTTGGGTTCATGTTTCCAAATCAATCCATGAGAAGCAAGCAGGGTGTGCAGAGTTACTGACTCATTTCTTGATCTGAAGGAACACTCTTCTCAGATAAAAATGTCTCAAAATTGTCAGGCAACAGATGTCATGTTACAGGCAGAAGCAGAAGGGATAGAAATCTCCTGTTTGGTTTAGTAAAAGGTAATAATTTCACTTTTATCTTCTCCCAGGTGATGTTCCCAAAGCTGGCTGCATGCAGGAGAGGAACGCTGGGCAGGCACACTAAGTAGCACCTTTCCCTGGAAGCTATGGCTCTGAGAGTGGTCAGCCCTCTGACATTGTTCTTGCCGTGGCAACAAAATCTGAGTTAAAAGGGGCTCTGTTTTTACTCTTTTTCACACTTGCAAGAGAAGACAAAATGTGAAGAAGCTCTGCTGTTGGGCTTGTAGACAATGCCTTCTTTCTCATTGCAAAGGGGAGCTGTTGTAAGAAGACTAAGTAAAAACTGTTCCCTCCACATTGTCATTTAAAATAACAAGGAACACCAAATGCATATTGTAGACACCACTTCTGTCCTTCAGAAGTGTGCCAGACACTTGTCAAGATGATGTGGAGCTCAAAGACGGTCAGCAATGAGCACAAACAGAGGCTGCTTCCTCTGGGCCTCCACCATGGAAAACTGAGCTCAGGTCTAT
This sequence comes from Sialia sialis, assembly GCA_009812075.1. Taxonomy (NCBI): domain Eukaryota; kingdom Metazoa; phylum Chordata; class Aves; order Passeriformes; family Turdidae; genus Sialia; species Sialia sialis. The sequence continues at coordinate 6,511,582 of VRYO01002782.1, forward strand.
CAGGGCTTTATCAGAGGCTTTCATTTTGTTCTCAGAGGGCATTTTTATTAGCTTCCTGATAGAAGTATTGAGCTGATTGGAGAAATACTTTTAGGTCCAATCCTAATTGTCTGGTGGCTTTTGAAAACCAACCTGACTTGCACTGCTAACCATCTTGTGTAATGAGTGATTAAAAACACAACCAACAACAGAAAAGGAAAAAAAAACCAGCAACCCACAACCAGAGGCAAAAGGAAGGTAAGAGCAGCAGAGTGAGTGTTGGAGATTCTGTGAGCTCAGTTCCCAGCCACCTGTACTGAGTGTGAGAAGGCTCAGGTAGCTGTGAGGAATGAAACCCTGCAGGTCTGTGGTGATGACATACCCATCTGCTACGGACCAGAAGATGATTCTGACACAGCTCATTACGTTTCTATTTCTGACTACGTCCATTGTTGGATTGAATGAATAAGTGATGTTTTGAACTGATAAAAACCCTGCAGCAAATTTCCCATTTTATGTTGTGATGAACAAGCCAAGAGATTCAGACAAGCTGTAAAAGGCCTTTAACATATGATTTCAGACTTAATTCAAAGTGGGAGGTGCTTCTTAAAGCTAACTTGAAAGTTTCTCTCACCTCCACCCCCAAAGGGGAGATAAGATTTCCACAGACTAAGCAGTGTTATCTCTAAAACAAGGCAGCAACTGCTCCCAACACTGTTGGTAGTTTGTTATCACATTGAAATATAATGTATTATGAAACATAAAAATGGAGATTAACTGTTTCACTGCTAATCCTTTTAAAGACAAAATACTCCCTTTGTTTATCCCACAGTGTGCATCTTCCTCCTTCTCCCTGAATACCCAAGCCTGACCGGTCCCACACCCACCTGCTTATGTTTCCAGGCTTGATCCTCACACCTCTGAGCATGTAATTATGGGCTCTACATAGGAAACCACTTGCTACTCCAAAATCAAGGAATGTGAGACCAGCACAAAAAAAGAACTGAAACATCAAAATAGATCTTTCTGGGAACTGCCACAAAAGTAGTGCAATTAAATTTTGCATTAAATTTATTAAAAGTCTGCCATCAAAAGGTAAACAAAGCTGCCACAAAACTTCTTTTCTGATTTAGGAAATGTCAATGACTGTCATGACTTCACTGCACAGTGTGGTTCACCTTGTAGTAGATTACAAAACAGCCTAGTAGAGTTAGAAAAACTCAGGTCTGAAAACAGTTACTAGTTCATACTCATAAATGTTTTTTTCAAAAGCTCAACAGTAGGTGCTCTTTTCTGTGCCTCAGAGACAAAGAAAAATGAAGTCATAACAGCCCTCAGACAGATTTTTATGAGTCTAAAGGCCAAAAGTAATGTCTGGCACAGATTATTTAACTGGACTAAAGGGGGAATTAATTCCCTCTGAGGCAGGGAATTTGATTTACTATTTCCTTATGGCTTTTGGTAGAATTGGGAGCATGAGAGCCTGGTCTGGTATGTAATGCCACAGGAGGTTTTGCCATTCTCATCTTGGCAAGACAGGCTGACTATTGTGGATAGGGCTTTTCCTGCCTGTCAGAAAGAACAGAAAGAAATGGACTTTACCCCACAAAGAACATCTCTGGGATTTCGGTCATGACTTGGTGTCCCTCTGTCACTCCTTTGTAGAATCCATTTTTCCAAGATAATACCAAGCCCTGAAAAAGGAGCAAAACCTAACAATTCAGACAACATGGAGGTGCTGGTGGCAGTTTGTAAAAAGGCTCTGAAGGAGAGAGTGCCTTTCCCTATTCCCAAGGAAACATGTCCATGACTGAGGAGGGTACTTTTGTGTTCAGATTGCTTCTGAATTCTCCAGAGGTTGCATAGTTTTTTTCCTTATGCATATGTGCCTGCTTCTCTGTAACTGTGGTCTTCCCACAGCCACCTTTCCTACCCTGGCTCCAAGAGGACTTACAGGGGTGTTAATGCCACTGTGCAGCACCCAGGATTGGACACTGATGGGAAAATCTATATAAAACAAGTAACTGAAAACTTCCAAAGGTAATGATGTCTGCGTGTGATTACTTGTTTGGCTGCACTGGCTGAAGCTGTAGCTGCTAACTCAGCAGACTGTAAGTAGACACTATTGTCTTTTCAGTGAGTTCTGGCTGCAATTCAGGATGTTAATAATATCTAGAGAGCTATAGGAGGCTTGGATCCCATCTATCAGGAGCCACCTCTCCCTCTACATACAGTTACAGGAGCAAGACTGGGGAGATGACCTGGCTGACAGTTCCCTAATTTAGCAGTGAGTGGCAGGCATTTGCTGGGGAAATCTGTACCCAGTCCAGTATTTATTAAGCTATTGCTTAGGATCCAGAACGGGTGTATTTATTTGTAGGGAAGTCTGTAAAAATCTTGATGGCTGTTCTAACATACGTTTATGCATCAGAGTCAATGCTAGGGGGATGCTTTCTTTTTAAATTAGGAACAAAATATCCCCTAAAAGCGAAATATCTGGACATGTTGTTATATTCTTTCCCCAACACTTATAGCAGCACTGGGAGAACACCCCAGCCAAGCTGACAGGCAGCCAAATATAATTTATGGCTTGTTTTAAACTGATTTGTTGACTTCATGAAAGGCCCTGTCAAAAAGAACAGTCCCCTGAGTCCTAACGATGATAACAGTTATATTGCATCAGCGCTGAAAAACTCTTGGATAACAGTGAACATACCCTGAGAAATCTTTTTTTAAAGTGCCTGAACATTGGATTTTCTGAAAAGAAATGAAACTCAAGCTATTGTTTCATAGCCCATTTCAGTTTTCTTCATTCTTTGTTCATCTGATATCTGAATACTCTCTTGGTAGCATGAAAATAGTTTCCCTTATTCCAGTTAATTAAAAACAAAGATGTGTGTTGTTTAAAGGATATGCTGCTAGCAAGGCCATGTTAAATCTCTCTTATGTTCAGTGTTGAATTTGCCAGTGATACCAACATGTTTGTGTCTGCATCCATCTGAGCCAGAGCGGGACACTCCTGAGCCTCCTATCAGCTGCATTTCTCCTCTCTGTGTCTCACTGAAGCAAAGGGCAACCCCCATGTGCTGTTTGTGCCTGTGCTGTTCAGAGCTCCCTCACCCAAGGACAAGATACACGTCCCCTGCTGTATCTGACCTGCATCTTGGGGAGCTTCCAGCCACCAGACCCAGGCTCTTCTGCACTGTCCTGCTGTCCTCGCCTTGCCCTGCCTGGCTGTGAGAACAATGAACACAGCTGCCAAGACCATCTGCTTCCTAAGGTCTTTCCTCCTCGCATTTTTTAACAGTCTTATCTGCAGTAAGTTCAACAGTGTCGTTTAATTGGTCAGAGTTCTTCCTGGTGGAAATACAATGCTTCAGTCAGAATATTGTCTTCTAAATCTTGTAAATTTGACATGTTGTCTCTTGTTTCCCCCCTACCTTTACCTGAACCTGCACCCCAGATTTACTGTCCTGCAGCTCTGCAAGTCTTCATTAACCTGACTACTTACTTGGTATTGCTGAATACTAGGAGAGCTAAATCCTAGCTTACAGATAAAACAATATCACAGGAAGAATTATAAATATGTTCTTGTCCAAGCACATAACAATGAGCGAGCCTGTGACAGTTTGGCTCTCTGGTTTCCTCCCACCACCGTGGGAAAAGGAAGCAGTTTCTGTGCTTGGACAGCAGCGATTGCTTGTCAGTGATCATCTGTGCGGTGAGGAGGGGGTCAGCCCCTCCACAGCCTGGTCAGCTCCTGAGGTAAACTCAGGCAAAGCAGATGCACAGCCCATGCCCTTCTCTAGGGTGCTTTCTTGATCAGGTGTGGGGTTTTTGTGAAACTAAAAGGAAATAATTGTATTAAAAATGGCATGTCTTTTTCCTTCATTTTAGGAAAATACAGAACAAAAATGCAATCTATTTTGTGGAAAGATAAAAAAGTATTTTAGGGCAGAACATGTTTTTGTACAATTCTTGTGGAGAAGAACTCCTAATATTAATTAATAAGCCCAAACTACAACCAAGTGAGACCTCTGTCATTTACTTCAGGCTGAGCAGGTTTTCATACACGTCATAAACAATTACAGTAATTTTCTTTTACCATCTAAACAGTGAAAGTGCTGTGCAACCCACATAGCAAGGTTCTTGTTTTCTCTGAACAAAGTAGATGTCATTTCTTTTATTGGTAGGTACAGCTGGGCAGAAGGTGTGTGGCATAGTTTGATGTCTGTGGAACCAGAGAAGAACATTGGATTTTGGTGCTGCAGAAAAAATGTTCAGTGGTGGGGTTTTTTTCCTGTCTTGGAGGTAAAACTATTCTAGCTGTTAGGAGGGGAGAGTTGGTGTTGCTTCTAAAGGTTATTTCTTGACATTCACATTCCACAAATAACAGGAAGGATACTGTGGTTAACATGTGGTTGCAATTCTGGAAAGCAGCAATACAAATTACAATCTGTGATTCTATATTTTATTGTCTCACCAATATCCATGTTATATCTGCATAGATTGGAAGTAAAAATATTTCAAGTAACTTTAAAAGTAATTTTATAACTATCAGTGTAAATTCACCTTGACCTAAGGCATGTCAAACTATGACCCTGGTCAAAGCATCACAAAGATGAAAATCCTAGTACGATTTACTTAATAATTATCTTGATGATCACAGTATTAAGAAATAGCTTACATCTATTTCATCTTGGCTTGTGAAGAAGAATGGAATTATGCAGAAAACTTTCATTATCACTAAAATTCTATCTCTGACTTGCAACTACACCACTTTATGTAGTAGCACTCAATATTTTGTGGTGCAAAATGGGATTTCTGAACTTGTATTCCACTCTTGAAACTGTTATAGGAGGAAAGCATTTCCCATAATCAAACCTTTGGCGATGCCCAGATATGAAGGTGCCTTCAGTGTGCAGGGTGTACTTAAGAGCCTTTTTTTCCTATGCTACAGCCAGTAAAACTTGTTTGAAAGAGCCTTGCTAGGCCAGAACATCAAACACTATGTTCCAGTCAGGTCTCCCGTCAGCTGCTGCCCTCAATTTATCTCTTTGGTCCTGTGCAATATAGCAAAGGTTAAAGCATACAAACAGCTGAGTGGGCTCACTTGATCTTCGTTTTGAAATCATAACATCTCTTTAATTTAAATGGTAGACAATGGTTTTGCTTGGAACAATCAGGTGGCTGAAGCCATACGAGCTGAGTGGATTTCAGATTGGACATTAGGAAGAAATTCTTCAGAAAAAGGGTAATGAGCTATTGGAATAGACTGCCCAGGGACATGGTGGACTCACAGTCCCTGAGGGTGTTAAAGGATAGACAGGATGTGGCACTTAGAGCCATGGGCTGGCTGACGGGGTGGTGATCGGTCAGAGGTTTGCATGTTCTCTGAGCTCTTTTCCAGCCTCCCTGATCTGTGTTTCTGTCACTTGCCTGGGCTCACCGAGGGACAGCAGTGGGTGGCATGGCCAGCGCTCCCCAGGGAGCTCACAGGGACAGAGATAACGGGGGCTTGAACCCCAGGGCAAGGCAGAAGCTCCGGGGTGTCTGACAGGCAGGCCACCGAGTTCAAACATGACGCAATCTCAGAGACTGCTCAACATTTTTTTCTTGTTGTTACAGCCGTTTTTTGTGAATCCTGAGCTCACGCCTCCCCGCTGACAGCCTCTCGCACAGACAGGCTGCATGGCGGGGGTCGCTCGCCGCCTTCCCGCGGCCTTCCCGGGAAGGTCTAGCGAGGCCTACCGCTCCGTACGGAGCCGCCCCTCGCCCTCAGCTCCCCTACCCGGGCGGTGCCCTCGGCCCGCGCCCCCTCCCTCAGCCAGCGGAGCTCCGCCCGGCGGCCCCGCTCTGCCTACCTGGAGCCACCTCTATGGTGCGGGGCGGAGCCGGGCGGCGAGGGCGGCGCGGCGGGACGGGCGCCCGGGCCGACGGCTGCAGCGACTCCCCTTTGTGTCTGGAGCCGCCCGTGCTGTTGGGGCGGGCGGGCGAGAGGGGGCGCGGGCGGCGGAGCTCCGGCCCTCGCTCGGCTCCCGCCCGCAGCCGGCGGCGGGCAGGGGAAGGAGGCGGAGCGGCCCCTCGCCCGGCGCGGGGGGAGGAAGGCGCTGGCAGCGCGGAGGGGCTGAGCGGAGACCGGCGTGAGGAGGCCGGGCCGGGCTGCCCGGAGCTGTGGAAACTCGGGGCGGGAGGCGGAGGAGGGGAAGGGCCTTTGCCCGCGGAGAGCAGCCGGGTGCGCTCGCAGCTGGAGCCGCCGAGGAGGGGCCTCGCCGCCCCGGGCCCCACCTTTGTCGGGGTGGCCGGGGGTGGCGTCGGTGCTGCGGCGGGGGCCGGGGCAGCGCGGAGGAGCCCGCCCGGCGCGGGCGGCAGATGGGCCGGGATGCAGGCGCAGCCCTCGCCGTGAGAGCAGGGGGCCTCGCCGCCGCCTTTCTCGGAGCGTGAGGCAGCGAGGAGGGGCGGCCAGAGGACAGAGACCTTTGCCGGGATGGGACGCGCCGCCGCCGTGAGCTCGTAGCTCGCTCTCCGTGCCCCGGCCAGCCTGCAGGGCCCGCGCTGACTGACACCGCTGTGGGCGCGTCTGGATATGTTCCCTTCCCAACCGGGCGCTTTCTTCGATGTCGTGAAGCTGCGTGGGAAATAGCCCGGTTCCCAGCGGGGTCGGGAGCGTGCCGCCGTCCTCCCCGGCGGGGGAGATGCCTCGGGGCTGGGAGGCAGAGCCAGGCGCTTCCCCCGTGTCCGCTGAGCGCTGCCGGCTCCCCAGGCATGAAGGCAGGCGGCTGTAATGGAGTAAGAGCGAAGACGGCTCCTCTCATCTGCCATTTGCCCTTCCAGACGGGATTGTAAACCGACAGAGTTAAGGAAGGCTGTGCGAAAGCAGGAGGAATTTCCTCTCTTCGGGGTTTGGCTATTTTTTTTTTTTTTTCCTTTTTGTCCCTTTTATTTTTCTCCTACCGGCTCGAACCGTGTCTTGCCCAGGTATGCCTGCCTCACTGCAGCACCTTGTGCTGGTGCTCCTGCTCTCCAGTGCCACCCTGCTGCTCGGCACTGCGGCTGGTGAGTAGCCACTGGGTGGAACGAACTGGCCATTTTGGCAGCGGCAAGGGGGTGGGGTCCGCTGGCATTTGGGCACATCTGTGCCTCCTTTACACAGTGGTGTGCATCTATTTCAGCGGCGAAGCCTGATAAAAGTTTTGAAATCCTGATACGTTAAGTGTCTCGGGGAATAAAATCTGCTTTGTTGTGTAAATGAGCTCAACCTGCGCTCAGTGAGAATGCTTTGCTTAGATCTGCATCTCTTGTCTAATAACTTACTTCAGTTTTGGAAATATATATAATCTTTTTGTTTTGCATACCTCGCCCTTTGTAAGGTAATGCAGGAATTTTTAATATATATTTTAATCGTCAGCGGAGCTGTGCCTGTTTTGCTGTGGGATCTTCGGGCACAGCCATTTTTAATTTTATCAGCATCGGTGCTTCTTGGGGCCTTACACATGTGCTGTAGTTTTGTAACAGAATTACTGTAATGTGTATTTTTTTTCCCCTTGGAGAGATCTGAAGCAAATACAGAGCTATTTCTTTTGTCATTTGTAGTTAGAGAACACAAAAAAACCACTATTATGGCATGCTGAAAGGTCTTGAAGGGTACTCTTTTTTTATAACAAGAAGTTGGAAGCAGAAATGCTAAGAACATCCTTACTCATATATTTGGACTCTCTAGTCCTATTTTAAATTATGTTCGGAAGCTCAGTGTTAGATATGCAGGGTGTTGGAAGAGAGATGTGTGTTGGTCTGGCATCCTTTGCTTTTTTGTCACTGTGACAGATTAACACGTTGGAGCCTTCGAATGTAACCCAGCTTTGTTAGGCAGGAATACCAATTGTTCTTGCAGTGTGCATTTTCCAGCACTTTTGGAAGACTCCTACGACTTTTCTGTCGTTTTACTGATCGGGATCCAGTTCGGCAGTGCTTGCTTTTCTTCCTGTTATAGTTCATAAGTGAATCTTCATGGGAAAATTGATGAATCTTGCTAAGATGACCCAACAAGCTGATGGTAGTTTCCATGTTATATTTCAGTGAGATCTTAAAATTAATTACTCAAAGTTGAGGATACTTGGTGTCATTATTAGGAAGATCCTGCCTAAACACATGTTTAGGCAGTTTCTACATCTATCTGACTGGATAGTCCCTGATTTTCTTGCTTCTGCTTACTAAGAGGTCTCTTTCAGGAAGATTCATAAATGAAAAGCTTGATGTTCCCTATATCATCCTGACCTTTGACTGCCATTATTTTAGATGGATGTCTGCAGCGTCTCTCTGTGGTCATTTCTGAGGAGTGTTTTTGGTTTTTTCCCCTCTTCTTTTTTCCTGGGAGAAGGGGCTTCTGAAGGTCAAAAATCTTGGTATTAAAGCACATATAAATCAAGAATGCTCAGCATCTCAACTTTTCTTTCAAATGTATTTTTTTGAAAGTGTAGGCTTTTTGTTTACCTTTGTGAAAACTTCAGTGAGTTGGTAATTTCTGTGCCCTGATGAAGAAGGGTTACTGAAGGAGCAAGTACAGATTTGTACCAGGCCAAGGGCTGGGCAGGTGCTGTAAGAGCCCATTTGCACGGTTTACCCAATTCACTTCAATTCTGACCTGGCAACAGCATTCCCAGTATTTCAGTTTTGCCTTGTTAAAAGGGTATTAACAATGCCAGCTTGGTTGGTTGTTTTGTGAATAGGAACCTATTTTCCCATTGTGATTTGTTTCTTAATTGTGAAATTTTAACAATTCACATTTTAAAAAAGCTTGGTCATAATCCTCTGTAAAAGTAATTGCATGGATGATTTGAGCTTTACTTAAAGAAGCTCATGTCTGATTTTTAAGTTTATACTGCATTTCAGAAAAAAATGTCTATACATGGGGAAGCTACACTAATGTGTAATTCTGCCCTTTTATGTTCATGAAAGAGCCAACACTCTTTCTTCTCTTCCCCTCCCCCAAAGTATGAACTGTACGCTCCCATCAGAGTGAAAATGCTGCCTTTGTAGCTTTGAAACCCCTATTAATTCTTTCTCCTGATTAGTGAACTGATACTATATCTCAGCAGTGTATAGAATTGAGTGCCTATAAATGCAAAATCATGACATCACAGGGAAAGTATTTTGATAACAGGTTTTTAAGTTTGTCGGGAGGAGAATATCTGGACCTCTCTGGGGAGAGCTCCACAAAGACCTGGGCTTAGTGTGGACGGGAAAGGGAAGATGAAAAGATGAATAAAGAAGGTCACAAAAAAAATTACTGTGGAGCTGTAGATGATAGTTCCACTCATAACCTGGAATATGAATGAAGAAGGAAGGTGTTTTTTCCTTCCCCTTTGTAATTGAAAATACATTAAAGCTCTTGATTCAGAAATATTTGCTGATTATTAGGAGGAAAATATTACTAGCTTCCTCTGTAAAATACAGATCTTGACAGTTATCTGGTAATTCTGCATTTAAATAATCTATTGGTCCTTGCGAAGAGAAATGCTTGTGAGGACATTTACAGTTCAAAAAGCAGTGTTGGACAAAAATGGTTTGCAACACTTGATTCTTTATTTCTCAAGTTATTTGCAATACATATTTCTAAATCTTCTGTTTAGAACTATGAGACATAAATAAATATATCTTTATATTGTAGAGGATTCTGGTGTGTTAGTCAGGAGGGTTTGTGCCTGAAGAGGTGGTTGATGAAGCTTTGAGCTGTTCCCCAATATTGCGAAAGAATTTTGTTTGGGTGTTCATAGGGACCAGATATTAAAGATAGAATCTTTCCTGATTTCACTTGCTTACGTTCTGTGATATGCAATACTGAACCACTTTTCCTTCTGCACACATGTCCAGGGTAGACAGCATTCCATTGTCTAATGTGTAAATTATTTGCAGAAAGGATAAGGTGAAAATTAAGGCAAACAGAATATCCTTTTATCTTTGGGAATATTTTAATAATTCTGTATTTATGTCGTTCAACAGGGCTGCAAAAATTAAAACGTGAAAGGAATTGAACAGAAATTGAAATTTTTTTAAAATTATAATTTTAATTATTAATTGAAATGAGTGAACCAAACAATCTTTGTCTAATTCTGTCTTGCTGGTTAAAGTTACTTTAGTGTCTTAACATAATTTGTTTGAAATGTGAATTGGGTGATACGAGGAAAAATCTCCTTTGGATATTCAACTCAGTTCTTCTAATTCAGTGTTTCAAATTAGTAATTGACTGTGTATCTTGCATATTAAACAGTGGGGGTTTTTTTACACTTTTCTGCACCCCAATTTCTACTTATTTACTAGAGCTACACTACTAGAGCTAGTTTATGGATTTTTCAAATGTAACATAAAAATGCAGCTTTTTTTTCTGTTTGTGTTGGGAGCTGTCTCAGAAATCTTAGCCTGGGAGATGGAAACCAGGCTGTTGGATTGAGGAACACACTGGTATGCCTGATGGATAACAAGAACACGAGCGTAGCCTGGCCACCAGGCTGGGGCTTCATGGGCTGCCTGCTTGTGTAAAGAGATTGTGTAGCTGTGAAGGCCCGGGGTTCTGCACAGAGCCATTCACCCCTCTGAGAAGAGCTTTTTTTCCCTTAGGTACATCAGCCTCTATGAGCCTCTGTGATATTTCAGCTCAGGTGCTTGCAGTTTCCAAGGAAACTTCAGTACTGGGGTACTGCACTGTGCAGTGTGGGCACAGCCTGTGAGGATGTGGAAGCTGTGCTCCTCTGGTGGTGAAGGAACCCAAATTTCAAGCCCTGAGACATTACACAGATACCTTGCTCCAGTGTGAATGGTTTTACCCTCATAGGAACCATGTATAAAAAGTTGGCTTGATTTTCCTATCCTTCCTTCTCTGATGAAAGCAGGCCAACCTCACTTCACCCTGGACAAAGAAGGAAGCAAAACTATATTTCTTAGAATTATTCTTAGAGTGAAGTTTGTTGAAGTGGTTATTTTTATGGCATCTCCCTAGCAGTTATTACAAATTTCTGTAAAAAAATTTTTGTTGACTTCTACATTGTTGTTCCCCTTCCTTTTTATATTTCATTGAATATGTATCAGTAGTTTGTATGGTCAGTGGCATTGTTTCTTTGGCAGATACCATCTTCCTCTGCCTTTCTCACTGGAGAGACAAGAGAATTATGTTGGATTCTTCAGAAATGTTTTATTTCTAACAACAGAGTGCCTGGTACTGTACTTGCATTGTGTTTGAGCTCAGTCTGGCTCTGCTATGAATATGTGCTGTCACTTTCTGGGCAGAATATAACTTTATAGCCAGGGCTATGAGCTGAGTGTAAAGTTTCATTTGGAACAAAATGTTTATGCCCTGAATAAAACAGGCTGGGTGATGATTTAGGTTGAGTAGGACTGGAATCTGTGCATAGCTTACAGGCAGTAACTATTAATTTTATTGAGATTGTAGACTTAGTGGAGCTACTCACTGCTTGATTTTAAATTTAAGAATAAATGAAATACAGGAACTGTTCTCCAAGAGACTAACATTTCAATATGCAAATTGATTTTCTGCAATGAGTCTTAAAGTGTTGTGGTTTTGGGTTTTTTGTGGTTTTTTTTTTGGTTGGATGTTTTTTACTTGTTTGTGGATTTTGGTGGTTTAGTGTTTTTTGGGGTTTTTTCCCTCGTTTCTTTTTCTGAAGCAGAAGTTCACAGAGCATAAGACTGGAAGTGATTTCTCTGTTTTCTCCATATTCTGGTTGTGTAAGTACAGATAATAATGTCTGTCTAACATCTCTAAAATCTCCAGTGAAGAGGGATTTCACGGCTTGTCTATGTAGTGTGGCCTGTTACAGTGCTTAATTACCATGTTTTTCATAACGCAACAGTAGTAGATTTTTTTGTCTCTTTTATAATGCAAGATTGTTTAAGATATGCCTTAATTAATATGTAGCAATCCACCTGAAAATGTAGCGTAGAGTATGCACTCAGGCAATTGCCACGGAATATCAGTTTAGATAAGTTCCCGTGTTGAAGCTTAGTGTCTTGACCTTGGCTAAGGTAATTTGTGATGAAAACCTTGAGTTGACCATCAGTGTTTTAAAACGCAATTTTGCAGTTTTAAAGACCTTTGAAAACTGTGCTCTTCCCAAAATTTCGATTCCTGGTGGTGCGTTCCTGACTGGAGATAGTTGTCTGTTAATCTGTTAATTGCAGAGCTGGGAGCTGGGCTGAGCAGCCAGAATCTGATAGAAGAGGTCAGAGGGGGTGTGGTGAGGAGGAAGAAGAGCTAGGACAGAAGGGATTTGAAAGGATGAAGGATTCCGTCTGGTTTGCTGTGGGATGACAACCAAGGCATATTAGACAGCCAGACAGAGATAGTGTCTGAACATTTGTCAGACCTGCTTGGAGAATGAGTGGAATGAACCTTTTGCACTGGGACGAGAGAGAAAGCATAATTGAAGATAGCAGTTTTGAGGATTTCTGTTCTTTCTTGTGAAAATGAATGAGACACACAGTCATTTAGCTGATGCCTTTACACTTCTCTTTCTCCCTCAGTCTTGTAAGTTTGGAAAACACAATCTTTTGGGTGGTGATGGCATTTTGTTTCAGGTCACTGGGATGTGTCAATTTTGTCGGTGGCCTTCTTGGGTTTGCATGAAACCATGTATTTTGTTTTGAACTGTAAATGTGTCTACCTTTTACAACTCTCAGTACTCTGTATTTTCTCTTTAGTTTCTTATTTCTGTGAGAGAAGGAAGAAAAAATAGGCAGTATGGACCCAGAAGACTGTCTTAGACATCTGTGAACCCTTTTATCTCCACCTCTAACTCTTGTAATCTTGCAGCCAATTTCAACCATATGTGAAAGATGAGAAAAGTCTCAAGAGATTAATCTGCTACCATTTTAATGTCAAATTAGGAACTGAATAGAGGAAACAGTTCCAATGTAGAGGTTTTTCAAGGGAAAAGAGGAGCATAACTCAGCCCAGGTAATTCTCTTTGCTTAAAACTGGCTGCCCAGTCAGTGCAAGGATGTAAGTGTTGGTGCATACTCTGTTCTGGACTATGCACAGAATATTTTGTTTCCTGTTCACTTGGCATGCTGTAGGAGATGTGGGAGTTGGCTAAACCTGAGAGAAGAGTCACATTTCTAGGCAATTAGTTTGTCAATGTAGTAGCCAATTTTTTTTGACTGAACTTGCAAAACAGTGCCCAAATCACTTTACTGAATGGCTATCATCCATTTATGAACTTCACAGTGTTTATGAGTAACTTAAATATATGCATTGTTTTTCATACTTTCAAAAGTGCATTTAGTTGATTGTCCTGTGTGTACACTATAGTTCAGATATCCCACACATCAAGATTCCTTGTGATCTTTTCAACAGTGCTGTAACTCAGGCTTTTCCTGTGGTGCCTTTGAATGTTTTTGTAATGCATTATACTTGATTAAATCTGTGAAGTTCATGAAAAATAGTTTTATTATTTGTTTAAGTGGGAGTCATGGGAAGGTACGTACTGTCACCTTCTGGGCTGGCAGACAATGACATAGGTAGTGTTACAGGGAACCTTGCATTACCTTGCCCACCTGCCACTAACAAGTCAGTACAGAAGCTCTTATTATTTTGTCCAGCCAAAAGCTGACATTTATGCTGCCTATTCTGCTATATATCCTTCGACTGTTTTGAGTTGTAAGCAGGATGGGTGTGAGAAAAGACGAGTAAGAGACTGTTTTGTTTTTTTTTTGGTGGTGGTGAGATGTCTGTAAGTATGATCGTAGGTCACGTATGTTAATTGAGCTCCTTAATTTATACATTAGTGAATGCAGCACTTAATTAATATCAAAGTGTTGGGCGTTGGCAGTGTCATCTCAAGCGTCATTCTTGGCATCAAGTGCACTTCCCTCTGCATAAGTCACAAAGGTCAGGTTTACCTGGTGTGAGAAGCTTTAATGTAGTTCAGGGACAAGAACAACTGACTAAACATGCTCTACTTCTCTTGCTTTTGCCTTATGAGACTTCCTCAGTATGGTTTGGTTTCTGTTAAAACATTTTATTTCTATAATTAAAGCAGCAGATAGGTGGTACAAGACTCCTAGACCATCCTTGTTAAAGAACCTTAATTAGATTTTTCCAAGAATTAAAGTTAATCCACAATCCTTTGTTAGGCTTCACAAACTTGTATCAGAAAAGATAGTGGGTTGTGATACCATTAAAACTATTTTCTGTAATAAAGATTGTATTAGATAAATGATCTCACAGAGTATGCTTTGTTATCCGCTGTAAAAGATGCTTGCTCTTGTTAGTGATGGAGTGGTTCTGTTGTAGTTAGTTTGTTACTGAATGTACTTGAAAATTAATCCTTCCTTCTGATGCTGTCCTTCAGAGAGAAGCTAGTAAAGCTTATTTCTTCTGGATGGCTTACTCTTCCTATACCTTCCAAGATGCAAAAATCTTGGTGCGGACATATTTTATGCAGAAGATAATGTGCTGTATGCTGTGGATTTTTGTCAGTCTTTTTATTTGTTTGAAGCCTAAACACTATAAATTGTTTTTCTAAACTTATTTGTAGAGAAGGGACTTAGCTGAAAAGTCCAAGATGTTTTTAAATGATTACCGGTTCTTAAATATAAAATGTTACTATATTTATGTATATATGTAAAACCAATATAGTAAGGTGAAGAAATCTAAGGTTGTATTAGGAAAATTGTAGCAGCTGTCTTTTTTTAGTTAGACAGTGGCACTGCCATATATATGCAAAGCAGACACTTAGCCCAAGAAGCAGCTTTCTGTATTAAAATAATTTCAATTGCAATCAGAGAAGGATAAAAGGAACCCTGTAATGAAGTTCGTCTGGATGCCACCACGGTGTCGGTTTCTTATGTTTGCATGTTTGAAGTTCTTTTCCTTTATTTCTGGCTGTAATGGCCCGGGCCGGGGAGCTGCAGCTGGAGCAGCTGCCAGGACCGAAATCCCGAGCCAGGCCCGGGCTGGACAGTGTAACCGGAGCCGGGGGCACACGCTCCTGCCACTGCTATTGCACAGGGACTCGCCTGAGAAGTGGAAGAACTCGTTCCAGCCTCCTGTGCTATTCTTACTCGGCTCTGCAGGCAGGGATGGATGACTCAGTGAATTTAAATGAGTGAAAAAAGATGTGGAAACAGTAGGAAAAATCATTCCTCATGCCCACTGCGGCAGTATTCGGAGCTCTGTAAACTTTTTTTTAATAGAAAATATGCAAATTCTCAATTCTGATGTGTATGGCATAGATGCAGTGAAGAGGAATTGTAAATCATACATGTATATATAGGGGGATATATATATGTATATCTCCTTATGTACTTGGTATGTAACCAAAATTCCAGCCTATCAATATGCTCTACTGCTAAAACCTAATATTTTAATATTAGCAAATTTTTGTTTGCATGGTGTTCTTCATTTTCAAAAAGTCCTCATAAATGGCTTATTTTGCAGGATGGGTAAACTTTACACTTATTAATTACATCCAGATTATATCAGGACCTGTTAAATAATTTCTCTCTTAGTTATGCTAGGGTGAATCTGACCTAATTAAGTTTTAGTTAAATTTATCTCTAGTAGTTAATGCTGGTACACCAGAACACAATTATTTGGTCATAGTTATTTCTCATTGTTTTAGTCAAGAATTTTAAATCTAGTAAATATTTTTCCTGATTTTTTTCCTACAGAGTTAGAAATATCTAAAGTGGCAAATAGAGAGACTTTCTTTGCTTTTATTGTTTCCTGTCAGAGAAGTAGTACCATTAAGGAAACTGTCAGCAAATTTAGTTTCCCTTCTTCTAAGAAATTCTGGAATAGAATGTTTGTGTGCAAAACAGATAACTCCCTAATTATTATTTCACTAATCTTTATGTAGACTGTACAGCTAATTAAAACTGAAGATGTGGCCTTTGGGCACAGGAATACACAGTCCAAATATGACATCATATAGTAAATTTTAAAAATTGAGAGAATGGGGGTTTGTTTAAAGTTAGGAAGACTAGTGATACAGTAATAATACAGTAGCTCAACTTTGTTCTTTCACTTTGAGAATGTAAGAATATTTTTTTCTCATTTTGGAATGTGCAAGGGAAAAAAGAAAATCAGTGAGGTCCTAAGACACTTGAATAAGAAGTGGTGCCATAATATGTGAGGCTGGTAAGAATATTGTGAGCAGGAGTCACTTCACTGAGGAAATCTAGAGGCATTTAAGAGGGACTGTGCAGAAGGGGATGTGGAATTGAGTTCTGTTGAGGCATGGAAGAGTTAAACATGGAAACAACTATTCAGATGTTACGTACTTTGAAGCAGTCATCAAGACAAAGTCATCTTGAAGAAGTGAAGGTCTGCAAAAGGAGTATTGTCAAAGTGATATCATGGCCAGCAACTTGATTTTCATGACTGGTTTTGGAACAGTGGGAGAAGGGTTAGTAACAAAAGAACTGAGCTGAGAACATAAGGCATGCAGAAAAATAAAGAATGGGTTTTTAATGTGGTATAAACAAAACTGGGAACAGACTTGGTGATCCAGTAAGGAGGGAAGAAGATAGGTGGGGGGAAAAAGTGCTCTGCAGTTAATTAAGGTTCTCATTAAACACGGGGAGACCCATTGTGAAGAAGAGTGAATTGTGTGTAGCACCAGGGCAATGTGCACTGTCCTCTTACTCCTGGATGCCCTGTTTCATAACAAAACTTGCACTAGCTAAGGGAGAAAGCATCTGAAATTGCCAGTAAATCCAGAATGTGCCCTAGAATTCTGTCTGAACTGCACTGTGTGTAGCCAATGTTCATGGTAGAGGCAGCAACAGTTTTTTGTTTGAACTGTAAAGAAACAGATGAAAAACAAAATTTTAACTTCTAAAAACATTTTGAATAAGTTTTTATGTGGCATATAATGCAAAGCTTTACAGAGCCTTTTTACAGAGAATCTGAATAATCCACAGTTGTATTAATTGAAATAAGAATTTGCTAAAAATCTCAACCTTTTTTATGACTTAGTATTTTTTTTGTTATGAATAATCTTTCATATATTTGTTGTTATATCTTTGTGATAACCAGCACTTAATTTAAATGATTGAATGACGATAGAGTTTTACATACAGTACCTATGTTTTATTGTCACTTTACTATGGCCAGATGAGATATGGCCTCTCTTTGGTACTGGTTTCATGTATTTGTTGTGCATATGGTATCTTTTCTGCCAAGTTCAAATCTTAAAATGTACTTAAATCCATAGTTCTCAGACGTCAGAATTCAACATATGTTTAACAACACTGTTGTGTATCCCTTCCAGTCTTCCTGCAGTATGTTAATGTATATCATGCAAAAGAAAAACCCGAAGACAGTCAACAGCCTTTAGACAGACTTATAATTGAACATAAATCATAATTCTACATACTGAACTTCTTTACTGTATCAACTAACTTGTCTTCTGTATCTTATTGCTGAGGGGAAAATGAACATTTATGTGCATGTTTTGTATTCAAATGGAAATTTAAATAAGTCACTTTTCCCTTTTCTGTGCTGATGTGATGCCAGGTCTGAACCTCTCAGTGCTGCTTCATTCATGTTTTTGTGTCCATGCTATAAGCTTAAATCCAGAATCACTTTGGGACAATGAAGTCCAGTACAGTTATATTCTATTTCCAGATGCTTATTTTACAAATTTCTGGTCTAACCCCACAAGCCTTTTAGTATTCCTGTGTTCTGAATAATTTATTCATTTGTACACATTTATAGTTAGTTCTTTGAACTCGACAAAGGTTTTGGAGATCAGGCATTTTAGTGAGACTGCCCAGGAAGCGCTGAGAAGTAAGCCTCTTGCAATATCCTGGCTTCCCCAGATAAAACTAGACATCCTGGCTGGATGTTTACCAGTGTTATTACAGAAGGAGATATTTGTGTCTTGATTCTTTCCTAGATTTGTCCATCCTTCTCCACCCTGGTTTTTGTTATTCTTTTAAGTATGGTTAGAATAAGCATGTCACAAATTTACTTTTGTGTTACCGACATGTGCTTTCAACATGTAACTGCAACCGACCAGTTTAAAATCCAGGAATACCACAAACAAACAGTTATTACATTTAGCTGAAATATTTAATAGCACAGGAGGATGACGTATGCGATGGAATCCGATAGTAAATTCCTTTGTGGCGATTACATAAAGCAGTTCGTTTCAGTGCTTAATTGATAACACTGAAGCTTGCTTCACTTCCGTGAGGTGTGGGAATACGAGGTGCAGAGGTAACTGCATTCCATCCAGTCTCAGTCTAGACAGGCACAAGAGCATCATTCATCCTGTAGCAAACAGGGCAGGCTAATCACCTTCTTAAAAGGGACCTTGCAGCTGAAGAATGTGCTGTGGAGGGCACACAGAAAGGCAAGTCGAGAGCTCAGTGCCATCTCCAGTAGCACAAGTCCTGGAATTAAGGGTCTCTCCTGAAAGGATCAGATAGGAATTGCAGAATGCTGGTTCCTCCTCTTCTTACAGGGGTGGTGTTTTTTTGAAAGAAATGGTTTAATGAATTGCTATACAGTTAATTATGTTTGATTGAAGGAAAAGCTTATTACTTAGTTGAGGTGGGAGGAAGTTTGAAGTGCACTTTTATAGCAATAAGTATTAGGAAGCAGTAGTAGAAACTCAACTCCCTTTAATTGAAGGGTAACAGAGCGAACTTTGACTTTTTCAAACAGCATTTACAGGCAAAGGGCTTTTTTTATTGAATTTTATTTATGAAAGTGCATGGTGTCTACTTCTAAGGCATAGCAAAATTAAGAGGTTAAGTGTGATGTAGCACAAAATGAGCCCTGTTTAAATATTTCTGGTGGATTTGGCAGCCTTATCTCTACATAGACACTACCAGCATTGGATGGAGAGGACTTAGGAGTGGAAAAATGTGGGAGCTATTGAGGAAAGTGTGGAAAGGTATTTTCAAGTTTTCTTGGTTATGTGAGAACAAACAGCACAGGAGGCACAAAGAGTGAGATGCACCATGACAGCTTGAGGATAATTGTTAAGAGCTCTAAACAAAGAGATGTAAAGGAAAAGGATGAGTTCAGATGGAAGCTAGTTTGCCAACTGCTATGCTTTGACTGACTCTGTACATGTTCCTAACCTGTGGTAAGTGTTAAGATAGCTCTTGGAAAAAAGCTGTGAGTATGCAGATGCTGAGTTGCTGTAGCATAAATTAAGTAAATTAACACTGTAATTTCATATTTTATGTTTTCTGACTTTGTGGACATCCTTCCTTCTCCGTTGTCAGTTGTTCTTGAGCAGGAGATGATAATCCTGCAGATTAAGATCTAATTAGAGCATTTAAAGACGGGAAAATGCAAATGTTCTGAGCAAAGAATGAGCAGAGTTCTGTAGTTTTGTTTCCAATCAAAAAAGGAAAATTTACTTAAAAACAGAGCATTATAAATAAACATGAAATTAGTAATTTAAACCCTTAAACTATCATTATAGCAACTATCTGACCTTAATTCAGATGCTTTGTGCAAAACTAGGATGGTTTTTGTGAGGTGTTTTTCTCTGCAGGGCATTTGCCTCATTTGGTGAAAAAGGGGTAATTTCAAGGCCTTGAAGGGAGTAGACTTGCACAGTTGCATACTCTCCTGCTTCTCCCTTCCCCATGCATGTTATATCCCCCAGTTCAGAGGTGGTTCTCTATGTGTGGTTTTCTTGATACTATCTCTTCTTAAATTTCACTTACTGCCCTTATTTCAGTTATTGTAGAAAGACATTTTTATTTCCACTTGAACATTGCTGTTTTATGCATTTCTTCTCTTTAATGAAAAGAAACGGGTTGTATCATGTTACTAAAAAGAGATCTTTGATAAGTGCTCAGATCAACTGGGATGCATAAAGGAAGTGCAAGAGACTGAAGTTTATTCTTCCCTAGAGGAATGCTTAGCTTCTCTGACTCTTCTGGTATGCTTTCAAAAAGTGAAGCTCCTTTATTTTTCTACTTTTATTGTCTTTCAGAACACAAACTCTGAGACTCTTAATTGACAGATCCACTGTGGATGTATAATTTGTTCTGGGACAGATGCTGTGGAGTGAGATTAGAGGCAGTGTAGGACAGTCATTGGCTACCTAAACTTGGCTCAGTATGGCTCACAAGAGGTGGCTCATCTGCTAAGTTTCTTTTAAACATGCATGAGCTTGAGTGAGTAATTAAGGAAGTTATTTCAGATATATATTTAAATAATGGTTTCAGCAGAATCATAAGAAACTTTGGTTAAGATCTGGGGAGCGGGGGCAGGTAAGGTAAAATTGTGTGAAGGGCTATTCCAGTCCTTGAAGAATATATAGGTTCCATGCCAAAGATTTCCGAACTATTTCTCCTATGGTGCATTTTATTAAAAAGTTCGGGGACTTTTGAGAAGCAAGCTGGTAATAGAATTTGTCACTGAGCAGAGAAAACCCAAAATTATTCTCAGCACTATCAGCTCCTGTGTGGCACGGGAAGGTGGGTGTGATAGTTCAAAAAGAAAATGATCATACTTTCTTGGAGATCTGTATCTAGTCATTAGTGATAGTGGATACCTTGTAGTTCTGCTAGATTTATTTTGAATTGTCATCTTTGTGTTGGGATTGTATTGTGCAAGACTGATGAGATCAGTCTTTGGAAGTTAGCTTAGAACTGCTGTAGCCTTTGCTTGCTCTGCCCTTCCTATCCTTCCGGTTTTTATTCACCAAATGTATACAAATGTGAACACAAATACTGTCTTCATCTCAAATGTCTCCATCTCGGGACAAAGACAGAGTTCCTTTCTCATGTCCCATACTTGGCATATGGTAGCTTTTATCTAGTTCTGGTAAGGACTGCAGAAGACTTGTTCTAGCAGAAGACTTGCTCTAGCATATGACAACAAACCTCTCACAGCTTTAAAATAAACAGAATTAAATGAGAGTCAGAGTTAACCAGGATTTTGGATACAGTGCTCCAAGATAGCAGCTCTTAAATTCCTCTTCAGTGGTCCACTAAATATTTGCTTTTGGCCATCAGGAGCTGACAATTCATGCAGTACTGTCTGTCTCTACAGATTCCTGTATTTAATTGTCCCAAGTGCAAATGATCACACCAAGTAGCAGTGCTTGACCAGCACAATCAGAATTTATGTGAAGTCTGCATCCCCTTTTACACTTACTTGTACACCAGCTGCTTAAATCTGGATCCCCTGGCTGGCCTCAGGGCCCTACCTAATTCAGGCTTGCTATTTCTGTGTGGAACAGAAATAGATACACTCAAAGGTAAAGTTTCCTGCTGCCCTACAGGGCAGAAGTTGGTTTGGAAGCAGTATTTGGCTTTTGCTTTGAACCTGGGACAGCACTGAAGACAGTGCATAGTTTCAAGCTGCAAGCCCTGATATTTTGTAAAAACAGCTGAGAGAAAAGGAAATAGTAGTTACGGCTGCTGTGTAAGATGAAGAAAGGAAATGGGAGCCTCCCTTATGTGCGGCCACTAAGAAGGATAGTTAAAAATAGCTGCTTTTCCCCTCTAAACAATTGTCTAAGTTGCCATAAATCTGTTTTTTTTTTTTTGGTTTTTTTTTTCTTGAGACTTGGAGACAAGCCTCATTCCCTGGGTGTTCTGTTCTGAAACACCAGTTGTGTTTTGAGAACTTGCTCTGCGCACATTGATTATTGCAGTACAGATGTTTAAAAGGAAAAAACAAACATCGAGGCACAACTGTGATTGCAATGAGCAAAAGCATGACAGTACTTTAAAAATATATAGACAGTGGATGGGAGGAGGACCACAGTGAGATGAAGTATCTTGCTGTTGCTTAATGTTGCTTAGCAAAGAGGAACGGATACCTGATTTGCTGCCTCTGCGTGCATTGTCAGCCACTTCACCATCCATTCATTACAGTCCCAAACTGCTGATGGATTTTTTGAGATTTATCATGGTAGAAAGTTGGTTGTAATAGCTTTGTACTAAGCAAAGCTGCTCTCAGAGAGTCAAGTTGTAAAAAGTGTCAGCTTTATTGCAAAACACACAACTATTAGAGACCCCAGTTGTAAAAGGAAATCTTGGTTTTGGAAGGTTTAAAAAAATAATTTATTACTTTTTCACCAATGTTAACTTCTACGTTTCAGTTCTAGACAAAAAGTTCAAAAGAGAAAATGCTGTAATTTCAAATATATTTTGGAGTGTTTTACTTTGTGTCTTACCCTATTGCTGTTTGGCGTCTGATTAGTTAAACTGATTTTTTCTATAATCATTCCTGAGCACTACATTTCTTCAACTTGTTATGCCAAGCAGGCCACTGATTCCAAATATCTTTAGTTTTGTATCATCCACTCATGCTTTTGGTCTTTTTGACTGAGCTGCTTCTGAGAGTTTTAATAAAACAGCAAAGAAACAGATGACTAAAGAGGTAGTGTGCACAATTGCCTAACTACTTAAATATATTTTAATGACTCAGCAAAAATGTTTATTTGGTAGAGGCATGGTGGATGTTCCTTATTTTAGATGAAAGTGAATTTCTAATCTTAAGCTGCATCTAAATTAGCAGTTCCAAGTGTCTGTACTCTGACATGCTTTCACTGCTTTTCTTAGAAGCAGCAGGAAACTAGAATGTTCCCTGCATAACTCATTTTCTTCCTTGTCTTCTGACATAGAGTCTAGTTGGGCTTTTATATTGTGAGAAAAAACAAATTGTAGAGATGTGAACATTGCTAGAATTTCAGTACTTTTATTTCCGTTTTTTCATATATGTGTATTTCCTTTGTTTTTTTTTTTTCACTTTTGTTTCTCTCTTCTGCCCAGTGTTCAAGTGTCTGCTCTGCCCGTGTAGAAGAGAGAAGAGGTAATTTGAGCCTTAGCATTATCCAGTTATGTTACTGAAATGCTTTGGTGCCTAATAGTAGTACATGTAGAATTATTCTGAGTCCTGCTTTCTCAGTAGATACCAAGAAACTTCTAGATCCAAAGGACATTTAAATGAACATATGAAACCCTAAGAGTGTTTTCATTTAACCTTTTCTTAAGCTATTAATTTTTTGTATCTCAAGTAGTGTGAGGGAATCCAGTGTGCTACTCTCTGAGAATCAAGAAAAGCAGATTATATGGATTTACTCACATACTGCCAACTTCTCAGTGCAATTTGGTGAATTTTAAGATACACATACTATGGTGAAACTTTAATGTAGTTGTGGCTGGTTTTTTTCTGGTAATCATTTGACTTGCAGTCCCTTCCTATTTTTAACAGCCTTTATTTTTGCGAATAGTGAGCTTTGTAATTTTTCCTTTACTGACTTTGGAGTTAGGAGACAGCAATTTAAGTCATCTTTGGACAGTTGGAACTTTGAGCATCCAAATTCCAAAATGGACAATATAGTATTATTATATTCTTGAGTTAAAATGCTCTAGTTGCCAAACATTACATTATGGCCATATGAAAACCATTATGAAAGTGGACATGGACACTGAGCTATAGTTTCTTTACTGTGGGAGAAACATTTTAACTAGGTGCAGATCTCAAACAGTATTAATGAAACAGTACAGTAGAATTAAAAGTATCACAATCTGTTGTGGCATACAGATAAAAGTGTGGTAGAGCATAGATGGAAAGATAAGACATCTCTTACAGGAAAGTTTATTTCAATGATTTACTACTTGGAAGCACATGAAAATTGAGTGAGGTGCAAGACGTCCATATCTAAATGTGGATAACCTTGTCTCCCCAGCCATAATGGGAGAAGAACTTTCTTCTGTCTTGATTTTCCCCTGTGGCTGAATGGCTGAAGCACCAGGTAGCCACTAGGCTAGTGTGAAGAATGAATTCTCGCCACAGGGGCCATAGAATAAAGATCTTATTAAGCATGTGGGGGAAAAAAACCCATATTTAAGTTAGTCACCAGAAAAGACTGGACAGAGAGGAATTGTTCTTTGCTTAAAGTCTTTGTAGATTCTTTAGTAAATAAGCTAAGGAATAGATTTTTGATGATGACACATGTGCACAGTTTATACATAATTATTTATCTCTGCCATAGTATGAACGTGTTCCTTCTTTCAGTTCTATAGTATAGTCTTGTTGGTACTAAACAGGAATCTGCAGCAAACCAATTAAAAAAACATGGTATCTTGCAATTTTTATTTGTTGATGTAATTCTCTAAATAGTAAAGAATACAAATATGCAGTCTTGCATCCAGATACCCCAGTGAGAGCTTTCTGCTTAAGGTTATGGAAGAAATTAATTTAAAAAGAGAAAAAAAATCATCCAAAAACTCAAAACTTCATATAGTGAAAACAAGATGTTATTAAAAAGATCTCTTGTTGTATGCTTTGAAGTGAACAGTTTATTCCCTACTGTTTGCTACAATAATATTTTTTTCATAAGCACAACATTGTGACCAGAATCATAGAATAAATGCCAGGGACCTAGAGGGTGAGCAGGGGAAGGGAAGAATAAAAAGCTGCTTCTACAAAGCAGAATTGCTCTTTATTGGAGACCATAAGCATTTCCAGTCTTTCTTTTCTCTGTTGCAGCTGCATCTTCTCACTGGCTTTTGGCCTTTTCATTTGGTTTTGACCTCCTTTGCTTCTCTCTGCTTTTCTGAGTAGTGGCACCACTGCTGCTTTTTCCACTGACCTGGGTTCTACTTTTTCCACAGTTCTTCACACACCAGCTTTCTTCATATTTTGGGGGTTTTTCTTCTGTTTTGTGTGATTCCCTGGGAAAAGCAAGATTAGAAGACAGTTATGCTTTTAGTTCCAGCTTTACCAGAGTAGGTGCTTGGCTGCTGGGTGAGGAGCTGAAGTTCACCTCAGCTTATTCGTAAAGCACCAGATTTTTCCCTGCCCATGGAAGCAGCGTGTGCAGCAATTCCATGTCCTAGAGAGACAGCAGAGCATGTCCAGTGCTGCTGGTCTGTGAAAAATTGAGTTTCCAAACTAACAACCTCTTCTGAAGTTTTTCAGAGGCCTATAATTTTGGTACTTTGTCAAGAAAATGAGCAATCCTCTCTCTGTTCCCCTTCCACTTCCCCACAAGAAAAAAAAAAAGCTCGCCGCAAACCAACCAGGAGCCACACCCTTGGTATGAGGCAGCCCGTCTGCCACAGCTTAAATTCAGCTTCTTCCACTTTTAGAATTCGTCAACAGACTACTTAAAAAAAGTATTTTAATACGGACTTCACAACCTATTTTTTCTAGTCTTACTGCAGGAATGACAACATCATTTTAGCAGAGTCTGTTTTTAACTTCTAAGCACAAAAGTAGAAAAGTGCTTGCTGTATGAAATCTGTGACCTCACTGATAGTTTGGCAAATGTCTTAAGCAACTGAAAATGGAGTTCTTCTAAGATGTGTCAGATCTTTAATTACAGGCAGGATTCCAGGCTGGGTTATAATAAATGTAATTACTCCCTCCCCTCTAAATTTAAATTAAAAATAAGTAAATATAAATTATGTCAACCCAACTGTCCCTTAATGCTGTCCTCAACTGACTAACATTGAAAAGGTGGCTAACAGTGCAATTAGTTTTTAGAAGAGGTCCCTAAAACTTGAATTTCAGGTTATGTATATGAACTTACTGAGGTGAAATAATGTGAAGATAAACAAGAACAGGAGTACTTGTTGTGGTGATCAATTTTACAAAGCCGAATCATGATAAAAAGCCAATGACAAAATAGACCTAGTGTGTTAATGTAAATATTTGCAATAACCTATTTCACCTGAATTACGATTGTCTTCCACTGTTTTGCATTTTTGATGAAAACTTTCTGCCTGAATTTGTCTTGTAACATTATTAACAAATCTTTAAAAATATCAATTCAGTAGGCAGTAGTTGCATGGAGTTTGCATGGAGAAATCTTTAACTACTAGCAGAATTTTTTGAAGAAGACAGGCAAGCACTCTAATGATGGAGAATTGACATCACTGCTATTCTGCAGCTTATCCCCACTCCTGGTGCTTCTCAAACAAGGTACAGTCTGAGGAGGACAGTATTCTAGTGACTGCTCAAGCTTGTTTTCTGCTCTGTAAGCAGAAGAATGTGTATTCAGATGAGTGTTTTTAATGGACCTATTCACAAGAGCATAAAACTGCTGCGCATGCTGCAATTTTTACAGTCAGTTTTTCGAATAACAAAACCTTGTATCCCAGTGGAGAGAAATGGTTGTGTTCTGTCTCTTTGACAGTCCCAATGGAATAAACTGGGTCTGACAAGTAGTTTATGTTTGTTGTGGTCCCTCTTGTGAAGACAGCGTTGTAATGGCTGTGCAGTGAAGCTGTGCAGCCTGACTGGTGTGGGTGAGGTGCCTTATCACACCCTCATATTTTTGAGAGCCTGCATGAGGCAGTATAGTATTCTA
Organism: Sialia sialis; assembly: GCA_009812075.1. NCBI lineage: Eukaryota > Metazoa > Chordata > Aves > Passeriformes > Turdidae > Sialia > Sialia sialis. The sequence continues at coordinate 6,537,882 of VRYO01002782.1, forward strand.
ATGGGCCCAGCCAGAGGTTTGATATTTTTTAATTGACTCAAGACTTTTCCGTGGCCATGAGATGTGTTGGATCTTATAAGGAATATGAGAGCTGGCTGAAAGGTATAGGGGGAAAAATCAGTGTAGAGTTCCTCCTCCTTTTGTGGATACCAGGTGAAGCTTACAGTGGCTGTGTTGAAGTAGTTACCCTTCTTGGAGGGAATTTTTCATCCCCATCTTGATGAAACATATTGAGTGGCTCCTGCAGCAAGGGAAGACTGCTCCAGGTTTGCCAGGCATTGCAGTTGATAGGGCACTGGCTGTTGTGGGATTCTGATAAGCGCATGTTTTGACACTCACGTTTTAAATTCTCCAGTGCTGCAGTTCCAGTCACTGCTTATGATGAAATCATGTAACCAGTAAATTATTTACAGAGGCAGGGCTGCATTGGCAGAGGTGCCCTCATTGTGAAGTGAAAGCTCCCTAAAGCAATGAAACAATAGAGAGTGGAATTGGAGCAGAATTTAAATGAGGTAAAGATTTTGTGGCAGCCAGTCAGAAGGTCAGATTGAGCTTTCTGAACTACTGGCTGGGTTTGTAATCTGATACTGCAGCCCTGGAAGTTTGTAGAGCTTTCTGGTTTTGTTTATAAGGTGTCTAAAATGTGTGTTTGTCATAGCAACTTCTAATAAGCTACTGTGGCTTTGGTTATCAAGCAAGGGATTCACAGATCCTCTTCTCAGGTATTATTAAGGGGAGACAGGGTCACTTCAGTTCAAGCTTATTGAGAAGAGCATGCCGATCACTCTTGGTGTGGCAGAAATCGTGTATTTAAAACAACAGCAACAAAACTACACTTAATTCTCTCTACCTCCAAACTTACTCCCACCCTCCACGTCCCCGGTGAAAACCTGACTGAGAACAGACTTTTTAGCACATGGTAAACTCCTGTTGTGACCATCCAGCATAGACTACACAGGCCTCCCAGGTCCATAGCCTTGTCTGAACACAGCATGGGACAGGGGTAGCTGGCTGTCTTGGGTGGGCATTGGGGAGGAATTCAGCAGAAATAAACAACTGGATTTTAAGGGAAATTTTGGAACACCTTACATGTCAGTATCTCATGGATTCTTGCTTCTTTCAAATATTGTTACAACAAACTTGAATTTATAAATTAATTATGAATTGTGATCATTACAGGTTTTAGGTTATGTCAGCACATCTTCAAAAGCACTCTGTGGGAGGTTTTAGGTGTGTATTTGATGTTACCGCCAAGATAAAATATTAACCAACATTACAATATTTACTACTATAGCTTACTTGCTTAGTTTTACAGGGTTTACAGTGATTACAGGTATGATACATTTTTCAAAAAATTTGTGGAACTGAGAAAAATGAGTTTTGAAGGTAGATTCCTCCCCATACACCCATCTAATGGTCACTGAAGCTAGCAGACAAATTCTCTGAACCTTTCTAAATGCTGTTCACAAACAGTAATAGATATCTCGTTTGTTTTTCTGATTCTTAACTGTTCCCTGTGATTTATTATTTCGTTAGAAGCAAGTCATTATCCCACAGGAAATGGTTTTAGAGCTGTACTACTGTAAGAAATAATATATATTTTTTTTCTTTTCATGGTTCCTGTTTAAAGTAAGGCTGGATAGTCAGTTTTTTAAGAATCTAGAGTAACTTACCCTTTTATGAATGAATTATCTGTTGTTCTTAACAGCTGCAGCTGAGCTGTGTTCATTGAATTTACACACAAGTAGTGCACCACAGCTAGAAGATACTTCAAATCCTTTCAGCTGCAGGTAGACATATGGTGGGATGGACTCTGCATTTCAGTGGTTTGGAAATGTAATCTGTGTTACTGATGGTCTTGGAGCAGGAAGGACAAAGTGAAAACTTCAGGACTGGTATGTAAGCTAGGCAGCTGGAAGCAAAGGGTAATATATTCACTTGCCATTAATTTGATGTTGATGCAGAATGGTACTTGTCAGTGTCAGTGCACTGGGATTTGCAAATAGTGCTACAGCATCATTCATACAATTTTTGGTTTTATAAACAGTTTGTTACCTTGAAAATAAGTAACCCATGAGATAATAAGTTATTCTGTTCTAAAATATTTAATTCAAAATTCCAGCTGTACTTCTATGTAGATAGTTTTATCAAGAAATATATTTCTCTCTGCCCTATCCCTTCCCCTGCCACCTTTCTGTTCTTCTTTTTCATTTCAGGGCAAACAGAAGCAATTTCTCTGTGGGGATGATGTTTAATGTGTTTTTAAAGATGATGTATAAATTTATAGCTATGAATGCCGAGTTTGGGATTTGCACGGTATTGCTTTTGAAGAAGTGTCTACAATTAACAGTAGTTGAGGTTTGGTGAGTGAGTGCCCTTTGAGGTAGTGAGAGGCAGAGGGTTACTTAAGAGTTCTTTGCTTGCTTGTGTCCCATTTGTCTCATTCTACAAGAGCCTTCAGGAACCAGGCAGGAGACTGAGGCTTATGGAGCTGATGATTTAGTCATCCTTCTACAGCAGCAATCCACTAGGAAATCTCTCCCAGCTTCTCTCCTGATCCTAGCAATGTAGTCCTTCCTCTCCCTTGTTCTCATCTGGAACCCCTCATTAAGCAGCTTTAGGTCTCTAACTGGCAGAAACTTAAGCAGTGTTTTTGTGGGGCTACTGACCTAGTTTTCTGCCAGGCTGGTGAGTTACAGCAGCTCGTGGGGCTCCTGCTGTGGGTCAGCTCTAACACTTGTTAAATGGTGGGAGTGTGCAGTGCTTTTGTACCCTGCTTTGAAATTTTCAATGTTTCTGGCAATTATTCTGAGAAAGAAATTTAGCTCTGCCTGCTCACTATTTATTCGGGAACTTAGGGCTGTTAGATGGTGAAAACACAATCTGTGTATGTACTTAGATTCTGTGAGTTGCTGGGCTTCTTAATAATACGCATCTATATCCTATTGTGAATCTAAATTTGAAGAGCCTGTAGCACTTCCCTCTGGTGCAGAATGGTCTGTGTTTCTTCTTTTATGTTATTGGAGCAAGGTTTCATAGCTAGCTATCTAAACTTACCCTTTAAACATGCATCAGACTGATAACAATTCATGTCTGTTGGTGAAGCAGGACTCTTCTGCTAGGAGATGAATGGTTGTAACAACATGAAATATAATGGCACAACAACACTTCAAATGTGGAATTTGCTGTAGAATTCTATAGAATAATGTATTTATGTGCTGTACAAAATGGTTTGCAGGGTGTAAGCGGTTAAATGAAATACTTCATTATGAAAGATCTGGGTGATTAACTAATAAAGTTCTTAAGGTACAAATTTTTAAGACTCTGTTGCTGTGTATTTTTCTTCTAACAGCAAATCTTTGAACTTTTTTCACCTACAGATAGATTCACCTGCCTTCCAAGCTGAAAGGCTTAGAAGCTATTTGCCTCCTTATCTTTCTTTATTTTAGTAACCATTTACGTTAAGGAGATTGAAAAGATGTTCTGAGTAATCAGACACCTTTTTATCTTCCATTATTATCAAAGTTCATTCTCATAAAACTGATTTAAGGTCATTTTAGTTGTGATGCAGTTCAGCTGTCTTGCATGGTTAATCTGTCTTCATACATCATCTTTCTGTGAAACACTCCCTCTTCCCAGTGCCTTTACCTTATCCTAGAGGAAGACCTGAGATGTTTATGTTGGACAAGTAGTCTTGAATTTCGTGAATACTTGTGTTGAAGGAAAGGCAAGTCTGATTACTTGCAACACTCAAAATTCCAAAGTCCACTGGTATTTGTCCAGGAGTGAAGTTACTCAGGGTCAGCACAAAGAAGGAAGTAACAGATTTACTGCTCAGAGATGGTTCGGAAATGTCTGTGTGGAGGTAATTACTTGCAGGAAGCTGTATGGGAATAGGAAATCTGGAAAGGCCAAAATTGGCAAGTTACAAAATTTGGGGAGAATCCAGGCACCTGTGACTAGCAGGCTCATTGCAGATTTTGCTCTTCAGCTTGAGTGATGGTTGCCCAACAATCTGCTTTTCATTTTGAGTATTTCAATGTGGATTTGTTTGTGTGGATTTTGTTTCTTTTTATTAAAAAAAAAAAAACAAAACCAAAAAAAACCAAAACAAACAAACAAACAAAAAAACCCCCAACTTTAAAAATATATAATTATAGTAAATTTTTCAACTTTTTGCTTGGCTTCTAGAGGCTTGTTAGAGCTGAGTATAAAATGTTTTTCAGGAAGGAAGTTACATTGTTAGTAAATAATCCAATTAAATTTTACTGCAGAGAATGTATGTGTGTCTGATTTCTCTGGGACAGAGAAATCGATCATTTGTAGTTACTGAAATAATTTTATCTCTCTAGTTTATTTAAAGGGATATTCAGAGAACCTCTTTGCATTTTCTATCGAAATATATGCAAATTTACTACCCAGAAGTCCATTCACTGAGCTATCAAAAATATATTAAAGCACTTCAAAAAAAGTGAACCAAGCAATCCCGAAGTGCTATTAGTAACATTGGAGAGTCTTTGTATTTCTCGTTTCTTTACCAAGAAATTTGAAATTTCTTTATTGACTGGTTGATGTACCTAGTAAGAGGTTGTTGTGAAATAGATGGTGTTACATTTTAGCTCCACAGAGGCCAAAGAATAAAGTGCAATGGCACTTAGCGTCAAAGGTTTAGTATTTTACTGTTCTTTGTAGAATTCTATACTGTTAATTACTTAGTGCAGGATGAGGTTGCAGCTTAAACATCTGTAAAATTGCCATAAAGGCACTGTGACAAGAAAATTACAGTAATTTCACAATTACAAGCTGCACCTGATTATAAGCCGCACCTCCCGGTAGCTGGGCAGACCACGGGATTTGTCCATATATAAGCCGCACCGGAATATAAGCCGCACTACTGGGGTAGGCTGGATTCTTCAATGAAAAAGGTGCAGCTTATAATTGTGAAATTACTGTATTTTAAAAATATTTAAAAAATAATTTTCTCATGAAAAAGTTCTTGGTTTTAATTCATAGATGTGTGGATGGAATCACACAGTGGAATACTGAAATGATCAGACAACAGTGGCAGTTTTCTAACATACCTCCAGCCTGCATTTGGCGAGTACAAATTTCTATTTCAGTGATATGACCATTGGCTCAAAAATACAGGTTTCTTTGCATTTGTAGAAATGTGAGATATTTGGTTTTCTTTTGGAGCAAGTGGTGAAGCCTGGGGTGCAGCTCTGTGTTCACTGAATTTGGTCTGAACCTTGACCCCTACCTTTGTGGACTTCCACCCATCTCCAGTATGCACTGGTAGCCAGCTGGCCTTGCCTTCTCTTCCCTGCCAGCCCCAGGGCTTCAGTGAGACCCTTCCAAGAGCCGTCTCCCCCTGCTCCCAGTTTGTTCTTTCCCCAGAGTCTCTCTCCAAACCGGCTCTCTGTGCAGCTCCAGAAGTGCCAGCTCTGTCTCAGGAGAAACAGCAAGTAGGGGAGGGGAAGAGGCAGAACGGTGCTAATCCTACTTCAGTTTGGGTTGAGAGGCAGTGTAATGGCCCCGGGAGAGAAAGAGAGAATTATTCCTGGATTACTGAACAACAGGGTTGTCCAGAGTTATTGAGCAGCCGATCAGGAGAAAAATCTGTCTCACCACAATTGGTCTGTGGAGCACAAGAGGCCCGGTAGTTCACTACTGATGTGTAAAAAAACACATAAAACAGTTTAAAAACTGCATTGTCTCAATGAAAATCTTGGCTCAAGTGTTGATGTTTTGGGAACTTCTTGCCTGAGGAGAGAGAGATTTCTTCTTTTTTCTTCTGCTATTCCCTTTGATAGTTTACTTGATTTATCGGAGTAGGAGGCTTGTTTTGAGGCTGACTATATTGTGCTTTTTAGTGATCTTTGGAGCAGATCTTTTCTGCAAGGAAAAAGGAACTGAATAACTTTGAGCTGGTTGTGTGTAATACACGACTTCTGTTACCATCTTTTGAATTTCTGCAGTGATTTTTTTTTTTTTTAACCTCTGTTTCTGTCACTGGGTAAATAGCAAGTGGTGTGAATGCTTAAGTGTTGGGGTTTTTTCCTTTTTTTTCCTCTTCTTTTGTTTTATTTTAAAACACCCATTTCTACTTGAGAAGCATTTCTTTGTGGTACTTCCCAGCCCTTATCTTTTGTTTCATGAGGGCCTCCCTAGAATGCTTAAATATGCTAATCCCTGGCAGAAGGAGGGGGTAAAGGCTTTATAAACTTTCTGCGTTTGTTAGCTCTTGGTTACTTAAGATAATAAGAAAATGTAAATAATAAAGATACGTAAATAATGTGGATATTATTGTCTAAAAAGTATACTGTAGATACAGCTGGCTTTTTAGAGACCTCTATAGTGGGAGAGATAGTAGGAGATGGGACATTAAAATAGAAAACTTGCAGAGCTCTGAGGAACTGTTTCCAGCTCTGCTGCTGTATCATATTTGATGTCTTTAAAAATAATATTAAATAATATAAAATAATTGTTAAATTATTGTAATATTAAATAAATAATTGTTGCTGTTCTGAAAAGCTACTTGTTTAAATAAATCATCAATTCAATTTTGCATAAGCTTATACTTGTTTTTAATTTAAATATTTCATACTGAAGAGTTTATTATGACTGGGTGTTTTTTTTTCTTCTCCCATTTAATCTGTTGCTTCATTTTGGATTATTTGGTAAAGTGATAGATGCATTATGGACACAAGCTGTTACTACAGGGTTCTGCATCATGTTTGGATAAACTGTAACCATAACATGCAGAAGAATGTGCAGTGTGTATATTGCTTGAGATTTTAAGAAAGAAATTAAGAAACAACGTTAAGACTTTAGGAAAGAGCATTAAGAAAATGTTCATTTTTGAAGGAAATATGGGGCTGATACTTAGCATTAGACAGCTGTATGATATTTAGAGTACTAGCATGAGCAAGAAAAGGACATGAAGAGTATTGATCTACTGATTTTATCGCTGTGTTTATGATATGTTGCAAACTTGTTAAATGCCAGCTTCAAAATCAATTTCTTGGGACATATACAACAGTAAATGAACAAATCTTTGGATAAGCACAAAGTTAAGGATTCATTCGTGTTCTGCTGAATACTGGTCTTGAATGATAAGCCAAACAAAGACATTTATCTTACGTTCATAATAAACAGCTTGCGTTTGCATAAAGTCAGATTTTTCTTGATGCTTAATTGCCTTTTTATAGACTAATACTTTATAATAGACTTTTACACAATTGGGGAATTCATTTTTTTATGTGACCTGGTAAACAAATGGTTTTGGTAGTCAATTATGGACATTTAAAATGTCAGCTTGCGTATTCTAAGGCTATAATTGTCTATTCCAACTCTAGAGAAAGATGTCAATCTCACTAAGATTGAAGAAGGTCATTGCTAGCAAAATGTTTTGTTGCTGTTTTTAATGCAAGCTGTTTCATGCCATTATCTTCCTGAAAAGAATATTGATTAATGACATTAAAGGGTATTGAATTGCATTTAAAGTTTCGAATTGCTTAACATCCATATTTGCATTTTAGTTGGAATTTCGAATTGCTTAACATCCATATTTGCATTTTAGTTGGGTAAAGCCCATTGTTGCTGTTCTGTGGAAGTTGTGATTTGATACAGTTGGTTTCTTTCTTTAAAGACTGTTGGTACATGTGCAGGATAGAACAGGATGATGAAAAGGAGAAATATCTGTGGAAGAAAAATTTTCAGAAGGTTTTTTTGTTTATTTTGGGTTGTTTTTTGTTTTTTGTTTTGAACACAAAGTGCTATAATCCCTGTCTTAGGAAGTCCTAAGATGCTGCTGCTTAGAAACCAGAAAAGTATACTGGAAAATATTGTCTGTTAGTGTGTCTGACATCTGAAACTGGTCAGAATTGGAAATCATCCAAAAAATACATGCAATGTAAGTGTTGGATTTCAGAAATACTGTATGCTGGCACCAAGTGAATAGCTGGAGGGAAACTAATGTAGCATCCTAAAACCTTTTCACACCCTGAGCAGTGAGCTTGCTGAAATGCCTTTTAACCAGCAGGATAATCCTTGTAAATGTTGTGCATTGGGTCATGGGGAAAAACCTTTTCTCTCATACTGAAAATGAAGGTGTTCTGATCATTCTGCCCATACCTTAAGAATGACGAAAAGCCAGTCTTGTGCATTTCCCTGTCTCCTCCTCATTAGGCATCACGCCGGGGATTTGTGCTACACACCAGTGGTGGTACAAATAAATAAGAAATACAATTTTCCAAAGCACATAGCTGCCTCCTGAAGGAGTACATGAAGGTGAATGGCCTCATTCTGAAGCCTCACCCTTTCTGTGGTGTGTGTGTGCGCTTTGTCACCGTGTTGTCACGTAGGCACTGGTGCCATCCTGCTGCAGTGGGGGAGGTCCAGTGTCCTCGCAGCTCCTTCACTCTGCTGCTGATCCTGCTGCTTTTCTGCTTCATTACCCTGATGTGGGCATTGTTGATGCCTTTTCGCTCTGTCCCTCAGTCTGATTCAAAGGCTACTGTAGTGTATCTAAAGGAAAAGGTCTTTCACCTCCTTCTCTCTCAAAATATAGCCTACTTAGCAAATACTCCATGGTGTGATTATGGAACTATGTTCAACTGTACTGTTACAAAGATTTAAATGGAATCCAGACGGAAATTTTAGTCCAGTTTGGTGAGAAAATGATAAATGGAATAACAGGTTTTTCATGATAGCAGCATGCTAAATTATAGGCTGCTGAATATTGTTAAGAAGAGCAAACATTTCCATCTCTTCCATCCTGTTAATTACGCAGAATCAGTGTCTCTTCTCAAATATCCTTACCTATAAATTCTTATTTTTGCATTTCAAAAGCATTCAGTATGTATTTCATAATCTGAAATTAACCAAGTGAGAGGATGATGTTAGTCGCAACCCTTTCCTTCAGTACCATATTGCTAAGATTAATTGGATTGCTAATTAATTTTAAAATAAAGTGGTATCTAATACACTAAATCATTATTTAGGTTTAAAAATGGTTTTACATTTCAGCTGATGGCAGTGTTATGACCAATGGATACAGAGTTTTTGATCAATGTTGGAATGGATTGTCACAGCAATGGTAACCCAGCTAGTGCTTTGCCCCTCTTGGACAGATGGACTTACCTGCTGCCTTCCAGCATCTTTTCTCTTGTACCCTTAATCTTCCTTACCTGCACTTTTTCTTTGCTGTTTGTATTTCCCACACCCTGTGTATGCTGTTACTACTGTATTTAATTAAATGTTTCACCGTAGCAGAATTACCCAAATGCAGTGTTCTACTGAGCAACATGCAGGAAATGCCTTTTGTAGGAAGAAATGTTGTGTTGCCAAGTGTCACCTGGAGAGACCTGCACGCCCTTCTTCCTCTCAGCAGTGGGGAGGCACTAGGTTTTATCTGTAGCTTTTATTACCACTTCACTATGTGCTTTTTAAAGCTTATCCACATATTTTGTTGGGTACAATCTCTTGCTGTTCCAAGTTCCTTGTTCAGTGATACACGATCAAGCAGTAACCTTCTCCCTTACCTCTGGGAAAAGCTTCTTCCATTCCAACAAGGCTGGCTTGGGTGGAGAGAGCTGGTGCTGATCCTAACCTAGGATTCACATGGTGTGTTCATTAGAAACTACACACAGAGTAAGATTTGCAGAGTAAATGCCTTTGCTAAATACTGTATATTTGTAGTGTGTGTGTAATTTTTATGTTTGAAACAAAAGGCTAGGGTTGAGAACTGCTTTCAGTGCAAGATGGTAATGGGAGTAAACTTCCTACGTGTTTGTTTTAAGCTTGGGCAGTGCTGGCATCGAGCCTGAGGAGATGGGATTTTTGTTGGTTCACTGCTGGTAATTTACAAAAGTTACCCTTTCCAGATGGAACTTGCCTCCCAGCAGGATCTGAACGTGTGGCTTCTCGCAGGGTGTCCCTCCTGTGCGCAAGTCATCTTCTTGGAAGGAGGATGTGTTTTGGGCCTTGTTAGCAAGGATTTGGGTTATACCCTGTAATATGATAGTCGGACAAACTCAAATGACAGTTTTAATAAAGTTTGCAAATTACTGTAGAGAAAAGTGACATTTCTTTCCAAGTAAATAAACCCCCTAAGCCAAACAAGAAAATCCTACTCCATAAATGGGTAAGAGACACAATTCATTGTAGTCTGGCTAATTTTTTTTTTTCAACTTGAAACTTAATGTAGATCCACTTGGAAGCAGAGAAACTGCTCTCTATTGTATAATTAGGTCGTATTGTAATATTTTTTGTTTTAAAAAAAGCTTGTAGTCAGTCAAAAAATGGCATATCTAAAATACAAATGAAGCAGATATGAAAATTACTGTCATTTAAAAACTGTGGATGTATGAGCATTACGTTCGTGAGCAAATTGAGTAAGTGGTGTCACTAATGTGTTGTTGTGGTGTTTCTTTAGTTGATACTTTTTAAAAAATGAATCTCCTGCTTTGTAGAATTTGGCTTTTGTCAAGTGATGCTTAGAAAAGAAATCAGAACTTCTCTACTGGATTTGTTTAGGATTTATTTCTATAAATTGAAATTAGAAGAGGTGAGGCTCTCTTTTGCATCAAATGTTAGCTGACTTGAACAGCACTCTATGTAAACTTTGTTAATTGTTGTAAGGTTTAGCGTGCACTTTTCTCGGAGGACAGTTGAAGTGACATCGGATTAGGTCAGATAGAGCCCGGGTTTTTCGATATTCTAGCATGCTGCTTGTCTCTTTCCTTTGGAAGCGGCAGCCCTGCGTGTGATGGAGGCTGTCGGTGGCGCTGAGCGGCGCCTGCAGTGCCAGGGAGCTGCCAGAGCTCGTTAAGCGCAGCTTGGAGCAGAGCCAGGCATTCAGGGCAGGGGAGCCTCAGCCTTTCTCTCCCGGCCAACAGAGGCACTTCGGAAAGGGATGGGGAGAAAGACAAGGCTGCTTCACCCACCAACTGCTGCGTTTTACTGTGCTGAAGGGGTTAGCTGAGTTCTTGGAAATAAACTCCGGGCCGTAACTTCTGCTGGCTCTTGTAAAAGTTGAATGCAGCCCCGCCTGTCCCTCGCATTTTCCTTGGCGTTAGTGAGACACAACAGCTGAAACAGGACATTCAAAGGTTTCCTCCTACTCTTGGTGCTGGTCTTGTTCTATACTCGAATTCAAATGAGAAATAAACATCACCACCATAGTAAATGATTAAAATAATTTCTATAGGGCATGAAACTTATTTTTTTGGCTAATATTAAAAGTTTATTCTCTGTATCAGTGATGGTGAAAACTTCAGGTAATTTGTAACTTTTCAGAAATACTCAGTAGCTGAGGGAACTGTTGTAAGGGGTCAAGAAAGAACACGTTCTGAGGAGTTCTGCTTGACAGAAGGATTTTCAGCTCTGATGCCAAGTTTTTCCTTCTGTATTGAACCTGTGATTTTGATCTGGATAAGATTTAAGGCTTTCTAAAAAACACAGTAGCTCTGAGCAGCACCAATATAAAAAGCTTTTCATTTAAGTGCTCCCCTGCTGAATGTTTTGAACAACTAAGATGAAAAACTGTGCCCTGAGATGTCTGTGCAAAGACAATCCAGAATAATTTAGTGTAGCTCAGCCATTGTAATGTGGATTGCTTTTAACAGTGGATTGGGTGTGTGTTACATGGATGTGTCTGGATCTCTCTTCTGTTTTTCTCTTTTACCCAGAAGTGCCCAAAAAGATTGCAGGGGGAGCAGGGGGAAGCATGAAAATGAGTTACAACCTGCTGCCAGCCAGGGCTGTCAGCTGTGAGAGGGACTGTTTGCTTGTGTTAGCCGACTTGTTTTGCAAATTTGAAAAAAACAACTCTTTCCAGACTTTTCTTTAGAAATTACAGTCCCCTCATCAGTGTAATAGTTTATTTAGGAGGATGATGGCATTCTTAGCACAGCTGGGCAAACCTTCTCTACCTGAAGAAATAAATGGTGGCTTTTGTGGGTAGTTGTACTGGCAAAGCTTATACAGTGCTGTTTTCTGTTTTGAGAACGGAACCTGATAATGAGTCAGAATATTCATAAAACTAACACATGGCCCCTCAGACTCCCTGGGACTTGTGATTTCAGCAAAACCCCTTTGTGGAGATGCAGTAGACAGACTGTCATGCAATTTACTGTTTGGGATGTGTATGTATCCTTTTGTAGACTAAGGAGTATGTCTTGAAGGCATTTGTTACTGTTTTTCAGACATTGGACTTACTTAAGCTTAAGGAAGCACTATTGAATTAGATAAATTGTAGTAAAGGAGACTGTATGCTGGTGAAACACTGCTGTTTGTACAGCTGCAGGTCAGTTAATAGAGACATAAAGAAGCAGGCCAGGATGGGGATCTGAATAGTCCTGCATTGTCTGAGAGCTTAGCAGGGTTGGTGATGGAGGGAAGCAGCCTGTCCATACGGTGATGTTAATCATTTTCTGGGAGCAGGGCAGTGCAAGGGGCAGTGCAGCTGAGTGGTTACAGTTAGTTTTAAACCAACATTTGCTTTACAATGCAGATAAGCTGTCTGAAAGAAAATGTACTTTTTTTGTTTGCTTTTTCACAGGGATTTAGAAGGACTGTAAGGATTGCACAAACTGGTGTTTTGTCAGTGTAGTGGTTGTCTTCTGCTAGTAAATCTTCTCTGTGTAGAGAGGAGTGAGCACTGAGCTGATACACAAGTATTGACATATAATTGATACTTGAGCCTGGAGGGAGTTGATTTACATTTTCTCATATAATACTAGTTTAATTTTGAGGGCATGTAGGATCGGAGAGAGAAGGACCTACCAATGGCTATTACTTTCTGTAGATTCCTTTTCCAAGAAATGGCAGTTCTGCAAGTATTTAAAACAGCACTGGCAAAAGCTAAAAATATTGGAAATATTAGTGACCGGTTTTTCTGCTGACAGATTTCCACCCCCCCCTCCAGGTGGAAAGATAAGTTGATTGAACATTTACTATGTTAATAGTACATAGCTATTGATAATAGTGTGTAGGAAAAGTATGATTGACCATTGCAGCTTATTTGTTTAGTAATACTAGAATGGGTCAAGATCAACTTTAAAATCCTCATAGAAGCATTTATTGTTGACTTCTTTTTACACCCCTAAGCTTGACAATGACATATTTTGAGACACATGTGAAAGATGTTTCTATTTGCAAATTTAGAAAGTTGTAGCTTTTTTTGTCACAGTCTAAATAATGCTGCATGTTCTTAGACCAGTATTTTGAGACGTGGGAACTCTACAGCCATAGATCCTACATGCCATCTTTGTGCTTAAAAGTAGCTGAGATAGTTAGAGGGAAGTAATTTCATTTAAGTTCTACCTTTTTGCCCCACAAAATGTGCACTAGTGAGAGGTGATCTTAAACTTGTTTAGCTCACAAAAAAAAAAAATTTTAAAGATTCTGAATAATTGTGAGCAGAACCTTCTCTAGTTAAAGTTAGGCAGACAAGATATGTGGTGTTTTTCTGTGCCTTGATAGCATGCCAGAAATGTGTAATCAAATTTGCATGTCTGGGAATGCATTTAGTACTTAAAGCTCCATGTATGTAATTTAGAAAATATTTTTTTTTATTAGATATTTGGTTTAAGAATTTAGAGAACCGTTTCAGAAATGTTTTCAGTTGTTATTGCTGTTGATGGTAGTCTCTCATCACTGCTTGCAGGTTAGATATTGACACTACTTGGCTTTTTTCTCAGACCTGAGCTCCATACATAAGATATCCATGAGAAATTGTAGACACTCCCTCATGTACAATTTTAAAAACTAAGAGTTATTATTGAAGAAAAAGAATTTAAGTTATTACTTTCACATTTGTCAAATGACAGTGGTAATTTAAACCTTTTTCTTTTACTTTTCCCATTAGTGACTGTCAGATTCCTCACTGCAGTAGATGGATTTTTAGAGACTCCAGTTAATTGGCAGCTGAGTTTGTTTTGAGTGTTGTGCCCAGGGCTCTAGAAGGGAAGTATACATGTGTGCTCTGTGTAGTATTTTTCAAATATGGCCAGCACAATATTAATTATTTCCATACCTATACATTTCCTTCCATTATTTATTTTCCTTTCAGAAGGAAAATGCGTCCCCATTTTTCCTGCTCTTGAATTCTTTGAGAGGTGCCCAAGAAAACACAGATATTTGGTGTCTGCTAGGAAATAATTTTTCTTCCACTGGTAAGAACTGAGCCATCTGTCAGCTAGAGTAGAAACCTGTGGTAAGAATTACGGGCCGTATTCTTTGATGTATTAACGCTTGTTTTCATTTATGTGAACCTGAGGACAAAGGGCTGAATCTCCAGGGCATGAGGATGTCACCACTACGTGACCATACTGCCATGTGAAAATGGTGGCATCCATGCCTGCTGTTAGCAGTGATGAATTACCTGTCTTTCCAGCACCATGGTCCTGCCCAGTGCCTTCATTTGGCACAGAAGGTGTAATAAATATCATAAGCTCACCTTGCAGCTGAGGGGCAAACTCAAAACATGGATTAGACCAGAGCCTGGCGAATATTTTGATATTTATTTTTCAGAATAGGAGCCAAACCAGAGAATCTGTCAGAATTTTCATTAATTCCACATAGTTTTGGCAATGGGAATACAGTGAACTGATGCATTCTGATGGTGTTCTAATTTTTACTTGTATATTATAGTGGCAGTTAAAGTTTGTACTGGCACCTGAAAGGATCCTTTGGTTTTTCGTGCTTCCACGACATTGCATTTCATGTGGAACAGTGGAACTAATGAACAAAATACAGAATTGTCTGTTATTCACCCCTGGACAGCTGCATGAAAAAGATAAGCCAGTGGTGCCTTTATTCCAGTCTTCTGTCTTTTCCTAAATGTAAAACAACCCTGGATATGTTTACAGTCTCCATAGTATTTAAAAAATATATATTATTACTGTTAGTATTTTCTAAGATTTTGGTTCAAGGATACACAGCCTTTTCTGCAAATTGCATCCAGGTAGTTAGGCAGAATTGGTTTGCAGCAGATGTAAAGAAATGTTACAAAATACCGTGGATGCAGCATGGTGAGGCAAAGAGCTGGGCTACCAGAGAAGTCTCCTGTAAATGCAGAATTCTGGCTCTGCTGAAATATGTGGTAAAACTGCCTCTGACTTTAATGAGGTCAACCCTTGGGTTGTAAAGAGACTCAAATAAATACCTTGCATAACTCTTTTCTTGTTCTAGTGACATTTCCTGCAGGCATTTGGGTATGGATATTGATTGCTTTATTTCTTTTCAGAACTGTGAAAATAGGTGAATTTATCCCATGTGTGGTCTTTGCAAGAGCAACTTCTGCAGCAGATGTCCCTGCTAGTCTTTGAAGGCTTTGTAGGAAAGAGAGGCTCCTTAGAAAAGCAAGATAGACATGGCATTTTGTTCCATCTGGAATCTGAGTGTGTTGCATCAAGGAAGTTTCAAGAGCTGCAGTTGCTATAGTGATGCTTGCAGTGATGTTTTTCAATACTATTTGAACACATATAAAAAGTAAGGCTTAAGAAAATAAAAATTGTCAGCCTCATATTCTTTTAGCTTTAAATGGTGTCTGGAGTGGAATCTTTTAAATCAATTCATGCATGTCAAGAAAACTGTATGAAATGAAAAGAATGTCTGCTCTGTTCATCCTACTGCCAAGTGTAAGTTTTGGATTTTAATAGAACAAAATTTTTGATTGAGATGCTGTTTGTGCCAGTGTAGGATTAATGTTAGTGTGTGCCTCAGCAGAAGGTGATGGGGGTGTAGATCCCATAGGATCCAATTGTTTGTAATGCTTTAAAAACGGACTCTGCTGTGAGCTGAGATTAAAACAAAGCAAGACATGGCGTGTGGCTCTTCTTCCATTTCCTCCCTGTCCCATTCACACTGATCTTGCTTGGGAAGGAGTTTGCTCTGCTGAGAAGGAGCAGAGAGACCTCTGCAGTGTTTCTCAGCTTCTACCCTGACAGTATTTTCCTCTAACTCTGCCATTTGGCACTTGACCGGAACTTAACTTCAGTGCAATTTAAGTGAAGTGTAAATGGTTACATGTGTATGCTAAAAAAGTTATAGAAGTGAGAAATGTGGGTTATATCAGATGATGGGAAAAGTTCTGGCCAAATTGTGTTTGCAAGAGGTCCTCTGAGAGCTGCTGTGCTGGGATTAAGTAGGAGGCACTTTTAAGTAATCTTTCTTTAGGCTGTAAAATCTCTTGTGCCTAATAAGCATCTTTTCTTTCCATTGGGGTGTTTCTGGTGCCACTTGCCTCTACCCAGCATGCTTTCTTTGAACTCTGGAGAAATGAGTATCCACAAGGTCTTTACTTTTCTGTCAAATTTGACTGGCAATTGCAAGTGAGCAGTGTTTTATGATGGGTGGGAGAGGAGGACTGAGTCTGTACAAAAGAATTTCTCTTGCCTTAGCTTGGTGTCTCTAGGTTACGGAGTAGACATAGGGTTTAGAAAGGGACTGCTTTTTGTGTGGGTAGAAACAAACCAGTCGGGGAAATCTCCTCTGCCGATGTTCTTCTGCAGTGCTGTGTCCATCCACTGGTGAATGCGCATCAGTGCGAGCTCCTGCAGTTCAGTTTGTGGGTTTGGCTGGCAGGCTCACCTGGGGTCACCAAGAGAATCTTCCACAGTAGGTGCTTGTGCCAGTCGATTTACCAGGCCCCACAGAGGTCTCTGCAATATCCTTACCTTCCCTCCCTCAGATTCTGGAGTTACGTATGTTACCCCATAAAATGAGAGTGCAAATTGCTTCTCCTGAATAGGGACTTTGATATGAACTCTGTGGTAGCAGGCAACATGATAGTAACCAGGGTGGATTTAATCTTTCTTATTTTAATGTTTTTGATATGTATTTGGATGAAAGCCTGAGTTGGATCCTGTCTCACTTTATTAATAATCAGAATAAAGGCACATTGAGATGACTCAGGGCAAAAAACACTGATGTGTGGAGGCCAGGTCACAGGCTGAAGAATGCCAAAGACACTCACAATGGAGCCATGTGTTGTGTCAACTTAATGCATCTGTTAGTGTGGGGGTTTTGCTGATACTTTTTTAATGGTTTTAAAAAATAGGAACTAATTTCTTCATTGTGGACTTACATTGTGGTAGAAATTATTATCTGCACAAGCTTGGCTTAAACTAGGTGACAGTGGCGGTAACTTGGCAGCTGCTCACAGGAATTGTGCTGTATGTGCAGAGTGACCTAGAAAAGGTGTAGTGATGCTTAAGAGAGAAACTGGCAGCTGCTATCAAATGCATCAGGGGAGGAGCAGGCATGGAAATAAGCAGATTGAAAAAAAAGATCAGTGGGGGACTGAATGTGGTGAGATGAGGTTAAGCATCAAGGGGAGGAGTAGCAAGAGAGGGGTGCCACAGGGAGGTGGAAAGGTACATAATAATGACTTGTGTGGTGGTGTAAAACCTACCTGGAGCTTCTAATGTTGTGGGACAGATTCTGCAGTCACTGTTTCAGTAGCTTTGAAAGTCCAAATGCTACTATTATATTGATGGTATTTTATGAGTCAGCTACTCAGTGTGTTCAGAGATTTGCTGAATTTCATTGTACTTATTTTGTCTGTGTTCTCAGTTACAAGGTACTATTTTTGAAAATCTTGAGAATTGTTGTGTCCTGTTAACATTTTTCTGTAGTGTTGAAAATACTCCGAAACTTGATTTTCATATAGAGAAAAAAATAATTTTTTTTTTGTTTAGAACTTTATTTACATCTACATTTACATTTGTCCTTTGCTGCCTCGTTTGGCTTTGTATTGAACCAAGCGAGTTTCAGCTGAAGGAAATAGTCTCTTTCTGCTTCTTAGGTAGAGAAAGCTCAGACATGACTGAATTAATTCTTCTTTTTTGTGATCCATAGAATGCTCCTTTTCCTCTGTAACTGGTGGTCACTGGTTTATTGCCAGATGGTAGCAGTTGCACACTTGCTTTGTTGTACTTGGTTCATTTTCCTTTCCTATTAGTCTGCGAAGATGACCTGGCCTGGATTTTTGTGTTCATGTTTTGTGCTCCGTTCTCCTCTTCACAGGGAAGAGACTTATTTATCTGCCAACATTTTCATTGTATTACTTTCCATTTAGCATCAGTACCTGTGTTGTACATCCTTATGGTCCAATGTTCTCAGAGACCACTTAGAACCTACTAATTAGAGGCAGGGGCCAAGGGGGAAATGATTAATGAAGCTGAGCATCCTTTTATATTTCCTCTGTGAGATCCAGCTGATTCTGTTGTTGGGATCTTCTTCACTTTAATTTCTGTTAGTGTTTTCTGAATAATACAGTGACTGGGTAACATTAAACCCCATATCAATCAAAGTATTTCCTGTTTGTCCTCAGTGACATGCAACTGTGATTTAGAAAAAAAGGTGTAATTTAAAATGCAGCTTCTAAAAATGAAGAAGACAAAGGCAATGGAGATGAACTTGTGTTTAGACCTTCCTAGACATCTTTACTTGGATGAATGGATAGGGAGGTGGATTTCAAGAGATTTTTTGTAAGAGTGAAGAAAACTTGCAAGCCTGAGAGGTTTACCTTTCGGTATTATGGGATAGAGACACTAAGCAAGATCTGGGGAGTAACCACGTTGTAAACAAAGAAGCTGAGGATAAAACTATGGTAAGCTGCTTTTCTTTAACTACTCTGCCTTTTTCAGACAGAGCATTTAAAAAACTCTGAATGGCTGTTGTTTCATCTCATCTCCGACACAGGATGTTCAAAGGCCTTTAAATCCCCAGAAGGTGAGGGAGAAAAGACAAACCAGAGAAGCAGCAAGTAGGAAGGAATAATCTATTTAATCTAAAAGCTTTCTGGAAAGCTGTGCTTTGAATAACTAGTGCATATTTATACTTCTGTAGTTCCCCCTAGGCAGTCTGTCCTCTTTTGACTGGCTGTGAAATTCTGGCTTTGGCTTCCTCTTCTGAGATATAGAAGCCGTATCAATAGCTAGATACTTATAATCAAGATGATCCTGTTTTTCCCCCTGTACAGGAATCTTAGGATTTAATATATAATTTCAAATTACATAGACTAAAGTTAGTGTTAGTAAACCACATGCAGCAAAAAGAATGCCATGTCCATGCTTCTGGTAGAGATACACCACTCTCCTCTGCTATTTTTTTTGCCAACTACCTGAGGAATGAATTAAGTTCTTTACTAGTTTCAGCAGAAAACTAAAGACATTTCTTTTTTTTTTTTTTGTAAGCAATGCTGTAAGCACATCAGTGTGTTTTTAAATATGCTGAATTCTGCTGCTTTCCTGTTTGGTAGTAGCTCAGTCTCTGCTAAGAGCAATAATTCTTTCTCATAGCCTTAGGGAGGGAAAAGTATTTGGACATAACAAATTGTTAGAGGACTATTTAATAACAAGGATAGTTTTTTATTGAGGGCTCTTGGAAGTTTCTATTTCACAATTTTTTCTACATGTGAAGTGAAAAGATACTTCAAAACATTTTGAAGATGAGCCTGTAACTTCCAAATTGTTCAGTTTTTTCTCTTTCCATGATTTTATTTTAAGGTAATAAGGTAAATATAATAAGTTGAATTTTGGCGTTGGTTTAGTTTTTAGTGAGATTGGGGGAGAAGGCAGAAAAGTCAAACCTTCACTGCATGGCATCCTTAACTCTGAATAGGAGTGTTTAGTAAGCCTCTCGTTCTCATTTTGTCAAGTTTTACTGTAAGTGTAGCTTATAACAAGATTTTCTACTACCTCATGCAATTCCTATTACACAAGTTCAATTTTTTTTTATCACATTATCCTTCTATACCCTTCTCTCTGGCAAGAATGGAGTATTTCTGAAAACACTTTCCAAGTAAGCTAGCTGTCTACAGTCTATGATAATCAGCTGTAATGGCACATAGGCAGCTGGTTTGCTAATCCTTTGATTGCAGTATTAGTTTGTCTCAGAGATTCTGAAAACCTGTCTGATCCTGTAAATGTGTTTAGTGAACATTGTAGAATAAATTGCATCTTGCCTTAAGACTCTAAAACACATATTCAGGTTATGAGTTGTGTATTTTCTGGGTTTTTCCCTTTTGTGATACCTGTGTTTATGTTTAAAGGGGAGGAAAAAAGACATGTCTGTCCTAAAACTGCTCAGCGAAATGGTAGACTTAAATTCATTTAACACTGGGAGGATTTGTATTTTAATCACCAGAAATTGTCCTTATCTGGCTTATCACTCTGTCAAGTAATTCAGGCTTGGATCAGGATCTCTTATTTACAGAGAGATTGCAAGTAAGTTTTCCTTTATAAAAATCTGCTAAAAGGAATAGAAAACCTACTTTGTTGGTACATATGGATTACTTAAAATATGCACTAACCTGTGCAACCATGTATTTTTTATAAAAAAACATAAATAATGTGTGTGCAAATGTGAGTACTTTTATGTTACACTTTAGTTTTCATAAATTAGAGCCAGCTTGCTAGGAAACAAGTACATAAATTAATAAACCTGATCTGAATTCGTTTAAAGCTGGCTATTTAAATGTTTGTTGCAAGTTACATTGCTTTCTAATGTTTCTAGTTAAAATTAAAGAGAAAAATGTGTCGGTTCAGAGAATCATAGGATTCCTTCAGGTTAGAAAAGGCCTCTAAGATTACTGAGTTCTAGCCATTAACCCAGCACTTCAGTGTTCACCACTAAACTGTGTTCCCAGTCGTAAGTGAAAATGTTCTCAGCACAGGCTACCAAAGTGTTTGATCACAGTTTTGTTTCAAAAGACACCAGATCAACTAAGTAATATTTGCTCAAGGTACCTGTAATAAATGTCTATAGTACTTTGTGGTGTTGAAAGACTAAAGTCTTTCCAAAAAAGTGAAAACAGAGGAAACCATCTCTTTACTGGTAAATTCTGACATTGTAAAGCCTCTACGTTTTTGTGGTTCTTTTGGTTGTCATAATGAGATTTGGCATTGTTCCGTCCTTACTAGTCCTAAATGCCAAGATGCTGTTTGTGCTTATTTCTTGCCTTTTAAGTAGGTCTGAATCAGAAAAAGTTCGGACTCTCCTGTATGAAATGCTGATCTTTTCTGTGTTTGTGGTAGAGAGCTGCAGTGAGTGGGGGAGCCCCTGCACAGTCTGGCTCTGTGCTCAATCTGTAGCAGCTGGTTGGTGGATCAGGCTGGCTTGGGACCTGAAGAACCTGGTGCTTTCAGCTCACACTTCTGTCTTGTGAGATGTTTTAACCTGTGCCACCTGAGGTATATATACAGGGTGAGGAGTTCAGATGGTCTTTTGAGCATAGCTCTAGCCATCATCCTCAGGTATGCAATGCAAAATGTTGAGCAAGTTGATCACAGTGTTTTCCTTGAGTGTCTATTTTGAGAGTGCCCTTTTCTGTGTTTCCTGTCATTAGCATCAACAAAGATAATTAAAAACAATCTTCTTCTGTTTAATTTTTTTTTGTTTCCTTGTCCCCTGAAGTTTGTTTCCTTGGTGTGACGTACTGTACTTCAGTATGTGAAAGTCAGTCCTTGAAATAAGTGTGTTCAGTAACCTGTCTGCATGTACCAACCATGCCCTTTTTAACTGCACAAGTCTAGAAATCAGAAGTTAATGAAGAGCTTGTCTTGACTAGACACTGATTTTTTTCTGACTATTTGAAGTCTGCAAAAGTTTGCCTATATCCCCACCTTGGCCAGTGAAGTTGGTTTTGGTACAACAAAGGTTTAAATGGAAAAGAATAAATGCATATAGAAAATGTATGAGTTGATTTTAAATAGTTCAGTGCTGTGCCCATACATTTCTAACAATTTAAGCACATAGGAACAGTGACCTTTTTTCAATGGGCCGATAACCTTGAATTCTAAGAGAAGCAAAAGTCAATATTTTCTCGTTTTGCCCAGTTCAACAAACACCATAAATACCTTTAGCTGACAATTCCTTCCATGCCTGCTCTCAATTAAGGAGCACAAAGTAGGAGTGTTTGAAGTAAGTCCCAGGTTCCTGCAGCAGCCCAGAATCTTACAGGTCCTCTGCACGAGCTGCTTTTCACCTTGTGCTGGCTCCCTTAGGGTGCTTGGGGAGCTCTCATGTTGGCCATGCTCTTGACTCAAGACAGCAATGGTTTGTGGGGTATTCTGTGGCATACTAATAAATGTCTTGAAGAAAAAGACTTGAGATGTTCTTGAACTTAAACATATATTCTATGAGGAATGCTGGAAAGGTGAGAAGCTTCAAATCCCTCGTGAAGATGTCAGGGTAGAACCTAGTTTCTGCCTTTTGCTGCTCTTGTTGTTTTCTTCAGAGTTTAAGATTTCAAAGCCAAATAGATAATGCTTCTGTCTGAGGGCAAAATATGATTATGATTCTGGAGCTTAATTTCCTTATAGCTTCAGGTTGAAGAATGTTTACCAATTTTCCAGTGTTTCAGCATATTCATAGTAGTGTAAGCATCCTGAAAATGTTTATAGGAAAATATTTTGTAATAGGCTGTAAGAGACAGGCTGTAAAGGTTCTGTCTTTCCCCAGATTCAAGGTACTGAAAAGTTCTTCACGAAGTGTTTCAGTAATATCTGCAGTAGAAATGGCATCTCTGCTAGGTAGAGAAGTGAGTACATTACTCATGTTAGGGGATTACCAAGTAGCAAATCTTTTTCAGAGGGAATGTAAAGCAGTCTCTGGAAATAGGCAGTTTTACTGTGGGAAGTCTGTTGTATCTGAGTTTGGGGGATAAATACCACATCATTAATTTGCTTTTCTGTTGCTTTTGCTGCAGAGTTTCCTGTGTTATTCCATGCAGATACTTTACTTTGACAGCCCAGATAAACAAAAGCCAGACGCTCATACCCAGAAAAAAAATCCCTGAACTCCAGTCTAGGGCAAAGATAAAGAATTCAGGCTTTTTCAGTTCCATGAATAGACACTGGCCACTGGAAAAGATTATGTGTGACTAAGGCTGTGGCGATTTCTATTCTGACATAATTGCTAAACAGTAATATGAACTTACTTATTTTTTCTGTGAATGGAGACAGAATTATTTAGGAAATGAAAAATATATTAAAAAATAATTAGAAAAATGTTAGACTTGTTTAAATCCTGTAATTTAGTCACTCTTTCAGATTAAATTGTAGACTGGGATTTTTCCAGGAGACCTTGAGAAGTTGCATGTCTAAAATCCTGCTGAGTCAATGAAGGCCAGCTACTCCCTTCCCTGTGCCTTTCCAAAAATCTGGGTTTAAATGACCTTTAGTGCATGTTGGACTAATTCTTGAATGAAATGGAAGGTATACTAAAAGCTTGCAAAATACTTGTTAAAACTTTTTTTTGCTCTACATTGTGAGTCTGTGAGTAGATTATCTCTGAGATGATTCACCTGTGTGTAATATGATTCAAATATGTGTAAAGACTGTTTGCTCAAGACAGTGCAAACCAGTCAGTGTGATTTCAAGCCACAAAATCATCAACATTATTAGTTCCACGGAAGCTCTAAGATTTTTTTAAAAATAAGACAAGCATTTAGAGTTGAGGGTAATTTTTTCATGCTTTGTCCTCCACTAATGTCTTTATATTATTAGATTAGATTCTCCCTTAAGTGAATTAAACATATTCTGTCATTTGACACTTTCATGGTATTTAATGGTTTAATTATACTTTATGCTAATTTGCTTCTACTTTTGAGTATTTGAGCTTAACAGCTTTTTCAGAAGATTTTTTGAATGTGCTTGAACACTTGTGTTTCCCCATAGGACACACTGACTGGATTTTGTTTTAATATGAAATGAAAAGATTTTGGAAATGGCTCTTAGTGGAAGTCTGATGACAAAGATGGGTATTTTAAAGCTTAATGAAGCGAATGTTAAAATGCCATGACATTTTGCTGTTTTTATAACACCAAAAAACCTGCTGCAGTCTCTTGCTATAAAGCCTTTAAGTGTTTGTTAAGTGCCAAGTTGTGTGATAAAATGTGGTCAGTCTGCATAATCACTGAACTAAGATACTACTACAGCTTTCTTAACATACCAGAGGGTTTTTTCCACAGCTGGTAGGTGATATATTGAGGAATTTCCTATTTGCCAGATTGATAACCTTTTCCCACTAACTTTTTGTTATGTGCCTTTTGTTTTAATTCTGTCTTGTTAAAAATCAGTGTGAGTTTAGCAGAGGGGGGGAAAGGATGGAAGGAAGAAATCTGCTGAACTAGACAGACTTATACAATAAAAACAAATGTCCTAAGTGTGTACCTGCTGAACACAGCTATACAATGTTAAGGAAAATGCTGAATCACTGTGAGAGGTAGATTATTTTTCTTGTTCATTTGTGGGGGAGATATTGTGAGGTGGGGAAGCTCTGGTAAGTGGCCCAGGTAGTAAAAGGTCAACTTATTATGGCTGTAGTTGAGACTTGAGGACACTTGGGTTTAATTCTGCAGTTTGTCCTTCTCTGCCCCTGGCTGAGTCAATATCCTGATTATAGATTCAGCTTGAATCTCTTCCCATATCAGCTGAACAATGCTCAGCCTCTTGATGCAAAGCAATGCAGTATTAACTATTCAAATTCTCTTGACATTCTTGAATTTTGACCCAAAACAAGGTGTTGCTAGCTTTCTTGCCACCATGTCTTGTGCTCTTACTAGATGGATAGAATTTTGCATCTGCGGTAATGTCTGGTTTGCATGAAGTTTGCACAGCAGGGTTGTCTGGTGGTCCTCAGAAATATTTAGAAAGTTGTAGAACTAAGGCAGTGACATGGTTTATTGGCAGTAAACTCAGGTATTTTTTCATAAAATCTGGCAGTGTTTGGGAGCTACATAATTTGTCAGCTGCTAGCAATAAATCTCTGCCATCCTGGTTCTTTGCTGTGTGGCTTCTCTTGCATAAGCTGGGTTCTTCTAAGGCAATGCTTCCTTTGAGAGTAAATTTGGGTAAAAGGAGAGCAAGGCCTTCAGAACAGAATTTGAGTTGAGGATTTACTTTTTGGCATTTCCATACATCGCATTTACATTAATTCCAGTTTGTGAAATTCCTGCTATGGTGGATGCATCTGGTCAGAGGTATTTAATACTAATGTAAGGCTGCAAGGGGAGCATGTGTTGGTAGCCAGGAGCCAGTGAGGTTGTGCCAGGAGGGTCAGCTGGTCCCAGAGGAAGCCATGGACTATGTTCCAAAGCAGTCTGAGACAGCAGTGCCTGAGTGGAAAGCAAAATGTGAACCTTTTGCACAGCATGGCTCGATACAGCTGCCGTATGATTTGGCTCTGTTGCACTTATTTAGTGCTAGCAGACAATTGGTTCTTCAGAATGAAGCTGAAATGTCAGATACCCAAGGACTGTTAAAGAACACTCAACAAGAAAAGGCTCCAGTAGTGTATCTATTGCTGTTGGGAGCCTTGATCAGTGCACAACACTTGTAGAAAGCAAGGAAAGAAAATAGATTCCAAATTTGCTTGCTTGCTTGAAGGCTAGATTGAGGAGAGGGAAAGACCATGTATATCCATGTACAGAAAAAAGACACTTGAATTTTTTAGTCTGTTTTGAGGGCAGAGGACCTTGTAGTGAACATAAGTTTTTTGTCATGTGCATGTGCAGTCAATCACTTTGAAATGGGTATCAGTACTAGCACTCATTTTCGTTTTGGCACTAGTTCTTAATCAAAGCCTGGCTCTGTGTAATTGACAGCATTTGAAACTGTGATGTTAGTCAGCAAAAGCAGACAAAACCAAAATAGTTTTCATCAACGAAGGCTAAGGACATGCAGTACTGTGAGCAGATTATTCCAGATTTTAATACTGAGTATAAACTGTAAAGGATTTATTGTCAAAATATATTTTACCGTATATCTTGAGGTACATGGCTATGTCCTGTAAAATAGTTAATGATTATGATGGTTTTTATTTCCCCTCTTTTTCTTGGGAGGAGAGGGAAATATGTAAATTTATCACAGATGTAAATTTCTGAAGCATTTGTCTTTATTTTTCCTGGTTCCTTCCTAGAAGTTCTGCTGTATTCTCTTGTGCAAATTTCCATTATTTCATCTTCATGTCTTTAAAATATTACTCCAGTGGTTGTGTTTTGGAGCCCAAATGGAGGACTTGTGATATGGAAGTTTGCTCTAAAGCAGCATTCTGTGCAGCCTGCCTGCCCAAACGTTCCCTGGCTTTGTGTTGCACTGTGCTGCTCCTGACCTGCTCAGAAAGTCTCCAGGCCATTTCACATTGGTTTAGACCTCCATGTCCTAATGCTTAGGCAGACAGTTCATCTGACCAGTCAGTGCAGAGCCCTGCTGTTCAGTTGGTCAAACATGCTACAAAACAGAATACTGGAAGTGTAAATATGAGGAAGATTACCAGTAGTTTTGCTTTTTTTCCTCCCACTCTTAAGTTGGTAGTGAGGGTGGTCTGTCTGGAGAAGCATGACTTCCTTCAAAAGACATCTGCTTATGATATATTTTAATATAAGTGGATACACATTTAGAAATATTTGTAATTAAAGCCTCTGAGAAGAAAAAGATAAAAAAAGCAACATAAGTTTTTGCTAAGTGATGATTTCTTGAAGATTCTGTTTCTCTGTACATCACACCAGAATTCAGCTATCAGTATTTGAAAAGATATACTCAGAGGAGCTTCCTGATGTATACCTTCCTTATAATATTTCACATTATGAAGACACATGCTATCTCATAATCCTGTCTCAAGGGCAATGATGTTTCCCACTATTGTGTAAACAGAAGAGTTCCACAGAAAGCTGACGGGGCCAAAATAAAACAGGTTTTGCATCTATGGCTCTTCTGGTGAAAATCTCACTAATTGAAAGGACAAGTTACAGAAAAAACATTGATCTTTTAAAACAAATCTGTTGCAGCCTAATGAGATTCCCAGTTCAATGTGTGGTGGCCTGTACTTAAAGAAATCCCATTACAGGCAAACAAATGCTCAGAAACCTTTTTCTTTTTTTGCCTATTTTTTTTTTTCTTAAGTCATCACCTCTATGGACTTAAGGCAGTTGTGTAATTGCCAACATGGTATCCCTTTGTGTGGTCTGGGATGCCAGCAGGTCTGTTCTTGTAGATTGCATGCAGGTTTGTCTTCAGACTGTTCTCACATTCTTTCATTTGTGACTGTTGAGTCACAAAATGCTTTGCCTGGCATTAATCATAAGGTGGCAAATTTTTATCTTTAATCCCAATGATTAGACCATGGAGTAGCATTTGAGTAACATTTGGGTCTTTTTTTTTTTTCTTTTTTCTTTTTTGTTTGTTCCTTTCCCCTTGCTTTGCACTTTATTTGGATTCTGTGTATTGCATTGAATAGATGCGAGGTCAGGAAGCATCAGTTAAGTACTAATGGAAGTGACTTCCGATGCTATTAGTGAAAACATGACTCATGTTCTAAGGATTTGCAGTTGGATTCCTGTAACTTTTGGTATTTCTCTTTCCTTGTTTTCAGTGGTTATTTTCCTAGAACACGCAGTGGTCATGGAAGAAATACTGTTTAAAAACAATAGTGACGTATTTGTTTGTTTAAATTCATCCTAGCATGGATGTTAGTTGCATGCAGCATTTCTGACGCACTTGGAATTTTCTTCTGAGCTTTGTTGTTCAGAAATATCTTTAGTGGAGCAAAAAACTACTACTCAAATAGTGAGCATCTCAAGGTGTTTTTGTAGTGAACAGACAGAATTCACATATCAATATGAATCAGTTCTATGTTTTGGAGCAGCTGGAAACAACATCATGATTACAGGGAGAAAATAATGAAAAAATCTATATAGCATTTTTTCAGTGATGACGTTCAGATTTTTTTTTGTTGACAGTAGAACTGACTAATTCTAAGGTGGTAAACCACATAAAAAAACCCGCGCTGTATGCCAAAAGGAAATTCCTGAAGCCCTGGTCCTGTTTGTCGGGGCTGCCCCCAGACCACTGTGAGAGTAAGCATGAGCTAGAGGACGGACTTGGGAAATAATGGACAATTTCCCAGTTCCTTTGTCATTCCGGCAAAGTAGTTTATTGTAGTCTGTTTACCCAGTCTCTTGGAATATGACAACAAGTTTTCACAGTGTGACTCAAGTGAAGTCTGTTACAAGTGCGTGTGGTGATCAGACTCACCGGTAGTGGCAGCCAAGCAGGAAAGCTGAGAACATTCACTGTTTCTTAGGTGACTGCTTGGAGCACCCATATTCAATGTAAATGCCACTCATGTTGGCTTCTGAAACTGTATATAAAAGTGAGGGAACAGAAGCTTGAGTTCATTTTATTATTCTATTGAATTATTTTGACATAGTTTTTCTGGTATGCAAATACAAGAGGAATGGAAAATTGACATTTCATTATAAATCCTTCATAATTTGTTGTTTAAGTTTTACTTTTGATCCTCTTCACTGTCAGCGTATCTGTTGCTTCTACAGTTTCTCCAGTAGCAAATTTTTCAGTGGTGTATGACATGTAGGTATTCATTTGCTATTTATTTATTTCAAAGTCTCTCATGAAATTTCATTAAAGGGTTAATTAAAAAAGATCGGAATATCCCATTAGTTCTATATGATGAACAAAGAGAGTTTACTACGAAATTCGCCTTACAAAGATAAATTCAGGGTTTTAAAGGATGACTTCAGCCATGCAGCAGATGTCCTGTGAAACCTATGTTGCCACTTCCTTTGGTGCCAAGTTTTGGTTGTGTTTGTGTGCTGGGAGATTTCATGTCTGGGCAGATACACTGCGTAATTTGCTGATTTGAGGATACACTGCTGGTGCATCTTGGGTCTGTGAAAAATGTAGGGAAAAGAATACAGTGAACTGCTCGTGGCTCCCTGATATCTGGTGAGCACAAATGTCTGCAGGGACTTTGTTCTTCGTGTTTCTGACAGCTAGTAAATGAACTGGATATATCAAATAGAGCAGTTCAGGAGCCTCAGTCTTCATAGGAGAAGTTACTTATTTTATTTGCTCTTGTTGTTTAATGAAGATCTTTACATTAATTCCTTGGGTCTATTTGGATCTATTTGAACTAAAGACAAACAAGAGAATCCAGTAGTTCTAGTCCTACCCTACCATCTTGCCTGCCTTGGAGACAAAAAAGAGCAAGTAGCCCAGCTGAGAAATAATTTTTGTGTCTTATTTGCTCACTGAGTGCTTGAAGACATGCAAGAATGGTTGAGGTTGAGAAGGACCTCTGAAGCTCATCTTGTCCAGCTCCTTGTTAAGGCTGGGTCACCTGGAGCCAGCAGCTACCTGGAACCATACCTAGATGGTTT
Organism: Sialia sialis; assembly: GCA_009812075.1. Classification (NCBI taxonomy): domain Eukaryota; kingdom Metazoa; phylum Chordata; class Aves; order Passeriformes; family Turdidae; genus Sialia; species Sialia sialis. Next base: position 6,567,076 of record VRYO01002782.1, read on the forward strand.
TCAGTTATCTCCAAGCATGGAGAAGCAGCTTTGAAATTGTTTGCAGCTAAGCTGCTACAGAGAGTGTTAGTGGCTGCCCTCAAGCATTGCAGTGCATAGCTCCCAAGGGACAGGGAGATGAGTTTCAGCTCTGAATGCAGCCTGCGTACCTGTCAGCTCCCATGATGACTACAAATGACAAACAAAGTGAAACGTGTGGAAATCCAACAATGGTATTCTACCTTGAAGAGTAAGATTTCTGTTGAAATAGGTGAGCTTTTAAAGAGGCACTTCTAAAGAGGTACTTTTATGTGGTTTTTGTAGTAGTGTCTTGTGTACTTCTTCTGGGCAAGGTTTAAGGCATACAAGCGTACTCATCTAGGCTAGGGGCTGCTTTCAAGACCTGACCTAGAAGTATTCCAATACTAGAAGTTTTAAAATCTGACTAGTTTCCACTGCCTGGAAGAAAGAAATCCCAGAGCGGGCATGTGCTGAAATCATGAGCAGTAACTGAAGCAGCTCATCTTTTCTGTTGTTCTTCAAGATGGTTTCAGTACATCTGTATGCCCTACCCAATTTTCTTCGGCGTTATAACTTCAACAATGAACGTACAGAGGCCATAGAGAAAAATAAAGTAGCTTTTGTTCCATGTCCCTGTTCTCCAGATGTTCTGTGCCATCAGGGAAGGGGCAGGGGTCAGCAGAGTATTGCAGTGGGTACTGCTCCCACAGGGGCCGTGCTTCTCCGAGTTATAATTGAAGTGGGAATGTGCAATGATCAGCATGAAAACCTCTGTTGGATGAGTAACCTTTATTTTTTCTTGGAAAAGTTTCCCACTGAGATCATCTGACATTAAATTGTGTCAAGTTAACTCGTATTTTTGTTACTTTCCAAGAAGATTGATAGACACTCAGGTTGCTAGCTCTGTGTTGTGCTTTCTCATGCTTACCCCATTCTCCCCTTTGCAGGTATTCTTATAGGGCAATGCAGTCTTTTTAAATCAGAAAACTCTTTGATAGTTACTTTTATTTTCTGTAGTACATGCATGGTTGGACAGCATCTAGCATGACTCTTAACTTCTCTTTTTTTGAGTATCTTCTCGTATTCTTACCTCTCAACCTTGATCCTAGGAGTTTTATAGAAAGATTAAGAGACCTGAAAAGTAAGCAATTAAAGCTGTCTCAATTGGTGGGGCACAGATGTGATACACTTCATTATTTTTTTCCTGAGTCCAAGGCAAACTCAAAAGGTTTTTCTTTGTATTGGTCTTTTTTCTTCTTCTATTAGCTAATGGGTTCAAAGATTTATTTTTTTAACATATTGAGGTATTATTAAAGTAGCCTTCCCTGGAATTACTTTTCTTTTTAAAAAACGAAACCAGATTTGTGTGGCAGTTTCATAAATTCTGTTTTTTTAAATTAGTTTAGGCAAGTTATGAAAGGGCTAATCTTGCAGCAATCTGAGTGTTTTGCAAACAACCAGATCTTGGATGGCCTTAGCCCCACTCAGCTATCATATGCAACAGGTTTTAAAACCTTCCTACTGCCCCTCAGAGCAGATATTTCCTATTTCATGAGACGGTATACTTTTGTCCCATTGTGACTTGAAAATTGTAATTCTGTGGCACTTTCTAATTTGAATTTTCAAAAAGTTAGTGAGATCCAGTTCCCTTATGGCAGTGGGGTCCTGTCCTTTCAGACATTGTTTCTTGGCCAGTCCCATGTCATGGAGCAGAGAATGCAGGACAGATGCTTCACGCCTGGCATACTCAGCTGTTCTGAGAATAAAACTGCAGCGTGCAACTGGCAAGTTCTGCTGGAGGCAGCATGTGCTGGCTGCTAATGTGTGACCTTTTTGTACTCAGTAACTTGACTAACTCTGCTCAGAGAGGTTTGAAAAAAAATTGCATGTGAAATTTAGTCCATTGACTTGGTGGATATCAAGCAAGTCACTGCTTCTTAGCAAATGTATTTATCACTGCAGAACTCTAGTACCAGATGTAAAGTGTTAAAAGTGCACTGAGCAGAGTTCAGAGAGGTGGGTGCGCAGCCTGGACTGCCAGCCAGGGTTTTGGAGTGTAGGGAACTGCAAGTGATTGAATTACACTGGCTTAAGAAGTTCCTGCCTCCTCTGTCCAGAGTTTTGCCCCCACTGAGCTGACACACAGCTCAACTGATCACACATGCCCTACCAGACCAGTAGAAAAATCAGCTAAGTTGTGCTATTTTAGTTACTGCTGCCACACATTAAACTGGGAAAACACTGACAGAATGATGGCCTGAATAGTGCAGCAATTTATGGTTGTCTCAGCATAAAAGAATTTCAAATTTCGACTCCTGACGAATAGCAACAGCCTTAAAAGTTAGACACATGTATCAAAGTCTCTTGGTTTTTCGGTTTTTTACCCACTGGTTTTCGGTTTTTTAGTCACTGGGCTGGTGACAAAGCGAAGCAGTGTTTTTGCACCAAGTCTGCCTTGCCTGGAACATGGCTTCTTTGGGGCCATTTGAAGAAGGAGCAAAGAAATCTGTGAGGAGATATTTTATATAGTACCTTTAATAATTTACAATTAAATATGCTATAATTTTACTTTAAGTTCAAAATCTGTTTTTCCCAAAAGACCAATCTACTTCATCTTGCATCTTTTCACTGCCATTGCTTTGATGGGAATTAAAGAACTGGATGAAGTCTAGTTGTTGAAATAGGTAGTACAAATTTTTACTGTGATTGGTTGTTTGCTGAGCTGTACTTCTGAGTAGTATCTAAGTGCCTTGTAGTTACACAGCTGGCTTTTTTTGAATATGTCTTTTCAGAAGACCGTAATCACCCTTTTATTGAAGTTAATATTTTATGCATAGAATCACTAACAAAATTACTTTTCTTTCTTTGGCTAAAGCTACACAGAGCGAGGAGCGGCTGTGTGCATTTAAAGACCCGTATCAGCAGGACCATGGAATCAGTGAGAGTCGAATCTCCCAGGAGAATGGCACCATTTTGTGCATGAAAGGTAGTACCTGCTATGGACTTTGGGAAAAAACACGAGAAGGAGACATACATCTTGTAAAACAAGGTATGTAGCAGTTCACTTTTAGTGCAGTAGTTTTGTTACTTCACTTAGTGATCTAGCCAGCTGATACAAAGCTTCACAGCTGCAAAACCAGACTTCTTGCACATTGTCGAAATGCATAATTTTAAACTTCCCATTTAACAATTTTAAATGTGATCAGAAAGTTTGTTTGAAAAGAATGACTTCCAAAAGCAACAAGAGACATCAATGCACAGCTGAAAAAAACCACATTCAAATGTCTTGTTATTATGAGGTCCAGAGGGAGATGGTTTTCTTGAATTTCAGTGTATGTACTGATGTAATGATAAATTTAACAGTAAGTGTCTTATTAAATAAAAAATGTGTATTCATATTGATTGGATGCTTGTTTACAAAGGAAATTGCAGCTATAGTTCATAGATCAGTACTGTAATTCAGTGCTGTTCTGTGGGAAGAATGAAGGTAGGAGGGGTGATGGGCTTTGCAGTTTCTGGACACATGTTTTGATTACCATTCTCAGTGTCTCTGCTTTTTATTTGGATGCAAGTTGTGTAGTATAAGGCTGAATGAAAATGCAGCTGGTATTTACAAATAGCCTGTGGAGTTGTAGTCCATGATTCCTGTTTGATCTGGCAATCTGCTGAAGGGAGCAGCCTGACTGCTCACCTCTGCCCCACTGCTGCCCCTTTCCCTTCCAGGTATTTGTGGATAAATGACATTTAACTGCTGTTGACCATACTTGGGAGCAAACAGTTCCTGCAGGGACAAAGGACCTGGTGTTAATCAGGCAATAAGTTGTGATCCTGTAGACATTGTCAGTGATGCTGACAATGAAGAAGGGCAGAATTTTGAAGATTATGCAAGAAGCACCGAGCTGTAGAGGCAGTCTTGCGGCCTAAGGAAGGGACTAGGTCACAATTCATTTAGACTGTGGTCCAGAGAGTGGTGATATGGTTTGTGGTATCAGAGAGATGAGGAATGGCATACTTCTGCTTAGCAGGCTCAGAAATTCAGGTTTTATCGTATTAAGGCAACAGCTAGACACCTCTGACCTTGCCCGTATTTTCTTCTCTTTGGAGAGTTCTAAAATAATTCCTCAAGTTTTGGTTTAGAAGGTGGTTGTAAAGTCAGACAAACAAATTATGATAGATGTTTTCACACCACTCTGAAATGTTTAATTAGGTAATGTATGGATTTCTGTACCTGTCTTTATCCAGTCAGTAGAATTAATTTTATACTTACTTTAAAAAAAAGTACATGTGTCATTTGCTTCTTCTACAGGTTGCTGGTCTCATATAGGAGACCCACAGGAGTGTCACTTTGAAGAGTGTATAGTTACAACCACCCCTTCCTTGATTCAGAATGGAACATACCGCTTCTGCTGCTGTAGTACAGACTTGTGTAATGTCAACTTCACAGAAAACTTCCCACCTCCTGACCCTACTGATACAACACCTTACAGTAAGTCAGATGCTTGTGTCTCTTTCATTTCATGGTATAAAGATTTCTTTTGTGGTACTGTTAAATGTAAAACCTTTGACCTTTCTGTGTCACAGAGATGGCAAAGAGAACAGAGCTTTCCCTTAGGAAGTTTCTCACACTCATATTCCACATTGCTCCACAAAGAACGAGCTAAAGGCTGACAAGAGGATTGTTTGTATGGGCAACTGCTAAATGCAGATTGTATTTTTTAAAATGATCTCTAGTCTTGCGTGTTTGGATATTTGGATGCCCAACCTCATAAGCCTGTGGAGGTATTCAGAAGATTCATGACTGTTGAGAACAGGCCAGTGGTTTCCTGAACAGTACAGTACCTTTGGAAAGTTTAACCTGTCTGTTTGGGGTGGTAGAACCAGTCTTGTATCAGACTGCTGAAGTTCTCTCCAGCAGGCTCTGAAATCTGACTTCTTTCTTTTCCATGTCTCTGGTAAGGGCTAACTTTGACATAATGTTCAAAGAATACTAGTTTGAGCAATGTAATTTTCTGTTCAGTTATTTATTATAAAATCAGCCTAACATACAGATCCAAATCAAGGGATCAGACCTTAACCTGGTATGACAGAAGCAAGATCATGACTAGCAGGCACACTGTTATGCTGTGATCCAAAAGTTAAGAACCTGTAAAGAAGCTGAGTTGGTGTCCTAATCTAAATATTTGGATAGTCTTTTCTAAATAAGAATTGTGAAAGGGAAGTTGAATAAAGTTGAGTATATAAATGGAGGCACAACTGTTCTGTAGGTCAGTGTCAGTAGAAAGTGTTTTGTGAAATTAAGGTGTATAATGCAAAAGAATGCAAAAAGAATAGTTTGTGTTTAGGAATGATAGTAATTGAATTAACTTCAGTGTGAAGATACTGATACTTATCACTGGTGCTTTCAAAAATGGCTGTAGGTTCTGGTATTTGTAAAGAAGTTGGATCAAAATGAGGATTTGGTATGCTAAAAACCAGCAGTCTTTAACTTGGAAAGTGTGTACAATATGAGTGAGTATAGAAAGTTGGTAGAATATGCTGCCTTTTGGTTGTCAGTACTGTTTGTAGAACCAGTAAACAATCACCATTTGGAATCAGTGTCACTGTGCAGTGCAGAACTGATTCTGCTTGACTTTGGTGAGAGTCATCAGATTGGGCTTCCCAAATCTGACTGGAGTTAGTGGTGTACAGGGAAGTTAGACTGGAGGAAAACCAGGTGTAAAGGTAATTTCTTGTCCCCCCAAAACAGGAAGACCAAGTTCTTAAAAAATGGATTGTGCTTGTTCTTCTCACAGGATGAAAATTAGAAGCTGAATTAATTCAGTTGTATAGTGATAAGATCTTCAAATAGTTTTGAATGCCATTTTTGATACTGAAAGATCTATCTTGACTTGCAAAATGGGGAGAAGGGGGGAGAAGTAAATCTGTAACACAGTCCTTAATTCACCCAGCTGTAATTGAGTGCTGCAGTATATATTTCTACTGGCTGAAACTGTTTAGTGTTTTTGTGTCACCTTCCATTTTCATAATAGGCAAATTTGGCTTTAGGCATAAGCACAAGCAAAGTAGGTTGCTTCAGAGCACAGTTGTCTGTCAACTTTGGCTGGGTTAAGAGATGGAGATGGACCATTCCAGCAGCAAGGATGGCCTTGTTTGCCACTGTGGTGTTTTATTTGTGAAAGTCTAGCATTGCTGCATCTGACAGAGATGGGGCTGCTCCTGACTGTGAGCATTCTGGTAGCACTGTGGACATACAGGATACTTGAGAAAGCTGGAGGGGTGAAAAAGCAGAGAGGCTGCAGCACACAGACCCCTCACTGTTACTGACCCCCATTCCAAGTGGTGGAGTTCATGATCTCTCAGCTCCTTCCAGAACCCGTTTTGGTGCTGTAAGATTGTTTTGTCACGTTAAATACAGAATTCTTGCTTTGGCAAGGTTGAGTTTTTATAGAATTGTTGGGAAGCTTTGTATTAGCTACTGGATATCTTTCTTGGGCACTCTTCCAGCCTTTCTGTTATAGTTGACAGAATATTGTAAGGACATTAGCAAGGTTAGCTGCACAGGCTGTGGTAACCTGTGTTACCATACCTTTTAGATTATTAAATTGAACAAGTCACAGTCACCTGGGACATCTTCTGCAGAAGGTTGTTTCACTGTAGCCTGTGAACTGTAAAAGCACTGTTTTTCATTTATATTTTTGATAAATAGTTCTTGAATGAGACCTCCTAGAACTGTACTTACGATTCTGGAAATTTCAAAGTGGAGGTGACGGCTGTACAATTATGTGATGCCTGATGAATTCAGCCAACAGTTAACTAAGCATTTGTAAATGTTTTTTTTCTCATTTCTAGTAAAATCATACAGAATAAAAAGTTCCTGGAATGACAAGTGGAAATTTTGCTTTAGTAATTTAAAAATTAATGGAACCTGAAGATCTTGCTGATGGCCCTAATCAATTTAAAGCTTAATTTTTGAGGAAAATTGTAATTGTTCTTTTAAAGATGTTTCCTTGCAGCTATGTGAAGGAGCTGGTGAAGCAGCAGAATACTGTCAGGCCCTTGAGCTAAGCACATCCAGAACAATAATAAAAGAATGAAACAACTACTTTTTAATCTATATATATATATACGCACACATACTTTATACTATGTATATATACTATAATCTTTTGGTTCCAGTTGTTCTGATACTTAACAGTGGTGTCTTGAAAGATACAGCTAAACTACAAATTATTCAAGAAGACAAAATTAAGATCTTAATACATGTTAGATATATAAAATTATCATTGTCATAACATACTGCAATTAGAAAAATTAAGTGTGATATTTAAGATAATGTCAATGTTCTTTCTAGGATATCAAAACATTTTTCTTGCAACTGTATCTTTGGAACAGCTTTTTTTTTTTTTTCTTCATGTTTGATTGGGGTATACGTACATGTAATCTAACCTGTTTTGTAACAAAATGTTTATAAAAATGAAAAACAAGATTGAGGACAAACAGGTTCTTGAAGCCTGAAATGTAATCCTTACTGCTTGTTAATGTGCAGCTGGTAATTTAAAGCAATCATACATCTGAGTAGTCATAATATTCATCTCTTCTATCTTAAAGATAATCCAGGCAGATTTGAGTAGCTGTCAGTTGCTAATCCCTCCAGCTAGGATTTGCAAATGCTGTAGGATGGGTGATAGTCTAGAACCCACAGTCTGGACATATTAAAACAGCAGAGATTAAGATAGCTGTTTCCTGATGCTAGGAGAAGGAGTGGTTGGAGAATGGTGTTTATTTCTGATTTCAAGATTTGCCTATGGAGGTTGGAGACACTCAAATGCAGAAATTCGGAAACAACCAATCATCCTCTGCCTTTAACTTGCACTTGTGGGGAAAGATATACTTTATTCTTCTGTGATAAAACACTGATGGTTAGATTCACTGTTCTTCCATCTTACATTTTCACAAGAAATTGACCAAAAATATTCCATCTTAACTTCAGCCAGCATACTAATAAACTCCATAACCCTATCTAAAAAGGGCCAACTTTGGCTTCCTGGGCCAGTGTTTTGAGATGTGTTTAGTTCGTTGGCTTTGTCAGATATTTAGTTTGGCTTGCTAAATATCTGCCTGTAATGACTGCAGAATGCTTCCTAAATTCTGAGACTGTTTTGAAGACAAAATCATTAGTTCCTCAGTCATTCATAATAGCCCGTTAAATAGAAATTAAGTAGCTAAAGACTTAAATGATCTCCCTTGTTGGTCATAGATATATTGCTGTAATGAAACATCCACGTTAAAATAACAGCAACATCAAAGAGCAATTTTTAATTATTTTTTCCCTCAAGGCTGCTTCCTGGTGCTGCAAATAAATTAATGTAGCAGCAACTGAGTGTTAAGAATGTGTTTTTCTATGACAGATGATGCATTTGTGTGATATATGGAAAAAATCCCTGGCAGCAACAGATGAGAGTTACTGGTATGTGTGGTTGAAAATCGTGTAGGGTTTTCATCTCATAACAGCAAATGGTAGCTGCGATTTTTAGAGGATTTAGGAAACCTCTGTTGAATAAGAGCACTGAGTTGGGGCTAGAAAGAGACCACCTCAGACAGTCAAGGAAGTTATTCTTCACTCGGAAACACTGATAACAGGCTTATCTTTCCAGCAGAACATTCCTGCCTCTCTTTGCCAGCCTTCTTGCTATTTATATAAAATAGGTGTGTGAAAGTTGGTCTTGAAGTGCTCATGGAATTGTGTGGAAACTTTGACAAAAGCTACCATTAAAAAAAAAAGAAGTAATTGCAAATGTATGTGGCTGGGACAGGTTAATTACGGTGCTAATGAGACAGTTTTCATTTAACTATTGTTTTTGAGAGGCAGCAGTTAGACTCATGTAGATTGGGCACATGGCCCAATCGAACTCCCACTGAAGCTGAATTAGATCGTGTCAGGCTAATTTTGGAAAGTTGTAACCCTGCTCTCTCTCAGTTGTCTTGAACTGCTTTTTCTGGAGAACAACATCCAATATTAATTTATAATTGAAATGCATTTACTTCATCTGGGATGCAGCACCTGATCAGCTAAGTTTGTAGCTGATGTTTAAGCTGGTCTTTACTTTCTGAACTGCCTAATCTTAAAAACCCACTCTGTAAATAAGCTTTTTCCTTCATGTGCATTATTCTCTTTGTTTTCAGGTGATTTAGATGTAAAGAGGAAATTACAAACCTTTGCAAGGTGGCAGATCTCAGGTTTTAAAGATGAGGGTCGGAGTGATCTACATGAAGATTGAAACTTGTACCCTTGAAATGATTGGGAGTCAGGCACCTCTTCCTTCAGTGAAGGATGAGGCATTCTATCACTATGTTACAAGATGGGAGGAAATATTAAGACAGTAATTAAGGGCTTTAATTTCTCCTAAAAAAACCATTTACTTTGAGACAGCTAAGCATTTGATGCAAGAGGGTGATACTGTGCCTCTGAGGAAATTGCTTTAGGGTGCTGTAGAAGATTAAGTTGCTGAACTGCTGAAGGTGAATGTGCATGGAGACATCTTAGTATGTGTCTCTCTTAAAAGAGATTGTATGTGGAGCAGCGGATAGAGGGGGAACAATTTTTTATTTTATTTTTTTACAGTTCTTTAATATACTGTCTTCATTTTTCAATATTTGGATTTTTAGCCAGCTGTTGACAAATGTGTGTTTTCCTGAACCTTCGGTTCCCTTTTTGTCTGAAATTTAATGCTTAGTGGGGCATTTTTTGCTGTTTATTTGGTTACAGGAAATTAATTAACTGTGGAGGGGGCTGTGACACTGGGTACACATTGCTACAAATGCTTACTGATAAGATTTTGGAAATGTGTGCTAATTAAGGCTATGTCTTGTGTCATTGCAACTGAGGGAAAAGTGATGGTGATGTGGATTACTGTCGGGGAGAAAGAGTAGAGTTAAAAGTTATTGGAGGAAGCGTAGTATTAAAGCAATTGAAATTTGGAGGTTATTTAGAAATTCAAGTGAAAGCCTTAACTTCTGTAGAACCAGTGGAATGTTTTGCAAGTCTCTCAAGATAACTGGTAATGCTTGTCGAGTAACTTCAGTTTCCCATTAAAACTGCATCTATCAAAAGCAGAATCTCTTAGAGATTGTTGGTAGCAGCACTTACTGTTTTAACTTCTAAGACATCCCAGTCTCCTGAGATTAAATTGGAATCTTTACTGAATTTAAAAGTAAAGCTTTGATGTGAAATTGGAGTCTTGCATATTGAAATGTTAACTGTGAAGGCAAAACCTCCTTAGGCAGAAAACTGTATGTGTAATTTTTTTCTCTTACAGAAACATTTAATCAGGAAGATGAAATGGAAGTGTTTTACTTGCGCTGACATTGAAATATTTTGGAAATGTTTTTAAATTTCTGCTATGCACCAAACCCACAAAATGCTGAAAACCATGTTAAAAGAGCAAACATGTTTGTTTGAAAAAGCAGAAACATTTCAAATATTATTTTTACAAAAACACCAATAACCCAAATCCCAAGCCTACTTCCCCCCCACACACCTTTTTACAAGTACATTCCTTATTGCTTTGTGAGACTCCTGTTGGAGCACACTTGCTAGGAAATATAACTGCAGGAGTTAGTGGTGCATTGTGACCTGGAGGGCTGAGAGCAAGGATCCTCGCGAAATTCTCTTAAAAACATGCTGGAATCTAAAAAGGGCTTTTTTTTGGATGGAAGGTGGGATTTTTTTCTGTGTCTTGGAACTACAATATAGTGTGTTTATGAAGTGCTAGAGCTGTATTTTTTTTGAGTCCTTAGAGATTTCAACTCCTCAAGTACCTGTGAGTAAAACTTTTAGCTTATTCATTTGATACAGTTGTATGATCTGCATCTTCGTCATCCTTGAAGTAGCCTGCTTGTTTCTGATACTCCACAGTGACTGTTTTATTTACATTTAAGATCTAAAATTAGGAAAGGAAACACCATTTTTTGGTCATGTAATCACTGGTTTTGCCACCTTCAGTAATAGTGAAAATGTTCATTTTAAGTTAACCAATATCTGTAAATATGTGATTCCTGAGGCATTAATTTGCATCTCAGCTGGAAATTACTTGCTTATGTTTTATGCACTTCTAAGACTTTAAAGATCTGCAAATATCTTTGGGTAATACAAATAGAGTTAAAATGCTGTTTCCATTTACTGGGAATGCTGAGTACTGTCAGACTTTTATGTTGTTGTTATTACCTGTTATATAATACATTTAATGGCATCATTAGCTGATATCTTTTGTTACAGTGTTCGTTGGGGTTTGTTGTGAATGCCTTATAGACACAAGGTAAGAGTAGATAAGGCTCCCAAGCATGATACTCTTTCAGAATGCATTAGTGGGAAGCTGGATTGTACATAACAAAGGCAGCAGATAAAGAATTGTTCTGCCTCATCTCCAGGCAAAGTGGAGAGTAAATATGTGTCTTTATTCACATGCTGCAGTATGCAGTGTAATACATGTAACATAATCATTATTCTAAACAAACCCTACACTGCTACTTAATGCAAATAATTGGAGAAATAGGGGGCTCTCTGGAAGGCAAATGGATGTATCAGAGCACTTTTGGGTGACATTATAGGTGGACAGGCTTTCTGATGGTGATATTCCATAAATATTTTAAGGGTGAGTGCTGTAAATTTTAACATTTCAGTGCGAGTTAAGACTGTACCTCTGTGGAAGCATTTCTCCTTTAAAGACTTGTGAACTTTGTTTAGGTAACTCTGCTCGCTGAATTAGCCAAGATAGTGTACATTGAAGTCATTGCCAAGCAAAATGTTTATGTTTTGTGGATGTTCTGCTTGTCTGTGTCCCTGTGCTTTTTCAAATGTTTATTTTCACGTTGGTTGTGTTGATCTCCTGCTTTCCCTGACTTGTCATGCTAAATTCTCCTTGGAATGGCAGAAATGGCTGTGCACAGGCTGCTCAGCAGCTCCAGCTCCTGACAGAGGGCATTAGCTTCAAAATACTGCATTTGTGTCTCCCTGGGCATGCTGGAGCTCTAGGCTTGCTGAGAACACTGTTTCTTTAACAGGATCTTTAGCATGGCTCTGCTCTAGTTTTCTGGAACAATTTTGCAATGAATGGTGTTAAGATTAAAAGGCGCAAAAGCTCTGTGAAGTTTGGTTATAAAGCACTGCTAGGTGTTGCCAGCTACTACTAATAAATTCCTACCCTATGCCCAGCACAGTAATAGTCTTTGTCCTCAGACTACTGGCAGACTTGGGACTGGAGCTATTAACTGCAAAACAGATCACTTACAAATATTGGGTTATTTGCCCTTCAGTACTATTAGGCTCATCTGTGTAGAACAGTGTTTAGATCATGGAAAAACTTTCATGTCTCTTTCTTGCTCCTTAATTAGACATTTTGAGTAAGCCTCACTTGTTTCTGTCCTATGTGTTAGTTTGCTGACAAAAATCTGATTCTCTGTCATGGTTTTTAGATGGATACAGTTTATAAAGAGAGCTTTAGATTTTTGGCATTTGACTTACTCTTAGCCTATTAGCCCAGCTGCTTTGTTTACCTGAGTTGCAGCTATAGCTCAGCACAGTGCCTCAGAGGAGACTGAAAGTCCAGACACTTGGCCCTTCAAAGTTGGTCATTAATTATGTTTCCTTATTGAACCATTTTTGATATTTTTTTTCTTTATCTGAAAAATAATGTAGTTCAGCAAATCCAATACGTTACTTAACATTGATTTCTGCCTCTTTTCATTATGACGTTGCATTCAGTGTATCTTCAGAGAGGGTGCAATCTAGAGGAAAAATGCTAATGACTTTTCAATCTATCACAATCCTAGGAACTCTAGGTAAATAAAGCATTTGGTTTTTAACAATGTGATGTTGTTTCTAAGGACACTTGAATTATTTTTAGACAAAAGAGCTGGAATTATGGAGGTTACCTGCCAGGAGGCTGCAGGCAGCGCTGTGCTGAGTTGGATCTGACTTGCAAGTGCTGCAGCCAAAGCCTGAACTTCAGGGAGGCTGTGCTTATCTTTGGATATATGCACTAAGTGACTCTGCTTGGTGGGATTTGATTTCTTTCACACCTGTGCTGGTGGACCATCCTCTGCCAGGAGTATAAAAAGAGTTAGGAGCTATACTTGAGAGAAGCTATGGATTGTCTCTTCATCCTTTCATCACATCAGACAAAATCTTTGCATGTGGATGGATATTGGGGTTCTGTGTTTTAAATTACAGTAATTTCACAATTATAAGCTGCACCTGATTATAAGCCACACATCCGGGTAGCTGGGTAGACCACAGGATTTGTCCACATATAAGCCGCACTTTTTTTTAATTTTTTTTTTTTTTAATTTATTAAAGTGAGGATCCATGTGTAACAAAGTAACAAATTAGTATCAGAATTGCGTCAGCATGGGATTTGATGTCAGGTGCTCAAGTTGCAAACAGTTTTCATAGACCAGCGAAGCCTTTAAAGGCAGCCCCAGGCGCCCTCCCCGGCCAGCTCTCACTTCCGGGTTGGCATTTCACTGGGATTTGTCCATAGATAAGCCGCACCTGAATATAAGCCACACTACTGGGGTAGGCTGGATTCTTCAGTGAAAAAGGTGCGGCTTACAATAGTGAAATTACTGTAGTTTTCCTTACAAGGAAAGATTCATGTCCTTCTTATTAAGGGAGTGAATGGCTAATTCAGCTAAGTACCTGAAGTGTTTGGATTGTGAGCTTGTGACTAACTCTGGAATTCTGAATGTGAAGTTTCATAACTGGGCATCTAGCTCCTGACATAAGTCATCCTGGCTATAGATATCTCCATTGTTTCTGAAGAACTGAAATGTCAGGGTTGTTTTGAACTTGCCTGAAGTGATCTTTTGGCCTTCTGGCTAATAACACAGGTGCTTGAAAAACAGAGTTCACAGAGCATCCAGGAGAGCCAGTACAACCCAGAAATCATCATATCAGAGTGCCCCTGGTCATGTAACCCCTGATTATACACCAGTTGCAGGTTTTTTCTAAGCTCTCATTTTCAAGATGGAATAATTCCTATTGTTGCTGTCCAAATGGAAGATGGTGGCAGTCCATTCACAAAAATCTTGGTGAAGATTCACATGAATGTAATTGTATTTAAACAGGGATTCAAGTTGATACCAAAAGTCTCTTTACATTTCTGTTGGTAGTATAATGAAGAAAGCTTACTGTGGCTAATAGTCAGACTAGGGTGTGGTGAGTTCCTGAAGAAGTCATAAGGAGACCTAAGTGAAGTTATAGAGTTCCTCAATCCATAATTGCTTTTGTATACCCATACTGAGTATTTCTTTGTGTCTTTTTATTTCATCTTGTTATTTTGTGGCGTTACTCTTCTTAGTCATGCTGCAGTTTTGTTTTCTTTCTGTGATAGGTTTGGGAATGTTTCTTCCTTCCTTATATATAGAATTAGCTATTGTTGATGTATACCATTCACTATTATTATTTTTGCTGGTTTGTGTTTAATAAATAAAATGAATGGTGAGGTGTTGCTATGGACACTAATACATAAGCTGGGACACCAAGTATTGTGTCTATTTTTGTGTGTGACAGAGACATGTTTTCCCTTGTTGCAATTCTCAATAGGACTGAATTTTGTGGTAGGAGATCAGATTTTTCATTTCAGCTATTAGAGGTCTGCAGATTTTTGTTATTGTGTTTTAGCTTCCGTGCTTTCAATATCAGAATAGGTATTGATCTTTTGAAAAACCGAACATCAGATTTATTTAGGCAGTCCATACATTTCTTTCTCGGAAGTCCTGGCTTGTTTATGAGTGTTTTATTTTTGGGATACTAAGATGTTTTATTCTGTAACACATTTCTTCATTTTAAATAAATCAATACATTAATTGAAAAATAGAAAATAAAATATTCAAAATATAAAACCTTGCTGAGTTTCACTCTATTTCAGTTTACTGTGTAGTATATTTCCATGCAGAATCAATTAATGCAAAAACATTTGCTGTATAGATATGTCTAATGGGGAGAAGTTAGGAATTCAGTCTTTAAGGGCAAGGAATGCTTTGAAAGAAGCAAGTGTAGAGATTCTCTATTACCTTAGCTTGTTTTATTTTTTTAATTGTGCTTCAGCTTTTTTCTCTTATTTTGAAGTAGAAAGATAGATTTGTAATTTTCTGAGAGATCTGAGGAAGAATTTCCTTTTCAAAGACAGTAATATCAAATTGCAGCGAGATAGGTTCTTTTAAATTCCTTTGAAGATTTCAGTGAGGTGGACTCAAATGTTTAATCACTATAGTTTATAAGGTTTATTTAAAAGCATTTATTTGAAAGGCTGAGCCTACAAAATACTGCCTATATGTTTCTTGGCATTATTATTTCCTAAAAGTTTTTGGAGTACCTGTGAATGATATTACACAGCTTTTGACTTTGTCCAGGAGTATTGCATTCCCTTGGATTGGTGGCTTGATGCTTGTTTAGAATCTGCTTGTAGCCCTGTAAGTATTTTCTTAGAGTAGCAAAAAATTCTTTGTTTCAGACATTCATACTGACTTAAAACTATGCATAGTTTGAACAAGGGGGTAATGAATCCTTGCATCCTGTGTGAAAACACTTCTCACTTTCATAATGCTAGAACAGGAAATACAAGTGTTGGAACTGTAGCAGTGAAAGTGACTTTTTTTTCCCTCTATGCCAAAAAAAAAATTATTTTTCTCTTATTTCTTTTTATCTGAGTTGTGGTTCAGTGCCCTGTCTAACAATTTGTTCACAAACTGGCCATATGTGTCTGTCTGAAGGAATGCACTGTTAATATGTGCCCTAGACAGCTGAACCAACTATATGGAGCCATTTTTGCTTGGTTGTAGTTGTTTCTCCTAGTGAAGCATTAACCTGCTCTAAAAGTAGTGGTGCATGTAGAAATAGAATTAAAACACCAATGAATTTAGTACTAGTGTTATAAAACAGAAGCACAGTTTTTATGTATGTATTCCTTTGACCTGAGGGGTTTTAGTCTTTTAAAAAACTAAAACCAAAATAATACACACATAAAAACTTCAAAAAGAAGCAAAACCAAATCCACCCACTGATCCCCAATAGAAGAAGCAGACAAAATAACCCGAAGCATGGGGAAAATACCCACATTTCACACCAACATGAACTCGTGACAGGGTAGACATTCAAACTGCAGCAAATACAAATTGGTTATATTCAAAGTGTGGTTCTGTTTTTCTCCATTTCTCTTCTCTGAGGATATAATTGCAATGACTAAGGCAAAATGGATGATGCTGAGCCACAATGAGTTGCACTGAGTAGTGTTCTTCCTTTAGATGCAGATCCAGGCACTGCTGTTCCACAATGCTATGGGAAAGCAGAGGGAACTTGGTGAAAATGTACTGCAAATTAAGGCATGGAAAGCCAGAGAAATCGGTGACACATGAACATTTAGAAAAAATTTTAGTTGTTTTTTTGATTTTTTTTTTTAATGAGTCTGAAGTGTAACCTGAGATGGATCCTGCACTTGTTACCTGTAGGTGAGGTGGATTTGGGTGAGCAGAGCACAGCTCACCCCTGCGTGGGACACTCCCACTGCAGAGCCATTCATAGCCTCTCTGGAGCAAACCAGAGCTGTGTGTGGGTGAAATAAATACAGACTGCAGCCCAGGAGCATTACACATCCCTGAGCACTGTGCCAGCCACTCTGGGGTCCTGTGCCCAGGCCCTGCCAGCACTGCTGAGACTGGCACAGGGACAGGTAGGCTGTCCCTGCCCAGCTGTGGAGGGTTAAATAGGAGACTTCTGTCTGCCGCTAAGAGAATAGTTAGTGAGTAAGAGCAGTGGGAGGGAGCACATCAAGGAAAAGTTTGGAAACTAATTTGAAATTTCAGTGTGTAGCTCAGGTGCACTAACATGACTTTTCCTTTTTTTCTACAGTTAAACGTTATTTTCAGGCAGGTTAGTTGGTTTGGGTTTTTAAGGGAGGCATTTACAGTAATTTCACAATTATAAGCCGCACCTGATTATAAGCTGCACCT
>VRYO01002782.1:6585082-6595174 GCA_009812075.1 Sialia sialis
GTATTTCTTTTTGTTTGGCATGGTTTTGTTTTTATTATTTCAATTAAAACTGAAATCATCAAGCTTTTTTGTGGGGGGAAAATTTTCATAATAGTCTTGGAGATAGATACTGGTGATGAAGACAATAATAATTAAATATTGATAATGGTGGGAGAACTCATAAATTATGTGTCATAGATTTCACTAGATATTCCAGAATAAACCAAGTGAAATATGGAAATATGAAGATATCAGTCTGAACAGGTTCTCCCAGCTCTGCTGAGCTTGATCCTACATGGAGCTGGTATGTAATATTATAATCTATAGTAGACTACTCAGAGCAGGGAGTGAAGGTGAGCACAGTCCTATATTTAAGAAGACTCCGGCTATATGATCACTGTGCCATGATTGCTGTGGAACAGAAGTTTCCTGTTGTATAAGGGGACACAGCACTAAGTATTTGATTAGCTGCGATCATATGTCACCTAAATGTTCACCAAGGACATGTTCATTTTATGCCTGCACACTTACATGTTAGTTTATGAGTGAGGTGGTAGGTGGACATAAACAGGTAAATTTAGAGCTTTTTCTAGCTTTTTCTACCTGTATAAGAATTGAAATTACCACTTTTTAGGCGTTTATAGTGCTTAAGCTGAATGAGTAGCCTAGCATGACATGAATTTCTTCCACTGCCTTAATGTCTTTGTAATCATTGTCATGGGTTATGTCTTATTCCCAAAAGTGCTATTGCCACAGTGCTGGCCTGTGCTATCTATGATAGAGCCCTTGAAATGAGATTGGAAGTCAGGCTTTTCTATTCTTTCTAGATGGTTACCAGGTAGGTGCAGGTTTTTCGGAGGAGCAAATATGTTCTTGCAAATTCCATCAGCTTCCACCTGTAATGGAGCTACACTTTGATTGTTTAGTAGAAATGTGGTCAAGTACTTGACAACTTCATATAGTTTTGCAGTGAACTGGGCTCCTGACAGACCTTTCCAGGTGTTCAGACTTTTCAGGAAATGGCAGTTTAGAAATAAAAATAGAAAGTGTGTTGTGTAACATGAAACTCTTGGATTTCCTTTTTCAAAGGGTAGATTGAGAACCAGAACTCTTGTCTAAAACAATAATAGGACAATATCTGTTCAGAGGCATAACTGGTGTGATTACCTGTGAGTTGTTAGGATTAAGCAAGAAAGACAAGGGAAGAAAACCCCAGATAAGAAACCATAGTTAAGGCTGAAAGCGTGAAGTTGATTTCCTATCATAAATCCTCATTTTGGTCCTGGTAATACTTTTTCACTCTGATGAAGCTCTGATGAAGAGTTGCATATTCCTAAATCTAGACTAGTGATTGATAGTGTCTTAAATTTTGAGTGACCAAGCAAGGATGTGTTAAAAGTGTCTTCAGTGAAGTGTAGAAATGCATTGGTGGTGTCCAGTTGGGAGCCAGAAGAACCATTTGAAAACCTTGCCTGTGACTGCATATATTTTGTGATGTGTTAAAGTGGAAAGTCAGAAAGGAGTCTGTCTCAACTTTAATTTTGGGTTTTCTGTTTTGCAAAAAAAAGATTTCTACTTGCTTAATGGAACTTGAGGTTTTTGCCTTTCATTTAATAGGATTTCATGGTATGGTCAGGATTTGAGTAAATTAGATTGACAGAAGACTTCTTTATATTCATTTTCTTTAAAGGCTCCTTTTTCCATTCTAATTTCTACAGTATCTGTGTAAATAAGTGTTTTGTGAAGGTACCAGTTTTAGACTTACAGTTTAATTGTACAGCATAATTAAAACACCTGAAACCAATACTCAGGGCTGTGACCAGTTCAGGGATTGATTTAAGAAAGTTGTTATTACATGGAAAATACATTTAAAGCAGGAGCGTTATAGAAGCCATATCATTCAATATGTAAGTTTTATTCAGTCTGTGAAATTCATCCAGCAATCATGCAGATACCAACATCGTTTGCAAGTTATTTCCACAGGATTATGAAACGTCTCCTCATGACCTATTCAGATTTGTGTTGAAATATTTATTCCTGGTTTGAAGCAAGTTTGTTACTGTAGGGCAGACAGAACATGTTATACAAGTGAAGTCAGCTGTAACGTGAATTGATAGCTTTGATGCCAGCCTTTGTACTTGATTGATGTGTATTTATTTTGGCAGGGATGTTGCCTTAGATATGGTCCTTCCTCCCATGCCGTGGTCTCCCCGTTGGCTCCCATAGCTGCTCGCAGCTCAGCCGCGACTGTGCAGCGCAGCTGTCGGGCACCGCTGGGCTGGAGCAGCACCTGGGAGTAGGAGGCAAGGGATGCCTGAGCTGGCACTGCTGCTGCAAGAGCTGAACATCAAACGATGTCTGTATTTCATCTGAAATCAAGGACTTAGATCTCTAGAGGGATTTTGCATAAGTGCAAACTAAGGATTACTATTTATCATTATTGCCTTTTTCATCTTTATGCTGTTTTAAAGTAATCAGAATAACCTTTGAAGTTAGGGGAGGTACTGTTTTTCCCATTATATAACTAGCTAACATAAAGCACTAAGAGGCAAAGTAACCTGCCTAAGATCAGACTGTTCTGTGTCACAGCCAGAAACACAATCTGAGTTTCTCTTTGTTTTATGTTTCAAGTTCTGGAAATTTTTTCTTTCCTTTAGGTAAAGAAAATGCATTTACACATATCTAATGCGCATTTGTATGCCCTCATACAAGATGCAGTTTTCTGTTTGAAGAAGGTCACTCCAGCTGGTGCCTTGGAAACAGAAGCTGTGTGTCACAGGAGACTATTGATTTTGCTGGGGTCCTCGTGAGGTTGAAGCCTTTCTCCTCTCTGGATCTCCCCCTGTGTCAGCTCGTGCATTTGCTGAAGTTAGAAATTATATGGCCATGTAGAGAAGATGATTGGGGAAAATAAGAGAGTAAGTAGGATTAGTGGAAAATGGGACATGTACATTCATGTTAGTCTCTTCTAAGCCGTGATAGCAAGAGCTAGAGCAGATGTGTACCTTTTGGAATACTACAGGCATTGTCTGAATTTGCATTAGCCAGATGTACACAATCTTTTACTAACTGTGAATGTTTCTAAAATATCAGACAGGTTTAACTCGCAGCTCTGCAGTGTAGGCCTTCAAATTTAAAATCACAGAAGCTGTTATGTATATATGCTGTATGTACAACGCTATACGGAGTGTAGTAGACATACAGAAATATGTTCTTGAATTAAAGAGAGTAGGAAAAGTTTTAGTACTAAAATACTTGCTACACTTGAGGATTACACTTGAAGATTACAATATTAAGCTGATTTAGAGTATTGCATCTGAAATACTAGGACATAAACCAAACATGTAATGAAAGGTTTTGTCAGAACTCATTCTTACCCTATTTGTATTGATCTTGGGCTTCTACTTGAAACAGGTTGGCTGCCTAAAATTGTGCTATAATTCAGATTTCATTGCGTGCTTAGGGAAATGTTTTTTGGCATAAACACCCAGTACAATCATGTCCTTCAAATCAGTTCATTCTTCATTTCATGTTGCTAACGTTGACAAGAAAAAAAGCCTGTTCCTGAAAGACAATGAGAGATGTGCAGCTCTCCTGACAGGACAGAGTGCTCTGTGTTCCTGCCCACGCGGGAGCAGCACCGCATCCCTGTGCCATGCTGGGAACAGAGGCACTGCCACTCCTTCAGGTGTGCCCAGCAGGAACCTGCTGGGACAGGCTCAGACATCCCACGCTGCTGGGGCTTGGCTCTCCTTCCCACCGAGGGAATGGCTGCCAAGGGGCGGGGGGCCTGGGTTGAGTTTTTAGCTCACCCATATAGAAACAGGCATTTCAGTGTTTTGATGTAATTTTTGGGCTCTATTTTTAGCACCTGGGAACATTACAGACATGGAATATGTAGCTATTGAGCCTGTCAGAATTAAAATAACTTCAAATATCTTTAAAGAGATTTCCCTGAAGCACTCATATTTTTTTCCATTGCAGCACATATAGTTTTTGATCAGTGCATTACAGAGTCTTGGAAGTGTGCCATCGTGTTAAAGCTGGTGTTACCGTTTGGTTTGATAAGCAGGAAGTCCTGTTTGTCCAAGATGAATATAAAGGGATAATGTAAATGTTTTTTTCAGCCTTTTTACTAAAAAACATTTTTCTGACTTTTATTTCAATATGGAAGATGTCCCCAGTGTTGTTAAGTGCTCAAATTAGCTTTCCATTTAGCTTGAAGGTAAGGTTGAGGTATACTCAAAATCAGTTTGCCTATAGAAGCAAGGTATTTCTTTTATCTCTCTAGTAATCAAATATTTATTGGCATATAGGGAACTTCAGAAAGAATGGCCTAAATTTAGTTTTGTGTCAGGATTGCCATTTATTTTATATACATCATGATTTTAAGGTTTTATTTAGTCGTGTTAAAAATTATGTTGAACACGCCTGAACTCCCAGAAGAAAAGGCAGAAAAATAAGTTTTGTTGGGTTTCTATGAACTCATTAATTTCTTCTATACACATGTGACAAGCTGCTAATTCACCTCTCTATATCTAGTCATCAAAGAAAGAGCATTTAGGGATTTCATAACCCACTCTCCTGCCAAAGACACTACTGCTCATGCTCCATTTTAGAGTTTAATGTATCACTGAAACCTTCACCATTCAAATTGAACAAAAAAAACCCAATCTGAACGCCCCAGCCTGGCTCCAGATTGGGTACTTGGTGGCAGCCAGCATAGGAGAGAAGGACAGAAGAGGGGAGATCTGTTGAAGGGACTCTATCTCTGGGACTGCCTGGCTGTAGCTTCAGCAAGGGAGTCCTCCTTTTGGAGACAAAGCTCAAATCCAAATTGCGTTTTCCAGCAGCAGATTTTTGAAGAGAAATCTGCCTACTAAAACTCTACCATCACAGATGACTGACTTCTAGCTATAGCAGGATTCCTCTGGAGCACATTACGGGAAATAAATTTTACAGCCCAAGCTGTATGATGTTTTGAGGCATTCGCTGGGGAGGCAGATGGGATCTGTGATGCATGAGTGCCAGGTTTTGATGTTACTGCAAGTCTCATGAGAGACTGGTGCTTTCTGACAGTCCAGGTTCTACACAGTGATGTAATTATGTGAAAAGCACATTAAAATTTTAGCTCTCCTGATGTGGAGAAAAATATGAAAAGATGTGTCATAAGGGGGACCTTATGACAATAAGAATATAAAATTTTATATAAAAGTTAAAACCAGTCCAATATGATGATGCCGAGTGCAAAGTGGAAACATATTGGTGACTGTTTAAATCTTTTCTTCAAACACTGGAATGACTGGAAGCAAGTGCAAATTATCTGTTTCATCTAAGCCAGTAGACTAGAAACCAGAGACTTGCTGTTAAGTCCAGGGAAAAAATCCATTTTCACTTATGAAAGAAAACTGCCTTAGGGTTGTGGATTGGCAGGATTATTCTGTTAAAGAATGTTGCACCATCTCCCACAAAAAATACATTATGTTTTCTGTCTGTGTGTGAACCATGCTCAGTCCTTTTCCATAGAAGTTATGTTGCTAACTTCATTGTGCCTTCAAGTGCCTCCAAGAATTTTATGTGAAAGAGTGGTCCCTTACCCAAATTTTGGTTTAATATTGGTCATGTTGATACCATTTTGTAGTCCTACTACAAAATTTGGACATGGATCTTAATTTTATTAATAATTTGTCAAATGCTTACAGAAAAATGCAACCTTAGCTCTTATACATGGGTTCATAAAACAGAGTTAGGGTAATAGTTATTTTAAAACATGCGTCTGTAAAAGCTTAGGTCACTACGGAAGTTGTTAGGAAATGCTATTTTTTCCTTTCATCATTGTCAGCTATACATAGATTTAATAGAAAATTGGGAACAGCTCCTGCTGGAGTTCATTGTAAATGTCTGTAGACCATAATTTAAAGGTCTTCCAATCTTGTAGCTCCAACTTAACTAAAAATACAGGTTTAAATGCTTTTGATTAAATGGGTGTACATGGGATTCTTGTTTTCATTATATGATAATCTGACCTATGTCCCTGGTATCTAAAAGGCTACTAACAGATTTTTTTTTTTTTTGCTAAAATATTCTACACATATTTTTCATTACATGTTTTGTTTATTGCTCTGAGTGTATTTAGGATTTACATAAAATAGTTTGGGGTTGTTCTGGCATAGTGTTTATATCAGAAGCTTTCTTGTCATTTGCTGTAATGTGATGAAGACTGTACTCTCTTGCTGCAGGACAGTGGATCAGGAATGAAGTAGTGATCACTTGGTCGGAAAGAAATATTGATTATTGTCCAGAAAGGAGGAGAGGAAAAATGACGTGTTTATGAGGTGTTTTGGATTGGTTGGAATATCCTACTAGAGTCAGTAAGGGATGCATATTTTGCTAGTTGTGGAGAATTCCGAGGACATGTTTGATACAAGCTTTGTGTAGACAAAACAGATGAACAGATTGTTACTGAGGTCTGTGGGTCCTTGGAAAAGATTGCTAATTGTGTATTTTTTCAAAGGACTCAGATCTTATCACTGTCATGAAAATTGTGCAGGGCTACTATGAAAAGAAATGTGACTTTAAAAGCAAGTTGAATTAAATACACTTGAAAGGCCTCTTTCTGATCTGCAGAGCATATTTGCAGTTATCTGCAGCTGAAGGCCACATTCCCCCCACACTGCAGCTTCCATCTCACACGGAACTGGGGACAGAACCAAAAGCTTTCCCTCTTCTTCTGATCTCATCCCTGGTATCGCTGAGATTCCTTCATGGAAGAGCAACTGCTGCACCAGATTGGCTATGAACATATTGAATCTATCACATCAAAGAAATAGTTGTAGGATGGCGTGAAGACTCTGCTTCTTTTTAAAGTGATCTGTATGGGCAAATCTTTTGAATCCCTGTGTAATTTTACTGACTTTGATCAGAGTCCATACAGCTGTAGTTGTTTTGAAGAATCAGATGTTACTGTTGTGCTGTGAAGGTTGAAGGATGGTGTTTTCCTTATTTGTTCAAGACTAATGTTGCTACTTATGTGTGATATGGCAAATTAAATAAATGTTAATATTTTGGTATGATCAGCTTTAAGATTCCTTGGCTTTTGATGCAGAGCTACCAGAAACTCTGTGGGAACATAGGTAATTACTTTTAAAACTGATTTTGATTATACAGAATAATTGTATGTTTGTCTAAAATGTTTTTATACAATGCTTTTCTAAACTTAAATGTACACATATATTTTCTAGAATTATTTACTACTGTGTGACAGATACACAGCTGTGAGTCATTTACATGAAGAGCAGGCAGATTTCTGAAAATGGAATGAAAAGCTTTAATAGCAATATAGAGATCTGGTGAAAATTTATGTGCAAATGTCCTTTATTATATGATCACCACCATGTAAATATATAGCATTGAAACAACATTCCAAAGCCTAAGGTTTCATATTCAAATATTAGAAGGAAACAATGCCATTGCTTGCACTGTTTCAAGGCCATATCCCTTTGTGTGTTTGTGTTGGGATACAGCCTTTGATTACCCAATCAAATTTTCCCCCTTGGGATTCCTAGTTTTTCAACTTGCTTAACACTTGGTGTCTTTCCTCATGACTGTCTTAAGATGTCTCCTCATAATAGTGACCTCTCTGGTGTCCCAGGGAGCTCTCTGGCCATTGCAGTGTAGCACCTTTGGTGTAGGGACAGACAGAAGTTCTGGACAGCTTTCAGCTGCCATGGGTAGGAGATTCTTTCCTTCTCCTCATTTCCCATTCCATTTGCTTCATACTCTCTTATTTCAGTAATAGTATTGGGGAAACAATGTGTTGAATGGTGAAGTAGGAAATACAAGAACTCTGCCTGGGTTCCTACAGTTCATCATCCAGGCTGGAATATTTTACTGCCAAGGGCACAGATGTGGATGCTTGAACATGCAGTGGTGGGTTAGTTGATGCTTTATCCAGAACAGCCTCCTGTCTGCAGGTCTCACAGTATTTGCTGAAGGGGGAAGGAAGATAGAAGAAAGGTGCATCCCTTTCTGGCTCCCAGGAAGGAGCACTGTATGTTTACAAACTCATTCACCATTGGCTGTTGTTATCTGGCTTTGTGTCAGTTTTCTCTGATTTCTCACAACATTCTTTGGTCATAGGATGAAAACGCTAATTTTGAAGTATGGAAACAGGAAGCCTACAAGAGGCTTTAATTTTTTAAAGTTCAATTAGAGAGAAAGAAAAAGTTTTTTCAAGCATAGGTGCAGATTGGAATACTTTTGTGTTAATTAATATTACAAGCTTTATAATGGAACAGTTACTTTGAAGAAAAAGCATTGTTCTTCCTGATGCCATTATCACTGGCAGTATTCTTCATTCTATGTCATTCCTGGGGAAGGTTAGGAAGGCAGCAGTTTGACAACTTCCATGTGCAGCAGTATGGAAGCTTCATCCAAAAACCTTAATTCATCAAAGATATTGTCTAAGTGCTTGGAAACTGCTATGGCAGTAATGCCTGAGAAAAGGGAGAGAAATGCTTAATGTGGTAGAAGTGCCTGCAGGGAGTGTCCCTAGTGCAGGGCTGGGTTCAGCCAGATGACTCACTTCTGACTGAATACTAGAAGCATTCCTTTGCATGGTTCTTCTGAAATACATTCCCGATTATTTGGGTGTACCTTCTCCATACACAGGAGCTGTTGTACTCGGGTTTTTGGAACCTGAAAAGAAGCCCTTTATTGATGATGAGGTCAGGATGCTTCTGGGAAGGGTGGCTTGATGATTACCAGCTGCTCCCCAGCCAGAAGGAGGTTGTCCCTCTGTTTTAATAAGTTCTGCTTTGATTTTTTTTCTTACTTTAAAAAAAGTACATTTTATTTATTTATTTATATGTATATATTTACACTGTTTGCTGTGATATTTCTTTATAATGGGATTGGTAGACTTGAATTACTGGCAAAATGTTTTAAGACAGAAGTGTGTACATGCCGTGTGTCTTCCACATGGCACCTTTGCACTGCTGCTTGTAGTCAGTGGACCTGTGAGCAGTGCTCCCCTTCTCATTCAAGTGGGATAAGAAATTGGCTTTTAAGGTTGTTTGGGCCTTGCAGTAATTTCTGTTGATTTTCATTTTTTTGTTGTGGTACATTTTGCTATAGATCAAGGAGCCTAAGTTAAAGCTGGAATTAAAAGCCTCACTTAAAAATAGCAGTGAAACAAGCACATTCACTAGCCTTCTTTTCAGCTATAGTAACATAAACTGGAGGAAGCTTTGGCATCTTCTGTGTACAACTGTAGGTAGAATTTAGCTCACCAGCCAACTCCTTGATCATTGGATTTTTCTAGAGTCTGCAGCTAATTCTGCTCTTTATGATACTGCTTTTTTTAATACAGTGCATTGTTTTGGGAATAATACTGAGATACCAGCACTCCCAGTGAGATGTGAAAACAGTGTTTTTAAGTCAGTTGGTACTTGTCACTAAGTACCCAAATACAGGTAATGATTCCAAAAATTCAAATGAGATTGTTGAGTGGTTGTTAGTCATGTTTAAAGTCAGTTTGTACAATGACATGATGAAAAAATATTGAAGCTGTAGAACTCGTCTGGTCCTCCCAAATAAACTTGAAAAGCAGAGTCCTGATTCGAGAGAGCAATGTCAACAGCTGAAGACCAACCAAGTCCTAGTTCAGAAAAATGTAATATCAAATCATAACTTTCATAATGAATATTCTAGTCATGATGAGTCATGGTGATTTTTGGCCCAGACCATAATTTCATGGAAGAAAGCATGAAAAAGAAATTTCTATATATGTGTGTTTTACATCCCTATTTTAAAAGTGCCTTGCTTAAAGGTTAGTGATTACTTTTATTGACCTACACTGATGTCTTCTGGTGAGTTAGTTAAAACACGTCTTCAAATAATACCAAGAAAAATTACTATTGTACATATGTATGTACAAAACTTACACTGATTACTTAGAAGTAGATAAAAGAGCAAATGTGAACCTCTGCATATGCCTTGAGAGGTCCTCTATGGTTCTTAGCTAGGTGAGTGTGGTGTAAAAGACTAAAGATGGAATATATGCAGAGAAGGATTACAGTAATTTAATAATTATAAGCCGCACCTGATTATAAG
>VRYO01002782.1:6596174-6675408 GCA_009812075.1 Sialia sialis
GAGTTAATAAGAGTTCTGTTATGTTTTGGAAGGGTTTAAAACTGGAATCATAAGTGACATACCCTTTTTGTTCTGTTTAAGAAAGTGTGATAATCTGACAACATCCAAAGTTGTTTTACAAAGCAGATAGAGGGTTGATAGAAATAACACTTTTTTGGGGGAGGTAGGCACTGGAGCTGTCTGAGTCTTTTGTCATTGAGAGGCTTTTGTGCTTTCCTTTTAGTGTAGATTTACAAGCAAAAGATAGTAAAGTTGTCCTTGCTGGGAAATGACTGGCTGTCACACACAGCGTTTCACTCACTCATGCTGTTTTGAGCTGCATGTTATCCCTCCATTGAGATGCTTACTTAGCCTTAGTAAGAAATTTGTATTTCTTTTTAAATTTATAAATACTGGTCATCACCCTGACAGTAGCAACTTTCACTGTAGGACTTACCTGTTGAAATCTTGACAGTGTTATTTTTAAATATTTACAAGAATTGAAAATTACTTCAAGAAAAACCAATCCAAAATTCTTCTGAAACAACTCTGCTTTAAAAAAAATAAAACAATCTTTTCTTCTTGAAGGCCAGGGAGGTCTGTGAGGTGGTTGCACAGCTACCCACTAAACAGAAAAAGCCTCCAGAGGGGAAGGTCCATGAAGGAAACAATCCTTTTTCTCTGTGTGTTTTTCAGCTGCTGATGGGAGCAAAATTTTATCTGAGATTTTCTGGTATCTCTTCAGTCTGCAGAATGTCACCATTCACAGGCTTCTAAAGGGAGTGTGCCAAGGCAGCCTGAGCTGTGGAGGAATGTGTTGCTCAGGATGCCCTTGAACAGCTAATCTCATTCCAGGGTAGAGGAGAGCTCTTCTGATGGGAGCATGTTGTTAAACCTTGGATTATACAGAAAACCAAAGAAGAGCAATCAAACTCTGGCATCAGATCTCATTTGGCCAGCTGTGGTGGAGATTGTTGGTTATTTGGTGATGGGAGGGTAGCAAATGGCTGTGCTCTAGTTGTGCAGTCAAGGAAAATGCAGCTGGGATTATAACCAAAGGGCCAGTCTCTCAAAAGCTGCTACTCCTTAGGACATCCTGGGCACTGTCTTGAACTGATGCCACAGTATAACCCAATGAAATGTAAATTCCATTCATAAAAATATGAAAGTCGAAAGTATCATTTCCCTGCCAGCAGTTACTCATCTGCTTACACTTGTCATGTTTCATACAGCTTTGTGTGATGTAAGGGTTTCCTTTATGATGTTGTGGGTTTCAGTATATATGTATGTCTATGTTTTGAACTCATAATTTAAATGACAGTTGTAATGTGTATCTTTTATCTCCTCACTATGAAAGTCACAGCTCATATTCCACATGAGGGTTCTATGGCCATAACTTATTTTCATAGTGGAAGTTATTTTACCAAAACCAGTAGTGATGGTATTTCTTTTGACAGAAAAAAATTAAATTTGATGGTATTGTGATTATCACAAGCTTTCTTTTATTTGAAGGGAGTATCAGATATGAGCTCATGTTGGTTTTTGGTAGATGATTTTTCACCTATTTCTGTCACAGCTGAAATTCTCTGTGGCATTCTCTTTCACCAGCTTTTCATTATTTCCCCTTACCATTATGGTTATGTAAAAATAACAGTTGTTGTCTTTTAAATTTCCTTTTCCTTCTTATCTGGTTCTCTTGTGTCTGTCCATACTGGGAATTTGGAGTAGTGAGTCATGCTGAATTTCATGTAAATGCAATTCAAGAAAAGTGAATTTGTCAGTTTATTCAGCTAGTATAGGCTGGCATAAATTGTATTTCAGTCTCACCTAGAAGTTTATCCAATGTTTAAGTCTTGTGTGCATTTTTTATTTTGTGGTTTTAGCGTAGTTAGGTCTTATTTTAAGGAGTACTTTTTGCAGTATATAAGACATGTTTAAACATAGTTCCCAAACTTGGTTTTGAAGCCAAAGTAAATGAGGTCTTGTAGTGCCACATTCCAGTGATTCTGACATCAGAAGAGTATCTGCACTAATAATTTTTTGTATTAAAGTGGCTGGATTTTTATATGCCTGCAAGAAGCAAGACTGGAGTCTGACATGGAGAAGCATTTCAAGGCACTAACAAATGTTTTCATTAAATCTTTTTTCCTCTCTGGGAAAGTAAAAAACCCAACCAAGAAAACCTGAAAAAGCAAGGTACTCCTTTTGGCAAAAAGTCAAAAGCTATTTTAAAACAGACTCAATAAAACTAGTTTTATTTAATTTAGTTTAGTGGTTTATTTTTGTTTCAGATTTCCTGCTTCGGTTTGTAGAGATGCTTCTGTCTCTTTGTGTATTAAGAAGTAAGAATTATGGCAAAAACTATATTGAGCACTGACACAAAACAAATCAAAACCCCAAATTATTTTGAAGTATTTGCTTAAATGGATTTACGTATGTTTTTGGTATTTGAGTGTGAAACATTCAATTTTGAGTGTGAAACATCATATTTGCAGCCCAGTTTGAGATTTTTTGTCCTGGGAGAAACAACAGAAGAACCTTGTAAAGGTGACAAACCTGATTTATACCAGTAAACTGGATTAAGGCACAGGTAACAGATGAGGACTGCATCAGCTTGGCCTTGTATGACTGTGCTGAACTTTGCCAGATAGAAAGAAGAATCACTTTCTGCTGTCAGTGCTTCTTGCTACAGGACAAGGGAAGACTGGGACAAGCTGCTGATGAATGTGAGCCCAGCTGGTTTTGAGCTGGTTGGCTCTTTTGCCATCCCAATCCAGACTACAATTTTCTTCTCGTTGTTGTAATAACAATCACATGTTTTATAGTGTTGATTGTTTTGAATTTACAATTTAAGAGTCCTCATCTTGTTTGCTTTCAGATTCTTCTCATTCTTTTCATCGAGATGAGACCATCGTTATTGCCCTGGCATCTGTGTCTGTACTGGCTGTTCTGATAGCTGCTCTGTTCTTTGGATACAGGATGCTTGCAGGTAGGGATTGACAATCTTTTTGGCTCTGTTTTTTTCAATTGTTTGTTTGGCTATTGCTCAGTTATACTTAGGTCTTCTGTTCTCCCCAGTCCCTATTGTATGCTTGTATATAGTGCTGCTCCCCTTTCTCCTCTCTGACATTTTATGGTGATATCCCTTTCATAACAGTTTGGAAAGAGTTATGAATTCTCTAAGCTGGCATTTTGGGACCAATTTTTCTTCTACAAATCGTCTGCTCAGCGCAGCTTCAGTGAGGTGGTGAACATGCTTTATAGTTATTGCCAGTGACTTTGAATTATCAAAATAGTTGTGTAGCAGATATCTGTAGTTTTGTAGCTTATCAGCACCTCCACTACTTATTTTTCTGACTACGAGAAGATTTTTCAGGACTCCTTTTTACTTGTTACATCCTTGCCTGCAATATGTAATTCTGCCAGGTCCCAGGTAAGTTGCATTTTTTTTTCACTTGGAGCATGTCCAGGAAGGAAACCGGCTGATTTCCTCCTCACTCTTTTCCCCAGGAGACCGTAAACAAGGTTTGCACAGTATGAACATGATGGAGGCAGCAGCATCAGAGCCCTCATTGGATCTGGATAATCTAAAGTTGCTAGAGGTAAATATTCAGCTCAGTTATTAATCTTAATTTTTATTCAATATAATGCTTGTGGTCATATCCCAGGCATAGTTACAGAAATTAATCTATCAGTGCTCCTGTAATGTTTTAAGAAGAAATTGAAATAAAAAGGGGTTACTTGCAGGTACATTTTGTATAATTTTGTCGGTAATATTGTTGGTATTAGCTAGAACATGTTTTACCTTGAGAACAAACACTGGGAAGTAGTGGGGGAAATTAGAATGTGCTATATTTCAGCATTGCATCAAAAGATCCATTTTTTTACTTGACACTGCTTGCTTTTAGTACAGTGTCCTACTGTAGGAATTTGAAATTCTCAAGTAACACTCTTGGAAAATAGAATGTACTGCAGATAGGACAGTATATTTCAGTAGTGGTGCGTTTATGTGTAGTCATTCTTCCGTGTGGGGCACTATCCAGCTCCATGGCAACTAGAGGCCAACCAGAACTTTCTGCTCAGCTTGGTGTTAGATGCATCTTCACAAAACTGCAGAACATTATGCTTCCACTTGGTATGCTTGATGGAGCAGTATGGAATTTTTAAAACTTTTCAGCCAGGAAAAAAATGAGTAGAACAAGTGAGATGTAGAGTGGTGCTTTCCTTCTTTTTGCCAGTAGAAAGCTCACCTAGAGATTCAGATTGCAGATGTGCAGTGTGAGGTGCTCTGATGGTGACAGCACACTGATCAGCAAAGAACCTTGTGTGTCTTCTGCCACCAAAAATGTAATTTCACGATTATAAGCCGCACCTTTTTCATTGAAGAATCCAGCCTACCGCAATAGTGCGGCTGATCATCAGGTGCGGCTCGGCAAAATGCCAACCCAGAAGTGAGAGCTGGCCAGGGAGAGCTGCTGCGGAGCTTCTGCCAGGTGGGCGGTGAGCCGGAGCCACTGGCGGAGGCGGGCCACCACTGGATTGGCGAGGCCAGCCCGGCTTCGCCGCCTTTGCGCGGGCGAGCGAGCCGCCTTCTCCGCGTTCGCAGCCCGCGGGGAGGGGGGAGCGGGCTGCTGATGCTAGCCGGCTCCGAGCCCACAACGAGGAGACGGCGGGCGGCCGGCTTCAAGCACGCAGTCAGGGGGCGAGCTGCCGACTTCGCGAGGCGAGGGGAGCCGCCACCGCTGCCAAGCAGGCAGGGAGCCGTGGCAGCCAGCACCAGTGGCAGGAGTGCTGGGGCCCACAGCATGGGGAGGGCGCCTGGGGCTGCGTTTAAAGGCTTCGCCAGTCTGTGAAAACTGTTTGCAAATTGAGCAACTTGACAGCAAACCCCATGATAGCGCGATTCTGTTACTAACTCATTACTTTGTCGCACATGGATCCTCGCTTTAAAAAAGGAAAAAAAGCAGCTTATATTTGGGGTGCGGGTTATATATGGACAAATTCCATGGTCTTCCCGGCTACTCGGATGTGCGGCTTATAATCAGACACAGCTTATAATTGTGAAATTACTGTACTTGAGGCAGAGTTTAGGAGAGTCTAACAACGTGTATTGTAGAAGGGTGCAAAGCCCCAGCTAAAAGCAC
Organism: Sialia sialis; assembly: GCA_009812075.1. NCBI lineage: Eukaryota > Metazoa > Chordata > Aves > Passeriformes > Turdidae > Sialia > Sialia sialis. The sequence goes on from VRYO01002782.1 coordinate 6,601,298, forward strand.
TTGTGCTGCTAATGCAGTCTTGGAGAAAGCAGTGACTTTCTCCACATCTCAAAGTTGATAGAGAAATCTGCTCTGGTGTCTTCTGTCGTGCTTCTTGTATCCTAAGGAGCTGACCCCTTACCCTCAGTCACAGGGTGTTGCAGGACGAATGTTTTAACCTTGCCTTTTGACGTCTCTGTGGGTAGATTACATTCCTGGTTTGTACCTTGAACTGATTTACTGCTGCTTTGCAGCCCAGTGATGTTAAAGGGCTGAGAAACAGAAAGTCTCTCCATTAAATGATACTTTATTTTTGAAAACTTTCCTGTAAGACAATTTGATCATCTTTAGAAACATTACTTCTGTTATCCCCTCTGTTTTCTCTTCCATTTGTAAATATTTTAAAGGTGAAAACAAAAAGGCTCATGAAATCCTTACAGTTTCATGTATGAATCTTCCTGAAAATTATTTTAAATAGGTGCTTAAATTCTTACATAGTTGAAATTATTTGAGCTTTAGAAATTAGGGCTCTTCCTGCATTTTAGTTTAGAGCAGAGATTGCATCTTTCTTCTGCAGTTACTATGGAGATGTGAAAGGCATTCTTGAAGACTGTTTAACATAGTGGAGGCTAGAATAAAGATTCACACGTAGTCAGGAATTACTTCCTTCTGTTAAAATCTGTTTACCTGTTTTGGCATGTGTTTTGCACTACAGATGCATATTTTGTTATTACTAACCTGAAAGTTGCAGCTTATAAACTGTCCTAAACCTAAAAGATTTTGCTTAATGTCTGTGATTTCTGGAGAGAAATGAAGTTGATCACAATAAAGCTATAAATCTTTAGTAGGCAAAAGTTAGTAAGAGAATTAGCAGCACAAGACACATGTGTTTTATTGATTCTGTATATAAAAGTACTGAATTTATTTTATTATATATTTACTGGGTTTGTTGGCTTGTGCTGAAGTTTCCAGCTCCAAAATAACCTCCAATTCTGTTTTTTATAACAAAATCTCCACTATCTTCCATGTTCTTACAGTATAAGTCAGGGTAAAAGTTGGCATACAATTCTTCTAGGGTGAAAACTTGGGTTTTGTCTTCATCTGTTTTTTTGTGAACTAATTAATATTTTTTTTTGCAGTTGATTGGCCGGGGACGATACGGAGCAGTGTATAAAGGTTCCCTAGATGAACGTCCAGTTGCTGTGAAAGTATTTTCATTTGCTAATCGTCAGAACTTTGTCAATGAGAGGAACATTTACAGGATTCCACTGATGGAACACGATAACATCGCCCGCTTCATTGTGGGGGATGAGAGATTCACTGCAGATGGCCGGATGGAATATTTATTGGTGATGGAATATTACCCCAATGTAAGTGCTTCGAAGAAATCAATTGGATTGGTTAAGAACCCTAAGAATAGCCACGGGAAACGGATGTACTTTAGGTTTTGGTGGTGCTTCTTGCACAGTAATGTAAAAACAATCCATATAAATGACAATTTTAATGGACCTCATTGTGGATTACTGTAATACCCTTTTAGATTTCCTAGTTAGTGCTACCAAATGTAATCTTACAAATTCCTAGTTCTAGAGTATTTGTTTTTGGTTTTGGTGCAAGGTTTTTTTAATCAATTCTGTCCTTATTCAACAACAGAATTTGAAGAGTTGTTTTTACTTTAAAATAATCTAATAAATTTAAAACTTCCTGATATTAAGACATGATGTCTGTCTTATGACCTCACTCAATAGCTGTAAATAGTGGGGTTTTTTACAGTGAAATGTAGTAGATACAAGATTGTTGTCAAACTAGTTTGTGGTACTATAAATTATGGTGCCTTTCTATCCTGTTACCTTTTTTAAAGCTTTCTGTGGCATATACTGATGATGTAGGACATGTCTTAAGAAGGCAGCCTTATTTTCCAGAACCATATCTTAAAATCTCCTCAGCTAACTGGATGCTTGTGTTTCTCAAATTCATGGATTAGGGTACTTAATGTTCTCTGTGTGTACATACATATACAGAAACACTTAAAAAATATGCACTATGAATGTGAATAGCTTTCCTGAAAAATCATTAAATGTACGTGGGGGTTGTATATAAGAAAATGCAAAAAATTGTGTTGGCTTTTTTATGCCTGTGTATGGGAAAGAATTTTAGTTATTCAGTTAAATAATTTTTTTAACAAACTCTTTGGTCTCAAGTAAGCAAACTCGTATTTCCTGCAGTGTGTAAAAGGGGATGACTGAAGCCTGGTCTTTTATGCAGGCAGTAGGACAAAAGCTGCTTATTTGAATAGCAGAAAGGAGCAGAACAGTGCTAAGTAGCAGTAATGATGGCCTGTCTTAGGGGTTTTTAGGATCTGTGTATATGCTTGTATTGGAAGTTAAATGTACCCGTGGAAATACATACTTTAAACATAAATAAAATAAATACATGTATGTATTTACACACATATACACACATATACTAACTTATGACAACAAAGCACAAATATAAAGAGTGTCTTACCTGAAACTTTTAAGTGAGAACACACTTCATCATGTCAGCATCTAAGAAGAGATTGCAGAAACTAGGAGTAACTATGAAAAAGGTCAGTTGTGCCTCTACCACATGGACAGTGGCAAAGCATGTGATGCTGACAAAACTGGCATATTTTTGTGTAATAAAATGAAAATTAAGTAAAATTAAGTGAGTATTCCCCTCCCGGGCGGGCACAGCATAGCTGTCTTCACAGGTGATTTGGTTTTGCTGTTTTCTTGAATGAGAGGATTTTATGTTGAAATATAATTTGATTGAAGATTGTCTTGCTGCTTATGTAAACAGCTCTGTTAATGACCTGATTAAATGTACAGATGAAGCTTATGACATCATATTATCAGATTCCATCCCAATGTGGTATTAAGAGCAGCAAGATTAGTCTAAAATCAATCCACTGGTTGTTTGGTAGTCATTGGAAAAAGTGCACAGCAGGTGTAATTAATGCACAGTGTGATCTGTAATTCAGTGAGCAGATGTTCTGCTGTATGTGGAGTTAACAGCAGAAAAGGAAGCCTGCTGTAGCAACCCTGTAGAAAGGAATTGCAATGTTCAAACTGGAGCCATAAATCTGATTTCAATAAAGACTACTAACCAATACAAGATGTGCAGGTGAAATATTCTCCATCCAAAACATCATTCTCCCTCAAAATACTTTCCTTCCTGAAAATAAAAACACGTAGACCAGGGCATTTTTACAGAGAAAATTATTCTTTGTGTTACCTGGGTGAAAGCAAGACAGATGGGTTTGATCCAGGTTGTGTTTTCATCCAAACATGCCTTCAGATCAAAGGAAATAGGCAAGTAAAAGGAATATTTGTATTTATCAATCAACATGCTGTTCTGATGAGACTCTTAAGTGTAATAGGTCAGTAAAAGAGTCAGTTGTGAGGGATGACATAGTAGGAAATACGTAATAGTCACAGAGTTATCACTTCAGTAGTCAGACACTCTTGTCCCTTTAGAACAACAGAAAAATTATTTTAAAAAGTGGATAAACACACAAGCAGTTTCAGATTTATACCTTGTAGAAGCAGTGGATAAAACTGAGTCTCCAAAAGATTTTGAGGTATTCTACTGGACAATGATTTTAATCTATTTTTTTGTTGTTTTTTTTTTTTTTTGGGGGGGGGTTCTTTTTAGGGTTCTTTGTGCAAATATTTGAGTCTCCACACAAGTGACTGGGTGAGCTCCTGTCGTTTGGCTCACTCTATAACTCGGGGCTTGGCGTACCTGCACACGGAGCTGCCTCGAGGAGGTAAGGCCAGGAGGAGATGCCAAGATCTCCAGTATATTCTTATTTCTACCAGGCAATAGATTCCAGCCTTTCTTTTGTCCTGCTGCGAGTAGGAAGTGATGAATGCAAACAGAGATTGCTCAGAACCTCTGGTATGTTCCCTCCTTCTGAGCAATCTAGTGCTCACATGGGCTCTGTGACCCTCATGTGAAAACAGTCTCAGGTGGGAGAGCCCCAGAGAGAGGGAGGAGGAGGCAGAGCTGTGCAGTGCTGCTGTACCATGGCAACAGATTGCTGAAAACCTGAAGCACTGGCTGCCTCTCTGGCAGAGGGCAAACAGATAAGGTGTTGTGTCTGTTTTTGCAGGTCAGAAACAAATAACCAAAGCAATTTTTAGGTTGTGTGTGAAAATATAAAATGGAAGTATAAAATTAAATCTTCTAACCCCACTGTAGTTTTATTTATCACGTCTCTGGACTTTTGTCTGAGGGTTTGGGCTGGATTTCTGGTACTTAATTAGACTACTGGCTGTGACAGTGTATTGATTTGGATCTTTCTGTCTCTGCATGCATGCTTCAGCCAGTATTTCAGCAGCTGAAGTTTCATAATTACAAAGTAAATATTCCAAGATCTGTGATGTATCAGGCTGCAGAATAGGGCTTGGTGCTGAAATACTAAGGTTTTTGACAGTAAATAAAAGTGTGGTTTCATTATATCTACATTAAGGTGCTAATGTTTGGTTTAAAATTTCAAACTATATTTCTCAAATGTTAAGCATGAGCACTAGCAAAGAATGACAACTAAAGATGCTATTAAAAGTGCTGAAAATACCCAAATCAGTATTCCTATGTGCCATTGAAACTGCAGCTATCATCATTTTGAGATGTGCAGACGGGTGTGTCCATTAGCAACCAGAAAATGTGTAAGCTTTCCATCATAAAGGAGAGACAGACACAGTCTGTGAATGCTAGGAAGGAAAGCATGGAGCAGAATAAATTCCACAGTAAAACGAGTTCTATATTGCTGGCTGTTTTACTAACAAATAAATAAAAACTAGGAGCAGCTGAGATTATTCTTTGGAAAAGATCAGATCCCTTGCAAGATGAACATGTTCAGACTCTCTGGAATAATATTGTCTGTTTATCTTCTGAATAAGTGCTAATGGTAATTCCAATTACAATGTGAATAATTGGTGCTGCATTTGATACAGGAGTGTGGCAATGACAGAGTATTTAAAATGGCTGTTAGGGCTGTGGCAGCAGGTCTGTGTTTAAGTATACAACATCTCCACTGCTAAATAATGCTGAAATATCCCTTGGGAAGAAGACTGTTGGTGAACATTAGAACTGTATATGGCAGAAGCCCAATATATCATATAGAGACAGTGAAACTCTGGATGCCAGTCAGTTTTCTCTAGATAGCTTCCTCTGGAACTCATTGTAAAGAAGCAGAAATGTTAGCTTTCTAAAAAATCAGTTGATTCTCTGCTTATAATAACTGAGCAGACATAATGAGGTTCTCTCATTTTGCCAAACAGCAGAATTGCTCAAATAGTAATAAGCACTTCTGTGTGTCCAAACAGAGCATTACAAACCTGCAATATCCCATCGGGACCTGAACAGCCGCAACGTGCTGGTGAAGAACGATGGAACCTGTGTCATCAGTGACTTTGGGCTCTCCATGAAACTAACTGGGAACAGACTGGTGCGACCAGGGGAGGAAGACAATGCAGCCATTAGTGAGGTAAGTACAAATGGTTGGATGAATGCTCAGGTGGTACAATTTCTGTAATGGGGAATGGCTGCAGTATGGGTGAGAAGTGGCTCAAGCCTCCATGAGAAGAAACTCTTTTTATTCTCAACATACTCTTTACAAACCTGCCATTTTGAAAGATGATAGATTGGCAGACTGAAGTTTCTGTGTGAGATACGAGAAGACACAAGGTAGGTTTGGTTACCATATTCTCTGTGATTATGTGGTACAGGTCCCTTTGGTCTTGTACTGCAAATGCTAACTGAAAACCAAAGATATTTTGGTTTTAATTTTTGGTTTTGGTGTTAATTTTTCTGAAATGGTGACATGCCCCATTCTGCATCTTCTGCTTGACTACTGAAATACAGTGAAACTGTTTTAAACAAAGAGTTCAGTATAGTTGTTGTCTGTGCTTTTACACAAAATCTACATATGTCATTCAAAGAACGTGCTACACTGTGCTGATCACTTTCCCTTGGAAAGCAAGTGCTAAATTGAAAATACCTAGTGCAGAAGAGCTCCATCTAGATCTTCCCATACTGAGCAAAGAAACAGGGAAACTGCTGGTTGAAGTGCAGGGATGTGGAATAGTCCTTCGATAAAATACTGTCCTACAAGTACTAATGAGTAAGTGCTCTGATCTAAAACATGTTCTAGTGAAAATGAATAGGTGTCTTCAAGAGTGTTAATAACCTTTGACTGTAGAAAATGGGAGTGGAACCTTGCTGACAGTCCAGGAATAGAGAGCAAGTTTGCTATTCAGCAGGATCCTCTTCTGTTATGATACATACCTTGGTGTTTAACAGAGTAATTTCAAGAAAAAGAAACACATTTACTGTATCATGTTTCATATGAGTACATTAAGTAAGGAACAAAATAATTTTGTTTTGGTACATACAAAAAAGTGACAGAGTAGGGGAAGGGTTTTGTTATGACTAGACTGGTAAGAATCCAGAAGCTGAGGACCTTGATTAGGAATGAGCTGTGTTTTCCTTAACTGTAGAAAATACCAAGCAGAACAGGTCATTATAAAACTTAATTGGATTTGGAGATCACTTCCTGATGTGAAGTTTTGATTTGATGCTTTCCCAGGTCGGTACCATCCGCTATATGGCCCCAGAAGTGCTGGAAGGAGCAGTGAACTTGAGGGACTGTGAATCTGCTTTGAAACAAGTAGATATGTATGCACTGGGCCTTATCTACTGGGAGATATTCATGAGATGTACAGACCTCTTCCCAGGTAAGGAAAAGAACTGGAGAAAACCAGAATAGTAGGAAGTGGCACCAGCAACCGAGCTACTCCTGAGCCCGAGCCTGTTAAAGTGGAGTAGTTCCCTCAATTGCTTCTGCCATTAAGTCGGTGCCATCTAGTGTTCGAGGTGGTGCTTGTCAGGACTGTGCATGTGAGGATGAGGCGTGGTTCCAGCTGGAAGCCCTGGGATTACCTGCTCAGGTGGTTTGCAAGCTTCATGCTGTGTGTCATTTTAGCATTATTATTGTTGTCCAGAGTTTAAAAACATTGAGAGTTAAAATGGTGGCAAAGGCAGTGTTTCCAGTTCTGAGAACTGATAGAAGTGCCTGAAGTGTCTTTCAGACTTTTCATAATGAAAAAATGCTATGACTTAAGGTAGTCTTTAGTCAGTTGTACTTTTATTTATGATAGGACATTGAAAATTCAGGGAAATCCTCCCTACCTGGAACATGAACCAAAAGGAAGTAGACTTAAAATTTACATGTGAGATTGTGCCACATCCACTATCTTCTTTCCAAGCCACAGCATGTAGACTGAATGTAAAATGCAGCATAGTGTCTACAGTCCAACATCTGTGCTTTGTGTGCAGAGGTTTGTAATCTTGCTGGGCTTCATCCTGAATGAAGTACGTGAATATAATCAGTCATTGGGATTTCACAGAAAGTAGGTGTCATCTTCAGGCTCCAAGACATTCCAAATGTGCCACTGAACCAGCAAAGTCTGAGGATGCTGTCCTTTGAAAGGTTGCTGAACAGCATTTAATTCATTTGCAGTTAATTCACCTTTTTTTGGAAGTTAGACTTGGGGGAAAGTGGAGAACATCTCGATAGACAGAAACTTTGATAATGCCTTTTATTAACTGAAAGACTCTGCTCTGCCTTTTAATCTGTGACTGGTTTTTTTTTTCCCTTTCTTTCTTTTGCTGACAGGGGAATCTGTGCCAGAGTACCAGATGGCTTTCCAGACTGAAGTCGGAAACCATCCCACTTTTGAAGATATGCAAGTCTTGGTGTCTAGAGAGAAGCAAAGACCAAAATTCCCAGAAGCATGGAAGGAGAATAGCCTGGTAAAAGAGAATATTTTCAAAGAAACAATTATTTAACCAGCTTTAGAGTGTACTCATTTCTTAAAAGCAATTTTTTAGGTTTTGGGGTTTTTTCCCTCTTTGTTAATATTTAAGTATTCGGAGCTGTCTGGACTTTTTAAATATTAAATTCTGCTTTTTAAAGTTATTGACATAAGAACTACTTTTCTTTTAATGAAAAATGTTGTTGTTGCTGCATGTTGCAGTGTGATATACAGAAGATAACCTGTTACATTAATTTTAGACAGTGTCTGTAGTATTGTACATGAAGTGCCCATGTGTTATCCATGTTCTGAGTAAGAAACACAAAGCCATTTTTTGCTTTTTGACATCTTATAAACTAATAAAACTGAACTAAAATAGCTGGCAAAAACATCAATATACTCTTCCAAAACTAAAATTGGTAAACATAGTAATAAACTTTTTTGAACTTAGATTTGCAGAGGCTAAAGCTTTTAGCAATCATTTCATTATAACTACATAAAAAATTTTATATGACTTCATTTGATCCGCAATTTTTATTTTCAAGACTATAAACATCATAATATTGTTTATTGTTTTGAATGAGTGTAGCCATGGCTTACAGCCTTGCTCCTGCAGGCCAACAAGTCAGAGCAAGTCAGCTGAACTCTGGTGAGAGTCTGTGCTTGCTTTCATCTGAAGCAAAGGTCAGGTAATGTGAATCCCCTTGGCTTAGAAGTAGCTGTTTGTGTTTTATTACCAGCAAAGTGCTATGCAAACAGTTACTGGGTTCCACCTGATACAAGGTAATACAGCTTAATATGAGAAATGGCAGATTTGACTGTTGTTTAAAAAGATACTTCTTGTTATTCCCTTATTGACATGATGCCCTTCAATCTTCAGAGACTCTGCTGGTTGATAAGTTTGTAGCTACTGTGCAGACAAGGCGGAGCCCAAGGCCTCACCTGTGCTGGTACTTGTAAATATGTAGGAACCTGCTTTGAGAGAGGAGCATAGCCCGCAGTGGTACACTGCAGTAAAACATGTTGTAACTGAGCCCAGAGCTTCCAAGAAAGGTGCTTTTGTTACACACTTTTGGCTACCCAGTCTCAGGGGCAAAAGGGGGAAAATGAAAAAACATAAATCAGTGCCCAAAGTATATAGGAAATCAAACAGCAGCTCTTTTAACTGTGGCCACGTTTGCAAATGCAGTGTTGGAAGAACCAAACTTGACAGCTCTGTTTTATTTTGCAGATTACCATTTTAAATGTTAATTATGTTCTAGCAAGCTGATAGACTCCAGCATTATTAGATGGTCCCCATATTTAAACACATTATTTGTGTTGTAACTTACCTTTTTTCTGAATAATGAAATTGGTGATGATAACTCCAGTTGTAAGAATTTATCTACCCCATTGCTTTAAGAGAAGAATAATCACAGGTGTCAAACAACTTCCTTCACTCTATGCCAGTCTAAGATAATATCTGAAAGAGCACTCTAGGGCATATAGTGTAGAAAATTAAGCTCCAGATAACCTCACTCTAGACTGTGGCCTAACCTTGTGAATCTAATGCATGGGATAAATGATTTTTTTCCATTATTTAAAGCTCTGCTGATATGTTTGGTTATAACACCTTCATGCAAATTCTTCTATGAAACAAATGCATTTGCCCTTTTCATGAGAGAAATAGAAATGAAAAACAATGGGTTTTTTTAAATTACATGATTAAGATACTCAAAAGATGTGGAATCCTGATTTGTGGTTACCTATGCAGTCCTAGTCTTGTGGAACCATCTATGTTATGTAACAGACCTCGATTATCAGTGTTGGTTTTTGCAGTATAAAGCAACAACCTGAGCACAGCATGTACATAAAATAATTAAAAGCCTTTAAACTAGGTTGAGATGTTGCAGTATTCTTGTCTCACTTGCCTAAGTGGGGTCCATGCTTGACTTCAGAGGTCAGCTCTGAAGGATATTAACAGAATAATAGAATAATGCAGATTTTTGGTCCCTTCTGTCTTTTTGGTGAGTGCTACTACTTGTAAATAGTTAATTTTAGCACAGTTGTCTTTCAACCTGAAATTAATAGAAAACACATAATTGTGGTAAATGTGACGCTGAAGAACTTCAGTTTTGATAACTGTCTATACTGTCTCTACTGTGTTCCTTTTACCATCTTTAACACATCAAAAGGAAAGGATCTGCTAGAAGACAGACTGTATTAAACACTGGTTGAATTTCCCGCTGATGAAACCTGTAGGAGAGAGTCCTGCAAAGAGGCAAGGCAGGAGATTAGGGTGTCCACTGACTTAGTCTAAATTATGATGAAATCAAGTCCTAAAAGCTGAATGAAGACATTTTATTGTGGGAGGGGAAAATGGATCCAGTACTCTATCTTGTCCTTGTCCCTGAGGGTGTTTTTAGACTCTTGTCCCTCAGCTAAGGGGAGGGTATTGGCTTATTCCCTCTGTGATGTGCTGTGGGAAGGGAGATGAAAGGTTTGCTTGTGGGGGAGCTCATCCCCACCTGTGCAGCCAGAGCTGCATCACAGAGCAGCAGTGATTGCCAGATGCAAGCGATGCCAGGAGCCCACTCCATGGATGAGGAGCTCTTGGCTCATGCTCAGAGCCAGTCCTGGCTTCCAGTGCCAGAAGGGCACAAGGCAGTTCTGGCTCTGAGACAATCAGCAGGACCCACTGAATGCATCAGTGCCCAGCTGGGATTATGCGCAGTCCTCAGTGCTGGAGAGGTTAAAGCTGGGCTGTAGATATGGGTTGTGCTGGCAAACCAGATCCTCTCCTTGGGCCATAGACTGGCAGCAGGGGCCCATAAATGTCAGCCTGGCTTTTGTACTCCAGATGGAGTGGAAACAGAAGTGTTCAGTGCTCGTAATTTCAGTTGTTTCCTCTCTAGTTCCCTGAACATATGGCAGCACATTTTGGAGGTCTTGAGCTCTGATCCTGACTGTACAGTTCATCCCACAGTGTGATGCCAGGAACACGTGTGTGTTTCTGTTTCTGCACCTGTAAAACAAGTACAACAAAAATCTCCTCCCATGGCGCAGACAAATCCAGTGATACTTGAGACATTTGGATGTCACTGTGGTAAACAGAGGAAGACAGGGATGATGAAGTGAGCACGGCTGTTACTTGCATTCAGTGCAGGGGAGGGAGGCAGCGATCATTAGCAGAACTGTGAGAATATCTGTGGCAGCATTTTCAAAATATCAGCAATCCTTAGTACACAGCTCCCATAAGGCAAGGAGAGTGAGCAGAGCATGCATCCATCAGAGGGATGGCTGAAGGTTGTATGAACATTGGTGAATGTGGCTTTTCCTAAGTGTCTTCCCAGGTGATGTGTGTATGTGAGGTGTGGTATTAGACTTGCATATTGCAATTATTAGGTTAAATTAGCTTTGAATGAAATTGTATATCTTCTGTTTCTCTCTTTCACCAGCTTATGACTGTTTTCAGGCATGCAGAATGCTGCTATAAAACAACGAATCAGAAGCACAGTATAAAGGTGTAATAACTTAATGGAGTTTTGTGTCCTGGCAGGCTGTGAGGTCACTTAAAGAAACAATTGAAGATTGTTGGGATCAAGATGCAGAAGCTCGACTTACAGCACAGTGTGCTGAGGAGAGGATGGCAGAACTCATGATGATCTGGGAGAGAAATAAATCAGTTAGTCCAACAGTCAACCCTATGTCAACTGCCATGCAAAATGAGAGGTAAGAAGAGAACACATTTGGGTTTAGTCAGCAGGAAATGCCCAGTGCAGCGCTTGGCTAACTCCAGGACAGGCTACAGCTTGTGTGTGTGTGTTACATGGACTAGTCTGCATATGGGTACTGCATGACAGTATCCCAATTGCTTGTGTTCTGAAGATCTCCTGTGTGTCTCCACAATTCAGGCAGCTTTTATGTACAGAACTGTATTTCTCACAGCCTTTTGAACTGAGCTTAGGCAAACAGTCTCAGCAGGCTTGACATAATATGAAGTGACAAAGTGAATTGCCTTTTAAGTACACTTGCTAAATGATGCATCAAACTTCTATTTAAAATGTCCTGCTAAAAACTCTGAATTTGCAATCAGTATGAGTTCAGGAAATTACGAAGTCCCAAACCTGTAGTTTTTCAGTTAACAAACTGCAGAGCCATTGTTTAAGTCATTGTTGTTCTGACCCCAGCAAGAGAAGTCCTGTTCTTTGCTTAAATATGATCCAGAGGGAATAAGAATTTGCAGAACTGACTGTAGTGCTTAATAGTATACTTTAGAAGTCCAGATTTGAGGAAGAATAATGTTGCTGTTTTTGACAGTGTTTGTTGTCATGAAAAGATATTATGTTCAAATCACAGAATACCTAAATTGTCAAAATAATAGTTTTCCTGGATCAGGACCTTGTGAAAACTTTCCCAGAATCACTTTCTTGATCTTGTCTGATGGGTTTTTGTTGACCTTCTTCAGCATCCCTTCTCGTATCTAGAACAGAACCTTAGCAGTACTTTGCCAACTGGACAAACAGCATATTGGACAAGTGGAAGATTACTGTTCTCTAGGAAATAGCATCCATGATGAAATTTTGCTCTAGTAAAACCAATTTTCTTATCCCCAGCACGCTTCAAGAAATTGCTGAAATGCCTCAGTTTGTACTGTATCTATCCTTAGTTTATGCATAAAAAGAAACAGGAAGACACTCAGCTCTCTTAAATGAGAGGCATTATAGTATGAGGTGATTTTTACATATATGATCTTAATACCACTTTTTTTTCTTAAAGGAATCTGTCACATCACAGACGTGTATCAAAGATAAGGCCATACCCAGATTATTCTTCCTCTTCCTACATTGAAGATTCAATCCACCACGCTGACAGCATAGTGAAGAACATTTCTTCTGAACATTCTATGTCCACTACACCACTGACTTCAGGGGAAAAAAATAGAAATTCCATTAACTACGAGCGGCAGCAGGCACAAGCTCGCATCCCTAGTCCCGAGACAAGTGTCACCAGTTTGTCCACCACCAATACAACTGGCCTCACTCCCAGCACTGGCATGACCACCATATCCGAAATGCCTTACTCGGATGAAACAAACTTGCACACTACAAATGTCATGCAGCCAGGTGGGCCTACCCCTGTTTGTCTGCAGCTAACAGAGGAGGACTTGGAGACAAATAAATTGGATCCAAAAGAAGTGGATAAGAACCTGAAAGAAAGCTCTGATGAGAATCTGATGGAACATTCACTTAAGCAGTTTAGCGGGCCAGATCCACTGAGCAGCACTAGTTCCAGCTTGCTTTATCCACTGATAAAACTTGCAGTAGAGGTGACAGGTCAGCAGGACTTCACACAAGCTGCCAATGGTCAGGCGTCTTTGATTCCAGATGTCCCATCTGCTCAGGTCTATCCTCTACCCAAGCAGCAGAACCTTCCGAAGAGGCCTACAAGCCTCCCTCTCAACACCAAAAATTCAACAAAGGAGCCACGGTTAAAATTTGGCGGCAAGCACAAATCAAACTTGAAGCAAGTGGAAACAGGCGTTGCCAAGATGAACACTATCAATGCTGCAGAACCTCACGTCGTGACAGTCACCATGAATGGAGTGGCCGGGAGGAGCCACGGCATGAACTCCCACTCTGGCACAGCCCCGTACGCCAATGGCACCGTGCCCTCCGGCCAGAGCAGCAGCTCTGTGGCACAGAGGGCCCAGGAGATGCTCCAGAACCAGTTCAGTGGGGAGGACAGTCGGCTGAACATCAACTCCAGTCCCGACGAGCACGAGCCCCTGCTGAGGCGGGAGCAGCAGGTGGGCCATGATGAGGGTGTACTGGACCGCCTGGTGGACAGGAGGGAGCGGCCGCTGGACAACGGCCGGACAAACGCCAACAACAACAACAGCAACCCGTGTGCAGACACAGCTGCAGCCAGCAGCCAGAATGTCGTGAGAAATCCTGGGCACAGCCAACCTAGAAGAGCACAGAGGCCTAATTCGCTGGATCTGTCGGCCACAAGTAGTTTGGATAGCAGTAGTATGCAGTGTAAGTGCCTGCAGGACTGAACGGTTTCACTGACACCTTTCTACCTAATAACTGCATATATCTGCTTGAATAGAAATTATTTCTGTCTCTCCTGTCTCTCCTTGAAGCATACTTATTAAATCTCATACAAATGCAATTCCTCTCAGCACGATTTCAGTCTTTTCGATTAAGTCTTGTCTCCATCATTTCCAGTATATTAGATCACTATCATCCTTCCACATACACAGAATAAGTCTGTCTCTTTCTAACCCATTCTTTTTTTGTCTCTAGGTTAACTTTCATTATTCTTTGCAAGGCTCTTGCCTTTGGTAGCTGCAAAGTATATTGAAAAATGTCCTATTTTTTCCTGCAGGGGGACCTTATACCTTTTTTTCTTTACTTTTCCTCATTCTCTCAAGAGTAGCTGTCTCTAAGATGCATTGATTAAAATAATTTATTATAATAACTACTTATATGCTTCATGATTTTAAAGCAACTGATTTTACTGTATTAGCCCAGCCTAAATGGAGGGTCAGGCACTTTCTATTTTGCTGTCCTAGCTCCAGCAATTAGAGCAATTCTTCATCAGTTTGCCATGTACATAAAAATGAATCCAAGTAATTAGAGAAGGAATAGATCTTAATAGTTTATTTCAGAATAACTTCCTTAGGAGTTTTATGGCCAGAGATCTGAGGTTACAGTGGCACTCTCCTTTTTACAGTAAGAATGTAATCAGGTAGTTATAGTTAAATCCTCTAGATTTGAGCCTTTTTTGTGCTATTGGAAGGACCTCCTGGTGTGCATTTTAAAGAAAATATATTTACAGAAGTTACTGTAGTCTTGAAAGGTGCTTGCAAATCTCATGACTGTGTTTAGCAAGGTGCTGTGATACTAATGGAGTAAACTGAGATGCCAGGCATCTTTGGAAATAACAGGTTTAAAACCAAACCAGAACATACCTTTCAACAAATGTAGTTGAATATTCAGCAATAAGCCTTCCATTTAAGTAGGAAACGTTAATTTTTGTTTTAACATGTTGGTTTGAGTTGAAATCTTACTGAGATAAAGAAAGAAGTCTGTTGCAGTGACTTTGTTTAATTGAAGATCAGATTAAAAGAAGGGGGTTGTGTAAATTCTTTTTTAACAATCAGATTTTGACGGCTGAAGTTTTATCATGATTAAAGTTGGTTTTGCCAGTTCTGCAACCCAGCATTCCAAATCCTGACTTAATATCTTAACAGAGAATGGACCATTTTGTCTTCAGGTGAAATGCTTTGCCAGGTGGAGTAAGATTTGAGGCCTAGCATTTAATTGCACTATTTAAATTTTAAGCTTTGCTCTCCTGTAGTAGCAACGTGGTTTTGTATCTCCCGTTACAGGTAATGTAAGATAATATGATTGCAAAAGCCCCTCAAATGTAAAATGCTGATTCTCTGACGCCAATGTGCACTCCAGGTAACACAAATTACTGCACTGAAGTAATTTCTGACAGAGAGCAGAATCTAAGCCTTTGTTTTAGTGGCAGCTGTTGCAGTTGATGCACCTGCCATGCCTCTGCCACACAGTTGCTTCTGTGTTTAAAGGTTTTGTTCTTTCCTTCTGTTTTACATAAGTAACAACCCTGGACTCCAGTGTAATCTTACCTTCCTCACAATACTATTTTCTGTTCTGTTTTTTTTGTTTTGGTTTGTTGTTTTTTTTGTTATCCCTTCAGTAGGTGACTCCTCACAGGATGGCAAATCAGGCTCAGGAGAGAAGATCAAGAAGCGTGTGAAAACCCCGTACTCCCTCAAGCGCTGGCGTCCATCCACGTGGGTCATCTCCACAGAGCCGCTGCACTGCGAGGTGAACAACAACGGCAGCGAGCAGGCAGTGCCCCCCAAATCCAGCACTGCTGTGTACCTTGCAGAGGGGGGCACTGCCACCACCATGGTCTCTAAGGACGCAGGGGTGAACTGCCTGTGAAGTACTTCAAACGCCGGCAAATGACCTTTTTTTTGCATTCTTTGAAACAAACATGCAGAAGACGTTTTAAAAAACTGCTTTCTCCTCCTGTCAGCATCCCCTACCAAGGACTCGCTTTAAATAGATTTCAGCTATGCAGAAAATTTTTAGCTTATGCTTCCATATTTTTTTATTTTGTTTTATTTTTTGAACATTTTTGCACTTTTATTTAGTATCGCTAAAGTTAAGTCTGTCTGTTTTGACCACGGAATATATATATGTGTATCAAAGATGTGGTCTCAAAATATTTTTTTAAAAAAAAAGGTAACAAAAAAAAGTATTGCTGATAATCAGTTTGGACCAGTTTCTTAAGGTCACTAAGATCATGAGCAGACTATAAGACAGGTTTGACTGCAGTGGTGTCTTGTAACCATGTTTTGATTTCTGTGCACAAGCTAGTCTGTATATTTCTATGTTACAAAGTGTATTCTCTTTTGAACCCTTTATTTTCCTTGTGTCATGTTGAAATGTGCAATAGTCTGTAGTTCACAGTAGGCTTTATTGAAAAGTGTGTTTCTAAAACTGCCACGTTCCCATTTTTGTATTTGTTAATTTTTCCTTGACAGTTGAGCAGTCAGCCAGTCATGACAGTGAACTTTGCACGTCGTAGCCAGCTTGAAGCAGCTGCCAATATCACATTGTGCTGAGAGGTGACAATGCATGAATTTCCCCCAACTTGAAAGGGCTTTAAAAAAGGAACAAAAAAAAAATCTGAGCTCCGTACCTTTCTCTAGATCCTCCCAAATCAAAATGTGTTTCCTTTATAGTAGTAGATGCCAGCCTGTGAAGTTGAGTAGCAAAATATTGAACAAATGTAAGAAAACAGTGTCAGCCATTTTTTCCATTTTCTTTTGTGTGCAGTTTCATCCCCTGTATTTATGTAAAACTTTATTTAGACAAGTAATGACGTACATTGAAAAATACATTTTATTCAGAAATATTCATTGTCATACTTAATAGGTTGAGTGAAGATAGGTTGTGAATGTCTTTTGTTTACACAGAGAAAAAAAATAATGACTCTTACTTGGCACAAAACAGTTTTGTGATGAGTCACAAGTCTTTCCTGATTTACCTCCTTACAGACAGTATGGGGTAAAAATCAGCCTGATTACTTATGCAGGTGGGTGCATCCTAATTGATTGTTGTTGCCAAGTTGAGTTGAAACTCGTCCTCCCTTCAGAGTTCTTAGAGGCCCTCATTCATCTTGTTAAAATTTATTGCATGCTTTTAAAATTCATGGGTGTTTGTGGGGGAGGGCTGGGGATTTCTTTTCCCCTCTTCTTAGTCCCTTCTTTCAGTTTGAAGGCACATTGATTTTAGCTGT
The DNA here is from genome assembly GCA_009812075.1 of Sialia sialis. Classification (NCBI taxonomy): domain Eukaryota; kingdom Metazoa; phylum Chordata; class Aves; order Passeriformes; family Turdidae; genus Sialia; species Sialia sialis. The sequence goes on from VRYO01002782.1 coordinate 6,618,448, forward strand.
CAGTGGATGTGAATGTAATATGTACTGAGATAAATTGTTTTTTCACTATCTCAAGTAAACCTTCCCTTTTTTTGGAATGATTGGTTTTACTGTCTACTGAAAGAAAAATAATTTTCTTATTAGTTTAGAACCTCCTTCCACCTAAGAAATAGCCTTCCACCTGAGAAATATTCTTTCCAATTGGAAACACCTCAGTAAAACTTATCTGGATATAAAAAGATGTAACACACCAGCCTTTGGTAACAAGCAAAGATTTATCACTTAATCTAAAAACTGGTGATGTTCAAAGAAAGAAAATGAATTCAGTCAGCCTGCCAGGCTCCTGTGGCAGGATACTGGCAGCAAACAATTGCCTCCCCCAGCCTGTCTCCTTTCAGCTGACTGAAGCAGATGCTCTCTGCTTTTAAGCTCATTTGTTTCCTTGCCATTTCACTATTTTTTCCCCCCGGAGGTAAACTTTGCCTACCTTGTTCTTCTCTATCTGTTGATACAACTAACCTAATACATGCCTTGCTTGCATCTGATTCTTGCTGTTCCCCAAAATCCCTTGCTTGTGCTTGATTGCTATGATTTTTTTTTCTTGTAATGCTTCTTAACATTTCTTAGATTCTCCTAGCTATCTCCAAGAGATAGCACTATAAATCCAGATTTTGATTAAGTGTAGTTGTAGAAATACAAGCCACAAGGCACATTTTGAGCTCCCTGTGTTCTTCAAGCACCAGTTCAAATTGTACCTCTTGTCTCTGAGGCATAATTATGTTTTCCTCCTGAATAATACAGTTATATCTCCCCTTTTTAAAAACACAGCCTTCTTCTGGTTTGACTTTTAATTTGCTCTCTGGCTTCCCATCTGCTGCAGTCTCACGTCCCAGATGTTGAAAACCTGCCAGTTGCTCAGCTGGGTTTCAAGACCTGAATGAGAATTTCTGGCATTCTGTTCACATTGCTCACTGTGGCTCTCTTCTCTTGTGGCCTCGTGTGAGTCTCTACTGGGAGTGCACAGTGGTGTTTTTTGGTGAGCACCCTATGCTGGTGTCGAGGATTCTTCACTCCTTTCCCAATGACTTTTGCTTTGCCTTGCATGTATCATCCATCAGCATTTCAGAATGTGGGCTGAAAACAATATTTAGGATGCTTACTGATTCTGGGGAGAGAAAAATTACTTCTCTGACTGCTGCTTCTTTCTGCTGAGACAGAATTGTACCAGTCTTGTAGCCTTTCTTTGCAGGCCATGCCTTTGTAAGGAATCCAACTTTCTTGTGATCAATGCCATCAAAATAACTTTAACACCAGATGAAAATGTTGTTCTGCAGTTTTCCTTCAACATTCTTAAACAATTTTTTTTTCCGTTGTCTATTTCTGTTACTTGCTGGAGGGCCTTTGGAATGAATTATAATTAGTAGCAAGATTGGCTGTGCAATCTACCATGGAAAAATATAATTTGTAACATAACAGAAAAATGTACTTTATCATGAAATACCCTATAGATTAAATAGATAAAAATTTATTCTTTTTTAAAGGTCAATCAAAGCAAACTCTTAAGTAGGTACCAAAATACTGTAATTCTGGACAGCTAGATGAAATCAGATTAGCAGTTTGGTTTTAATGTTTAATTTAGGAATGCTTTTTTTTTTTCCTCACAGCACATAATCCAGTATCCATAGAATACTTTCTCCATAAGTTAAATGATACTGAATTTTATCTTGTGCCACAGGGGATCATCCTTAACCAAACAAAATACATGTAAGAGAGAGAATCCTACAAATCAAACACAGGGACAGTTGATATTGTACAGTAAACAAGGAAGACAGATGTGATTCATTTCCTTGTGAGTTATGATTTCGTTTATTTTCTTTAGTTCTTAAAATGATGCAAGTTGATAATTTTCTATCAATTTCTCATGTATACTGCTGACAAGATAAATATAGCAAAATTAAAATAGAATGGTAGTGTAAATACCTCTTAATTGTGCCACTGTCAAATAGGCAATAGTAGAATATTTGTTATGGTAATTTATAATGGATAATTCAAGTAAAATGATAGAGCAAACGTTTTTTATGTTTGTCTGTATAAGACAAAATCCAAAATGTTGCTGGGTATAGAAGATGGCTCATTAGTAGAAGCCAGGAGAGTTGCTTAGGTTAATGCATTGTCTCTTGTTCTGTTTCCTGTTATAGAGATATCAACTTAATATGGTTTTTAGAATGTGAATTCTAACCCTTTGAACAGACATGTCTTCTAAAATTAGTATTTACAGGTCAGATTATCTGCAATGCTTCCCCGAATTTGTTTTTAATGCTTTACAGCTTCATGTGCTAGCCAGTTAGTATTGCCAAGGCCTTTCTTGAAATTCCAAGATGCACTTACTCTGCACAGTTAAAGGTATTCCTAATTTAAAAGAAAACCATGTGATAGTATCATAATTAGCAGTTTTTCAGAAACAATTATTTCCATTCTTGTTTAGCTTTCTTCGTGCCACCTGTTTGTCTCTTGTTTTCATATAGAAAATTACCTAATTTTCAAAGGCAACACATTTTGATTTTGTTTCAGTGCACTGGGCACAAAACAATGCAAGATAGATGCTGGCAATTTTCAGGAAACAAGGAAAAATGCCCACCTCATAGATATGTTCAGAAAGTTCATACCCGCTACCTGTCAGCTTTGTCCAAAAGAAATCTGGAATCCTACCTGCCTCAGAGAGGGGAATAAGGAAGTTCTTTAATTGTATGGAATAAATTATTGGTCCAAACTTGATGAATTCTTACTTAAAAATATATATATGTACATGGCATATGCCCTAGTTCCAGTGTTCAGTGCATTTTGCTCTAATGATACTCCTTTTTTAAATGTTAAAAAACATCCACTAATATAACGTTACTGTGTCTGTGTTCAGATTATAATTTTCTTTAATGAAAAATACAAAAGTTCAAGCCTTTCTGCTCCTGAAATGTTACTGTGGACATTTCTTACCAATTAGGGAGCATTTTAAAATTGATATTAAAATTAATATTTAGTCTATACATTAGAAATTAATTATGCTGTAATTTTTACTTGTACAAAGATGATGGCTGATCCCATTGCTGAAATAGGCTGGGTTTAAGCCATAAAAATAATAATTGCCTAGCACAGTAGTATATAAATGACCTGATGTGTAATTGGAAGATTTGTAGCAGCTCATCAAAGTAAATTGAAATTGGATTGAGCAGTCTTTGAAAGCTGGATCATAGACTGGACAACTTAGTATTTTGCATAAATTTGGATTATTTAAACTTTTCTGTCTGGTCTCCCAGTACCCATTTTAACAGGTAAATATAGTAACCTTCTTTTGAAAACACGCTTACTATTTTTTGTTCAACCTCAAGCCTTTTTTCAGTGAAAAAACTATACATATTGCAGTGAAGCCAGATCTATATATTTTTATGTAGCTCTGTAAGTATTTAGATGCATATGTATGTTATATGTAAGTTCCAGGATTAAATTCTGTGAGTTACAGCATCAGATGGTAGCACTGGTAAAAGGTATAATGAGGTGTGTGGTGGGGGGGAGGTTCATATGCCATTTTTAAATTGTCTGTAGTGCATCACAGTAAAACTAGGATCAGACTGTGACACACAGCCCAGTAGTTCAAGATCTCCTGTGACAGACATGCACTGATTGTTTGGGCAGAATGGATTTATGAGAGAGAGACAAACCTGGGAATGCACATGACGAGCTTTATCTGATACCTCTCTCAAAGATCAAAAAATAACCCAAAACACTTTAACACATGATAATTTTTACAAGGCTTTTTTATGTAGTAGCTATAGTTATATATGTGGTTGCCATTTAAACATAGTATTTTAGTCCATTAAATCCAATTACATTTTAGGCTTCTATATTGTCATATGAAACTGTATCTATAGAAATACATCCCTTTTTTGATCTCACCATCTCCCAAGTAGGTTCAGTTTTGACATGAAAGAGTAACAAATCAGATTTCTCATTTGGGGTTTCTTCTGTACTGAGTAAAACTGGAGGCAGAACTTCCATTTCTGCAGTTCCAGATGTGGGTGCTCCTGCAAATCCAAGTGGATGTTATGTTCAGCACCTGTGTTTCTGAGGGAATGGGCCCCTCATCAGCTCATGGCTGAGCCCAGTGCTCATGGAATCCAGCAGGACTCTCTGCCTTTAATGTGGACAGAGAAGGGATGGGTTCTGCTGGCTGTGGTCTTAAACTACTCTGGGGAGGATTAGCCCTAAGAAAGCTGATGTGGAATGTTGGACTGCACGGGCAGCCCTGGCTCCTGAGCCTTGCTGGGTGTTGCTGATGGGGGATTCAGGTGGTGGAGCTGGGTCAGCACAGGGCAGCTGTGGCTTTGTCAAGAAGTGGAACTGCACTGGGGGAGTGGAAGGGTTATGATAAATCCTCATTTACACCAAGGCCCTTTAATGTTGATCTGGGCTCCATGCAGGTCTGCGTTAGCAGTGCGTTATTGATACAAATTACTTCTTATGGCCGTTTCTGTTCATTTCACCGTGGTTTAATATACAGGTGTGCATAATAAGCAGGAGCTAGTTGGAGTTATGCTAATTCATAGTGTAATCATCAGCTGTTTTTCAAAGCCTATTGCTGTTTTCATCAGCAGTTGTTTGAATTTGTAAGTCGTTCAGTTGGCTAACTTCAATGCATACACCATGCTTCCACAGCACAGGAAGGAATTTCTTCCCAGTCCTTGCAGGCTTCTGCAGATGTATCACTGGAGTGTGTCCATGGGGCACAGCATCTCACCTGGTAACTATTTTAAAGCAGAAATAATTAGCCTTTATAACTTCCTAGTTCCAAGGTCTCCCAAACCTCCACTTTTGTAGCCCATTCACTTGTTTTTAAGACAGCAAATGTGTGAGGTTTATTTCTAGAGCACTTGATTCACTTTCTTTTTTGTGCTTCAGAACTGTATCATGAAGTTTCACACTTCAGTCTTGTTTATTCAGAGAATAGTTAATGTTTCTGGTCTTTGTAGCTTGTAAGAAGTCACAAGAACAAACAGGCAAGTCCAAGTTATAGCTGACTCATTTGTCACTTTTGAATTTCCTGATTGGTGACTCTTCTCTCTCTTTCATACTGTTGGAACATATTTAAAACGGTTTGTATGTATATGTTTCTTGTCTGCTTTTTGCCTCTAAAAAAGCGTGCTCTATTCACATTTATATAAGCTGGAATCACGTTTTACAATTGCTGTTAATTATTTTCTCCCCAAATGCAGTATAAGAGGAAAATAAACATGGCAAGAATGAATTTCTAGGGTTTGGTCTTCTATAAAGGCTGAAATAAGAAGATGTGAAACTGCCATTTTCCTTATGAAAGACTGTAAAGAAAGCATTACTTTCTGAGCGAGCTTTTCTGGGGGAAGACGGGGAGAAATCCTAGAATATGGAGTCTCATCAGAACCCTTTTGTTAACGGGTATTTTTGGTTTTCCTCTCAAACGACAGAGGAAAGATCATGTATGAATTTATAAATAATTGCTTTCAGTTATTTCTTTTGTATAAGCTGCCCAATACCCTTGCTATGCTGTATAAGTTGTGTTTCATGGAACAGTGTGAGTATGAAATAAAAAGCTAATTTTTGGGTTTTAATCATCTGTGGATGCCACTATGAAAGCTGACATTGTTAAAGCCACTACAGAGTTTTCTATGAATACTTGTAAGAATTGCTTTGTTATATATAAACCTAAATAAAGAGATTGTATTGATACAGAGGCATTGGATAAGAACATTTAAAAGGCTATTCTCTAGGCCTGAGAGAAAAGGCTTGCTGTAAAAATGGTGCATTATTCCATTTATTAAAGATCATATTAATGACAAAAAGCATGGTCTTTGTTGGTGGTTCATGTCATTATTGGCCATGATTACTAACATGCTCCAGGAATGAGAGGAAGAGGAAACCCCTGTTGCAGTGTTGGTTGGTTGGAAGATAAGGAATTCCTTGATTACTAAGGGATGAATAAGACTTCAGATACCTTTGGCATGAGCAGGTCCCAGGTGGTCCTGTGCAGGAATCACTGGGGTTTGCCCTTGCTGGAGAGGTGCAGTGGTCTGCTCCCTTCTGCCCCCTTTCTCACTGGGCAGCCAGGTCAGGTAGCTTGTGTTGGAGCTGAACACGTTTTTGCAGATATTTCAGAGCAGCAGGCCTTGGGTGACCTCTTGTCACACTTTGCTTGCTAAGTGTACATAAATGCAAAAAAAAATGGGAAAAGAAAGCAGGAGAAAGAGATATTAAACTAAATACTTTTCTCCTTCAGTTTTGGTTGACACTTGGGGAGAGCACAGGATTGATGGCAACCAGGCACATGGAGGAATTAAAGAATTAAAAGAGCAACCCCTTACCCTTCCCACACAAACTATTGCACTTCCCCCTCCCCATGAAGAGACAATGTCCTGGCATTCTTACAAGCAGAAGCTTCCCCAGCCTGGAGCTACTGTCCTATGCAGTAGAACTGAAAAGTTGGATTGATTTATAGTAGAGGGATGCTGCAAATTTCCACTGCCTGACACTTTTCCACTGTACCCAGATTGGTGGCATCCATCCTGCAGCTCAGTTGCTTTGTTATTTTTGTCTCTCCTCCTCAATTACTGTTAATTTATTTTTCTCTATCCACAGTGATGGTTTTTGCAAGCAAATAAGTGGTACAAGTCTCTGGCCAAAGAACTAACTCCAAAATTCAAAGAAAGAAGGGAGACAGAATGAGGAGCTTCATTTCTTGCTGTCATGAATATAAGGAGAAAGCAACAAAATGAGGCAAGTAGTGTATGGTTGAGTATCTGCCTGTATGGCAAATCATCTCAGCCCCACAAGAGAACCTAGAAACCTTTGGCTACACGAAGGACCATGGCAGGCCTTGCTTGCCCTGGAAGCAGGAAGCACACTGGGAGTGGGGGCCAGCATGACAAAAGTAGCTGTGTCCCCAAAATCAATTCTCACTCTTGGCTTGGCTGACGGTAAGAGCAGCCAAGTCCTGCTCTGCCCCAGCAGGTGTGGCTGAGCCTTATCCTCAGGGCATCTCAGAAGCCTGACTCAGCCCTGCAGGAACAGACTGTGAATGGTGAATTTTACTGATAGATTTTTCTTTGGGTGCATATGCTACTTGGGCTTTAGAAAGTCTCTCCATAATTTCCCTTTTTGAGCTCATATATTCACCTCTGCCAGCTCTCACCTGCAGGAAAGAACAACCACTTTTATTTGCTTTTCTTTGTTAATGCCAAATGATAGTAAAGCAACAATAATTATATTCCCCTTTGTTCCAGAGCAGTGATGCAGCTGCAGAACGTACTTTGTGGAACACAGCCATGTCAGTCTTCCATTTGTTTCCGTTCAGAGTTTTTTCCCCCTATTTACTTCTTGCTAATTCTGATGTTATAGAAATTCTCCACATGCGGGAGATTATACACATCTGCTCACTGCCATGACCCAAAACACATTCTATTGGATAAGAAGGATAGTTTTCTACAGGCAGGAAAACTCAACTATACCAAAATATTTGTATAAATTCAGCTTTTCATGTTAACCTGAAACACTGTCATTCTCCATCCAGTGAAGAGTTGAAATGTTTTAATCCTTGGAATTTAAATGGCACACTTGGGTATTCTGCTTTTATGTCAGGACATCTTACTGCTCTAGGTACCATGGGGAAAATCTGTGAGAAATCCACAAAGGGTGATCTGAGCTGAAGTCATGCTTTGGGGATCACTGATGCCTCTTTTACAAAGACAAAAAATAAGGCTGTCTGGGGACAGCTGGTCTGTGGGAGGTGATTAAGGAAAGCAAGTCTGTATTTACTATGCAGTGTCTGAGCAAATGGCATTTCTAGACAGGGCTCACATGAGCACTGAAAAATATTAAGGGTGCAAATATTGAGAAATGTTGGAAACAACTGATCCAGGTGCATTTCAATTCACAGGACAGGAGCTTTCCAGCACCCTCTATCACAGTCCCTCAAGTCCTTTTGAGAACAAGGATGTACAGTCACTAGAGAGCAGGCAAGTGGTTTGGGCAGATGATGGACAAAAGCCAGTGGGCAGTACCTCAAGTACATGAGGTGGATTTGAAGAAAGAGAAAGCATGAAGGGAGGCTAGGGAGACTGGTTTCAGGCATCAGCAACACTGTAGAACTCAGCATTTGTCTCTGTCCCAATTTGTTTGTTGTTGCTGCCAAGTGCTAACAGGAAAGGATAGTGTAGGGCGTTGTGATAAAGAGGATACAGAGGTTGTACAGCTCGTTTTACCCGTGCCTCTGCTTGTAACAGGCCTGCAAGCAGCTCCTAGGAAAAGTACAGGCCTGTTTGATTTCCCCTGTCACCTATTGCAGCCTTTGTTTGGGAGAGGTTCGTGCCACAGGCTATCAGATTTCCTAATCAGAATGGCTAGAAATACAGTTTTCATAAGGTGCTTTTGTGCACATGGGACTGTGCATGGCGAGTGAGATTGGCTTGGGCCCTGTTCCTGGTTCTGTTCCTGACAGTCTGTGTGCTTTGCAGTGACTGGTATTTTGCCAGTCTGCTGTAATATTGAAATGGTACCTGTTTTCTCCATCTCCTTCCCTTTCTTTTCCTTTGCCACCCCCACCCCTTTTCCTCTTATTGGAAAGGTAATAATTCATCCCTGCAGATGTGTAAAGAGTAGCTTCTGGCACCTCCAGGTCTCAGGATTAGCTGAAAAATCTGATCTGGCACAAGTCACTGCAGCAGGGTATAGGTCTGACTACCCCAGGAGGTAGGCATTGCTGATGCACACATCAGCTGTACTGGTGCAGCAAACGTGTTATGGGTGACCAGAGAATTTCCTACAGAACTGATCTCTGCTGAGGTGGAAATACTTTATTGAGAACCTGTATTTATGTTGCCATTCCAAGAATTTTCTTGCAGGACCACTAACAATTCTGAATCAAGCGTCAGAAACAGCCGGCTTAAAATCACTATTAAGCAGGCTAACTTTATTTATTGTTTGCTTCTGGAAAACCAGAGTGCAAGCAAATCATGAGTTTGAGCTTCACCCTGTAATCATGAGGGATAGAAATATGCTTTTAAGGCACAGGCAAGCTGAAGTTCCCCTCTATTTACATAAGCTGTGAATTGAGACTGAAAGTCACATAAGGAATATTTGCAGCCAGGCAGAAGCAAGCAGCAATATCAAGAAGATTTGATCTGGGCACTGTGTTAACCCCAGCTCAGCAGCCAGCCCCAGGAAGGGCTCACAGGTTCTCCTGTGGCAAACCAAGAACCTCAGGAATCCTTCCCCTGACCTGGGTTGAGGTGCAGGAGGCAGGCAGAGGAACTGGACTCTGCTGGGGAAGCGGGGGAGGAAAGCAGGAGGAAGGGCAGGGTTGTTTCAGGATGAGCCCCTGGTGGGATGCCAGCTGGAAGAGCTGTGGGCCCGTGCTGGCGTATGGCAGAGCTGAGAGCAGCTCTTGCAGGCTGAGCTCTTGCTCAGCGTGCAGCCATGAGGCAGGTGCCCCTCCTGGTGGGACAGCTCAGCAGGTAGTTCAGGGTGGATCTCAGGGAGAAGAGACTCACTCCAGGCTCATCATGATGAAGCACCAGCTAAGCCATGCCAGCCACAACTGCTGGAGATGTCTGCCTGCTCCTGCTGAGCAGAATCAGCCTGACACCCTGTCTGAGCACTGGGCTGTGAACAGCAGCAGGGCTTGGGGCTTTGCCCACATTTGCTTTCTTCCTCTCCAAGCTGACATCCTCTCTCTCTCTGATGGCGCTCTGGCTCTCCTGGAGGCAGGCTGAATGGGAGGTGCAGTGCATGAGGACGGATGGTACCACAGCGACAAATGATTTTTCGTTCAGATGTGACCAAACAGGTTAAAAGCTCCCCTGCCACCCATGGCTGAGTGTAAGGGAGGACTCAGAGCTCTGCATGATCCATTCTTTCCCAGTGTTTTCCCAAATCGGAGAATCACATGCTCATGCTTCATCACACAGTCTGCTCAAGTTAATTAGTTTAACTACAGAGCTAGTATATGTCTGTAGAGAGAAGAAAAAACATTTTGTCGCTGCCTCTCAGTGCATGAATAAGCCATGCCAATATGCTTTCCACCAACTCTTTACCTTTTCTAAATGCTATATGAACAAGTAGAAGCAAAAGAAGATTTTAGGCCTGAATCAGAAAAAGTGAACTCTCTTGTCTGCTCTCTTAAGTGTCTGTAGTTATATGCCTATTCATCACTTAAACAGGATGTTTATCATTCTGCACCATGGTCATAAAATCTACATTATTGAAATACTGTCACTCACCAAATTAATTTATAGTGTCAGCATCTGAAACAAATATTTTATAGTATGTAATTCCATTGTACTCACAGTACAGAAATTGTGCTGGTGCCTTGCCAGAGCAATCAGTGTGTAATGTTTGTAAATTAAAATTTTCCTTCTGTAATTTGCCCATGTTCTTCTAACATGAGACTAGAAATCCAGAAATACATTACATGTCTGAACACAACACAAATGTAGACAAATCTGTTATATTTGCAAGCTCTGTAAATATGAGCTAAAAATGCTACATTTTTGAAAGATAAATTCCTTGCTTCCTAGAAGATAGGAAAGGTTTATTATTGAATGGGAGGAATCATGCAAATTACCATTTGGCATCTTGTAGGATACCTGGGGGAGATTATACTGTCTCTTGTTAAGTGAGCCACTTCTCTCTCTCAGTGTTACTGAAAAAAAGATTCTGGAATGTGGTGGACAACAAGCTTTTCCTGCTGCTCATTCTCTTCCCTCATCCCAATCCAAGAACAGTTTCAGGTCCCATCATGAAGAAAGTGGGACTCCAGTTGCTCCTTCAGCAGGTGAGTGTGGACACTCACCACAGAGTTATTGCTTGATGCTGCTGCTGACACTGAACACATGCTCCGAAAACCAATCTGTATGCGTGGAAAAACATGTCACATGTAGGTGAGCTTAGCACTGGCTTCTAAAGAAATCCACCTCATGTTTCTCCCAGGTAATTACATGTGCCAGGAATGTGCAGTGGGAGCCTCCCAAGCCTGCATGTAAGTGTTGTGAGAACTGAGTTTCATTGTCAATTTGTTATCTTAATGCCAGTGAGGCACTGAAGCCTCTGAATGTTATTTCTATGACAACTTTTTCCAAAGAATGTACATTACAAAATGTGACAGAAGTGCATTTTGGATTTTTCTTGTTGCATGGAGTTTGATTTATGTCCAAGGTCCCATCTGTTGTTTTTCATTGTTTTAATCTTAATACCTTATTTCAATCTGTTTGCCTTCTCAAATCCCCACAGATATTCTGGAATATTAACTAGGATCTCACAGGTTTTGTGTGAAGCAAATTCTATTATATTTGTCCTATTTTTTAAATGTCTTTTTCTCCAGTTATGTTCAACATTCACATAAACAAGCAAAACAAACTCACTCTGCAGGGGAGAGATGAGAAATGCAATAAAATATCCCGAGGCATAATCTAATGTTTAGATTAGACTCCCAGAATCTTTAGTCTTGCAACCTTCAATATTGCTTACATTAACTGTAGGTTAAAAAAAAAAAACAACAACCAAAAACAATTTCAGGCAGTAGATTGCTCCTCTACATGTGCTGCTTTGCATTTATTTAATTTTGGAATAAGACAATAGCATATTTGAAGCTTCTTGAAGTACAGTCATTTTCTGTAAGGTTTACTATTATTACTATTATTTTAACAGAACATTTTTCCTATATATCATTATGAGCAGTAAGCAGCAAAACTCCCTGTTTTATTAGCTGTATAGTGGGATTTGTTCTCTCAGTTTATTAAACCTCTCTGACCCTTGTTTCTTGGCTTTTCATTTGGTGTTAGCAGTTGACCAGTTCCCTGACTTGTTTACATCCCTGCTTTCAGCAGTTTCCAGATTTGTTCATGCAGCTCTGTGTGTTCGATCAGTCTGCCCTTGAGGGCATTCAATACGCTTCAGCCTTTGGATTGATTTGTCTCTGCAGCATTTACCACATACCATATTTTAAGAAAGAGCCAACAGCTTGCACATAAGGGGCTGGTTGCCATACCTAGGGCTTCATCTCCCAGCACTGAGAACAGAGCAGCACATTTTGGCAGGACTCTGGATGGGTGCCGAGGGCCTCCAAGCCAGTGGGGTGTGGGAGTGCTTACCACCTTCTGGGATGGCACTTCAGCCCGGTGTGTGAGCACAGTAGTATCTGCTGAGCTCCCAGGGCCAATGGGTTGATAAAAATTACAGGCAGAGAGGAGCTGGAGACACAGAAATGGGCCCTGTGTACGTGGGATCACGTGTGACACTGGGCATTTGTAGTCACTGAAAGGCTCACAGCCTCTGGTGATGAGAAGTTTCATTCCTACTTTTTGGCACCATTACATTAGGTCTTATAGCCAGAGTGTCACAGATTTGAAGAAACCCCAGCCTAGAGGCTCCACATGAAACCATTTGAAATGTGTTGCTCAGAGGTGGTCTGGACAGCATTTGGCAAAGTATGCAGGCAGAAAGGAAGGTGACAGCTGAAAAAAGCCCAGAGCCTGAGAGGTGTGAATTGCAAAAGGGAGTCTGGGGGAGTCCAAGTTATTTGGGGGTGGGGTTTTGTTTTGAGGGTTTGGGTTATTTTGTAATTGAAAAAGAGTTTCAAAACCATTTTCAAGTTCATAATCCTGCTTTAGCTCTTTCCATTATTTCCATAAGGTGTAGGAGTAAGATCCTGTTGTAACACATTTGTTACAGTTTAAGCAAATGAACGTGAGAAGTGCACGGTGTTTGAGTAGGTCTGAGTACATGACTTTACATGTCGAGCTCTCACGTCTGCTGCGTGCAGAGCAACACAACTGATGATGAGCAGTGCACTTAAATGCTTTGCTTTATATTCTCACAGCTACTCTGTGGAGCAGTGTCATCTCTGCAGTGTGACAATGATGTGGGAAGTACTATAATTGTCACAGGTATCTGCTGCAATCAAAGTCGTGACTTGGCTCCATAGCATGCAGCATGAAAATAAATATGAATCAGTACCTGTCATTTTTGGCCTCTTCAAAACAGTTACAGGAAAAAGAATGCATTCAGGATATTTTGTGCCTTAGAAGTATCTTTATGGGACACTGCTTACAAGTATTAGGAAATACTATTTCCCAATATTTCTGGTGAGCATAATCTGGGATGAAAGTCTGCTGCACAACTGTATACCGGCACTGGGAGTGAGTGCTGTCACAGTGTCTTCTGCTCTTGACTGAAAATTGCAGCAAAGAAGTGAACAAATGCTGCATAAATTAACCTTCTTTAGGATAACTGCACTGTTCTGGGCTGCTGTTGTGGTTTAACCTGTCAGGCAGCTGACAGGTTAACCCCACACAGCTGCTCTCTCACTTGCTCTTTCCCAGTGCATGGGGGAAGTGAGCTGGGGGGAAAAAAAGTAAAATTTATGGGTTGAGATACAGGCGGTTTAATAGGGCATATGATGAGGATAATAGATATTAATGTAATATAGTAGACATTATTGAGATATTACATATAAATGTATATATATAATATATATATATAACAATAATAGAAGAATACAGAAAGCAAGTGAAGCACACTGCAGTCGCTCACCCCTTGCCAACCTAAGCCCAGCCAGTCCCTGAGCAGCAGCCCCCAGGCAGCTTCCCCCCTCGTTCACATGCTGAGCTTGCTGCTGTGTGGTGCAGGACATCGCTTTGGCCCTGAGGGTCAGCTGTCCTGCCTGTGTGCCCCCAGCCTCCTTGCTGGTGGGATTGGGTGAGAAGCTGAAAAGTTCACATTTCCCCTGGTGCTTTCTGCCAGCAGCTCCAGGTAGGGCTGCTCTCTACCTGTGGTGTTTTACTAGTTAGTGAAAACATAGATGTTATTTGTTTGTGGGATCTGATTATGTCATCTTTCCATTTAGTTCCTAAAAGCTTGTTCTCCTTGTCCCTTGACCTTACTCTGTGCTATGGCAAAACTGGCTTTCAGAAAGATTCAGACTATTTTTCTTCCCCTTCTCAAAAATGTCTTTTGCTGTGTTGCCCCAAAGATGAGTCATAGAATCTGCTGAAGGACATAGCAGCAGATAGGTTCCGTTTATTTCTCCTGACATGCTGGGTGCTGGTTTTCTACCTCCTGGGTGTTTACCCAAGGAGAGCTTTAAAGCTGAGGTTCTCTTTTTCAATATATACATGGAGTCATTGATGGAGTCACGAGATTCCTTCATCCCCAATGACAGCTTATACTGTTCTCTGCCTCTCAGCCATTCCCACTGAGGAGAGCATTGTCTCCCAGATACTTCATTAATTATAGGTTATCTGGGATTTTGATGCCTTGCCATGTTGTACCAGCAGTGCTTGTGATGGCTAAGGAAAAGGACTGGGAAGTGTCCCTATGTGTAATTTATAAGGTAACAAGTAAATTGCAGTTGATGGAAGGGATGCAGAAGGGCTGATGGTGATTTGCCAGGATCTGGGGCCTTCCCTTGGCAGCCACTTTCAGGGGTGGCACAGGGTGATTCTTAAGACTGCGCACAGCCTCTTGCAGTAGATTTTGATTGACCCATGCAGCTCTCCTTCAGCCCATATTACTAGCATACCTGTGAGAGAGCACAATGCCTTTCAAAATAAATTTTATTAATTGAGAATGCAAGAGAAGTGTTCACAACAACCTCATCACTACCTCCGTCCTGCTCTCTCTTGCCAGTCTGATTCCTCACAAAGAGCTCTCAACTCTGACAAGAGTTTTACCTTTCAAGGCTTTAGGTAGGCCAGTATCCAGGCATCCTTCAGGAGGGCACAAGTCAGCCACGAGTTGGATGGGGCTCTTCAAAGGGGAATTAGGGATTTTTAAATGTAGTGGGTTTCAATCAGAAACAGTAGAGGAGAGAGGGAAAAAAAACAAAACAAAGCACAGCCAAGATGAACAGAGAGCAGTATGTAAATTGTTGTCGCACTGTTTGTATCACAGCAATGCTTTTTAATTGCAACATGCAGCTTGTAGAGCAGTATTAAAAAAGGATTTGTGTAAGTCCTGGTAGCTCAGAAGGCATTTGCAATAAAGGCAGAAAAAAGGTTTATTTATTCTTTCTTGTGTTGAGAGTACTAACGTGTGTTTGCCTTGCATCTAAATAATCAAACACATGAACTAAGGCCTGTTCCATGCACGTATTCACTGCTCTGATGTATAAATTTGTTTAAGAGGATACCAGCAGTTAACAAATATTATTAAAAGATTACAATGAAGATGCAACTAATCTGACCTAACAGAAGAGAGTAAACACAGCAGTTAAGGGAAAAGGGGGTCAAGTCTGCCTG
The DNA here is from genome assembly GCA_009812075.1 of Sialia sialis. Classification (NCBI taxonomy): domain Eukaryota; kingdom Metazoa; phylum Chordata; class Aves; order Passeriformes; family Turdidae; genus Sialia; species Sialia sialis. The sequence continues at coordinate 6,633,741 of VRYO01002782.1, forward strand.
GATATTGCCCACGTCTCTGGTGCCATCATCGGTATCACCGAGCTGGTGGCAAAGCGATTGGATAAATCGCTGTGGAGCCCCGTCCCCTCCTGGAGAGCACCTAGGGCTAGGAATGATGGAGTACGGATAATGATCCCTTAGAACGGGACCGACAGGAGGGAGAGCACGCTGCCCGTGGCGGCGGCGGTCCGGCGTGAGGGGATCCCTGAGGGGAGCCGGGAGCGCGCCCCATTCCCGCCGGGACTGCCCGGCCGCACGTGCCGTGGGCAGCGCGCGGCCCCACCACCGCCCGCGTGCGGCTCTTTAAGCGCTGCTCCCGCCCCGCGCCCCCCCGCGCCCCCCGAGCGGGCCCAGCCACTCAGGCGCGCGCCCCGCAGCCAATGGGCGCGCCGTAGCTGCGCGAGCGGAGCGGCGCCGCGCCCAATGGGAGGGCGCGGTGGGCGGGGCGCGCGGCGGGGGCACTATTGTTGATGAGGCGCACGGAGGCTGCGGGCACAGCGGCGCGGAGGGGACGGGACCGGGACGGAGAACCAGGACGGGGCTGCGGCGGTCGCTGCCGCCACCTGAGGCGTTGGACCCCGCGAGGTGCGGCCCGCGCCTCGCACCCTTCTCTCCCTTCCCCGCCTCAGGCCGCCTTCCGCGAGCCCCGGCTCCCGACGGACAATGTCCCACCAGCGCGTGAGGCGCGGCGGCTCCCCGACCCCCGCCACCTCCCTGGCGGGGGGAGGCGGCGCGGCGGCGGCGGGCGGCGGAGCAGCGGGAGCGAGCAGCCGCCTCCAGCCCATGCGGGCCACGGTGCCCTTCCAGCTCAAGCAGCAGCAGCAGCAACAACATGGCAGCCCCACGAGGAGCGGTGGCGGCCCGGGAGCAGGGCTCCCACGCGCGGCGCCCCCCGGCAGCGGCGGGCGCGGCGGCCCCTCTACGGCCCCGCCGGGAGGAGCGGGGAGCAGCGGCGGTACCGCCTCTTCGCGGGGCAGCCCCACGCGTGGCCATGGCGGGGCTCGGGGCAGCCCCCCGCGGCACCATCACCTGCCTCCGCCGCCCCCGACGCCGCCGCCGGGCTGCGGGCCCTCGCCCTGCTCCTCGCCTGTGCCTCCGCTGCCGGAGGGCAGGGTCCGGCATCACCACCGGCGGCAGTCGCCGGAGCCGGGCAGGAGCTCCCCAGAGAGGAAGAGTCCCAGCTCCCCTGTCTGCAAAGGTGAGCCCCAGAGGGTCCGGGCCGGCGGCAAGGGCCACGTCCCGGGCGGCCGGGCCGGGCGCGGGGTGCGGGGCTGGGGCCGGCGGTGCCTTGGAGCGCGCTGTGCCCCGGAGCAGAGGTAGGGACAGGGCTGTGCCCGGGCTGGTGCTCGCCCTGCCCTTCTCTGGCCGGCGGCGCGGCTTGCCGGGTGTGTGTGCATGGAAGGGCTCGTTGCTTTTGTTGCTGCTCTGTTGCGCCCTGGCTTTCGGAAGAGGAATAGAGAGCCAAGCGTGCCATGTGGGGGTTGTGACCGCTTCTGTAGTACCGCGAGTACTGCCTTGGGTTGCCAGATGAAAGGGATTCAGGAGGGTCGATGTACTTAAGGTGCTTGGGCACAAACTTAAGGTGAATTTTTTGTTTGAGGGCTGTTGTGAAGCCTTACTTGCACACCTCGTGCCAGATGGTGTATGTGGTTGTGATCCAAACAGTGTCCCTAAGCTTGTAATTAAAGAACTAACTAGTGCTGTAGGCATGGCGCGTTGCTGTAGAACAAAAGTGTTCAGTATCTCTCTTAGTAGCTGTTTTCAACATGAACCCTGCAGGAGGATGTGTGTGCTTGAGAGTGATGACAAGCTTCTGATACAGTGAAGATAGCATGGCGATGGCATACATTTTGTAACAAGCTGCTTTTTAGCTTTGTGAATAATTAAATATTACTGGGAATACTGTAATGTAATATACGGCATCAGGTTGAGGATAATAGAGGCTTACATATGTAAGTCCTTTTTCTTCTTGGGTTAAAAGTTTACTCAAAAATGCATCGGTGAGGCTTTGTGTTCATGTCCTCAAATCTAGGAAAAAATGTTGCTTTTAAGATACCAAAGCTTGTAGCTACTCATTTCCATGAAATTGCCTGTGGTAATCTAAAGAGTAAAGTTGGCTAATACGCAGAAGTGTGCATGTGGAAATCTAGGACTAGCTCTCCCTTTAACACTTCTGCTTTTTCTAATACTCCTCCCCTTTCTAAAATAATGATTGTAACCAGACTGCCACGTTGGGTTTTTTCTTTTTTCCCTATCCTGGCTCTTGAGGAATGGTACTGCCAAATGAGACAGTCATAACCAGTTGGTACGAGATGATTGTGTGTCTCCTAGTCTGCTAATGTAAGAGAAGACTGATAAGGTTCTGAGTTAGATTTTCCACTTTCCAGATAAGAGTAATGAGGGTTTTATTAAGGCTGTATAATACTAAAGGCTTTGGATCGAGAAATGTTTGTATTCTTCATTTGAGTTTCTTGTTAATCAGTAATCTGAAAGACTTTATGCACATCACAAAATCCTGTGTTCTTCCTGTGAACCTTATGGAACTCTTGCCCAAGGTGCAATCTGCTGGTCTGGAGAATGAGGAAGAGCGTGGTTAGCCTTGAGGTCCAGGTTCAGAAACTGTTTGTAAAGGCATGCGTCAGACCACTTAGAGTGGAAAAATTGCACTGTCTTTTAGTCACTGTGGAGAAACCTGCTGAAACCATGCTGGCCTCTTTACTACTTTGAAGAATTAACATATAGAAGGAAATAAGTAATTTGATCACTCTACTGTGTTAAGATAATTCCACTAGGTTTCTACAAGTTGTGTGAAAACAGGAGAGTGGTGTCCGTTTAATTGCTTCCACATGTTCCAGTTCTTGTACTGGCCCCAAATGCAAGCTAAACGTCTTTAATATTGCTTAACATTTGTATTGTGTAGTCCAGTGCTTGATGGAGGCTGAGCTAACTTCAGGGTTTTTTTTAATCTAAATGAGTAAACAGAGTTAGCTGAGAACATGGAGGTGGAACTTTTTTTACTAATGAGGCAATGGTTATTCAGACATGCTGGACACTTGAGAGTTTCAGTCCGAGTCTGCTGCAGAATTACTTGGGTTTTTCTATTTCTTGCTTTCAGTTAATGATGGCTTTTGTTCGTTCCTCCAGCTGCAGATGTATTTTTTTAGATGAAAATGAACCTTGAGGTTAGGAAAATGATAGCTTTTTCTGAGCTTAGATACTGGTTGTATCTAAGTTTAAGTTTTATCTAAATATAAGTTGTGTATTTCAGACTTTTTAATTTTTTTCATATTTTCTTTCCTGGGAAACAGTTGAGTAGTTTTGAACTCAGTTTTCATGAACCTGCTTTACACTTGAGAACCCTAACTGATGAATTTACTAATGTGACTCTTGTGGGGCTTGGGTGTAGTTTTTGGAGGGGATTTTTAGCCCTTGTTTTCTGAATTACACTTAAATGCTGGAAATACTCAACTGACTTTACTGTTGACTATGGGGTAATTACGAATAGAAGATTCTGTCATGCGACTTCTAATTTTCTGTGCTTTTCTTGCCACTTCTTTCCCTCACTCCTAAATATGACCAGAGACCTAGATCTTGCTATTACCTGTTTTTCATCTTTTGCTTTCCCTTTCTGCAGTCTCTAGCATTTATTTCCCAGAATTCAGTTTCCAGTTGCCTATAAATGTGTTCTGCCCTTCTGGTCACTGGTGTGGCCTTATTTCTACTCTGCAATGTCTGTCCTGCAATCTCCAGTTTTGGGACAGTTATCCCACATGCCTCTTCACCTGCAAACCACTTGTTAGAGGCCATTGTTTTGGCCTGCTAATACACTGTTTCAGCGTGGGATAGAGAAATGTGTGTGCTCTATCTTCATTGGTTTTGCCTTGGTTTATTCCTGTGTAATGATCTAATGAGATGATGTTATTTGTGTTCTTACATGAAACACATCTTAGAGGAGTTGAACTGCTCAGCTTCAAGAATGTTACAGGGCACCAGGCTGAGTAAACAAGAAGGTCAAGACCAGAGCCATAGTAGTTGTTTACTTTCAGGTGCCTTGAGGTAGTGAGAGAGTTCTCTGCTGGGTGCTGGGCTTTCTGGTATATTCCAGTTGACAGTATTGGACATCTACACTCGTTCTGGAAATTAAGGAGAAAAATTGGTCAGTTTTATTTAGAAGACAACTTGATTGTTTTGTCTGTGGAAGGGTATATTAAAGCCTACTTGTGTGAAAGGAAATTGTGAAAATATTGTGTGAAGTCTAAAAGAAGTCAGATGTGAACCTTTCCTTGGAGATAGAGAGGAAGAAATGGAACTCCATTACACTCCGAAATTTCACTGTAGAATTTATTTATTTTAGTAGACTGGTGAGTGACACAATAATAGCTGCAGACCTGCCAAGCTTAATGACCAAGGTTTTGCAGTATTTTTGAAAGATATTACTGTAGGATAAGAGAGAAGATTTTGTGTGCCATTACATTCCTGTTCTGCTTACCTAAGCTGTTTGACAAATGGTAGTGAATTCATTTTTGCAGCACCATACTGTACATTTCTTGTGGCCAGCACTTCAGGGAAGTTTATTGGGATTAAAAATATTTTCATTTACTAGAGTTAAGTAGCTTTAACATCTTGGGCTTTCTAAGATTTGGTACTGTAAAACACCACTAATTCAGTCATTCTTCTACAGTGAGAATTACTAATTGTGAATTACTAGTGAATAGTTCTCTTTAAATTTATGTGAGAATGATAGACAGGATTATCTTCCAAAGGGACTATACACAGTGTGGTGGTGTGTCTGTTCTTAGTGCACTGAGTCTGTTCAGTTCTTTTCATGAAATATCAAAAGTGGGTGAAGCCCAAGAGATGAATTGTAGTTCTGGGAAAAGATGGCTGTGCCAGCTATGTATGGGAGAGACCCCATCGATGTCCTTCCTGGAGAAAAGCCTGACCAAAACAGAACAAAAAGGTCAGCTGTAAGCCTTGATGCCAGAGGAGCTAGCTGAGACTCACACCTTCTCACTACTTTGGACAACCCACTTGTATAAAAAAAGCCTCAGGTGGAACTGTCAGGGAATTTTGTGAGTTCAGTGGCATCCTAGGCTTCTCTGCCGCTTGTTTTCTCACAGTATGTGTTAGACAATATTTCTTTGGTTTCTTTAATACCTTTCAGTTGTTGGTAAGCATCTATATTTGTTCAATTTTGCTCTTCAGTCCCACTCTTATATGCCTGAACTTAGGCTGCCTTTGGGGTGCTTTTACTCTGCCGGAGGTGTGTGTGATACCAGGCTACCTGTAGCAACTTCTCTTGGTCACCTGTACAGCAACAATTAGTGAGGACATGGCCACTTGCTTATATTTCTCCACATTATGGACTTAATTGATTTGTATTGTGTGTGTTCTCTTTTGGTTTTGTTCTGTTACTTTGCTTTGTTTGAGACCCGATTGCAGAAAGACTTTCATTTCTAAATAAATTTGTACTAGTGGTGGATAGATAGGAGGGTTGATATTTATCACAAATACTACTTCATAGAGATAATCAGGCCAATTAAAAGAGATCTAATATTTAAGAAGCGTCTATTTGATGAAACAGCTCCATTGTTTTTCATCAGCCACAGCTGTTGTAACTGTTATCTCTGTGGAGGCAGATCTCTTGTTATGTAGGTCACATCAAGGAAAAATAGCAGCTGAACACTTGCTTCAAGTATTGTAGGGGAAAGTGGATTGAAAACATTGTATATGTTCCCATTGAAATGTTTTGAAACAGTAAGAATTGCGTAGTAGACTTTACCAATTTGTGTAGACAGGTTGTGAAGGCGAAAAAGTAAAAACATATCCAAACATCATTGCCCTATCTAAATACAAGCAATTTGAAAACAGAATTTCTTAAATGAGTTGTTAAATTAGAGGAAAAGAGTATTTACAGGCTTTGTGCCTTGGAATGAGCAGCTTCCCTTGAACTTAAATAGTAAACATTTCTCATTCTCTCTGTTTGTTCAGCAAAATAGTCTTTCCAGGTGCTTTTTGTTTTGTGTGTGGTAGAGAGGAGAGAGTAATAGATTCTGCTTCTCCAGTTTTGAAGCTGTCTCCTGCAGTGGTTTTGCAGATAATGTGGCTGACTACATACACTTCCGGATTTAAATTTTTTTTTCACATACTTTGTTTCCCCTTGGTAAGAAGAGAGAAGCTTCTTGAAGAGGAAGGATAATTACTGAGAAGAAAAACAAACTGGGAGGATATGGCAGCTAATTCTAAGACAAATAACATGTTAGATTTAACTTTGGAAGCCAGCATAATTTTTAAGGAATGACACATTATGTTAGCATGCCACATTGTCCTATAGTACACACAAGGGGAATTGGTTTGAAATCATCTGATGCAAACAGACCCTTCAGTGTGCTGTGTGGTGGTAGTAGTAGTCAGAGAATTTCTTTGACAGGATAAGTGCGAACTCCAGTACATGTTTGCTGCTACACCCTGAAAGCAAATCTGCTATGAGCTCAGTAGTAAGGTTGTATCATTGTTGGTACTTGTAGAAATAATGGAGATGAGGTTTCCTGACTGCTTTGTGTGAGTGTGACTGATTACAGTGCTGATAATTGTTTCCTTATATTGAATTTAAATATTTCCCACATATTTAGTGTGTACATATCTAATAAATTTGCATGATGCTATTTAGTGTAGAATATCACTAGACTTAGATTCTGTCTACTGCACTGAAATCTATACCTAACAGGTTTTATTACTATTTATCATATGTAATTGTAGTAGATTACAGCAGCTTAGAAATTGAGTTTTGGACTTTTGGTGTCAGTGGTTTTATTTTCTGACTAGCAGTCAGGCACTAATCAGGCATAATTTCTGTTGCCTATGAATGAGTTTGTGTATAGTACAAATTGCTGTTATTGATACTTCTAGTGCAGAGTTCATCCTGAGGCGCAGTGAGAGAGGACACATGACTGAGTTTTTACAGTGCCCTTTTATAAAACTTCCTGATTTCTGAATCATGCTTGCTGTGTTGTAGCCATGTATTTTAGCACTTTCTATTCATTATAGCTAAGATTACTGCACAATTCTTTCAAGTGTAATTGAAATTCTTTTTGTGGGAGTAGATGAGATGATAGTAAGCTTAGATCATTGTAATGTAATGTAATGATTTACATTTTTCATCGCAAAATATGTGAGCACATATGTATATCCAAACCCTGGGTTGTTGCTACTTATCAGTCTCTTAAATTTACCAGTCTTTACCAAGCTACTGTTTTGAGGAAACTTTCTTCAGTGTTTATTCTTCCTAGTTTGTGGTGTAGTCTTTTACTGCCACTTTACTTAAGACATCATTGACAGATAAGATAGATAAAATTTTTTATTTTTAACAGTATTCTTCCTTCTCATATTAGTTCCAATGGCTGTTGTATTTAACCTTTTTTAGTAAGGATTCTTCAGAGTATCTAAAGTTTTCTGAAATACTATGCCAATTGTAGGTGTTACAGAAGATACAGCACCAGGCAAATATGAATGTAGTTACCAAGTAGCATGTGAAGGTAGGAGATGTCTCAATTAGCTTGTAAAATGTAAATCGTTACCTTATCAAAGTTGACTTCTGAATCTAAGGGTAATTAAAACATACAGGTTTATAGTGTTCCTTGAAGTAAAGTAAGTGGAGGAGTAATGATATTAACTGTAAGCTCAGCATTAAACTGAAAAAGTTCAACCCAATTTTTCTTCATTAACCTTTATTTATGTGTAAACATAGCTATTTTTATTTCTTCTACACCTTTATCATCTAAGAGTCAAATGACTGTTGGACTTTTAAAGGAGTCAGTAGTGGGATGTAAGCACTAATGCAACATTTGTGACATAAGGATTTTTTTAAGGAAACAAAAAAAACCAGATTTCAGACTTATTCAAACAAAGCCTGGAAAAGCAAACTTAATTTCCATATTAAAAGTACTTTATTATCTATTTAATAACATAGTTCCATTTGATACGATTCCTTGTAGAGTATTAAAATGGATAAGCTCTCTCTTGATTTCTTTGTAATCAAATGTTCTTGCTCTAACAGACAAATCCAGACCACCTTCATCAAGCCCTTCCAGTGTTGTTCGCAGGACATCCTCACTGGATACGCTCGCTGCTCCATACCTTGCTGGACAGTGGCCTCGGGATAATCACGGACAAGCTGCTCCCTGTATGAGGGACAAAGCCACACAGGTAGGACGGTGATTTTTGGCTTATTTAAGTGTGAAGACAGGATTTAAATGTAAGAAGCTTTTCCCTTGAAAACACTCACTTTAGCTTTCTTGCTCACAGGTTCCTGTTCACTTTCAAATTGCAGGAATCCTACCTTTGCTATTGCATGTATGAATTATTTGCATTCTTTAAAGGCTAGAACTGTACTGTCTTTTAGGTGTTCCACTTCCTTCAGGCCTCATGAAAACACTAGTGCTTTGTAGTCGGTATTCCTATTGTTCTCACAGGGTGCAGTACACTAGATAGCACTGGAATGAAGTACTGTTTACTTTGGATTTGCACGGAGAGCTTAGTGATGTATCCTTATATGTCTCCAGCTCATCATCTGTTTGTAAAAGCCCCATAATGTTCACTTGGGTTTTATGCACCAAGTATAGAATTATATGTATTGAAGAACTGCCTGGTTGAACTGAGAATGGTGTTGAAATTCGAATCAGTTGGAAAGTATTAAAAAAATATATTCACCAATAAACATCACAGCTTCACAGAATTTCACAAGCTTTAAAGGTTCAGTCTTGTGCTACTTGTAAGAACAGAACCAACAAGCAATTGAATGGGGCTGGCATTACCTGACAGTTGTTGTGGCATTCCTCTTTAAAGGGAGTGTTGTTACATGGTATCCCTTCTGTATGTAGAAGTGGTTCAATATGGATTGTTCCTGAAAACATCCTAGTGTTTAACAACTTTTGTGAGTGCCATCTGGTAATGGCTTTCCTTAATGTGCATAGTGAAAGAAAGAGGCAAATGTATCAGATTTTAAATCCCTATTCCTGGAACATGGTTTCAACAAGAAGTCTCCACTAATTCTGAGGAACACGAGCAGAATGCAGTTGGAAGAGGACCTCATAGCATGTGGGACATCCTTGTGTTTGAACCTCTTTTAGGTTTGGTAACAGTAGAAAAAATGTGTCCTCATGGTTTTCGGTGTGTAAGGACATGTAGGCTGTTGAGCAGATGACGTCTGCGGTGTTACCGTGGGGCCTTTTGTGGGAAGGACCACAATTCAAAGAACACATGAGTAAAGAAGGAAGGTGTTTTGTAGGGAAATATGCTTATGTGGATAAGGTGGAATTAGGAGCTGGTGAAGAAAAAGGACAGCTGAGGAACAAGTTTTCTGTGCAGGAAAATGAATTGAAAAAATGGTTAGAAGACAAAGTAAAAAATGTAATCAAATTGAAGTAAGAGGAGGAGGATGAAGGAAGGTATGTGACTTACAAGGAGTGGCTGTTCATGCCTAGCTATTAAAAGGCATCATTAAAGGGCAGAACTAAACCCATATGGATGTCCTAACAATTTATTTTTGTATTTGATTTCTTAGGATAATACTTTTTCCAAAATAATTGTATTTCTGTACTGCTGCCAAAGTATTTGCTATGTTCAGTTGATATAATTCAAGTTAGTTTCATTATAATCTGTATCATCATTGGGCTTTTATAATCTATGTTTGCCAGATATCTTCCTCTTTGGCTTGTGTTTGGCTTTTGGCTTCTAATTCTGGCACATCTAACTTCTGAGGTAGTGGGGCTTTTGTAGAGGAAATGTGTTTGAAAGGTTAATGGGAAGACTGTAAAAAAGGCATTAGATGTTTCTGGAGAATGAATACATGCAGTGGTGATTTATGGTAGTGTATTTCTGAAAGAACTAGAATGATTTGTTTGTGCTTCCTGATTTAAAATTTATCAAACCAGTAGAAAACTTAGGACTATAGACATACATCTGTATGTCCAAAGCTGATGTTGATATGATGCTGATGAGATATTGTTTTTAATCTCCTGGTTGGCCTAAGAGCAGCCAGTGGAGCTAGGGACAAGTTTAAAATGTGACTTACAATGGTTGGTTTCCCAAGATAATACAGGCTGCCCATTCGTATTGTTCAGCTTTTCTGAAAATGTCATATTTGGATGAAGTTTCACTTGTGAGATACTCTGGTTCCAGTGTGTAATTTCAGATTTCACGAAGTCTGACATGAAATGTATATGTTCTGGTTCCAAGCCTTTAGAAAATAGGGATTGTGTTTGCAAAGTTATAAAAGGTTTTCAAGTTGAGTAAGCAGGGTATTTTGATTGTGTGGAGTTATTGCACAGGGAGTAGAGTCATTCAGGAAGCAGACTGGGAAGAGACAGCAATTAGTGGCACACTTCAGCTTGCAGACCTTTCTAGAGATACCCATGGGTCACAGCTGAGAGCTGTGTACAAGACCCCAGGTCATGCAGAGACTCTATCAGACTCCTCCTGAGTATTTTGATGAAACCCATCAGTAAAACTAGACTGAATTACATATGTGAAGAATATTTGTTGGATGATGAATAGGTGTATTAATGAGCATCCTAAGGTCTGGCTAGAATTCATACCTGCACATGTTGTTTTAAGTGCTCATAAAATAGGAGTTAATAATGTTGTCTTTTTTGCTTTGAATGAAGCTTCTTTGTCTTGCAAGTTAAAATGAGACAATTACTTTGTGTTTTTGTAATGCTTAAATAATTCATTTTGACTGGAAAGTTTTTGCCTCTTAAGACTTCCTTCTGAAGCATTTTACTGTCTGTAATAAATTTAGCCTTAAACTAATTCTAGAAAGCGGGGAGGATGTTGTGCATGGCAATAACTAATAAATAGGTAGTAGTACTTTAAGAACCTAGAGAAATATAAATTCCATTTTGCCTATTGGTTATTTGGTCTATTTCTTGATAATAAGTATTATTAAGAAAATTTGGGGAATAAATGGGAGATTTCCATTTCTGTTTTGATGTACAGGTTTCCTGTAGTTGAATCTGAAAAGATTTTGAACTATTTGTTTTGAGGATGAGCATCAAAGCAACTTCAATGCTTTAAAATTAATCAGATATTAATTTATTAAATAATTCTTCAATCTTGAGTCAAAGTCTTGAATATAAATTAAAGGCAAAGACTAATTAGAGTGTTAATTATTCTCCTGTAGGCAAGTGTAATGGTTGTGCTGAGTTAGGAAACTAGAATTAGTAGTTAAAACTTACTGTTCCAGGAGCTGGAGGATAGGATGATACTCCTGACTGACATTGAGAATTGAGTAGACAAAGATTGGTACTTGGGAATGGGAGTTATCAATTATTCTATGTTATGATAAAGATCAGTGAGTGCTTTTCTAGAAAAACAGATTGTAATGGATTCTGATTTTGCTATGAAATGGGAATTTCAAAGCAACCCTATTAACTTCATTATTCAGATTTGTCCTAGTTAGTTTTTGATTTGGAGTGGTGAAGATTAAAATGTACTGATAATGAAGGTTTCAATTATATGAAACTTGTGTCTGTAACTAAAACTGGTGGGGTTGCAACATATATATTTGGAGTTAAGGCTCCATACTCCCTGCTAAATAGAGATTAATACCACAAAAGACGAGTTTCTGTGCTACAGGCGCAGCTGGGGTAAGAAAGGACAGCATGTGGCTTCTGCAAGCTGTTAGTCTCACAAGTAATGGCAACCACAGCACACTATAGATGTGAAGACTTTGAGGCAGTCACAGTTCTTCTCTGTAGGAGAAAATGGATATCCAAAAAATGAGGTTAGCTGCATCACCACTGTATGCTAAGAACTGCATGGTGGCAAGAGTGAATTTCGAGGAATTTGCTGTCTTCGTAAAGTGCTTCCAGAAATTCTTCCCCTTGCTTCATTAGGTGTATTTCCTGTGACTGCTCAGAGATTCCTGATGGTTGTTACTGTCTGTCTTCTTAGAGCCTTTACAGTTCACTGCTTTTGAAGATAATCCTGGAGGTGGCTAGGTGGGAATAGGAACTGTCCATGAAGCATGCAGTATTGCATGCTTGCCTGTGCCTTTTCTTACCTGTGTGTCTTACTGATACTTTGCATTTCTTAAAACTCCTTCACCACAATATGTTAGTGAGATTTTTTAAAATTTTTTATTAAACACTACTGGCTCTGTTGGTTTAGTGAAACCAGCTTAGTGTTACCTGTATTGCTTTCTGCTTGGCCTGGGACAACTGTGAATATGGAACCCTTTCAGGCATTAATAAATCTATTCCCTGTCTTGCAATAGCTCTTGTGGTGCTTATATGCCTTGCCTTTCTTTTTCCTATTCTTGAGAGCAAGACCATGTTTCTGAAGCTGTGCTGGTGCAAGCTTTCACGGCACTTAAACCAAGCCACCCTTGCTAATGCTTCAGAAATAACAAGGTCAGCATCTGTGCAGGAAATTAAATATACCATCTCCCCCTAGTTCAGCAACCTCACTCTGGTTCTTCAGAGCTCTCTGGCAGCCTGTGGTACATCTGGCTATGAGTACTGCCTTATGCTCAGTCATTTGGAAGGGAAACTAGCACATCCCTGTATTACACTAGGTCTGAAAGTTTTGGGTTTGGGGTTTTTTAATTTATGTAGTTTCATTTTGCTTTTTCATACTTTCTCTGTGAGAAAGGCTTCTAGTTGGTTACTGTTCACTTTCAGTTCTGAATCTAGTGTATCTTACATGTTCTCATTTTTAATTTTTCTCAAAATATTCTGCCAGAAAGTAGCAATTACCTTTTTAAATTAATCCTGTAATCTTCTCTCTACAGACAGAAAGTGCCTGGGCTGAGGAATATTTAGAAAAGAAGAGAAGCTCACACAAACGTTCGTCATCGTGGGGCAGCAATGAACAGCTCAAGGAGGTCAGAAATGCCATTACGTGAGATGACTTTGAATTAAATGGTTTTTTGGTATGGACTAATACCATGATGCTTCAGGAGGCAGGAGTATTTTACTACTTTCTTTGATTATACAGGTGCTGGGCTTGGTAAAAAATGGCTGTTCATTTGATACTGATTTAATATAAGAATGCAAGTCAATTAGTATTTTCAATCTGAATGTGTGGGAAAGAAAACGTTATATGCAGGTGGCATTTTTTCATCAAAGAAGGAAATAACAGCAATGATCTCACTACTTTCAAATGTTATGCATTTCAATTCTTTCACTAAACCTCCAGAGGTGTCTTCTGAACATCAGCTGAACTGATAGCCAGCATTCTAGGTTTACAAGAACTTGAGTATAATCCAGTGCTCACATTAATGATGAATGCTATGGTAGTAAATAATATTAACTAAGTGATGGAATAAATGGATGAAATTACCTCTGCACCTGAATACACATGTGAAAATCTCATGTGAATTTTTCCTTCATTAGATTGCAAAATTGCGTCAACAGCTGCAGAGAAGCAAACACAGCAGCAGGCATCATCGGGACAAGGAAAGACAGTCTCCTTTTCATGGAAACCATGCAGCCATTAACCACAGTCAGGTAAGGCTGTGTGCTTTGGGCCATGTTGGGTAGCTAGTACTACTTTTAGGTCCTTTCAAGGATGTGATTTTTCTTCGAGGGGACTTAAAAACACCATAGACTGCTAAATGTGTTGTAGCTATAGGTGAATTCTATGAAATTCTTTTTTTGGCTGCTTGAGTGAATGGGGGCCCAGATCTTTTTCTTACTTGGGTGAGCTGACTTTGAACTCACACTTTCAGATAATTTCAGGTAATTAAATACATCCTTAAAGCAAGGTTTTTAAAGCGCATTCTGCAGGTTCCACAAAAGGATGACAGGTAAGTTTAATAAAAACTCTAGACCATCTTCATTACATGTTGCTGTAATGCTTATGATTTTACATGTTGAATATGGCATGGAGCAAACTGCTGGTAAAACTTTATACTCAAAAGGTAGCTTTTTCTGAGTACTTTCTGTTGTCTTGCCAAACACTCATCTAATACTGTGATGAGATTTAAAGAGCTCACCTGACAAAAGGCTGCTCCATGCAATTATTTATATAAGTGTTTACACACTTCACAACTTCACTCAGCCGTTTGAAGATTTTATCCTTTTTTTCCCTGACATTTTTCATGCCTTGAGACTTAAAGTAATAATCTCTTCTACAAAAATTGTGATGGTTAGGCCACCACATGTTCTGTGTGCAGTTTCCATTTTATTTCAAGGCTTCTAATGAGGTCAGGTTGACAGAAGTGTAGTATTTTTAGCTCAATTGATACCAGGTGTAAAAAAATTGTAGGGGCTTTTAGAAACACAAATCCTTTTTCAAGTGTTTTTCTTGAGTAACTTTAAGAAAACCAATAGAAAAGTTTGGATCTCTTTTCAGAGGGAAACTTTTTTCTCTCCCTACTGATATCTAATGAATGTATATTTAATACACACAATTTTTTTTAACAGTTACAAAAAGAACAAATCCCTCACAATAGCCGTGGCAAGACAATGTAGTTGAAGGAAACTAGGAAGCTGTCAGTGTTGTGAATTGAGAAGGTACTTCAGCTGTGAAGCTTCTCTGAAAATCTTATCATATTCCCAGTTGCTCCTGAAATGTCATTAATTGTTCCAATAAATACCATAATCTGACAACAGTTAATAAAAATTTTAATTTCTGTCATTCCATCCTTCTGGAAAGAATTTAGGCCAGATTCTTTGATTCTTTCTTTCAAAGTCAGGTGTCTGAGTGAATGTGTTCTATGTAATGAAAATAAGAAAATTAAGTGTTTTCAATTTCTTCTGCTCCGTTCTTCTTAACTCCTACTTTGTATAAAAGCACCTTTTGTCTCGGACCTTAATTTCTTATCCTTGCTGTAGGGCATTTAATTAGGAGTCATGGCTTTTCAGGATTTTTGTGCCTCTTGAATTCAGTTTGTCAGTAGTTGGAATTCTCTGCAATTGGAAATGTTTAGGAATTTTTTAGAATACATTTATTGACAGCAATTTAGAGATTACAGAAGTGTGGGTGCCGTGTACTGTGCTGCTAATTTTACTGACTGCTCAAGTCAGAACAGTCCAAAATTATGAACGAAGATAGACAAATAAATGACCCAATCCCTTTCTAGGGGGTTTTGAGAAAGTTCATGAAAATTGACATACAAAATGTGTCAAACTGTTGGTTAAAAAAATCAAAACAAAGCAAAAGACAGATCAATGTCTTTGATTAAGGTGTTTTATATGAAGTTGTAGAACTTGAGGACATTTTCAACCAAAAAGTATACTGAGGAACTTTTGATGTGGGCCCTTTAGTACACTGGGGAATTACATGCATTTTAAACAGATTTGCTTGGCTTTCTACAAACCTGTGGGTTTCTGAATGCTAAGGTATCGCCACTTTAGCACAGATGATCTCAGTGGGTTTTAATTTCAAAAATGAACAATGATTCTGCTATTCTGAAAAATACCTCCCCAAATTATGTATATAACTTTAAAAATCATAATTATTTTATTATTTTACTTCTGGTATGGATGTCTTTACATTCTGCCAAATTTTGCAGTATGTGAATAGAATATTGTGCAATGGATAATTAGTTTTTGGTCTTGTGGAACGAACCATAAAATAGAAATTGAAGCAAAGCAGCTTTTCCAAGACTGTGTTACAAAACAAAACGTTGTTTTTCTTGGTGAATTTTGTGCCAGCTGTGTCAAGCTACTTGCGAAGGGAAGAAGTTAAAGAAGGGTTCAAAGAGTAAGTGAAGAGTTTAGATTAATGGCATTTAGCAGCTGTTTTTTAACTCAGAGTGAAAATCTGTAACTGTAGTCATCAAGGGCAAAGTTCCTGGATTTTCTCATTCTTTTTTGAGAACTGCTAAACTAGAAGTTCTGGCAGCAGCTCTGTTCCTTCAGGATTTGTGGGAAGGACTGTGTAGAAACCAGAATTTAGTAATTAGAGTATTTTGAATATTTTTTTCACATTCCTAGCTTGAAGGAAACGTTTGTGTTTGTTGACTCTAAAGGGTCATGTAAAGATTTCTGAGCTCAAGGAGCTGGATTCCTGACAAGGTGAGAAAAAGTGTTAGGAAATTGTCAGTAGTTCTTTCACAGAGACTGGGTAAACTCTGTTTAACATTTGGAAAATGGCATACTCTTCTAGTTAGAAGAAGAAATTTTAGTGGATTCATTTCCTTTTTTCTTCCCTACTTAAACTTTACCACAATTCTTGAATTACAGCAAAATTTTTAGTGATTCTTGCCAACTAAGCTTCTAACTGGTTGTTTATTTGTACTTCTTTCTAATATAATTTTTTGTGAAGAAAAGTTCACATAATCTCTATAGAATAAGCTTGTTAGCTGTTCCTGACCCTCTGCTCACAATCAGGAAATAGTTGGGTGGGACCTTGATCAAGTCCTTGCTGTTGACTTCAGGTTTTCTTCAGAGCAAATGAATGTTTTTTATTTGTATGTTTTTTTCATTATGTCAGAAATGTTCCTTTATGTGTCTCTTACATGGAAGAGGAGTTTGCAGAAAGGTCACAGCCTACTCAGGTGATCTCAGGATGCTTCTAAGAACATTTTGAATTAATTACATGGTACTAAACCTATAAACAGGAGTTGAAACAATGGGATCTTTCTGTATTCTCAGTGTTGTTACAATGGAGAAACTGGAATTGAGGACAGAACTGAAACCAGGTAGAAGAATAAATGTATTATTTTTTTCCAACAATGTTTTTTTCCTCGGTGCACTTGGCTGGTGTTATATTTTTAGTTGACACTCTGAACCATCAAGGCCCATGCTCCTTTTCTTTACCTGGGAGCCATTTTTCCCTAATGTCTGACCAGTTGATTGATACAGAGATCAGCTGCATGCAGTTCAGTGTTGGGGTTTTGGTTTTTTTTGTTGTCGCTCTCACCTCCTCACTAGGTGGAACATTTCATTTTTAGAGTAGAATTACCATGGTCCATTCAACCTAGAGGTGGCTTGATGTAAAAGCATCACAAGTCCTGTGATTTTATTTAAAATTTTGTTATTTGTGAAAAAATTGGTGGAGCTTAGTGCGTTTTTCCTGAAAGGCCTATGAACAATTTAGATTTGTCGTCACCCCTGTTTCCTACCTCGTGAGTTTATGCTGTACCTGTAAGTTTCAGAACTGAAAACTCTGTGCCAATGTGTTACTGTGTGAGCACAGTAATTATACTGTGGTTGGCACCTTGCTTTGTGGTGAGCATTCCCAAATATTTAGATGAGTAGTCAAAGGTTGGTAGCCTATTCCTGCATGTCCATGCAGAATTCTGTGAAGGTTTATTTATTTCTAATGAAAAGTTTCTTGTTTTGAGACTGCTTGTTCTACCTATGTCATGATACCGCCTTCGTTTTCCACCCTCTGGCACCCTGGGCTAAGAAATCATCCTCAGTAATGTACAGAATATTATTTTTCTTGGTAGTGAAGTATGCTGTACTGAATTATATTGAACTCTACTGAATCTACTTTGAGCTCATAAAATAGTACCATGAACCTAAAATAGGCAATCACATTTAAAGGTGAAGAATTCCCACATTTTGCTAATGGCTACTGAAATCTTAAAGCATACTTGTGTTCTACTTCTGAACAAGCTCAGTATGTCCAAAGAATGCATATATTGAATACGGTGTGCATAAATAGCCTTTAGTGCTTGAACTTGTGCTGATATATCTATATTGTGACTGAATATCAATCCGTGTTAGTTTACTAGATTGTTGATCCAAGGCCTTGCTTGGAACAGAATCAGCAGGGTTGCTTTCTGAGACTTTTTTGTGCTCTTCCTCAGTGGTTTTTCTTCGTCTTCAGGCAAGACTTTAAAAACTCTTTGCAAGTTAGGCCACTATGAGAATGTTTAGTTTTTGTTGACAGAAACAGACTGACAAGCATTTCCTGAACAGAAGCTTTTGTAGTTCTTGTGCAAGTCTTTTCTGTGTTTGTTCTTTGGGGTTTTTTTTTATGGCTAACCTAATGTTTCAGGAAAGCAGAACCAATATAATTAATGAGTTTTGCTGCTGTAGAGATTTGTGATTGTGACAAGAAGTCTCCGTTATGATCTGTGCTTAAAATATCTTGTTTACATTAATTTTTCTGAGGTAGATTTTCTGCCAGACAGGCTTTGTGTGATTTTTGAGAATGTACACAGGAAATTAAAATGCTTTGGTGTCTGTCTATGTAGTCTTGTTACTTAAAGGAAAAATTAAAATGAAACCCCCTCACAAAAATACACTTTGAACGCCACATAATACTGGTCCTTCAGTCAGTAGAGGAGTTGCTGTCAATCATGGCACACTAGGCTGTACAGTCCAGGAATTTTACATGGGAATTCTACTGTGACTTAAGTGTGTTGTGCTGCTCTTTGAGTCGAATTAATGTTGCAGGAAGTATTACATTACCTGTAGTACAGCTGTGCCTAATGATTGCAGAATCTTCTAATATTCTGGTAGGGAGACTTTTTTAACTGGAGGGCAGATGCTTAATGGAGAGACTGGGAAATCTCAAGAAGTTATGGTATGCCAAAGGGATCTTTGGGAAAATTCAGTAATATGTTGTCTGAGAAGGAAATTTTGTGCATAATTTGAGACACTGGATTTTTAAACTGTTAATCTTCATTCTGCAGCAACTAAGTACTAACATTTGGGTTTGGGATTTTATTCTTTCTTTGGAAGTCCCCCTAAGTTGTTTTGTCAACCTTTTATTCTGTCTTAATACAGTTAATGCATTTGTCTTAATTTTTAACATAGTGCAATCTTGCATTTGTGGAATAATTTTCCTTCTGCATGTCACGTTATTCCAGATGGCCACAAATTTCCATTAAAATACAATTTTAATAGGGTTACAATCCAACAGTGAGTGATGTGACATTGTGGTATAGCTCACTTTAGGAGAAATGCCAATGTATTTTAAAGGCTTCAAGATTACTTACATTTAAATGTTTGCCATTTCATTTTGACTTGTAAAGTGTGTCAATCTAGAGGCAGACCATATCAAGTTAGATTTTGGGACTAGGTTATATAACTTTTCCTGCTAGAAATTGGATTTGAAACAAAATTCAGGATGTCTGTCTTCAATTCAAGTATCCACTTGAATACTATCACTGATTTAATGTAAATCCGTGATACTGAAGTGTAGATGTGTTCTGTTTCAAGGGCCACTTTTTGGTAGAAATAGTAACTTTGTTGTAAATAAATCTGTATTTTCTTATTGTCTCTGGGTCTTTAGGCTCCCATCCCAAAGAGTGCTCTCGTTCCTGTGATACCTATTACCAAATCAACAGGGTCACGATTCCGAAACAGTGTAGAAGGATTGAATCAAGAGATTGAGATAATAATTAAGGAGACAGGCGACAAAGAGGAACAACTTGTTGTATGTATCTGCCACTATGATTGCTCTATGTAATTATTTTGGTTTTGCTTTAAGATCAAGTCATAAACTTTATTTTGCACCATTTTTGAATTAAATTTGTCTGGAATTAGTTTTGTTTATATTTGTATTTATTATTTTCTCTAATAAAGTTAGTTGAAAAGTCTCTTGGAAAGCAAAAGGGAGGAAAGAGTTAAAGCTCGAATCTGAACCCCTTTTCCTCTAAATAAGAAATCTCAGTAAAACGGGGAAAAGCAAATATGTCGTGTAGAAATGGAGGGAGCTAATCTCTTCTTAGTATGCCCAGTGATGGGAAAAGGGACAGTGGGCATAAATTTTAAAATGTTATTGTTTTTAGCTGGGCTTTTTTTAATGTGTGAGGGTGTGCAGAACCCGGAGCAAGTTGCCCAGAGAGGTTTTGGAATCATTGTCTGTGGAGATGTTAAAAACTTGACTGGACAGAGTGCTGGACACACTGTTCTACCTGAGTCTGCTTGAGTAGAGATGTTAAACTTGATAATCTTGAGCAGTTCCTTCCAGCCTCAGCAATTCTGTGATGTGAAATCTTAAAAACTGTTGTCTTAAGTTTCTGAACCTGACATTTTAGGTTCTTTCATGTAATGAATAAAATTTTCTACCTCAAATGTTTTTATGAAACCCAAAAAGACCCTCACCATTACTGGATTTAAAGAAACTGCTGCCCAGACAAGAGCAGCTGTCTAACATCTTTAATTTTTGACAGCCTCAAGATATTCCAGATGGGCACCGTGCCCCACCTCCGTTGGTGCAGCGCAGCAGCAGCACTCGCAGCATTGATACCCAAACACCCGGTGGAGCAGACAAGGGCAGTAACAACAGCAGCCGCTCCCAGTCAGTGTCTCCAACCTCATTTCTTACCATCTGTAATGAAGGCACTGAGGAAAGTCCATGTTCTGCAGATGATCTTCTTGGTGATTCCAGAGATAAAGGTACCGTGTCACTTTAGAAATTCAACAATGCTGAACTTAGGCGATGTGCATAACTACACAGGTAAAAGAGAGGGTTTGTTCCCTGCATCCGTGGAGAAATGGTATAATGTGGGTTTTTTGTACATGATCTGTTTTTTTCCAAATTTCTCCAAATACTGTGTGTGCACATATTAATTAAAGCTGGATAGATGAGGAGTGTGCTTTCCAAAAAAGCTTTTCTTTTAAGTAACAAATTCTGCAAGTATTTTAAGCAGTTTGAAGAAGCAGGAATGTATAGTATCAGATGAAACAGGACAGTGGTCCTGTTGCTTGTGTTGGGCATTTTTTATGATCTTGGCCAAAATCTGCAACCTTATAGCATTTTGTACACACACCCATAAAAGCTTAAGTATTTGAGGTTAATTTTTTTAATCTGAAATCTTTTGAGAGATCCTAGGAGAATTTTATAATTCAACATAAATCTGTTCTGGTTTTTTAAATAATATGGCTTCTGCCCATTTCCTTTGGGTCAATGGTGACAGCACAGAACTATAGATTTAGGTTTTGCAGTTACAAATTGAAAATGTCCAGGAATGATCAAAGATTGCAGTGGAGCCTGAAAATGTTATAAGGAGAAGTAGAAAGAAGGAAGGGAATTGAGGTAAGAAAGCTTACATGCAAATGAAGACTTTGAAGGCAAATGAAAGTATTTTTGAATTTTGTAACATTGGAATGAAGTGGCTTAAATTCAGAGAGCATTTAAAGGTAGATTTTGTGGGTTTTTTATAGTGTGTCATATTTCTGTTCCTGCAGAAAATGGGAATAATTCTCCCTTGCCAAAATACGCTACCTCGCCAAAACCCAACAACAGCTACATGTTCAAGCGTGAACCTCCTGAGGGCTGTGAAAAGGTGAAAGTCTTTGAGGAAAACTTGTAAGTTGATTTTTGCTTCATAAGAAATAACATCTAACAATCAGGTTAATTATTGCTTTATTGATTTTGTGTCAGATAGAAGTTATTGGTCTGCTTGCTAAAGACAGCCTGATCTGTTTTTTGGTGTAACCATATACTAGCATATCTGTATGTAATTTACTGCTTAAGTTTAGTGTTAAAACCTTGTGTGATGTTTCTTTTAAAAACCGGCATCGTTTGAGAAGTCTCTTACATGGCAGACAGTGAAAAGAGCTCAAATAACCAGATAGGGAGAGAGGTAAGAACAGGCTGTAGTGCAGCTAATGTATGTCACAGCTTGATGGGCACATCCAGTAATCTAGACTCTGAAGACCATGTTCTTTTCAGCTAAATAAGTGTAGTTGTGAAACTTCTAGTGACAGAGGAGTGAACTTGACCCTGAGTATCTGATGCTTTGATTGTTCTGAAAAACCCAATTTATGTTATTTGGGAATATTCTGAGAGATTACATTTTACTATTATTTCACTGAAATTTTTATATATGTCAGTTGTATGCATGAATCTTAACCCACAGTTAAAAATTCCGTCTTGTCACACAAAGAGTCTGGATTGGTTGCAAAAATCAAGAGTGTCATCTGCTATAAATATTAGTTTAAAAAAATGAGCTTGGCTGACCTGTGCAAATGGATTTTGAGGGATCTCTACAACCTGTCCCATAGCAATTGGGAAGGGTTACAGTAACTGAAGTTACCTGTCTGTATTTTAGAGTGTGTACTTTGTTGCCAACAGATAGATAGTATTTACTTACTACAGGAACGTACTCTTTTGCAATTCGACTTGTATTTTCCTTTTTTTAAGTCCTCTCTGTAGGTCTGTTCTGTAGACAGAACTTAGAACTGTAGACAGGCTTCTACAGATGTTTCTACCTAGCTGTGTCAGTCTTCAGACACTGTAGTCTCATGAAAAAACATCTTTTCATGTCTGTTACTTGAATTCCATGTGTATGTGGAGTACATGAGTGTAACTATTTAAAGCTCAACTTTTGTTTAACATAATTTCTATCTGAAAATCCTATACAGGATTTTCATTTGGGAAGAAAATTTGTGAGGGGGATTGAATTTTCTGGATTGAATTTTCTAGACTCAACTAGCATGGAAATGTGCCCTATTTCATGAACAGAATTACTTTTCAGAATAAAATATCTCTACAAGAATATACTGGAAAATTTTACTGGCTTCCTTAGCGTAGTAAAATAAAGACAAGTGAACATGGCTCTTTTACAAACACAAGGAAGGGAGGGAGAGGTTATGGGCAAAAGCACAATGCTGGCAACAACACGAAGTGATTAAAAATTCCTGATGGCTATTTTCAAGCAATAAAGAGACTTTAAAGCCGATTTCTATAGTTCGATCTTGAAGCAGACTTTGGGTACTGTAAGTAGATTTGCATTGCAGCGTTAGAGCACAGAAGTGAACACAGAAGGCATTCCTAAGTTATCCATAATTTCCATTCTAGCTTTGTTTTTCTTAAAGCATGTCTTGGGCTGAGTTCTGTACTGAGATGGCAGAACTGCAAGTCAGGATCCTAAATTTATGTTCCATACTTCCTTCCCAGGTTATAGGTACTTGATCATGAAAAATACGTTTTACTCTCTGCATTGAGTTTTTTTCTGCAGAGAGTCAGGGCACACTCATCTTAGCATGCTAAGAAGGCACAAGTATACAAAAGGGGATCCCCTGATGATCATGAACCCGTTTGAGAGATGCAATATTAGGATCATTGCTGTGTCAGCTTTCTTTGACAGGGCTTGCTGTATAAGTAGTGCCTCTATGTGAGGCAGAATTGGTTGGGTTGTGAAAGTTTTTGGAGAACATGATTGAAAATACTTTCTCATATAATGAATGTGCTAATTCATGGATAAGGTTTGTGATCAAGCATGGAGTTGGTTGGGCTCCTTAGATTTGGAAACAGCCTACCCTAAGAACACGCTGTTGCCTTACAGCATGTGTACACAAGCTGTTTAAACCATCTTGTCATGTGCTGTGTGCTGTGAGTGTCAGAAGGCATTATTGAGTAGCTGAAATACTTCAAATTGAAACCTGGACTTGTTTCTGATGATGTGTTCAGCAGCACATCCCTGCCATTGGCAGAATTTGATTGTTCCTTAAAACTATTGTGTGTATTTTATTTCTAGGCCAAAGCCATTGCATGAAATTCCAGCCTTCTATTGCCCTGACAAGAACAAAGTGAATTTCATTCCGAAAAGTGGTTCTGCTTTCTGTCTTGTCAGCATCCTCAAGCCACTTCTTCCCACACAAGATCTCACACTTAAGGGCACTACACACAGCCTGACTGTCTCCTCCAGCATGACGCCTGGTTTGTTACAGCCCATTTCTATGGCCTCCTTGACTACAAACACAGATCAAGACAGGATCTCTCGTGGAACAAGTACAGTAATACCACAGACCTCTCTGCTCCAGCAGTCAGGATGTATTGAGGAAGCTGAAGAATAATTTTGGTTGTCTTGACATTTTTTGGCCAACTACTGGGAAAAGAATGGAACCAGTTGACCGGACCCTTCTGATCACACACACGTTGTTTTAACAATTTATGGCACTGCCATAATCAAACTATTTGTATAATTGACAGTTTGGTAGCACATTGAGAAGTTCAGGAGGATGCAGCAGCTGATACCCTGTTGTACTTTCTGTTTTTGAAGACTCTGGTTCTATTTCTCTCCTGCTTTTTTTAAACACTGGCGAAAACAAAGACTGTCATAATCCTTTGCCATTTAAAGGACCAGTTGTTGGGATGGTGTGTGTCCTCTGACTTCCTTTTCCCTTTAAAACAAGTCTCAAGAGCAGCCAACTGATCCCATGTACCATTGTAATCTACAGAGGGAGGGGCAATCAGATGGTTTTGCAAGATGTCTTTTGTATGAAAACGTGTATTTTGTAACAAAATTTTGCCTTTTCTGGTTTGTAGCAGATGGTGTTTCCTGGTGATGATCCCCCTACTTTTTTTTTTTTTTTTTTTTTTCCCCCTTTGGTAGGGAAGAATCTTTTATACTTGGCTGGCTTACAGCTGATGGGACCAAAGGATTGCTGAACTATTATAGCAGTCTCAAATTATGTGACCTTGCTGAACAGCCTCAGACCTAAACAAAGAAAGACAAGTTAATATGTTCAAAACGTTTAAAACAGAAGGGTATGCAAAAACAGTGTTAGTATATAGTGTACATTTTTTTGATATCAAATATTTGTGCTTCTGGTAAGTCACATTCGTAAAACTCCTTCCTTCACAGAATTCCTACTAGTCTTGGTTTATTGGCTGGAAAATTGCATTTTAAAGCACTTGCCTGGGTATTGTTCTATTTGTCCATAGAGTTTTTGTGCAGATGTAGGGAAAAGATATATTATCCTCTTACTTGGTATTCTTTTTTTCCAGGAAATACTTGGCTCTTACAGGCTTACTTAGATCCTTATGAGTCAGCCTGAATCATTAATCACTCTTGATACAAATTTGCTCTGACATGACTCATCACTGTATTATAGACCCTGGCCACATAATACTGAAATACCTGTGCATGGTTTCCTTCCCTTTGTCATAGTGGTGTTTGTGTGTCTGTTGAAGGTGATGGTTTGTCAGGCATGATATCTGTTATGCAGAAGTTTACAGCAGCAGCTCTCTTTCTGACTAGCAGCTTAGGCTGGCATGTAAAACAGAGGATTTTTCGATACTCAGT
This sequence comes from Sialia sialis, assembly GCA_009812075.1. Lineage (NCBI taxonomy): Eukaryota > Metazoa > Chordata > Aves > Passeriformes > Turdidae > Sialia > Sialia sialis. The sequence goes on from VRYO01002782.1 coordinate 6,658,684, forward strand.
TTGTCCTGATAATGTGGCAGTTAATGGTTGCTTTCAAGTTACAGTAAAAGGCAAAAATGGGGGGGGGAAAGGCAACTGCAAACAGAAACTGTTCAGGAACTTCACTGAGGTTTCTCATGTGTTGCTGGAGTGCATTACTTGGGTTTGAGTTAATACATTTATAGATATGCAGAAAACTGCAATGACCTGAATACCAGTGTCACAGTCACAAAACAAGTTGATTTTTTGCCTCTTTGACAGAGTTAGATTCAGTAATTTCAAAGTATCGTTGTGAGCAGTCTCTGGGTCTGAATATTGCTCTGTTACACACAAGCAGTTCTTGCTGGTTTGCATATACACGATTTCCATCTACATAGCTTCCATGGATCAGTTGTATTCTCAGGTCTCCTCATAATGGCAACTATTTAAAGATGATACTGCAAATATAACAGTCTTGTTCAGTGCTTAATATTATTAATTTGCTTGCAAACATTTTGTTTGAGAGAAAAAAACCCTGCATATGTGTGCAGATAATCATAATTTTGATGCATATTTGCTGTTCCTTTAAATTGTGTATTAGTAACTATTACTGCAGTGTACTTTATTCAGCAAGTGTAAATCGTACTAGAATGTGCAAGTTCTATATTTATAGTATTTTTAAAACGTTATGGGAAAAAAAAAAAATCAGTAAATTAAAATTGTACCAGGAAGTATGAAAGTATTTCACCTGTTAAATTAGCAAACAAGCATAATTTGGTTTACTATCTATCTTCCTATGAAAATGAACAAGACTGTTTTGAAGTAAGTTTTGATTTGCACTGACATTGTCAGTCACCTGGAGTTGTTGAGGAACAGAGTTCTAAAAATAAGCAGCTTTGTGCATCATACTTGTGTAATTTTGCCAGTTGATAGCTCTTTTCTAGGCTTTGTGGATAGCAGTTTGTTTCTTCTGAAACACTACAGTGCAATGTGAAGTCTAAAACCTGCTTTAGATAGATTTGTTTAAACCTGGTGTGACTGAATCCAGATCATATTCAGGTGAAGGAAGTGCTTTTTAAGTCTGTTTTCTATTTCTGTAACAGTAGCATGTAAAGAACTTTGTTGTTGCCAAACTGCCTAGTGCTTTATTAGGAGATCTTAACTGAATGGTTAAGAACCATTAAGAAGGGCTAAAGTTAACAAATAGCCTTTATTACAGCCTTGACACTTAACTGACTTCACCAAAATGCATTCTGATGTTTGTTTTCATCACAGTGTGACTCTCCCAAACAGCAGTGAGCTTTCTTATCGTAGGACTCTCTTTTGCACCTGTTGTTGTAGTACATTGAGTATCTCTCTGGTAGTTTACCTTGTATGTTATTGGACAATGTACTGTACAAATTAGTGAGCTGCTCTGATAAAAACCAAATGTAAAAGTGTGAGGTTTCCGCTTTTTATAAAAAAAAAAACTGCATTCAGGACAACATTCGGTCTTTTTTTATATGCAGGACAACTCTACTATTGCTATGGCAGCTCAAATTTGTTGTGAATCCACACTAAAGACTCAGTGTTAAAAAAATATGACAGCTCTTGTTCTGAGACCAGCTTTGATGTGTGCAGACAAAAATGGGCCTTAAATTTTTTTGTGTGATGTCTTGTGCCATAGCATAGCTGTTAGCTAAAGTATTTAAATCGATTTGCAAGTAGCTTTGAGAGTGCATGGAACTTTTTAAAAATTATTTTATGTATAGAGTGGGATGTTCATTTTTTGGGGGAGCTGACCTGTTGATTACACAAGCACAGTTTTACTGAAAAAGTTGAAATTCTTTTGGCTTACTTAAAATCCAAACTATGCATAGACCTAGTCAGTTCCTTGAATGCCTACTTTGTAGCTTCAGTAAAGGTCTATTTTTATGCACAACTTGACACATTTGATATTCTTGTTTTCTTAGTGTTCTACACTTGTAGCCACACTTAAAGGCTGATGTTCGTGTTCAATAACACTGGCAGTTGATTTTGAGATGTACTAAATGATGTTACTCCAGTTGTAAATTCAACTTAAATCACAAGGAAGGAGTTCATTGTAATGAAGTTCATGGTGACTGTTGTGATTATTGGAATTTTTTTTCAAAAACTCAAGGCACAGAGAAAAAGGATTCCTTTGGTGAAGTTTGACCTGCATCAACTATTCTTTCCTTGCTTGGTGCCATAATCCTGTAGCATTTAAGTACTTGGAAAAGTAACAGACAGTGCTCAAGTACATCTATCTTGGAAAGAAATTCTTGATTTCAGGTACGTATCCCAAGTAAGGAAAAAAGTGAGTGAAAAGTAAATATTGCTTACTGTGGAAGTAAATTATTGCTGTGTTTGATTTACATAAAGCAATAGCAGCTCTTACAAAGTATGTTTAGTCTCAGGGCTATTTTTTGATTTGTTCGAGCATACAATTTCCTGTAATTCAGAGTCTGAGACTGTTGAAAAACACTGAGTCTGAGCTTTTTGGGAAGAAGGAAACCAAGTTGTATCCATTAACCTTTCCTCTGCCTCAGGCCAAACTTCTTGTTGCTTATTAAGAGGATTCAGTGGTACCACAGTAACTTCTTGCTGAAGTATTATCTGTCCTCTCTCCCTGGCATCTCTAAACTGCTGACTGATGTCTTCACAGAAACTCGGTGCTGGTCATATCCATATTTCCTTGCTAAATGTTTCCTTGCTTCGTACAGCTTCTCCATGAAGCTGAGAGGGCAAAGGAGGATGTGTACGAAGTCACCAGATAATTGCAGTTAGAGACACCCTTCCTGCAGAGTGATTTCTTGCGTATCTTGATTTCCATTTGACTTACTGTGTGCATGCACATATCCAGTCTGGCCAGGTCTGCTGCTTTTTTCTGTGTGGTTAGAGGCAGAGCTGGTGTATTTGAGGACCTTTTATATTTTTTTGTATGTACAGACTTGCAGAGCTGTTCTCTTCCAGAATTGATGCACACTTACATGGATCTCCAAAACAAAGCTTGTATGTTGGTCTTACTTGTCCTCATGAGATTAATATAACCTCCAAAAAAGGAAATAAAAGCACCAAAACACTTGAGAACATCAGGACTCTGCTTTCTCCATATAGTTGCATCATTCAGGTGTGTGCCCTTCATCAGATGACTTAGACCCGAGCCAGGCTGATATATGTTAAACCAAAACTGTTTGCTCCTAGGAAAGGCAATAGAAAGTAAGCCCCTCATAACATTGGGAGGTGAAAAACACTGGGGAACAATTGGTTTTACTGTGATCAAAGAGCTATTATAGAATTGTTTTTCTGAATATGGGTATACAGGAAAACAAAGTGACCAATCACTGCAAGATGTACCTGTGTATTTTCTTGATGTGAGTTTGTCAGCATTCAGTAACTCTGAAAGTCAATTCTGCTCTTAGCCTTGTGTTTATACAAATGACGACTTAGATGTATTGTTTGGAAACTGTTACTTTGCACATGAAGTGGGGAGAGAATGTTAACTATTCCCAAGTGTTCTGTGAAATTCCAGTCCGGTATCCCAGCTGAGCCACAAGGTCTCTTTCTAAATGCTCCAAATATAAATGGAGTCCTGTTACTGCTTGCTTGGTTTCATTGCATGTCATCAGTAAGTACTTGAGGTATGGTCTTTGTTTAATAGTTCTTCATTGGCATTTGTATTTGACGACAGAGACTTCTGTAGTGTTGACAGGTCTGTCTGAATAGCAGAAGAGGACTTGGCCTGATAACACTGCAAATTAATATTTATTGCACAGACTTTTGAAACAACACCCTTTGGAAAATCTACTAAGCTAAAACAAACCAAAACAAACCCCTTCTGAACACATCATCCATCCTAATTGTCAATGTACTGATAGTTAAGAACATAGCTTGGCTTCATTCTAAATTATTTCATGTGTTGAAATGTGCAATTTTTGAGGGTAGCTGTCGAGGGATGTTCAAAATTGCCGTTAGATTTGCCTTTGGATGAAATTGGCTGACATGTTTTCCTCTGTTACACTGTGATAACTTGTGGAGATGTTCTTGCTTATGTTGTACTGATAGGTTACTTGTTGCATGTAAAGCAATTTTTGTAAGCAAAAGGAATTCCAGGGACGTTCTGCAAAAAAGGGCCTATTCTGAGGTGATGTACACTGTTGTAAAACTGGAGCAGCTCAACTAATTTCAATGGAATTCTTGATTTACACTAGTCTTTTTGCTATGTGTAGTTATGCCAGTACAATTTTGCACAATGTTATTTGAATATTGCGTTCTGATTTGTGAACTGTTTCTACTGAAAACAGTGAAAATTTTACAAACTGCAAGAGCGGAATGTTTTTTGGCCTTTTTTTTTCGTTTTTTTTGCCTAAAATAAAAACTTGTCACTTCAAGCTATGGGCTAATCTTGGATTTATTTTTAGTACAAAGGGGTTTTTGTGTTCTCACAGTTTGGAGATTTTCCTGAGCATTTACCCTGAGGGTTGTGGGCATTTGCTATAAATAAAATAAGTGCCTTTTAAACTCTTCTGTAAAAAATTCATCAGGATTGAAATCTTTGTTTAATTCATACCCTCATTTCTCCAGTGCATCCTGGAGAACCAGTTGTAAAAATTCTGCCTTTTCCTGTCTTCATCTTCAGTAAGTTTGGTCAGTTCCTGAGGACACTACAATTCCACCATTAGGGGAAGGTGCGTAAAGTCCTGGATTTTGGAAACAAAGGATTCAGCATGTGTTCTCCTGGGAGCGAAGGTATGAGAACAGGACTGAGGAAAAGCCCTGGATTCCTCCTGATAGGTTCATTCTGCTGTTCAGTAAAATGCAACTGCTGAAGTCTACCTGAGGAAGCACTTAGGCTGATTATTGAAATAGTCTCATGTTCTACATCTGTTTGTTTATTCAAAACAAGTATCTTCATGTGCAGAATTTGGAGCCAAAACTTCTTTAAAACTAGAAGTGGTAAACTAGATAAATTATTGGATTTGGGTTTTTCTGCTAGCTCTTAATATTAAATTTTGGTCTAATTTATCTTAAAGGCTTGGAGCAATACCCCTTCTGGAAAATCATTGTCAGCTATATTTAATTTCAGAATGGAGAGGTAGATTTCTTGGAATCTTGAAAAATTAGTGTGTCCCCCTCAAGGCAGGGCTACCATGTGATATTCCAGTAGAGGAAAAGTTGGGGCCAATAAATATGACATCAGCATCCAGTTCCCAATATTGTGCATTTCACAGCCAGAGACCATGGGTCTATTTGCATTCAAATAGGAAACTGTTTGGCTGAAATGTAAAGGTGAAGTTCACAGCCAATGAAGTCTGGAGTATTTGATGCTTTCTCACATTTTAGCCTTTTTTGTCTGTTCAGTTGTCTATGGATGTTTACCTGTCTCCAGATGAATAGGATCTGATTCTTTATCAAATAGGCTGTGGCTTCGTTAAGCTATCTCTGCACCACTGATTGCAAATCCAATATTTGTTTTTGTGCATGTAAGGATGACTTTAAATATGTCTGGTGTTCAAAATACCTTCACACCTTGCATTGCATATAGGAAAACTGCCAAAGATATTAAGATGCTGATGAAGATCATCTGTGAAGACAAAGAAAATGGAAAGAGCATCTCTGTGGTGAGCAATGACAGTCTTCCAATCCTTGATTCATTGTTTTCAATATAAGCAGTTACATTCCTCAGTTAAACAGCTGCTCTTTTTTTTGCTTCAGATTGTAGGAGATAATCAGGCAGGAGACTGCTAGGAGGATTTCTCAGGTATCTCAGTTTTTTCTTGGTGTTAGATCTGACTGCATAGCAAATTACTGTACAAGTTGTAAGCCAGTGCTTCTTGTGTTTTATCATATTTGCTTCTTCTCTTTTTTCTGGCTGTTCACTCAGCATTTGGAAATTGTATAAGATAGTCATCCCACCTAGACTTCAAAACTTTTGAAGTGCTGCTGTCTAACACTATTTCATCTGTATGCAGCATTTGCAGAAGCACTGTTCTCTGCCAAACATGTCCTGGTTAAGTGCTGTATAGTGCAGGCATAAGTTAGAATAGAATGGAGGAGATAATTTAGGTGAAGTTCTCCCACACTTGAAATAGGCTGGATTCATCACCACTGCATATACTCTTTTTTTTAAGTCTTACTCCTGCCAAACAAGCCTGATTCATCTGCACTGTCTGGTTACAGAACTCTTGTTTCACATAACCTGGGCCATGGCCCTGTAACTGATGCCTGTATTGATGTACGAGCACATCTGTGGTCAATAGCAATTTCACACTATGGTGACATTGCTTGTAGTAAAGAAAAGATTCAGTAGTAGATTAAACCTCATTACTGCAAGCAAAGTGGAACACTGTTCACTAATTCCTACACTTATGAGCATGGGGATGTAACTGCTGTGATTAAGCAGTTGATTAAGAAAGTGTTAGCAGAGTTTGTTGTGGTTGGCTTTTCCAACTACAGACGTGTAGCTGACCACTGTAAACACTAATTCCACTGTTGATGGAAATGACTGTTAGAGAGGTTTCTGTTTCCTACCAGTGGGTGTGCACTGTAAGTGAACATTGCCAGAATTAATTTGGCTGTGTGTGTCAGCCAGGCAGCAGGTAAGAATGTGTTCGCTTTGCCCTTCATCTTTCCAAATCTCTGAAGCTAATTACTGGTTAGGACAGAACATGATCTACAATGTCTTGTATTGGACAAATTAACAAAGAAGGTACATTGTGGCCTAGTCCAAATCTTTGTGTGGCTTTTGCAAGATTTTAATCGTGTCTGAAAAATATTTTCCTGTATGCAGGATTCATAAGAGCACTGCTTGGCTGCGAGATATAGTCAATTGTTGTGTAGGATAGAAGAAGGGTTACAGCAGAATTTGGTTTATGATTTGCAGTTTTGCCATAGTGAATACAGTTAATATCAGCTGGGACACCACAAACTAGGCTGAGCAGGCAGATAATTGAGTTACTTCTCTCTTGAGATGAATCTTTTGTTTCTATTTCCTGTTTAAATAGAGCAGTTTGGTCTAGGGTTGTCCTGGGGTTTTTTTAGACATTCTCAACCTTTTGTGACTTGTAGATATTTAATTCCGCATTAAGAGGTTCTTTTATATGATGTTCCTACAGTTTCAATGGTACAATTTCCTTTTCTCAACAGAAAATGATCTTTTTGTTATGACTTTTGATCACAGTTGTAAGCAGTGTCTTCAGCCCACAAAGTTATCTTCAGGTTTTGGGGAGATGTTTGCTAAGTTCCAAAAATAGAACTGCAGGGAACTGAGGGAGCTGTCCTTGCTCCAAGAGTAGGATGGATGGCAGCATTCTCCTGCAGGTGTGTGACAGCTGCCATTCCAAATCTCCCATATCCATCCACACAGTAAAGCAAACCCATGGGAAGCACAGATCCCTGAGCTCAGGAGTCAGAGGTTGATTCTGATCTTAAGCTGCCATCTCTGGACAGCATTAAATGCAACCACTTATAAAGCATAGTTTCACAAATATGTGTTCAGCTGCATTGCTTGTTTAAAGATGCACTATCTACATATCTCTTCTTTTCTTCCGTAGACTTTCAGTGGTTCCATAAATCTTTCAAGAGTCATGGCCCCAGTCAAAACAGCTTTTACAAACCACTGCTGAGCAGTCAGAAATGACAGGATCAGAAATGCAAGAGCAGCTAGGGTCTGCCTAAACTAAAAAAAAAATTCTTCAAACTCTGTCCTGCAGTGTTATTCTCCATGGCCTTAGGCTTACTGGAACTCCTAGAGGGTTGATGCTGGTTTTAGTGCTGCAAGAAGTTAATTGTGAGTTAAGGCAGAGGCATTTTGTGGACAATTCATAGGAGGGTTACATCCTGGTCTAGTCTGGATAGGTGTTTCATGTGTTTCTTTGGCAATATCAAGATTCCAACCATGCCTTGTTTTATGCATACTGCATCTGTATTCTAACTGCAGGAGAAGCAATGAACAATCTGTGCTCTCTCATCTTTGTTGCCAAAGAAGATCCTGTGAAATTGCCGGCAGCAGAACAATTCTAAAGCTTTCAAAGTACCCAGAGGCGTTGTGGAAGTCAGATTGGATGGGGCTTTGAGCAGCCTTGTCTAGTGAAAAGTGTCCCTGCCCACTGCAGGGGGGTTGGAACAGGGTGGTCTTTAAGGTCCTTTCCAAGCAAAGCTGTTACATTATTCTATGAAAAACCAAACTTCATTGCTTTCTCATTATTGGGAAATGATACCATCATCATCTCCACTTTCATGCCCCTAATACAGTTTTGCTCTCTCAGGTGTGAGTTGCAAGCGTGTGGTTTCCTTGAAGATAGACCAATTAAAAAGAATCCTTTTTATGCCCTGGAGTATTTTCCTGGAACTACTATTTGCCTGGTAACCCAAGGGATTTTATTTTTAGGATGCCATGGGATAAAAAAATAATTAGCTAGATCTAGTTCCCCCCTTTTTTATGCTCTGATGCATCACAAATCAAATCTTAGCTACATTGAATCATACCAGCTTAATAGGATTTCAAACAGTTCCAAAATGTCCCAAAGCCAAGGTGTTAGAGACTAATTTTTCTCTTAAAACTCATAGTAGGATCCTGTAATGCTGTTCTTGGAACTTAAATGTTCACCATCATTCCAAGTGATGGTGTGTGTCTGTAGCAGGATGTTAAACCCTTTCATAATAGTAAAATTAAATTAGTCTGTTTTAAAGACCACTGTAATAAAATGCTGTCCATATCTGCCCATATGATAGCTATCTAAACATTAAGCAGTTCATCTGCTGAATATCCAGTGGCATTTGGATTTGAAAGGAGCCCCAGATTTGCAAGATACTGAACAATGTTGAGACAGTTTTGATACTATTCTAGTTCAACTAGAAAAAAAAAATGTTTGTTGTGAAATGCAATAAGATCTTTATAAATAATCAATAAATAAAACATTTAAATTGACCTCAGGATATATCTGTAGACAAAAAAAAAATAACTGGAGCATGTTCTGGTCTAAACAAACTAGAAGTGCTGGCTTAACTTGAATTGGTTGGTTGGTGCAATGAACTGGTAGATTGAGCTACTTCACATGCTGAATGCACTCAAAGAATGTTTCAGATCATCTAGAACTGGGATCTTAATGAGGTACAGAATTGGTGTTTCATACAAAAAGTATTTGATAATCCAGCAGAACACAATCTGCTTGAACATTTTCTCCATCCTTCAGCCTGAGTTCCATTACATGAGATTGGGTACAGCCAGTGTCAAATGCTGTTTGTGGTTTGGTTTTTTTTCCCCTTCTCTTACAGGCATGTTTTCTGGCAGTGGTGGGACTTAGAGCATGCAAAGTAAAGAACGAATTCTCTCCCTGAGCCAGGAGTATGATACTGCTGGCTAGCATTGCAGTGTAGTGCTTGCACTGGGAAGTTCCAAATATGGCTGACCTCTGAAAGAGAGAAAAATGAATTTGTGGGAGCCTAAAAGATCCATAGGACAAAAGGTCATATATTGATTCATTTTTCCATTGCAAACTCAGATGTTATCACTTTTGCTAATAACTTTTTGCAGAGTAGTGAATTGGATGTCAACTACAAGATTAAGTTGCTGTAAAATGAGCTATTAGATTCAGTACAAGGCACAGGCTACCCTGTGGTGACTCAGTTACTATAAATTAGTACTTATTCCAGTTGTTTGAATTTTGTCTTTGAGTGGCTTAAGGAGATAATGCCACAGTAGATATTAAGTGCATCAGCTGTTATCCATTTCTGATTTTATTGTAGTGCTGAACACTATATATTTTACATGACAAAACATGCTCTATAAGGCTTGTGATTATTGTAAGAATTAGAGATGGTGGTTCTTACTTTTTTTAGCGGAAGTACTGATACAGGTTTGAGGAAGACTAGAACTGTATTTATTGGATACAAGACATTTTGAAATGATTTTTTTTTTAGTGGATTTACTGGAAAGTCTGCAAGAATTCAGTTTAATCTACTCAGTCCAATCCTATTTCTGATTATTTTCTTCATATAGCACAAGCAACCTGATGGAGTATTTTAGAATGTATGCTTGAAGAGTGTGCATTCAAACTACAAAATTCTGAACCCAATACTTAATGTATTTTCTCTTTGCTGGCTGATCTCTTCCATGCTGAAAGTAAGGACTTAGTAAGCGATCCAGATTCCCAGAATGTTATCCTCCTATACTGAGAATTGAATAATTGTATTCTTTTAATTTTCTAGTTGCTAAAACACAACATAATTTTACTTCCTTCAGTTTTCTAGTTATCTTCTCTCCTGCAAGACTTAGCAATATGTAAAGTAGAGCAGTGGGATGTAATGTCTTTGTGTAAACTTATTCAAATAACTGTATCATAACCTACTTTCAAGATGAAAAATTAATTTCTGCAAGTACTAAAGTTTTCGTTTGGTTGCTGCTAGATTTCAATTGGCATTTCTTAAATGAGTACATGTTCCCATTTGAAAGTCCAGAATCTGCAGAAATTTCTTCATGCTTTGGAGTAACTGATTCTGCAGGTGGCATAGAAGCTTGTTGGTCACTATAAGAGGGCCGAGCAAAGCTTTTCCTCTCTGTAGATGTGTTGGAACTTCTGAAGCGGTAGCTGGATTGATTCACCCTAATACTGCATGTGGCTAATGTATTAATTAGCCAGCTGTTCTTCTCTTTTGCAGGAGATTGTCATGCACATGCCTCTGACTGGGAAGCTTTTAAAAATGTGTGCTGTCTTGGGCTGGGTGACTTCTGGTCTTGCTGAAACACTCCTTCCTTCTTTTCCTCTTGCAGCACTTTGTGTGGAGTCTATTAATGTTGTTTTCATGTTTCAGTACAGAACGGTTGGGTTTTTCAAACGATCTCAGCTAGAGGAAAGGAATGATGGTTATTACAGAATCAGAATACACTGAGTTGGAAGGGACCACAGGGGTCACTGAGTCCTGCTCCTGGCCCTGCACAGCACCCTCCCCAAGAGTCACACCATGCCCCTGAGAGCACTGTCCAAACACTTCCTGAACTCTCTCAGGCTTGGTGCTGGGATTACTTCTCGGGGGAACCTTTTCCAAACACTGTCTGCAAGAAAAACCTTTCTCTAGTATCCAACCTAAAACTCCCCTGACCCAACTTAAGGCCATTTCCTTAGGTTCTGTCACTGCTCACTACAGAGCAGAGTTCAGTGCCTGCCCCTCCTCTTCCTCCCACAAGGAAGTTGTGACTGCAGTGAGGTCTCCCTCAGTCTCCTCTTCTCCAGACTGAACAGAACAAGAGACACCCAAAACAGTGATCCTTCTGCACATACTTCCAGGTGCTGTCTAGCTCAGTCCTAGGGTTTATTATAAGGCTGATCTCATGGAAAAGCTGTTCCACCTATCCTCTCTGAAGAAATGTCAAAAAGTAGTTTTGAGTACAGGTGTTACATGCAATTTTTCTTGCTTTCATTTTTTTTTCTTTTTTAAACTGTTTTCTCGGCTTAAATCTGAAAATCATCAGGCTTGCTTATCTGCATACTATTTCTTCATAGAACTTCTGTATTCTGAACTTCTGGAATAACTCCTGAAGTAAAAGTAAGCCTGAGATTTTTCTGCTCTTTCAGTTTTTTTTCAATACTGCCAAAAGGACTGAAAATTAAAGCCAGGAGGCCAGAAGAAATTCTCAAATGTGTAGGCATGGGTGGGTCAGCTCCATCATAATTTGTTATATAATTATATAAAAGTTGGACGACAAAGTATTTGGAGTAGTATTGTTTAAAGGTTACATCATTCTTGCAAAAATTGGGTGTTGTATTTCAGAAAGTTCTTTAAAAAGGATAAAGAGACATCTGACTTTGAATCTCCATTGTTTGTAATATCCTCTTTCAGCATGAAAATATTTTCCGTTCCCATCAGTTCTCTTTTTTTTTTTTTTTTTTTTTTATTTGGCAAACATGAATATTTTCCTGAACTGTGAGTAGAATGAAAAATTGTTATTTTTGTTGGCTTGAAGACATTGTAGCTTCCCCTCCAGTAAGACTGGCAGATTTATTTTTAGAGTTCTTGTCCCAATGCATCTTATACAGTTATTTAATGATAGTAGATTAGACAAGACTAAAGAATAGGCTTAGTTTAGGCCTTGCTTGCAAGATTTGAGGGTGGGCTGTGGCAGAGAATGAGTTCTTTCTGTCTGTGAACATGCAGTAAGTTTTACTCCATGGTTACACAGCTATCTGCTCAGTGCTCTTGGCTGTCTCCATCTCCCTCTAATCCAGCTCCAAAGGGACTACTTCTGACATTCCAAACTGCTGAGCAGCTTTCCGACAGCTGCTATTGAAATCTGAATAAAAACAAAACTGTTTTCTTTGCCTTCCTCCCAAATGGGGATCAGGTGAATATGGAGCCAATTTCTTGTGTGTGCCAACTCTACCCCAGTGCTGCACCACCAAGGGTGGTTGCCTCTGATATGCTTCAAAGACAGAGAGTTGGGGTTGCACTCAGAGAGGACAAACAACAAGTTGTAAGGACTGGAGATGTGAGGTGGCCCAAGATAAAGAGCAATCATGGGCGACCCCATCACCATGGTCCTGGGCCTTTAAACTCTAACATTTAATCTACAGGAGAACTATCCTAGATGTTCCAAGGGTTTAATAATCTAACTTTCCTGTTCCTGGTAATTCAGTTAGCTGGGTAAAAGATTAGGCACACCGTAAAATATGTGTTTAGAATGGAAAAAAGAAATAAAATGAAAGACTGCAAGTTGAAGAAGATTAGAAATTAGTCTTTTTTTAGTTGAGGGCTTTTTTCAAGATTTCTGGGAAGCAGCTATTTCCTTTCTAATGAAACATGTACAGAATGTTTATGATTCTTCTAGAGTGCAGTTTATTTTTTGTGCTTGTTGCTTACTGATATTCTGGAAATGTCATCTTTCTCCTCTCCGCATTCTTCACTGGGGTTGCTTAAGGGAGACTTCTGTAATGGCTTGGAAAAAATCTTTGAGAAAGAAAGAAAGAACACATTGACTTCTTGTTCCATTGCTCCAATTTATTGATTCTTCCAGTGAAAGATGTGTAATGATGGTGTTCTCTCAAGTTTCTGCTTGTAAAAATAGCTTCAATAATGTTTTTAGAAACAGTTATGGAAATTCTGGTTATACTTCATAACACTGGGACTGTTTATATTTCCTCAGAAAGATGATGGTATGCCAAAATTTTGGTCACACTTAAGAAGATTCCATTTTCTAAGTTACAATGCTCTACAGCCATGTACTAATTTCACATGATTTCTTAATTCCATAAAAATACTATTATAGATGGAATTTTAATAAAACATATGATCAGAGAGATTCAGAAGACGAAAATGAGAGGATGAAGGATAATAAATGTTCTGTGTTTCTGTATATATTGGCCAATTATGATGGGGGGTGACCTTGAGTGTGCTGAATTCATCCAATCTCCTTTTCTGAAACTTTGCATCTGTAAGAAAACCACTCTTAGTATATAAGAAATTTGCCTTCTTTCCACAGAATGATACAGGTGGGAGTCTATAGGCTGCTCAAGGCTTTGGACACGAGCATCTAGTTTACAGAATTTGCATTTTGTTTAACTGTCTGTTTCTACAGTATGTGGATCTCAAACAGTTGGCTTCCTATTTAACTTTAAAAAAAGTTTTATCTGAAACTTGAAAAATACAATCCAGTCTTTTAGCCACTTCTTCATAAAGCCTCACATATTCTAAAATCGAAAAACTCACTACTGAGCATGCAGCTGTCACGTGCAGGTACTTGTGCATGTAGTTTTTGGGTAGAAGGATAATTGCAATATTTGGGGTGAATGAGCACAGAAACTGTTTGCTTGGAGGAAGGCAAGGAATTAGCACTTAGCCTTTCCCAGTGTTGCTCCCCAGAAGGCTCTGCAGAATTCTTCATATTTTTGAAGTTGAAAATAAATTTTTAAATACTAAAGTTATGTTTGTTCTCTTGCATTGGAAAAGATGAGTAAACTGTGCAAAACTGCCCTTTAGGAGAGGTCATTCCCACAGGCAGGCCAAGGCATCAGGTGGCACCTGAAGGGAAGATGCAGACTCAAATCATGGGGAATTGGCAGAGGCAGGTGAGCACGAGGGCTCTGGACAGAGCAGATACCTGATAGACTGACAGGGAATGTGACAACAGGTACAGTGGCTGCCTTAAGGCAGGTTCACCTTCTGACCTGTGCCTCTTAAGCTTCTCCACCTCAGATTTGGTAATCCTTCCTTTCTTCCATCTGCATCCTAACCTGCGGAAGTTGGAGCATGCAAAGGCAAAAGGAGGTCAGTCTTTGACTCTTACTGTACAGTATACTTATTACCTGCAACAATTTCTGATTAGAGAATCTGTGAATTTAAAACTACTTGGAATAAATCCCAGTCCTACAGATTCCTATTGTTATGAGTTTTTTTGTGCTTATATGATGTGGTCATGTCTATTCCACAGACCGTCTTTGGAGAAAAATCCAGAATTACTGGTTAGTAATTACTACCTTTTCACTTTCTAAATGTGAAAACTGAGGAGTAAAGGTAATCTTTTCCAGTAACCTAGTAGTAGATGTGCAGTTTTGGCTTAGATCCATTTTATTTTGCAGAATCTTAACTGTGCGCTTTGCATATGATTACACTGTCATCCTGGAGGAGAGTGTTTCAGGCAGAAAATAAAAGAAGTTCTCCTTCCTCCTTTTGTTTGCTCAGAAAAAGAACTTAGAGTAACTGCTGGAGGGACAGAAGATGGGAGAGCAGCCTTTGGAAGGCAAGTGTCTACGTGAGTAAGAAAGTAATTGCAAGGTTTCTCTTACAGTGACTTGTTCATGGAGATAAGCACATTCTTCAGTTCTAGTAACAAACATAGAGAACAACAGGGGTTTGTTCTCCAGCTGTGGAGAGGATTTGTTTAGCACTATTTTGTTTGCTGAGGTCACTCTTGAGATCCAATTAAAACCTTAGTATGTACTTTAGCTACTGGTGATATGTCTTTGCATCCACTTAAATCACAGTGAACTTGTTGGCAACCAGCACTTCCCGCAGTGTAGACAGTACTTGAATGGATCAGTGAATGTTTTCTTTTTGGAATTCCCCATTTTGCTTGCTCTTGTCAAGAATACAACTTGTGGGATTTATCTTTGAATCCACATCATTGCTTCTTTCTACTTTGTGCCAGAGGGCATCAAATACTGTAGTTTTATGGCAGAATGTTGGCAGTTTCTGCCAAAGGTGAAACAAAGGTCAGTGTAAATGTAAAAGAAGTAAAAATGTAAAAATATAAAAATATGCAAGAGTGCAAGTGAGCAGAAAGTGTTGGGGAGATGTGGGAGAAGTAGATTTACTGTAATTACAAAATAGTAAAAATTAGGACTTTAGTCTTCATGTTTTTCAGCTTTCACACACAGGCTCCCCCTCACTGCCTTTTTAGCACACAGCAAGAATAACAGTAAATGCTAAGCTAGAAGGTGATACATAAAGTTGATTTTCTGCTGTTCTATGCCTTGAATTGTAAAAGTACCAGAGATGCATGTTCCATAAATGCAGCTCAGAATTATAGCAGTAACAGGAATCTGTTTGCCTGCTTGTAGACAGCTTTGAATCCAAACACTGCAAAAACCAGCTTAGGCAATGCCAATTCTTTAAACTGGAATTCGCAGCATTCTGAATATAAATAGAACTACAATGTCATCCAGTAATGACTCCTCTGCTCTTGCCAGCTCACAGTAGACAAGTGGGGGAACGATCTGTTTTTGATAGCAAGGTGTGCGTCTGTCTGCCCAGCAGTTGCATTGAACTTTGCTTCCCTTCAATCTGTTGATGAAAGTGTCCAAGAAGAGCTGGAGTGTGTAAGAGCAGCTGTTGCAATTGTTGTCTGGGTTCTGGAGCAGTGAGATCCCTCCCACAGAACTGCACGGGGCTTTGCCAAGTGTCTGCCTATGGAGGTGGAGTTTGGCATTTGGTGAGTTTACATTAGCAATAGTTCTGAGGTGCTTGTGTAGCCCAGTCTGAATAAGAAAAGGATGTATGGGAAAGACACGCAGCAGGCGCATAGCCTGTGCTTGGGACTAGAGGGACAGGGCTCCTGTTTATCACCTGATCCTCAGCCTCTGCACACTTGTACTTGACAGACATCAGAGTTTAGCAAAGTGGTTTTCTCTTCAAGTGTGAAGTGGCTTCTGCTTTTGTCGTATGTCCCTCTAAATACTGCAGTGATACCTTCATATGAATTAAGAGCAGTGCATTCAACTGAATGAATGGGGCCTACTAAAAACTAGAATTGAAAACCTTGCCCTCGACATCTGTCCTTTTTTCTAGATTCACTTGCCTTGTAATCTGCCTGAGACATTGATAGGAGCCCTAGCTTATTTTTTCCTCAGATATGGCTATAAAGAAGTAATTGAAAAATAAAGTGTGTGGCAATTCCAATTTCCTGACAATTTTTATTATGAGAACTCTGAGAGTGGCAGAACCAGCACATTGCTCCAAATTGCTTAGGTGCGTAAGGCAACCAGATTTTGTTGACATTTGCTGTTACATGTGGGGTACCTGGGAGTGGGGGAAGAGTGAATTAAAAAAATTAGTCACTACTGTACATGTGCAGACTACATATGGAACAATGGTGACATGATAGGCATTGGGAAGAAAGAATGTTTAAGGGATGTATAGGCATGCTGCAAAGGAAGATAAATGTAAATATTTTACCATATTATTCAACATGGTTGGGTTTGCTGGCTTCTACTAAAATGTCTTTAACTGAACTCTGGGATCTAAGAACATGTTCCCACTAATGTTTCCAGGAATTTT
>VRYO01002782.1:6676408-6714468 GCA_009812075.1 Sialia sialis
GCTGAATTCTTCAATGAAAAAAGTGCGGCTTATAATTGTGAAATTACTGTAAATTATAATATGTATCTAAATAATTCCTAAAATAACACAAAATGCAGAAAGTTAAATGGGAAACCACATGCGTATATGGTGCTATGTATATGCTGTTAAGCATTTTAAGGTAAGTTTCATTAACGTTTTTTAAATGCTCGTTGCAAACAGCAGTTTAAAAGGCTTTGCAGTTGTAATGGAATTTTAAATATTAGTTTCTAACCCATTTCCTGTAAATATTTTTAATATATCTGTAAAAGATTTTTTTTTTTTACTATCCCAAGGTGGTTTTGGTGGTGATTTTTTCTAAGGATTAAGAGGTAAAGGTCAATGAAGGGGCAATTTATTTTTCCACAATCCTTCCACATTAGTTATCATTTTACACTCTGATTTATAAAGAATAGCACATGAGCATATTATTATACTGACATTTAATTTTTTAATTGTAAAGACAAAAAAATCTTTTAATCCATGATTACTGTTTTTCAGTATAATGTGCTATTGAAGTTTTCAAGCATTATAAAAGTCTTTCTTCTTTGCAATTACAGCTTTTGTAATAGGACCTGCAAAGTGTAATTGGATTGAATATTTAACAGAGGACTCTTTATTTTTTTAGTTGTGAAAATGCAGCTTTAGTGCATTTTTAAAATGAAATTTCAAACCTAATCTCTGTGGTCAATCACAAGCAGTAACTCCCTCAGAAGACCATAAATGTTTTAATGTACCCTGATGTTATATACTACATAAATATATAACTAGAGAGAGAGATATTGCATATCCCTAACGTTACATAGTCAGTACTTATTTGAATAACAAGAATGCTAAAAAGGAGAAAAGAAAGAACAACCTGAAACTAACAGCACAGGCGTGCAAGTCAATGTCAGTGACAAAAATGTGTGTCAAAGGCGAATACTGCCTGTTGCCACAAGGGAGTTAGAAATGGATGTAGGAAATAAAGTATGGTGACATGGTGTTGGGAACCCAGAGTGTCTGCTATATTGGAGTGTTAGCCTAAAGGTCTACTTAAAAAGAGGAAGATTTTACCTTCTTGATCTTGATGCTCCTGTGAGGAATAAGAAATTAGATACTTAGCTTATAAAACAGGGACTTGGTAGCAAAATAAGAAGAGTAAATGGCAAAATGATACTGCTGCAGAGGGAAATGAAAAAAGTTTCTCTCCAACTTCTTTTAAATAGCAGCCCTAAAACTGTTGTATCACAAATTATAAAAAATAAATACAGAAGGATGGTAGGAAATGGCAGAAGCTATACTTGAGCTAGCTAAGCAAAATTGCCTTCAAATATGTCAGCCAAGATGTAAGAGATTCCAATTAAGATATGCCAAAAGTGAAAATATTTTTCAGTTGCTGCACTATACTGCAGTAGGCTAAGAAAATAATAGAAATAGAGATTTCTTTCATTAAGATGGACTTCTCTGGTCAGATTTGTCTCATAATCCTCTGTTTACATGTAGCAAGCAATACCTATTGATACTGCAGAGGTTCCGAGTGGTGGGTGCTGGGATGGTGCACTGCTTGGAAACTGCTCTCCTGGAAAAAGTCATGGCTGCTTTTTAACTGGACCATTTGGACTTGCCCATTTAAATCACAGCAGCCTAGAGACTGGAAAGCTGAAACAGGGAAACTGTGGTCTCCTCATCTTCGGTGAGTTCATTCTGGATTCTGTGGCGCCAGTACCATACCAAACATCTGTTGTTTTGATTCCTCTGTTTAAATAGATTGGATTAGAAGCGGGGGAAAACCATCATCTCCTCCCCCTCATCATTCTGTCCAAAGCTTAGTTACTATGAAGACAAATCTTATTTATTTCCTGTCATAAAAGGTTTCACTGATGTGGAGCATTTCATTTTTTGGAGACTGGTTCTGACTCAGTTTTCAGCTACATTAAGATACAATATTAATTATTGTAAATTGCATGCAGGTAGGCTGCATGTAAGCTCCTCTATAAATCTGTATTAATGCTATTGATTTGGGTAGGCTTCACTGTATTAACTGACATGCTCTGAATTAGAGCAGGTTAACTGAAACCAGGATCTGTTTAAATTTGTGCTGTTTAGATCTAGGAAACACTTTATTTAGTATTGTAGCTGCAGGAGATAAGTACTCTTCTGAGAAGCAACAGAGAATATCCATTGAAGGTCTCTGTATATTCTTAAACCTAAAGCAAAACATTATGATAGTTAAATCCATTGTTTTTTAATATCCTACACTTATACAATTTGCACGTTGATGTAAGATGGAAACAAGATCTTTTCTGTAACATCAAAAGTAATCTTGATTTCTACTCAAAATATTAAAAACCTACTGCCAGTGAATTCTAACACCTCATCCTATGCTCAGAATTCACCAAAATAACAAACAACCAATCTGAGACCTGAGAGATAAGATCTCTCCAGTGGAACTCAGGGAAATTCTGTCAAATTTTGACCTTTTTTTTGAACACCAAGAAGTTTTTGCAAATTTGCACAACCTTTGCACACTTGGGCCAAAGTTTATGCAAAACCTGAGAGGTAAAGAATGGGAGAGAGATGGAAATTTGTGCTCTTTAAATTAGAAGATGAATGACTGACTTTAACAGGGGGCATTAGAAAACATGTTTGTTGTGAATCCCAAGCATCATAGTATGAACGATGCTTCTCACTAATGCACACCCACGCCACACCTTTCAGACTTTGGTTCAGTCTGTGTTTTGAGCAAATGGCTCTAGGTGTCCACATCCCCTGTTCAATCAGCAGGGTGCCTAAGGCTTGGAATCACACAAATAGGCAATTCATGTCACCCAGTAGCCTTCAGTGCTGCAAGGATTTTAAAAAAGGAGAATGTAGCTTATTTGTTGTTGCCATCCTCCTGATCCCCATACAAGTCCACATAACAAATTCTCAGCCTGGCTGCCAGACTCTGTGGTAACACTTTGGTTACTGCAGCAAACTCAAACCTGCTAAGCTGTTCCACCACATGCAAGTGTGGGCAGGGATGTGTGCACAGATAAGGTGGTGACACCACTGAGAGGGGAAATAGCTTAAGATTCTCTTCCCTCTGATGCTGAACAGCTTCAGAAAACAATAATGTCATTCTAACACTTGATACTATTTTTTGGGCTTTCTGAATGATACAGGCAGCTGAGGGTACCCTGTTGAAAGGATCTAGTACTTGTTATTGGCAGGGAGAATGAGCCATTTTCATGTGTTCACATTCTATCAGTTCATACTGACTCTCCTCATGGTTCATAGGTTTATCACTAAATTGGCATCCAGCTCTGCATCAGATGTTGCCACATAAGTCATCTTCATTCTTTGGTGAGTGTTGCAATTTCCAATATTTCTTCTGTGCTTTTTCAGCTGATTTTTTTTTTTGACCTGTCTTGGGAGCAGAAATATGTGAGAGACTTCTAGTTTGTGCATGTGTGTGTAACAGACGAATAGGTTTCAAGAACTGGGATAGAGAGAGAGTTAAAGAAGAGGAATGAATTCACTGAGCATTTCCTGCAGGCTCTTCCAAGGGATTTCAGCTGTCTTTCACATGCAGTTTAGAACAGCTGTTGTCTGACTTAAGATCAGTACTTCCCTTTTCTAAATTTATAGACCATAGACTGTAGGAAGTATGATGGGGAGACTCTTCTGGATAAGCAATATAGATTACTGGGATGTTTTGCTGTAACTGGCTTATTGTGTTTCTACATACAGCTTTCTGTGAGTTCTGGTTTGCATCCAGAGGTCATTTCAAACATGTAAACAAATTTCTTTGCTTAAATTATACATTATAAGCTGAAAATGAAATAAATGCTCTGCGATTAGTACTTACAATGTTTATTTAGTTTTACAGTGTTTTTCCACCGAGATCCCCAGTTGGTCACAGGCTGCTAGTTGTCCAATGGAATAGATTGCAAAGATACAGAAAAATCAACATTTTGAAGTTTCAAGTATGAATATTTTTGAAATTGCTACATAAATTTACATTTTTGTGGTTTGAGTGATGTTTTCAGCATTCCCTACCGTACATGTCTTGATTTGGATGGCTCGACAGACTCATCCAGACTGAGCAGCTGTCTTTCCTACACCAGACTTAGCCAGCTTCTCACTGGCAGCTGAAAAACTACTTATTTAATGCAATTTACAGGACAATTTAAATTGGTTTTCATGATAATTAATTTCAACCCAAGCTTTGCCTGTAATTTGAGATCTCTCCCAATGAGCTTACATCAAACAAAATTGGTGATTCAAACCTGATTGGACTTTTTTTGGCATTATAAGTTGCAATGTAAGCTACTAGAATTTGTAATTACCCAATGAAGTGTCTGTGCAGGTCACTGTAGCCTTGTGCTTCTCGAATTCAGGCAGGGTGTTAATCCATAAACTGCATTTACCCCTGGACTGCGTGTGTCAGGGCCATCCGGGCAGCCCCATTCTGACAGAATAGAAATCTGAAGTGTGTTGACCTAGTTCTCGTGAAGTTTTATTCTGATAAAACCTCTTGCCTTCCCCATAGCAAGGGAAAGGAGCACATACTGAAATTTCAGAGGTCGTGGAACAGATCAGCCTAAATCACATCCACTGCTTGTTTGGGACTTATGTTTGTTTGCTTATTGTTGTTTGGAGGGGTTGTTCACTTTTTTAACTATCATATTTATCATCACACAATTTTGGAGATAATTTGTACCCTCCATTAATTCAGTAATGAGAAAAACTTTAAAAATTCTGGAGTTATAGCCACATTTAAGTAACAAGTTGATAATTAACAAGATTTAAATCAACCTGAGTATAACAAAAGTATATATCTTTTTCTTTAGAGAATCTGTGCACGTGCCTATCTACTGCTTTCTGTGCAGAAATGTCAGAAAATTCAGGAGAAAACCTCATACCTCAGGAGTTTTTGTTAGAAGTGTATCCCTTTGTGTTTCCTTCCAATCTTGCTGAAACACTTTTGTTTAAACTGAGCAAGTCACTTTAAGCATATGTGGTTAGATCTGTTTCCTAAGGTATGCATGCTAAAATCTGGAGGAGTATGTTGAGTTTTTCCTGGAAATTTATCAGCCTATACAAAACCAATTAAATCTTGACTAAGGCCAAACCTCACCCCAGGCTCTGGAATGTAGGTTGAAAGGGATAGGCAGAGCAGCACTGGCTGGAGAATCTCCATTGCTGGCCCAAACTCATAACCATATTCAGGTTGTGTGTTGCTGGAATATTTACTGTTTCCTTGTCCCTTCCCTTGTTTTTAATTCAGTCTCCCAGCTGAGAAAAGACTGAGATTCAAGAAATGAACCAAATGCCAACAAGACAGAAAAGCAGTGCTCTGCCAGGGCTGGCTGTAGGGAAGGGATGGCAACTGTCCAGAAGCAAAGACAAAATTCTCAAAACAAGAAGAAAGCTCAAAGAACCAGCCAGGTAAAAGGAAACACATGAACAGAAAATGCAAGTGTGACACTAAGCCAGGGACCAAGCAGGTGAACCCTTGTTTTGAACTAATGCTTTTAATGTGTGTCTTAATGCATGGTGATGTTTGAACTGTGTTTAGAGGCAGCACGCATGTGCTGGGGGGCAGTTTATGGCAGGCATCAGTGTAGAATGAAAAGACAGAAATAGAATTATGTATATTGCACTGCCTCTCAAACTAACCCCCAGCTCCCATCAATTAAAAAACCCAAATGTATGTCAGCTGTGCAGTAGCTGATTATTGTCTTTATTCCCTTCACCTGTAGTAAGACTTTTATGTTTAAACAAAATTGGCAATTAGTACACAAGTTCTTTTTTTTATTATGCTACTAGGGCACTAGGAATATGCAGAAGTGATTTTTAGTGGAGGAAAAAAGTATTTTTTGTAAGTAGAGTCACCTTCAGCACCTTGATTCTGGATTACCGTATTTTTGATTTAGTTCTTCTGCAGTTTTCAAATGAACTCATGTTGACCAATTGTAATTTCACATGATTATATTAAATGGAAGAACTATGTGTTTGAAAGGAAAGTCTTATTGAAACATTTAATTTAAGATTACAGATTATCCAAAGAACTGTCAGCCAAATGTAAAAAGTATTGGTTTCAGGATAATTTATGGACTGTGGTAATACAGATATATTCCAAAAATATGTTGTACTTACACGGGTATCACTTCCTGTTAATATGGTTTACTTAGTTTCTTTGTCTGTTTTTTGCCACAGTACTTTTCCAGGCAATAGGAGGGTATAAAAATGCTCCTGCTTTTCATGGAGATCTATCAAAAGATACCTCTTAGATACATTCTGTGTATTTATTACAGGTGACAGTAGATCTGATGGATTCACTGTTTGAAACTGAAACAACTAATGCCAGCTGGTTTTCTTGAGTCTAAATAATAGTCTAAGATAAGCTGCCACGTCAAGTGACATGATCTTTTTAAAAAGTGTTGTAAATCTTTCTGAGAAGGCAACGAAACCAAATTAAGGTTACTTACCTTGCATTCATGAGTCTTTAGACGTAGGCATGGAACTTGTTAGTTGCAGTACTTCACTTGCAGAACAAAGGGATCAGAGATCCTTCCCCTGTCCTTTGCCATTTTCACCAGTTTTTGCCCTTTGATATTTAAAACTCCTTACTCAGAACTATATATGTAGCATCTATATTGTCTGTATATAATATGTCTATATTATAAATATGATCAGAGATCTCTCTTCAAAGAAGAGTTATTAATTTAAGCATTTGACTAGTTAGTGCTGTACAGATGTTACACTGATTGAAAGCCAAGACATTGGTGAGGATATTCAAGTGTGGTGTCCACATAGTTTAACAGTGCTGGTTTAACATCACATGTATGTAATCTAACAAGCTGCAGTAATAGCTTTTTCATTTGAATGTTGAACTCAAAGCAAAATCACCAGCAGAGAAATTGAGCATGTCTGAATAGTGTTTATCCTCTACCAACCTAAAAGCCATTGCAACTTTTTCTATCTGTTCTTTCTAAGAACAAATCTCTTCTACTTTTGCCTTCTCTGTGTGATCCACCATTTTGTTACACATCTGCTTTTAGGACCAAGACACCACATTAGTGGTACTGCAACTTATAATCTCCAGCCCTAATTTATGAGCTCCTAAAATACGGAATTTCATCTGCCAGTAAATCTGTCAAGTCCCTCTATATCATGCTACTTACACTGCATACATACCACGTCTTCATCCTAGAAAGAAGCCTGGGTTCTTCATTAAGGACTAAATCAAAAGAACTGCCAACAGCCAGACTGACAGGAGAGCTGAAATTTCATTTTTATCTGAAATGACACACTAAACCAGTGAACTGTTGATAAAAGCTTTATTTTTTTCAATGGAAAGCAGGTAAACTCAAAAAATAATTTAGTCAGTAAGCAGTTTTTCTGTAAGTATCAGCAAACAGTTTACTTCTTTTTAAAAGGGCTATACAAATATTAATTTAAAAAGATGTTAATTCAAAGCCATCAAAAGGGAGGAAATGACCTTTGCTTTGTTTCACATGAATCCCATCTGGGCTTTACTATTTTTCTGTGACAAATACGGATATAGGTTACCAATACAAAACCAGGAACAGCTCTCTGAGCAACAAATTCCTCCTTTCTTCGGAAGTTGATTGTGTAGAGATGCTAATGGAGAGCAACTGCTGCAAAAATCTTTGTTTTTAAAAAAAAGTCTTCTGGCTGTTGACCTTCATGCCCCAACATCAGAGGCTGTAGCTGGGTATCTGTAGCAATACAGTTTGTTGTCTGCTCCTCCACTCAGTAACAACTGATGAGAAAAACAAACTGATTAATATCAGAACTAAGCAAAATAACTATACAAAAGTTAAGTACTCACTTTTTCTTTACTTTATAAAAAGTAGTAGCGAATAATGAAATGTTAATGCATGACTAAAACCTAGAACCAAAGTGCAGAAGCAACTTTGTCTCTTACTCCTCTTAAAGTTGTGAAGTGAAACTTGTGTAGGAAAGTTACCAAAGCTTTTCCTGACTTTTACAGTGAACAGGAGCCACACTGAGCATCTTGGAACATTCACAGAATGGGGTTTTTTGGTAATTTTAATATGTGTCTATCACTACAGAAGCAGAACAGCTTGCTATAAAGGATTACACAGTTTCCCCCATCTACAGGTACTGCCACACCCTAGCTTTACTTCATGCTGCTGGCTTTAGTCCCAGTGGCAGAAGACTACCTTGAACATGTGCTTTCTGAGTAAGGTGCAGTGCTGTTCTCATCTCTCCTTGTCTGGAATATTACTGTAGTGCTCAGTTAAAGCCACAGAGCTTCTGCTCCCACCATTCCCCTTTGCAGAGTGTGGGGACATGCTGCAGTGCCTGTGACACCACTACCCAGACATCAAAGATCAAACACAGCAAAACTACAACTCTCTGTTCTCTTCTAGCTTTAAGTATAAGGAACTAACAGCCCATGACTGCTTTTAGCTCTCTTCCTAAACACCATGTGTATAAATCAAGTAACTTGCTCTTCAGATTCTTACCCCTGCTTCTGTCCAGTCCACACACAAAACCTTGTCTTCGTGAGCAGCCAAGTCATACAGAGGAGCTTTGCAACTAGTGAAAAACAGGTTTGAAGTTATGTGAGCAATCACAGACAACTGGTCCCAGGGAGAAATGCTATTCCAAGGCTATCAAACAGATGTGATCAAGCAGTTACAAACACTTTGAGAAAGTTCAGACATGAACCATCTGTGATGCTTCCTCTGCTTTCCCCAGAGCCAACCACATTAGTGTTATCCTATATCCCCAAAGAGAAAAGCAGCAACATTTTTCATATGCTTGTAAACAACTTCAAGACTGAAATTCAATCAGTTGTTAGGAAGAATTTATTATAGTTTTCTCCTTCCATGTATAGAAGCATGTTTTCCAGCCCTGTGGTAGACTACAAGTATTTTTCTCCCTTCTATTATATGGCTGACTTCCAAAACCTAGGAGGTTGTCACAAATGCCACAGGTGTTGTTACTGCATGTCTCTGACTGGCTTTGCTATTTCATGAGAGGTAGCTCACCCTGTAAGCTTACATGCCTTTGAGCAGCAACAAACACAGGTTTATTTTACCTCCTTGTGTCCCAAAGCTTCACGATGTTGTCCAGAGAACCAGAGATCAGCTGATGCTCGTGGGTAGGTGACCACTTCACAGATGTCACCCAGCCTGTGTGAGAAGTCAGAGACAGGAGAACCAAGGAGCCGTCTGAATAGAAAGAGGAGAAAACAGACATCAGCAGATGCTGAAACCAGCACTTTAAAGATGTGTACAAAATCTGGTGCGAGTGCAGTTCAAGGTAAGCCACACAAGCTCCCAGGAAGGAAAAAATCCAAAGAAACAAGCCAAACCCCTTAAAACATATTTTCTTGCCACTAAACTTCCTTTTCAAAGATTTTTTTTCTTTAAAGCAAACCAGAAAAAATTGCCTTTATTAACAACAAGTAATATGCTAGTCAACTTTGGATTAGATTTACAGAAGCTAAACAAGTAAATGTTATTTAATAATTGTGGCCTTCCAGCACAAAGGCTACAAAAAAGATGTGTTCAAGGCCAGGCTAGGTGGGGCTCTGAGCAATCTGCTCTGGTAGAGAGTCCCTGCCCAGGATGGGAGGGTTGGAACTAGATGATCTTTAAGGTCCCTTCCAACCCAGACCATTCCATGAAATGTATCTGTGAAAATAAATCTGCTATGCTCAGTCATGATATCTGTAATTCCATCTGTTTATGAAATACAGTACCATGTCCAAGCAACTACTGTTTAATGATTATCAGACCAGCCTCAGTCTGAACCTTAAAAAAAAAAAAAAATCCATTCTGCAACTGCACAGTTGAACATTCACTAGTAAGTTTAAAAAAAAAAATAATAATTTCTGAATTATCAGTTAAGGAATTAAAACAAGTCTTGCACCAGAATACAGAAAATAGATATAAGTATTGTATTCAATAAAAGCCCCCAAATGGCTGGTTTCAAGTGGAGGGGCCAGAAAAGTTTGTGAAATGTCTCTTAACAGGACAAGGTTCTGATTTTGAAGAACATCTTTGAAACTGCATGTTTAAGCTCACCTTTGCTGCGAGGATCCCATAGTCTGATATGTCTGTCAGTGCTCCCTGATGCAAGACGTCGACACAGGGGTGAGTAGGAGACAGAATTAAACACTTTGTTTCCTGTCTGTCAATAAAGAAAATAATAACTTTTAAACAGGAGCTACTATTTTCACAGTTTTTTCTTTTTCTCTGAGCTGGACTTCAGCTGAACCTACAGCTGAAGTCTAATGATCTCACCAAAGTTGATTTAAGATCTCCAGTCTCAGCATCCCAGAGTTTAATGGTGTGGTCCCATGATGCGCTGCAAACTTCCTCAGCATCTGACCACAGCACAGAGGAGATGGCTTCTGTGTGGCCAGACAGGGTTGCCAGGGGAGTCTAGAATTTAATGGCGACAAATTTGAGTAAGTTATCAAAACAAAAGCTATTATTTCAACAAATAAAGAAGTCTGATTATCCTGAGACGTACCAGCAGGAGTTTCAAAGTCACCTTTAGTAAAGAGAAATTGTCTGTTGTGGCTATACTTCTAAAGAAAAATCCTGGACCACCCCAGATCTCATCTTACCCTTGTTAGTCCCAGCTGTTCAGTTTTCTGCTTTTTCCGTGGTCTGTTAGCTGCTTCTTCCATTTCATCCTCTTCATCTGTAGGTACTGGGACAGAAGACAGGCAGAATTGAGCTACAGGTTTTTGAATTCCATCTCCATGTAAGTAATTAAGCAAATCCCTACGTTTATGGTGCCTACAGCCATCATGCAGGTGATAACAAGATCTGAAATTGTGTAATTAACCTAACCAGTAATTCAGCATGGTGATGTATAGCTTTACAAACTTACATCTTACCTGCAGACCAGATCTTTAACATCTTATCCCAGGACCCACTGCAAAACTGTATGAACAGAAACATTTTGTTAAATGTTGATCCACACAGACCTTGAAGAGACCTGCTTGAAAAATAACCAATGGGTTCTAACAGATAAATAACAGTGCTGGGCTCCTAAAATCCTCCCAAAAATGTTTGGTATACATCAAATTATTATTTTTACTTCCTTTGTAGGAAAAATATCTACAAAATACCTATTTTCTTCAGCACCAAAAACTTTTACTTTAGCCTATCTGATATTGAGTCAATCTGGAAGCAATGACTTCACCTTTGGTGGGAGTGCTCGTAACTGCTGAATTCCTTGGTGAAGGGAAAGAACCTATTTGCCACCTACTTTTTCCAAGAAATTTATTTTCCCACCAAAACCACTAAAAAAATCTAGTTCAAATTTGAAAAAAGGTCATTATAGCACAAAATTCTCATGCATTTAAAGTCAAGTACACTTTAAAATTTAGCTTGTTTTCTAAACTAAATGATTTTGTGATTCCATGGCTTAGCATTGATGTAACACTCCTAATTCTCAATAACCACCACTTATAACAAGACTGAAAAAATTATCACTGTGCCATAAAATCGTGATGATGAATACCCATACAAGGACAAAACTAGGATTTTTGAGGTGCAGGCTGCCAAATCCCAAAACACAAAGGTTTCTTTCCAGAAGTCACTCACTTTGGTTCTTGTACAATCAACAGCCACAGACTCGACACTGCCAGCGTGTCCCCTGCAGCAGTGAAGGGCTTTCACTTTGTTCTTCTCCACATTCCACTCCCAGAGCAGAACAGTTTGGTCCATGGAAGCACTGAGTAACAGGCATGATAAACTATCTGAGGAAGAAAAAAAGTTACATTCACACCCAACCCAGCTTTCCAAAGTCTTTATAAATAGCTATTCTAATCCTAGGAAAAACAGCAGATAGACAGAAAATCATATGTGGTACAGTTTACATCATGTTACTCTGCAAGTACAACTAACTACATATACACCAGTATTTGCTAATGGAGACTGCAAGGTGGATAAACAACAGTCAAATTAACTACATTTGTTTTTGGCAAAGGACTATTTTATGCACACCATGGCTTCATTTTTTACACCACTGACAGAGACTGAAATAATTACATTTAGATAATTGAATATTCATAGTTAAGAAATGCTAATGTTTCTCCCCCAGTAAAGCAAACTACTACTCTTCGCCTGCTACGTGTACTGACCTTGCTTCACCCATGCCACATCCTTCACTACTTCTGTGTGCCCAGCTATTGTCATGATGGGTTTTCCTTCCACAGACCAGATCCGAGCAGTCTGATCGTAGCAGCCAGTCAATATCCTACATGGTACAGCATTGGAAACAACGTTGGCTTTAAGACCAAAAAATGTTTTTATGAAATAAAGCCTCAACTTAGAAAACTATTAGCACAATAACTGGTTTAAAAGAAATAGCCTGAAAGAGGAGAAAAATATATTTTTGCTACGGAGCAAAGCTCCATTAAAGCCTTGCAACTGGGAGGCCAAGAGTACAGGCTAGAAAGACAAGCAGTGGGACTACTGCATGTCCTGGTCTATGGGATTTAAGATCCCTTAGATAATTTACACAATTTGAAACTTAATTTGTTAGTTTTAGTGTGTTGCCAGAGGTTCTCAAAGCATTTTCAAATCCCTGTTTAAAATATGAATATCACCTAACTGATTGGAAAATCAATGCGAAAATAGCGTAGAAAAAGGCCTCCAATTATGTTTCTTTGGTTTTTTTTCAGGAAAAATACCTGCAGAAAGGTATGCTATTGTCTTTGTTGCTAATGGATGTCACATTGGAAGTCAAGGGTTTAAGCAAAAAAAAGCAATGAGGAAAACTTGCTTTCCTCTAAGAAAAAGGATACTAAACAGCATTTGTTTCATTCATTTGTATAAGCAGTATCTCAAATTCAGTGTCTCTAGCAGTTTTCTACCTGTGTTAAAGTCACTGTCATTAGTGACAATTAAAAAAAAAAGAAAAATAAAGGTAGGGGGGAACCCACCCAAGGGCTTATTAAAGAGAGACTACTGCTCTATTTGATACCATGGAGGAACATGAATAAGCAAGACAAAACTTAGAACTGGCTTAGTGTGGTACCATTCTTCAGTGGCTTGAACAGAACTGATCCAGTCGTCATGGAAGATGCATTCCTCTGGCTGAGGGGCCATGTATTTCTCCACATACTCTATTTCCACCACTTCTTCCTGAGCTCACAGACAAAATACTTATTTAGTGATGTAGAGTGGTTTTGGTTTTTTTCAATCACCAGTAATGTGGCACAAATACACAAGTTTATCGAGCAAAGGTCTTGGTATACAAGTCCTTCACCACATCAGTAGAACTGAAGACTTTAGAAAAAAAGTGTGAATTACATTGCTTTCCATATTTTTTATCAAATTACTACTAATAGCATGCTGGAAACAAAAGAAAGTTATTTTACTCCTCTTACATTCCTTTTCTATATTTACTAAACAAAATACAAATACAAAAACAGTGTCTAAAACACTTTGCAACATTTTCTAGAGGTAATATTAAACATCCCTATTATTTCCCCCCCACAAGAGACAAACATTTATTAATGATGAACTGAATAAGAGGTGAATTTCCCCTCTGAACTGTACATGGACAACAGATTGGATAACATTCCTTACACTGCTCTGTCTGTAGTCTCTAAGCACTGCAGTTCATAATGGATTTAAAAATGTAGGGAATTCTCATGGGAAGGTCAGAAAAGAAATGAAATTGGGCAAGAAAATCTACCTAGCTGACAGTGTAGTATTTAAATCAGATTGAAGTAAACTGGCTAAGTCACTTCTACTGTCCAAGAAGGGGAGACACTCGGTATGACTTACTGTGGAAATATTTTCCATTTCCATGTGTGTGACCAGCGGCAACCGCAAGAACTGGCCATTGATAAGGAAGTCAAATTCCACATACTTGTGATCCTCTGAAACAAATTGGAAAAAATCAATGTTCAGGTGTCACTATATATTTGATAGCATCAAGAATGGCATCACTGACTTGCTCATGAAAATGGGGCCAGGAAGAGCTTAAAAAAGACCCAAACATAAACAACCCCCCAAAACCAAACCAAAACTCCAGAACAAATGACAACAAGAACAAAAACCCAACAAATTAATTTCTTCTTCCCGTTTTAAGTGGGCAACCCATTACTTCAACAGGGTTATTTAAGTTAAGAGGAAGGAAAATTTGCTGTTGGGGTTCAAAGAGTTGTTTGCCTCTTATTGTAATTTCTCTGTAGCTATGTGTGATCAGATCCCAGCAGTACTTCCTGACTATTCTGTATGGTTCTTGCCACTTGTTACCATCAGCTAGAGCCCTGCATTTGTGGCAGCAGCAGGAAAATTCTAAGGACTTTTAGTTCGTATTTCTCCCTTTGTAATGGCATACATGCCAAAGGCTCTGCATTTCGGCAGAAGCACTACACTGTGCGCTAGTTTTCTGCTCAAGATTGTTCGTAATGTCATGGGTCAAAAGCACCTTGCAGAAGGCTCAAGAAGCAGGGTATAATACCACTGACCCAGTTTCTTACAGAAAATGGGTTTTTCCAACAACATTGGACAAGTGTCTTTCCCCAATAAGCTTTCTTGTCAGCCGGCCCATTTCAGCACTGACAGAATAGCTGAGGTTTTTTTAAAGGCTGTTACAAAAACCAAACCTCTGGTTTCATGAGTTCTTGTGCCACGTTTTGGACAACACTTCCATTCCCATCCGCGGCAGCCTGGCCGGTGGCGCCGGGCACACGCGGTATGCCATCCTTCGGTCCCTTTCTCGTGGGGACGCACAGCAGCCCCGGTGCCCGCAGCCGGGTGTCAGACCCAGTCCAGCAGCGCCTCGCTGCACGCAGCCAGGCCGAAGCGGCGGGGCAGGACCGGCCCGGGCTGTGACAGCCCCGCGGGGCCGGGCCCGGCCTGGGCACACGAGGGCTGCGGGCTCCGGGGCCGCCCCGCCGCGGCACCTACCGTGCGCTGCCGCCAGCAGCTTGTTGATGAGCTGGCTGAGGTCGGCGGTCTCGGAGGTCGCGGGCACCGAGAAGGGCACATCCTCCACGGCGAACCTGCGGGCATAGCGCTCCGTTACCGCCTCTGCCGTCACCCGCTCCCGGACCCACCCCCGGCCCGGCAGGGGAAAGCCGCTCACCTGCGGTTCTCGGTGCGGAACCGCGCCGTGAGCTGCGCCATCGCCGCTGTCGCCGATCCCGGCGCTGAGCACGTGTCGCGGCGCGCCCCGGCCGAGCCCCCCGCGGGACTGCGCACGGCCCGCCTGCCGCGCGCCCGCCGCGCTCCCGAGAGGCCGCGCGCCGCCGCCTTCCCGGCGCCCCCCGCGCGCCCCCGCCCCGCTCCGCGCTGAGGGCGGGCGCGCGTGCGCGGAGCGGAGGCGCGCATGGCGGAGGGGCTGCGGGAGCCGAGCCCAGGTGGAGTAACGCGCCTCCGGCATCTGCCCCCCGGGCCGCCGCGACGGGGCCCCGGCCGGCGCCTTCCGCCGGCCCCGCCGCGGGGCTGTGGTGCCGAGGGGCGCGGCGGGCGCGGGCTGAGGCGCCTTCCGCGCTCCTGAGGGCTGCGGCGCGGGGGGCGCGGTGCGGGTCCCTGCAGGTGCGGGAGCGGCTCCCGTGGCCGCGCTGTGCCGGGCCGGGCAGCGCCCCGTGTGGCACCCGGGGTCTCTGGAGTGGTGGTCTCCGCTTAGAGCCACTCGGGTTGTGTTTCTCTGCATGTCAAGCGACACACCCACAATAAACTGCCTACTAGAAGTAATAAACCCAACGCGCGGTGGACTTTGAAAGAAGCTCCAAGTGAGTTTGGTGCTTTGGGAGAAGGCTGCTTGTGTGAGGACATGATGTGTGCTTGCGTTGTGCGTAAATTTTTTCCCCCCACCTTTTTGACGGTCCATGGTGGCCTCTGTGGAGCAGCTGGGGTTTCGTGGAGTGGACTCCGGTTTTGGTGGCTCCCTTGTTGACGGATGTTGAGTGTTTGCTGTTTCGTGAGACTCTGAAATCTCATCTATATCTTAAGCATACTTCAAAGGCCTAACGTTGTTTGTCAGCGGAATTGACACAGGTGCATTTTCCAGTTATTGGTGTTGTCTACAGAAAACTGACTTGAGAAACTTTTTAAGTGTGAGTCCCCAGATCTTCTCTGTATTCTTAACAGCATCTGCCTCCTCTTCCATGATAGAGATAATGCTAAATCTCAAGCCTGGCACAAGTGGGCAAAGCTAAATGTAACTTCTTTACTGGGGAGTATCGCTATGCTCTAATTTCCTCCCTGGTATGTTTTGCTGTAATTCATGCCCTTGTGAATTTGTGGCACTCTGAATGGTTGTGGAGAAATGCCCTCAGAGGGAGCTTTTCCAGACACCGTGTTTGGGTTGCTGTAAGCTGTGCAGTTATCTGAAGTCTTCTTATAACATCTCTGCAACATTTTGCAGAAAATCCAAAAGAGATTGGTCATGAAGCATTTGTGTGTACTTTCGGTTAACACCTGCATACAGTGGTCATGGTGATTATCATGTTTGCCTGTGCTAGCAGTTTCTGGGGCTGCTCGCTCTCTTTGTAGAGGCGACCCAAGGACAGCAGTGGCCCTAGATTTCCCTTTGTTTGGGAAAAGTGCTTCCCAAATGGAAGCAGGGTGAAGGAAATAGACCTGTGGTGTTAGAATACACTAACTCACGTGTTGGAGATGGCCCCACAGTTCTGGACTCGGGAAGCAGCCTCTAAAGTGGTGGAGGTGGCATTGTGTTAAGGCTAAAACTGAGGCATAGGGAACTGCCTGTGTGCTTTGGGGATGCAGCTCTTATTCCCACTGTATAGTAACATTAAACTTCCACATTTCTCCTTCAGCTGGCTGTTAGAAGTGTGATACAGTGCTGTTACAGTGGGAATTCTTGTGGTGCTCACTTAATGCTGATGACAAGATAGCTGTATGTATGCATAAATGTACAGGATTTACCTTTGCTGTTTGGGAAATTGGTCAGCAATATTTATACAACTATAAGATCTATTAGCTGTGTATGTACTTGTACACCTCTGTAGAAGTATATTTCTTTTAGACAAAAAATAATAATCTTTGTTTGTGGTTGCACACAAACACTTAGGTTAATGAAACCTGGATGGTTAAACCATGAAGTTGATTTTCCAGGTGATGCGTGTGCCAGTGGTTTGCTTGGGTTACAACAGTGATTAGGCAAAATTGTACCACGGGGATTATTTTAAACACAAGTATTAAACTTCAGGTGTTTCTGGGCTGTTTATGAAAGGAAGCTGGGTAAATATCACTGTGTATTTACCTTACTGCTGGATATTTTTTCCCTGAGCATTGTTATTAACTATTGTTAGAGAATGTTGGGCTGCCTGGGTCATTGGTCTGTCCCCATAGAGCTGTCCTTGTGTTCTGTTGTTGGGTTGCAGCATGCTCAGAATACGTGTCATCAGTATCTGGAACAAACTCAGTTTATCTCAAAGAACTGAATGTGCTGCTTTCGCAAAACTGCCGTCTCTTTTTTACATCTTTGAGCTGAGGAAATGGTTGAGTGATGATGAAATCTAGTTTTCTGGGTTTGGTGTTTTTTTTTTCATTTGCTGCTAAGATGCTTCAAACATTGTAAATTAAACATCTTATAATTGTTCTCAGATCCAAAGCACAAAAATATTTGGTAAACATGAGGTAACTTCATTTGGAACTTGGTCTGGAGTGTCATCACTTGAAAATTGAATGGAAAAATAAATCTGCTTTAGATTAAAGTATTAATATATTGAGCATATGAGCAGCTTAACTTCTCAATGTTGTTTGTATCAGCAGGATGCTTTATTCAGCTTCAAAAGCCAAGGAGGTGTGGATTTACTTTGCTTGTGTCCTTTATACCTTTGCAAAGCAGAATAAACCTGTGCTTTTAAGAGTTGTACAGTTCTTTTGAAGTTACTCTCTGACCTGTTGCAGTCTCCTTACAAAAGCTGTAAACAGTTGAAATACCACAGCCAAGAAGGTCCATCTTGAGGAATTTACTTGCGTGGTGTGATGAAGAAGATACAGCTGGTAGGAGTCATGTGCTAATATAATGCAGCCTGCCTTTAAAATAAATACTGAAGGGAAAAATCATGACCCCCTCCTCTCCCTCCTTAACCCAAACTACAGGAGTTCAGTTTTCTATTCAGTTGGGTATGTTATGTGTGTATTCTTATGTATGTATACTCTTCCTAGGTAGAGGACAAGTTAATTTTCATTTTGTCCTGTTGCTTGTGAGTATTTGGGAGTGGTCACTGCTTTAAAGGGTGTGCTGTGTGCGAGAGAGCATTGTCCTGTGGATGTGGCAATTCACTGTCCAATATTACCTGTCTGTTTGAAGGTTGTAATCAGCACCTGAATATCTTGAAGTTTTCTTTGGCTAGGAGGGAGATCTCTGAAGTGCTGGGAGCTCTGTCTTTTTGTCTTTCACCACATGATTGTAATGCCAAATTTTGTTTTACATATCTGATAGTTTTTTTCTACCCAAAGCATACCACTATAGACTAACAATAGTAATTTTATTTCATGTATATGCTGCCTTATAAGCCTTTAAAAGAAATTGATGTACTGCAAGATGTCTGCATGATAGTTGCATAATGTGAATTCTGTCTGGTGATTATGGAAGAAGGTGACTAATGTATTTATAAAGCACTGCTGGCATGTGCTTAAATATCAAGTGTTCTCTAGATGTGTGTGGTTGTTAGTTCAATGCTTTTGGACATATTCAGATGAAAATGGTGGGAGGGTGTATGTGTGTTTTGAATCTGTGTATGCAGTGACAAATCAAGCAAATTGTCTCATATAAAAGGCTAAGCTGTACTGGAGCAACACACTGAAATTTTTCTGCAGTGAGTAATGAACTGATAAGGAGGCAAGGGTTTCCTGAGAACTTTGCTGTTATCTTGCAACAGCATTAGAACTTGTAGCAATAAATTTGTAAGACCTAAAGACAACACCTGCTGCAATCTCCTGGCAAGAGGCTAAAATGAACTTTTATAACCTTTTCAGGTCACCTTGTAATGGAAGAAAGTGGAGCTGACCATGATACTGCTATGGAAGGATCTGACGTTTTGTTCATAGGCAGCTGTAATGGTACAGGAGAGTCAGAAACAAATGATCAGGTTTTTCAGGTGAAGTGTGAATGCTTTGTCCTTGTAGATGCTTCCTTTACATCCACTCTGATGGGTTCAAAATATGCTGTTTCATCAATGCAGGTTTTTTTCTTGCCTTTAGAGTAATACATCGTGTATTTTAGGAATGTACAGTAATTTCACACTTATAAGGAGCACCGGAGTATAAGGTACACTTCCGGGTTGCCGGAAGGTCCCTCTAATTTGTCCATATATAAGACGCACTGGCATATAAGGTGCACCTTTTTTTTGAAGTGAGGATCCGTGTGCAACAAAGTAACAAGTTAGTAACAGAATTGCGAGATCACGGGGTTTGCTGTCACGTGCACAATTTGCAAACAGTTTTCACAGACTGGCGAAGCCTTGAAATGCAGCCCCAGGTGCCCTCCCCGTGCCATGGGCCCCAGCACTCCTGCCCCCAGTGCCGGCTGCCGTGGCTCCCTGCCCGCTCGGTAACGGCAGCGGCTCCCCGCCCGGCTCGCACTTCCAGGTTGGCAATTCTCCGGAATTTGTCCATACGTAAGGCACCCCGGGTTAGGCTTGAAACTTCAGTCAAAAGGTGCGCCTTACATGCGTTAATTTACTGTACTTTCTTCCTTTGGATTCCTGTGCCATTCAGTTCTGAACTGAATGACAACCTTCAGTAATGATGTCCTTCTTCAGTGCCGAAGAAATATATATTTTATTTTGTTAACCCTTTAAAAAAAAGAATACTTTATGACATGCGTTGGAGTAGGAGAAGTTCAGAACATGTGAAAATCAGGTTGCATTGTTTAGTGACCAAATGTGACAGAGTCCAGGGACACAGGAAATCTGTGTATTTATTAGGTGAGAGGAGTCTTACATGTATTTTTTAACAGATATGTCCAAATCTTATTTGGGGAGATTTCTGTGCATGAATGCTCTTTTGCAGAATGTTCTTCTAGCATAAAATGTCATTCAGGTAGTGATTTATTTGTATGCTACTGGTCTCTGCACAGTGTCTTTAACACAGCAGGTGCCATTTGTTTGTTGCTGCTTTTCTGCTGTAGTTCACAGTAGACAGTTTCAGAAGACGTATACCTGCAGTATTTTTTTATGAGGTTGTTTAGATAATTCTGACTTTTATATAAAATTTAAAAACATTTTTCCTCATTCTTTGATTTGTAGTGTATTAGTTTTTGTCACAAAAACATAAGAGTTGCTTGTGCAGTTGCTGCAAGAGATAAAAACAAAATGCAGCCCTTCTTTTATTGGCCAAATGACAGCTTGACATGTTATTGCACACAAGGACTGCCTATATTTCCATTATTTTTACGTGTTTAATGTTTGTGTTCTCAGAGTTTTCAACAATTATTTGTGCCTATGCACTTAAATTTAATGAAAATCGGATGTAGTCTTAAGACTTCAGTTCTGCAACTGATGAAGATACACTCTAATTTTTTAAGTTTTTGAAAATCTGATTCTTGG
This sequence comes from Sialia sialis, assembly GCA_009812075.1. Classification (NCBI taxonomy): domain Eukaryota; kingdom Metazoa; phylum Chordata; class Aves; order Passeriformes; family Turdidae; genus Sialia; species Sialia sialis. Next base: position 6,696,957 of record VRYO01002782.1, read on the forward strand.
CCTTGAATTAGAGGCTGTGTTGCTTCTGTTTCTTCTGAGAAAAACAATTTTTAAAGTATGTAGAGATTTTTTCCTTCATAGCTAAATGCATGTATAGAAAGGCCAGGTGGAATAGTATCTAGGTTTTTTTCTGAAGTCAAAGCAAGTTGGTGAATATTTTACAGTTTTGTTTTTGGTGTAAGTCTTCTCAGTTTCTGGGCAGACTTGGGATGTTTTTAAGTGGCAAGTGGTTTTGGAGAGCAGATTTTAAGCAGAAGGGATTTTCTTTTGCCTTAGTAGAGAGACTTTGTTCTAGGAAGCAGGAATGTGACTATTTTTCAGCATGGAAATAGCAAACAAAAGTAGAACTGCTAGTGTTAGCCTCTTGATCCAGAGGGATAAGAGCTCTTCTGAGTATACAGTATAGCATACTGGTTTTAAATGTTCTTTTCTCTTTCTTGTTGTTTTTCTTCGTAGAAGTTGCTACTCAAAGGACATTTTACTATTTTTCCTCTGTGAAAGCAACTAACGTGCATGGATTCCAGGGATCCATTGTTTGGCCAGAGTGACTCTTCCCCAGCCCTGCCCATCACAGTGTCCCTCTCGGACAGTCCTCCAGCACGGGCTGTGCCGGCGCGGCTGCCTCAGGCACGGTCCCACTCTGCAGAGGAATTGCACCTGGCAGAGCAGCCCAGGCAGCCGCTGTGCGAGCTGCAGCCCCTGGGAGGGCCCAGTGCACCCATGGTGAGTGTGTCGGCATGCGGGGCTGTGGCTGTGTTCGCAGGTGAGGGAGCTCTTTGGTGAACTCTCTTATGTGGTGGTTTGATGTAGCAACAGCTGATTCAGACTTTATCTGTAGCAACAAGGTGGAGCTTTTCAGTGGTACAGTTCATGCTCCAGGTGCCCTTCTTCAGGTAGGCAAATCCTGTCTGCAGCCATTACTAATTTTATTAAACAATAACTGATGTATTTTGTTAGCATCAAGCCTGGATGCTGTAGTGTGATAAGATCTTGTATTTCTATTGCTGCTACTTTCTCTACATTCCCTGGATAAGTCTGTGTTTTTTGGGTGGAATCAGAACATTAGCAGTAAGCTAAGTCATTATGTCTTGCCTTTCCCCCAGCCCTCAATTAATTTTCTTAAAATGCTGCTCTATAATTTATAGCATCTATTTTGTAAAAAAGGTAACTCTCTCACCCAAAGTCCTTTGTAATTATGGGTAAATACAGCATAAGGTGATGTTCAAGTTTTTCAGAATCCCAGGTGATTTAATTTGTACTGGCTTTTTAAGCCCTGGAGATTTTCTTCTCTCTGCTTTTGCATGAGGTGCTGCCCATAGAGGTCAGTTTCTTAGAAGTAAAGGTCACAATTTTTATGTTACTATTAGTTCTGCTAGTCCCTTAATGAAGTTACGGTGAATCCAACCATGAATGGCTTTCAGGTGTTTGATAGCTTTAATAACAAGAGTTGTCAGTTTCAAATAAATGTGTCACTCATTGTAGAATCAGGTCAAGTTTTTTCTTTCCTTAGTTAAAGGCCTATTTTAAAAGGGGAAAGTAATTTTAAGAAATTGGCAATAAAGAGACAATTTTCTTATTATGTAAAGTCAAGTAAACAGACAGGCCCTAGCTCTAAGCAAAATATTTCCAGTTCTGGTAATGATCAAATCCATTTGTGCTGCATGACCACCATACAAACTAGAGCCACTTGTGCTTCTGTGTGACTGCCTTACAGATGATTGTTGCCAGCCAGTCAGAAAATGGACAGGTGCTGCATGTCATTCCTTCTGCCCAGCCAGGAGTGACCCAAGTGATTATCCCTCCAGGTCAGCTTCTGGATGTGACCAGCACGCAGGGTGAGTTTAACCTGTGGGACTTGAGGCTCCTGTGACTAATCTCATCCTCCATTTTTTAAGCACCTTGTTTCCTCTCCTTAGTCAGTTATAAGACAAAACATGCACTGAATCTTTCTGATTGTGAATCTGGTGCCTCACATACCACATTTTCTGTTGGGCAAAAGCCTTATGAAAGCTTATGAGAGCTATTATGCCCCCTTTCTGAACAGTATGTGACAGGTAGATTGACATACTTAGCACAGAATTGTTTCTTGCCTTATTCACCTTTAATAAGGATATCAGCTGTACTATCAGCTTCAAATTTTCAGTATTTGTTTACTTCATTGTGAATGAAGTAGTTAATTTCTGTAGTGCAGACAGACCAGAAGAACATTAAATCTTCTGTTCCGGAGATCACTGGGGATGATGAATCTTCTGTGAAGCCAGGAATGAATCACTTATGTAGAAATTCAGTTCCCAGTCAAGGAGAATGAGATGGAACTTTCCATTCATTGGCATGTGTTAGTTGTCACATTTTAAGCATGTGCTGAGATACACAGCTAGAAGCACAAATTTAAAGGTTTTCTCTAGAAAATGGACATACTGAAATCTGAAACTATTGATTATTTATCTGCAATCCTTGCTGGATGGCAAAACACTGTGTACTAGTTTGCATTCACAGAGTGAGGCTTAGAACGAGGTGGTCATATTTTGTTAAACACTCAAATGTTTTTTAAACTGTTTTTTAAATTCTCTCTATAAAATTCTCAAGATTTGAGCGCCATTTAAGCGTTCCTGTGGAATGATAGGTCAGAGAAGAATAAAGTCTTGGTGCTGGGTGGATAGAAGATTTGGGATTCAAGTCATGGTCTAGCACTTCTCACTTAGGGTTGCAATATGGCTTCCTGACCTTGCATTGAAAAACGTATTCCTACCCTAATGCTCAAGCTTCCCCCCCTCTCCAGCTTTAGCAGGGGTAAAAGCAGGTTTGGATGCAGCAGAGTCTGTCATTACTTTAAAGCCGACTAAGAGCCTTTATTTACAAAATAATTTCTTGTACTCTTTGTAAGCACTAAGTTAAAATACTAAGTAGTAGTTTTGCATTTCCATTTTTGATTCAACATGAGGCTTGGTGTCATATTATTTGAATACATGTTCTACAGCAGTGTTACAGGCGTAATTTATGGGGTTTCTGATTTGTTTTGGTTTTTTTCAAGAGACTCCTATGTAAAAGACTTTGTAGTGATTTGGTCTTTAAATGACAGCTGGGGAGACTTGTCAGCGGTTTACTGTGGAGGTGAAAAAGGAAGGAGAATGGCCTGTCAGCTCCTGAGTTCCACTTGTCTGCACATGGTAGTAATGCATGGAATGGTGCAGACTTCAGAGTAACCTGCGCTACTGCCTGTGGTGCCTTAAGGGCACATCTCTGTAGGAGGAACCAGTGCTCTGAGCCAGAGTGGTGTTAATCCCAGTGCATACTTATGAATCTTCTTATGGAGCTTTGTGTGGGATCCATTTCTGTACTGTGTCAATAGCTTACCACTCTCCCTGGATGAGGAAAAGAAGCTTTCATAACTGAAGGGCAAAAATCCCTCATCTAAAGAGACCTGTTGTGTTTATGTTGAGACCAAAATATTGAATGTCTGCTTTCACAGTTTTCCATTATGTTTTTGTTTAACTGTACGCACAGACTTCAATGTAAGAGCAATTTTTGGCTTGTGGATTTCTCCCTATTACCAAGAAAGGCTAAAACATTTGTTCTAACAGCATGTCAGATTCAATTACAAGAGGCCTGTTTTTCTTGTTTAAGTGTTCTTTTCTAAGTACAAAGCAGCATCATTACCTCATTTTTTTCTTGTTTTAAAAGCAACCAGTATGTGACTTGCAGCTGAACAAAATACTTTTGCAATCTTATATGGATTCCTGGAAGCAGAGTAATTTGCAAGTTGTTCTGATTATTTGCCTTGTTGTAGAAGGATTCATAAGCAGTAGCACAATTACCAAAGTCTTTAAATATAAGCAGCCTTATCAAGTGTCTCTTTGTATGTGTGCCAGGAGTTTGAGCACTGATTAAGAGCTATTAGACTATCATCTATAAAACTTCTTTCCTATGTCAAAAGGCTTGCTTTAACAGCACAAACAACACAAAGTTTAATCATAGCTTGTTTTTCCCCATTCTGCATTCAGTTATTAACCAAGAAGCTGCTGATTTTTTTGTAAAGATATTTCAGAAGAGAAGTGTGGTGATGGGAACCTGCAGACTGTGGTGGTGGCTTCTATAGCAGACAGTGGAAGCAGTTATATTCTACATCCACAGGCATCTCTCACTATACCGAAAAAAACAAGCACCAGGTATGTCAGGGGTTAAAGGGATGAACAGTCACTTTGATCCATTGTTAGCACTGCCTTTTTTTCATACAGTTTGTTTTTGCAGTGGTTATCACAAAATTACTATGGAACAGAGGTTATGAACCCACAGTGTATTGAACACTTGGAGGACTTGAATGTAGAAACCAGTGGGGTTTTTAAATACCTTTATTCACTGTAAATTATTTTAACAATTAAAAAGATTATGAAGAAAATTAAGCACAGGTTTTTAAGGCACGTTGATACAATATCCATAGTTTGATCATATGCTCTGGGGTTACACATAAAGACTGATTTGATCTTACCTGTAGTTTAGATTAAGTTGTTGCTTTTCTGAATGTCTGTATAGACTGTATTTTTTTTTCAGGGTAGTGGAAGATTCTTTTCCCATCCCTCTTCAGCCATTGCCACTAAATACACCTGCATGGGCGCGCCGGCTCAGGAACTGTGAGGTGGGCCGCAAAGAATTCTGACTTAATGTTTTATCATCCAGCTCTGAGATGGTGTTCCTCTTCCTTGAAAGGAGTAATTCATAGCTATGGAGGTGTTCAAGCTTCCTGATACCTAGCAGTGGTATTGCTAGAACAGTTAAACACATAAAATGCTGTGGAATGCCTTTCTATTTTGAGAATTTTAAAATAACTGACCATCAACAGCAGCTGAAGTAAAAGAAGTGCTGCTGAAAACCTTTTACCTTGTAGTGCTGGAAAGAAGCATTGTGTGCCGTGTTAGACTTTGCTGTTGGACAGCAGTGCAAACTTTGCTGACTTCTGCAACTGTTCATGTGGTTTGTGTTATCACATAGAAATCAAAATCCATGTGATCGGCCAGTGTCAAGTGTGAGACTTAAAACAGCCCAATATCAATATTTCACTAAGGATTCATATTTTATATGTTCTTGCTGATTTTTTTGTCCCAGCAAGTTAGGTTACTTGTGATTGTTTTCTCTTTTGTTAAAAAATGCTCTGTTTTTATATTCTGTGGTGGCTTTTGACCTAAACAGAACTCTTCCTTTTTTGCATATTATTCAATGTTTGCAGAGCTGTCCTGATGATGCTGTCAGCAGCTAGAATGCATCATAAGTCCCTTAACAGGAAGGGAGGGGAGATGGAAAGTTTGTTGAGAGATCAACTACCCCTTCCTCCTGCTGCCAGACTCTTCCTGATAGATGTTTAGTTTACTTTCTCTTAATACTTTTTAAAAGGAAAGCTCATACTCTGTAGCTGCCTAATCTTTTTAGATATCTCTACCACTTTTTTTTTCCTATTGGCTTGACCACTGATAACTAGAAGTTGCAGTTTGAGGGACCTAGAAATTTAATTTCTCCTTAGAAACAATTTTAAAATTAAATATATTAATCTATTCCTTTTGTGTTATGCCATTTGTTTAGCACAAATGGTACCACTGTTACTTGTCCACATAAAAGTTAAGAAGTCAGAAAACTAATATTGTGAATTCTTCCATGGTGGAGATAAAATTTTTATAGAATCAGTTGCTTAATTCATTTGGCCAGTTAGTTCCTAAGGTTCACTGTGTTTTTAGCATTATGTGGTACATTCTTTCCTGTCTTAACATCCATGTGGCTTGTCTCTATCATTTATTATTGATAGCAGATTATCAGAGGACTTATGATCTGCTTGGTCTCTCTATTACAAGAAGTTTCACTTGCTGTGTTTAGCATTCACAGTGGCATTTGTAGAAAAGTTCTTACTTTTAAAGAAAAGGAAATACAAATAATGTCTATTTGAATATGTTCTGAGGACACAAACATCTCCCTCTGCTGTTCAGAACTGTTGCCTGTGTACATTAATCCTCCCTGATCCACCGAGAGTGCTAGGAAGTATTGTGCCTTTTTTTGGGCACAGACTGGAGACACTGGGATTTTGAGGTGTCATTTATCTTTCAGATGTCAAAATGTATTGTTACTAGTAACAGAATTAAAGGGTCCTACTGAAATTTGGAGATCCACTTTGGAGAGATGCTGGTAAATATGTCAGCTCAGGACTCATCTCTTTCAGTTGTCTGCCAGAATTGAAAGAAGCTTAAAATGGTGTTTCAGTCTCTGACTCGCACAAGATGTCAGCAGGTGAAGCCACTGCACTCCAAAGGGCAGTGAGTCCTTTGGTAATTGATACTGTGGGCAAGCACAGACCAGTAAAAGCTGACTGCCTAGAAATCTTCAGCTTACACTTGCTGTGTCTGGACTGCAAAGTGCCTCTGGTACCCTCCTGATGCGAGTTTCCTCAAGGAAAACTGCAGTCTTGGTGTGTGTACTTTTGGATAAGCTTTTATGTACTTTGCTGAGGCAAGGCCAGGGGAGAAAGTATTGCTCAATATTTTGTCTTGAATCTTGGACTTAAAGGGCTGAAGAGTATGTGATTGCTGTAAGGTAATTACATTGATACAGAGTTAATTTAAAAACAGTTCCTTTCAATAACTTATATTTAGTTTTCAGTGGTCTGATCAGAATGCATTTCCTGCAGATATATATATATATACTGAAATAGTGTAATTGAAAACTGCATTAATTAACTGTACAAAATTAAGGTAATTTATTTGTCTGAAGAAGATAGGTCTCATTTGCCCATTTTTTTCCTACTTGTGAAGCCTGTAGAAAGCAGGGATCTTATGTGCTGTATGGTTTTCTTCTCCTCCTCCCTTTCCACCAGTTTAGGGAAAATTATCTAACTTGTGCAAAAGTAAAGCTAGAATAGGACAGAGTGCCTTAACTGTTTTTGCTACTTTTCTGGCACAACAGTTTTATTAGTCTTCTCATCTCTCTAGAATAAGGTCAATGACCTATTTTTAGTGACAAGTATAAGATATGGGAAAAAAAATCCCAGCTGTTTTTGCAGTATTTGTTATGTGCAGTGATGCTGTAATCTCTCTTCTGAAAAGCAGCATCCTAGATTTCTAGAAAGAATGAAGATCTGGTACTTCTCAGGCTACTTTGCTTCACCTGATTTTTTCAGATCAAGTTTTGTTCAGAAGTATTATTTTTAATTTCTAGCTAAAGAATTGCCAATCTCTCTTGCTCCCCACAGCTGTGTGAGTGCAGCCAGTGCAGACCTGGTTAGCAGCTGCAGCATTGCCTGCAGAGCAGTGAGCTCTGAGGTGTGAGCAGCTCGTGTCTCAGTTGCTCACACCCAGCACACTCACACTCCTCCATGTCTGACCTTGCACTAGCGGCAGCACTGTGCTGGCTCAGTTCATTCACAAGACCTTCATTGGTTCATTGTTGACTTTAGGTCTTGCTAACCACAGACATTCTGTTTCTCTTAGATGAATGTGAGGCAGGTTTTAAGGAGTTGTCTCTAAGATATCTGTGTGATAATCTTGGAGGGACATGGTTGCTCTTTTGCTGTCAGTATTATTTAAACATCTGGCTGTTCTGTCACTGAAGGTGGCAGAACAAATCTATCTGACCTTAGTACTCATTTACCATGTGTTTGTCCCACAGATACACTTTAAGACTGAGCTGGTGGACTACTCCAGCTCTTAGAGCTGGTTGGCCAGCCTGACCCTGAGCTGCATGCAGCTGTTTAGATGAAAAGTTCTTCTCTGTCCCAGTAATTTTGTTGCTTGCTGCCTGGCCTTTGCAGGCCAGCACTGAACCAACTGTGATGGCATTGAGTAGCTGGATAACTGCTTTGAGTCAAGTTAGATGCAGTTTTTGTGGAGTTGCCCAGACATTAGCAGAATTCATTGAAACCATCATCAGTTTGCAGATGGGAGATCTGGTATAGTATGTTTCTGTGTAATGCTGGGAATTAAGAATGCCTTGAAGGTTGAGAGGAATGCTGTGTGAGACTTTTAATTCAAAGTTAGTGCACTAGTAGGTGAGACAGTAGGTTGTATGGGCAGGTGCATTTTGCTCCAGCTCAGTGCAGCATGTGATTGCAGTAGATGCAGAGACAATTACTAGTGATTCAGAGATTCTTTATGGCAGTCAAGTGAAAAACTTCATCTAATACTTATGTGTCTAGTCAGTGACTGCAACTGAAGTGTGTGTTGGGGGTAAACCACAGGAATGAAGTTGTCCTCTGGAAATCGGAGTTGGCAGTGACTGTAACCTTTTCACGGGTTCTTGGTATTCTCAGGATCTTGGATGGCTGACAGACTCCTGACCTCAGTGGGAACTGCTCTTCTGTTAGATCCTATGATGACTCTCTTTAAGAGGATACTACTGTGGGGACAGCAAACATGGAATGCCACAAATCTGGGCCTATGTTCTCACTTGCTGTAGTCCCTGACTGCTTTTGTTTTCTTGTTTAACATCCAGCAGTCAGATGGGTGAATAATGCTATTATTTCCCGTCCTTTCCATGCAGAGAATTGGGGACTCGTACCGCGGCTATTGCGTGAGCGAGACAGAGTTAGAGAGCGTTCTGACGCTCCACAAGCAGCAAACACAGAGTGTGTGGGGGACGCGCCAGTCTCCAAGCCCAGCCAAACCCGCCACACGGTTGATGTGGAAATCTCAGTATGTCCCATATGATGGGATCCCCTTTGTCAATGCAGGTAACTAACTTTTGTTTTAATAACTGCTTTCAAAATTTCAACGTCACCTCCCAACTGGCCATAAAGAAGAGTCTTTATTTGTTCCTTAGCTTTGATAAGGTCTAGACACAAACATAAAAAAAGGAGCAGCTTGCACACTGCTGTGAGAGTCTGCAGGAGCTTGTTTCCTTTTTTATGTTTTGCTGTGATTATTTCCTTTTGTTCTTTGGAGATTAGCTAAGTACTATTTGATGGGGGTTCCTGGGATGAGGTCTTTAGGTGGAGGTCCCATCTGCTCTGTTAGGCCATGAAAGTTCTCAAAAGGGTAATAGCTTGTTTGATTATTCTTGCCTAACTTGAAGATCTTTAGAAGAGTTTGTTCCTCAGGAGTCAATAAACTATTTAAATTGCAATCATTAAAGTAATAAATAAATAAATGCAAAATTCCAAACAAACAAGCAAGATAAACATCAACAGACATCAGGAGAGAGGCTTTTTGTGTTTGGGGTTCTTTTTGAAATGTACATGCAGACTTTACAGCTTGGTAATTACATATTTGGCTCATGCAGTACGTATGTGAAATTACCAAGAGTTTAATTTGGATATAAAATGAAGGAGCTTTACTTGCTATGCAGAGAAAATGAGTGACAGGAATGTAGGTTGTGTTTGAGGGTTTTCTTCTTTTTTTCCCTAGAAGTTACTGAAAAAGGGAAATGTTAGCACCAGTTTTAAAGCTTCAGCCATAAACTGTGATAGAAAAGAAAACTAAGAATAAAAAAAATCAGAGCAACTTACCCTTTTTTCCCCAACATATGTATGAGACATCTTTAGTTTCATCTAGATCATTTGGTATCTTGTGGAAAGACATTATGTTGCTGTTATAATACCTCTACAGTTTCTGGGTATAACACTTATGGCATAGGCAGCTCCTGGCCTACATAGTAGAGTAAGCTAACTTTAAATAAAAGATAACTAAATGTGATGTGGAAGAAATTTGGAAGATGTTTCTTTCTTCACTACTTTAATGCTTTGCTTGTCAATCCCAGTCAATGACTGGAAGAAGTTGCTTAATTCAAGTTTAAAGCAAAGCAGTATTTTTTGAGCCCGTCTGGTTTTGTGTGGTTGTGCTGTGCTGAAACTGTGTTATTTAACAGTTAAGATGCTTAAGTGCAAGGCAGAACTTTTATGAGACAGCATGGTCTGAAGTGTTGATTTAAGCCAAGAGGCTGGAAATTACTTGCTGGCCTTGTCTCGTGGTTTGACCCCAGCTGGAAATCACAGTCACTCACTCATTCCCCCAGTGGGAGAGTCAGAAAGGTAAAAGTGATAAAACTCTTGGGCTGAGATAGAAACTGTTTAAAAGGTAAAGGAAAATCCACACACACAAGGAAAGCAAAGTAAGGAATTCATTCACAACTTCCCATTCCCAGGATGGCAGGACACCATCATTTATAATGGTTACCTGGGAAGACAAACCTTCTAACTTTGAGTGTTGCCCCCACTTCATCCTGCTTCCCACAGCTCTGTGTGCTGCACATGATGCCATATGGTATGGAATATGACTTCGGTCATTTTGGGTCAGCTGTCCCAGCTGTGTCTCTCCCAATTTCTTGTGTCCCTCAGCCTCCTCATTAGTGGGGTGGGATGAGAGGCAGAAAAGACCTTGACTCTGTAAGCTCTGCTCTGAGTAACTAAACGTCCCTGTCTTATCCAGCACAAATCCAAAACACAGCCTGACACTGAAGAAAGTTAAAGCTATCCCAGACAAAACTATCTAACCTTTGATTTCAGCTGGAGATTTCTCTGTTGTTTTTGGGGTTCTGCTTTTTTTGTTTATTACCAGTATTGTGTTCCTTTGGTAGCTTGCAAGACTTCTCATCTTGTAAAGTATTGGTGCTTGCCAGGGCTAAGTCCCACATTTTGCCTTCACATGTGTTGAGGAGTGCTGTGAGGTGTAATAAGTTTGAAAAATGGTTTTAAGTGGTCTGTGCTCTTACATGCTGTGAGAGAAGCATTTGCATTGTATTTGCTTGCTATACCTGAGGATTCTGCCTTCTGAAGAGTCTGCTGGCAAACAGCAATAACTGCTTCAGAACTCTCATCTCTTCTGTAGTTCAGTGATTGCCTGAACAGAGTGCATTACTTTCTGTTTCCAGGAAGCAGAGCCATTGTAATGGAGTGCCAATATGGGCCAAGGAGGAAAGGATTTCAGCTCAAAAAAGCTGGTGAGCAGGAAAGCACCTCTGGCCAGCTGTACAAAGCCACTTGTCCAGCAAGGTAAGAACTATCTATAAAGCTGTAAGAGTGACTGAGCATCCTAAGAAAGCATTCTTTCTGTGAGCCATGACAGAGCACTGGTTTGGGCTGGTAGCTGATACTCACTGTAGCTCTTAGGTTTATCTCCTTGATAAGTCAAGGTTGATATTTACTTAGAGGTAAGGAAGAAATGCTGTCCTGTTTGACTGAATATGTCTGAAATTTGATAGGCTCCTTGAATGCAAAGTAGCAGTACATCACTGTGAAAAACAAGTGGGATTCATTATTTACCTGAGCATTCACGAGTTAGTGTGGTGTCCTTTAGTGACTATTTCCATTCCTAAAACTTTATCATCTTATTTATGGTTTCTTCTTCAGGCTTTTGGTTGCACTGATATCAGTCAATCATCCTAGTTTAGCACATGTCCTGTGTGCTGAAGGAGTCAGTTCTTCCTGTTTACTGGAGGCTTTCTCTTTCTTCAACACTAATGTTTTTTTCCTCATCCTTGAGCATTCTCCTAGCTGCTTGTTCAGTTTTTACTGAGCTAAGAGTGTTTGATGAATAGTTGCAGCTAGATGTGTATGTGCTCAATTCTGCATAGCTGGGTGAACTGCAGCCTGTTCACAATTGTCTTGTGTTTTTTCTGAGGAGTAAAAGGGACAAGGGCTTTTGCTGAGGAGTAAAATCACTCTGGCTGAGTGGCTTCCAGCTCAGAACAGAAGTGTCTGTCTGCTTCCACGTCTATTAATGTATCCTTAAGAATTTTACAGTTCTTTTAGAGACTCCTCACACCCTACAGCATTCTGCTTGAACTTTTTCTAAATTAATGCCTGATATGAAGTGAGTGGGATTTTTGCCTTTCCCTTTCCAAGTATATTGATGGAAAATTTTTTTTATTCCTCCTTGGAAGGATCTATATTAAAAAGGTTCAAAAGTTTCCAGAATACAGGGTTCCTACTGACCCTAAAATTGACAAGAAAATCATAAGAATGGAGCAGGAGAAAGCATTCAACATGCTGAAGAAGAACTTGATAGATGCTGGTGGTGTCCTCAGGTGAAACTTCTACTTTCTTCTTTATTTTCACAAATGAAGCAGAAAAGAGCAGTATTTTACTTGGTCTTTTTTGTTGTTTTGGTTTGGTTTTACTTAGTTGCTTATTAATAATAAAAAAATTCACACTGTCTATAAGGCTTCTGTGGCCCTGAAGTGCTAATTTGGTAAATGTGTTAAGCACTAAGCTGTGGAACTTCAGCAGGTGTTCCCATGCAGGATATCAGTAGAAGTAGTTGTATAATTTTGGAATTGATGCAGTTTGTTTTGCACTGAAATGTTTGAGAGGGCCCTGAGTTCTGAAAGACATCTTCTTGCTCAGTAAAAACTCGTCACACTAGATTGTTGGTAGTTCTTAGACTGTTCCCCCAAAACACTAATTTTGTTACCTTTGTTTGAGAATTGTGTGTATAAGCTCCCTCCTTCTTGCTAGGTGGTATGTGCAGTTACCTACTCAGCAAGCCCACCAGTATCATGAAATGGAAACTTCCTGCCTCCCTCCTTCACCGTCCCATCTTTCTATGTCTCCTCCTGAGGAGGAGGAGGAAGTCATTAGAGATGAGAACAGTACGCTGCCTTCTCGACTTCATCCTCAAGTGGCAGACAAGATCCGAGAGCTGGTGTCTCAGGGAATAGAGCAGGTCTATGCAGTGAGGAAGCAACTGAGGTACAGAACTCTGCAGTGCTCTCATTCTATAGTTCTGTATCTGCTTTTGAATTTGATTAATTTGATTTGCAGCTAAAGGGCAGTGCTGGTGGATTACTGAATCTAATTCCCAGATGTCCCAGTCTGTTTTTCCCAGCTTTTGATATCTTTTCGTATCATTGTAGATAGCCATTAAGAGCTGCTGTACTCTTTAAAGTTACTTGAATAAATTGGGGGTTTAAATTCCAGACTCTGTAGCAGATGCACAAGGAACTGGCTCAGAAGATCATCTGACTTGCTTTTGTCTTGTCATTGCAATAAGGGGAGGGAGAAGGTAGCAGTCTCAAAACAGGGGAATATATTTAAGTGTGCTAATAAATGTGCTTTAACACATGACAGAAAGTATGTGGAAAGAGAATTGTTCTCACCTGATGAAGTGCCAGAAAGACACAACCTGTCCTTCTTCCCCACTGTGAATGACATCAAGAACCACATTCATGAAGTGCAGAAGTCCCTAAGGAACGGAGAGATAGCGTATAGTTCAGAAAGTATCCCAGCAACGGTATGTTGGCATTTGTGTATCTTTCTGATTTTTGGAGTTAAATACTGGAAATCTTAATTTTTACCACTTAGCTGTATTTCATCCAGAATTCTCTGTGACTTTCTATTTCCAGCAGCAATATTTTCAGTGGAATCTCTAGCTGAGCAAGATTGGATTAAATGTGAACAAAACCTTCTGACCTTATTTGGTATTTATCTCATCAGTATTAGATTGCTGTTAGTTGGTTGACAAATTACACAGTATTAGCATTTCTTGATGACTGCATGACCTGGAAGCCATTGATGTAGCAAAATTGACCTGTAAAATTTTATTAACGGCTTTGTCGCTGTCTATGTTTTGAAGAAGTTACTACTACTTTTCAGTAGCTGAAAAAATGGGGATGAAGTATGTCTCAGGTACAGTCTAAATTAGGATTTAATAAACATTTTGAATGTGTAAATAGTCATAAATACACTTTATAGTAAGTGCAGTGAGCTTGGAGTTGAATCTTCCAAATGCTTGGTAACTCTTAAATCTTGTTCCTTCATTTTCTTCCATGTATTGAGTAATAAGGGGTACACAGGGATTGTAATTTTCCCAGTTATGAGACTAATTGCCAAGAAATGGCTGATTGAAAATCAACTTTGACAAACAGTACTGTTAAATCATGCTGTGTTGTCAGTCTTTTCCCTCTCCATACACTGATGTAGCCCAGGTGAGTGAGTGTGCTTGTTAGTTAGCCAAATGGTTTGACTATTTTCTATTTTAAAGTCATTAAACTGTCAGATAAGACAGATAATCTTCCGGATACACACTGCATGTTTAAAAATCTTTTACAGTACTTTTTTTTGTTTGTGAATCAAGAGGTCCTAAAATGCATAATTACAAAAATTAAGAAAATGTAGTTTTAGACACTGTTTTCTTATCAGACCTGTATTGAGCCTGTAGACAAGCATGCACCCTTTATGAGAACTGAGTTCTTTTTCATTTCAGCTGCAGTGGACCACAGACAGTGGCAATGTCCTCACAGAAACAGTGACTGTTGCATTTGCCTCGCCACCTTCAGATGGTAGGACTGCTTATATAACCTGTCTGTCTCCAAATGTGTTTTATTGACTATGTCACAGAAGTTCACTTTCCTTCCAGGGAGGTTGTTGTCATGTCCTGTCACTCAAGCGAACTTAAAAAGGATTGTTTTGCTGTAACTATTTTGATTTACTTTTTTTTCTATTTGACTGCTTGTGTGGAAAAAATATGTGTAGTCATAATGTTGTTGGCAGAAGTATTAAAATTATAAACTTGGTTTTTATTTAGCTTCTTCAGGCAAACAAAAATTTTAATGGGATGCTTGTCTGGAAACAACCTTTTGCCTTGGATGAAGGTGCTAATAGTATCTGTTTAGAGAGAAATAAGTTACTACTGAACAGATATGTTTGTCAGGATCCAGCAGGGTTCGTGAGTTCCAGGTGCTTTGTGCTTCTCATATGTTTAAAGGGATTTCAATGCACATTGAGGCTCCTGCTTCTCAGAAGTCATTGGCCTGATGAGTTCTAGTGCTAGGATCAGGCACTGAACAACAAGCATTGTATTTCTGTTGTTGGCATTGTGAGCAGTCTTTTCCATTTTTCCTTGATGCTTAGAAGTAGAAACACGGGTGTTAAGTGGCAGCAGGGCTGAGAGATGTTTCTTCAGTTCTTTGTGATGTACAGTAATTTCACACTGATAAGCCGCACCTTTTTCACTGAAGAATCGAGCTGATCCCAGAAGTGTCGCTAATCACCAGGTGCGGCTTATTTATGGACAAATTCCGGTGAAATGCCAACCCAGAAGTGCGAGCTGGCTGGGAAGGGAGCTGCTGCGGAGCCACCGCCGGGTGGGTGGTGAGCCGGAGCCACTGGCAAGCGGGCTGGCTTCGTGCAGTTTTGAGCAGGCGGCGTGCCGGCTTCGCGCGGTTTTGAACGGGTGGTGGGCCGGGTTCACGCAGTTGCAAGTTGGCGGCGCGACTCCCCATGGGCCGCCTTCGCACAGGTTTGAGCGGCGCAGGGAGCCGCCGCTGAGCAGACAGGGAGCTGCGGCAGCTGGCGCCGGGGGCGGGATTGGCAGGGCCCATGGCACGGGGAGGGCGCCTGGGGCTGTTTAAAGGCTTCATCAGTCTGTGAAAACTGTTTGCAAATTGAGCACCTGACAGCAAACCCTGCAATCTCGAGATTCTGTTACTAATCGTTACTTCGTTGCACATGGTTCCTCACTTAAAAAAAAAAAAAAAAAAAAGTGTGGCTTATCACCTGGTGCAGCTTATTTATGGACAAATTCTGTGGTCTTCCCAGCTACCTGGTGGCTTATAACCAGGTGCAGCTTATGAGTGTGAAATTACTGTAACTTCTTTATTAATGTGGCACTCAAGTATCATCTCTTCCTAGTGATTGTTAAACCACAAAGTGTTAAACTTCTTCCTAGTTTGTTTCAAAACTAGAGTGTAGATAAGGTAGATTTCTATAAAAAATTACTTTTTATGCATTCTTGATCAAAGGACTGGATTTTTTTAAGATGTTATGCTGTTTTTCCTTCATTGTAAGTAGGTTCCTATTACTGTTACTTCAAAACATAGTAAGGCAAAATACAGGTGTTTTTAACTAGATCTACTTGCTACCCGCACAGTTAGAATTACACATAGGCTAAGATGTTCTGTTGGATTATGGCTGGTAGTAATTTTAAAATTAGATTATTCTTCCCTTCCCACCCTTATTTCAAGAATATTTTGTCTAGTGTGACACCAGAAGAACTTTTCTTCATATTTGTAGATGCTTTCCCCATCCTCTAATAGGTTTGATGTGAAACTCATGAGAGCTATCCCTGGCATTTAGCAGGGATGTGACTGGAGTGAGATGGAAGAGCCTAATTGCGTCCACTTTTGGACGCAATTGTTCAGATTATGCTGCAGACTTCACAGATGTTTTTAATCTCAGTAGCAGAGCCAGCTGGTTTCCCCGTTTAACTGAAACATGGTAGTGGGTACATTTTGTTCTAGACAACTGATAGAGAAGTCTACAGGGACCAAAGGGGCACTGCCACAGCTGTCATGTTCAGGATTTACTGGTGTCAGCAGTTATCCTGTGGTTCTTGCCTGAAGAAGTTCTGATATGTTTGTATCCCTTTCCCCTTAGGTCAGGGAGTGACGTGGGCCAATTTCTTATTTGTTGTAGCAGGAAGTATAAACCCACAGAGGTTTGGCTCAGTGCATGAGTTCCCCTCTATGACTTTGTGAAACTGATTTATGTGAAACAGTTCCATGTACACCAATGCATTTACTGTTGAAAAAAGGCAAAGGTTGGGCTGTGTTTCATTTGGGATTTTTTAACTTATTTTGGCTATTGTTGCAGTGGATTAATTTGAACATAATGCTGAAAAGCATTATGTATGCTTGGTGCTTTTAGGGAAGAATTCCAATGTTTACAACTGTGCGAGAATAGATTAATTATTAGACTCAGCTTGAACAGCGTCCCTCTTTTTTAGGAAGAAGTTTGCAATGCAAATAGACTTACTGTGCTTAAGCTTGCATGCGTATGCTAATATTGCTATTACTATGTTTTTATGGAGAGACATAGGATAGCTGTGCCTTCAATAGCTGTTAAGCTGGAGGGCTCAGCAGGGATGCTGGAGAACACTCAGAAAGACAACAGTTTTTGCTTTCTTTGTTTTACACAGAGAATTTTTAAAGACAAAGTAGCTTATCAAATGTGTAAACATCCACCCAGTGACATGCTGAATTTTGCAGGAAGCAGAAGTATGGGATTTGTTTAATTTTCTGCACATGTGAACCAGCTCAGTAAATGTAAGCAGAAGCTCTTAGTTCCAGCGTGTCTCATCTCCACTTATATGTGTGGGTATGTGTTTGTGCACATTCCAACACATTTATAACTGTATTACAAAAAAGAAGCCTAACTTCCTGAAAATGAGCTTTCATTAATGTTTGTGAAGTAATAGCAAGGAAAAACAGCATTGACTTTTCAGACTATATGTATTTTTTTAAAATTACAACTTCTGCCAAATGGAGACAATGGTTTAAGAAATCAGGCAGTGACAGAACTTGTTTGTGCAGAGCTCCCTATCTCCATGTGATACAACTTTCTTTGTAGTAAGTAGAGCAGGAGTTGAACTATTTTTTTCCCAGGAGTGTTGCTGTAGAATACAACCCAGACAGAGAACTACTATCCCTTCCTGCATGTGAACATTCACATATGCATATGGGGTCTCTGTATTATAGTCAAAAAAGTCTAGAGTAGTTTCACGAATATAAGCCACACCTTTTTCATTGAAGAATCCAGCCTGCCCCAGTG
>VRYO01002782.1:6715468-6876915 GCA_009812075.1 Sialia sialis
TGCGGCTTATATTCAGGTGCGGTTTATAATCGTGAAACTACTGTAAATATTTGAAGATTTATAGATTTGTATGTATCTTCCTGTCAGTTATGATAGTTAAGAGATAGTTAAGCAGGTCATTATACCTCCACTCAGATTGCTGGAAACTTTTCTTATGATGTTCTCATAGAAAATGTTTTGCAATTGACTATTCTCAATTTTTTTTGCATTTACCAGACTAATCTGCATTTACAGGGCAAGTTCTTCTTTTGCCTCCATAACAGGGGAACTGAGAAATAAGAAAAATGAGAAACTGAGCAATGTCTGTGTAAAGCTTAACCAGAATGTCCTGGGTGACTCAAACAGGAAATGGAATTATCTCATGAGAAGTTTTCTTGCAGAAATTGTTACGAGCAAGTCTCAGTTTTTGCAAAACTTCAGGAAATTAAGTCCATCGTTCTTGCACAAAATAAGAATTTTGAGGCTATGATACAATCTGCAGGCTAAAAGACCTCCAGATAAATTGACTTTGGATGATGCTGCATAGAAGTTACGCTTATTTCACAAAGATGGGAAGGCAGTGTTGAGACATAGAAAATTTCCTGGATTTTCATTTCGAAGGACAACCCTTTCTTTAGATACCTGTGGTATAGATATTGTCAAATTATTTGCTGCTTTGCCAGAAACGTTTCAGCTTTTTGCTTTCAGGAACAAATTTATTGGTGCCTCTGGCTTTTGCTCTGTACAGATACATGCAAACTTCCTGCAGTATTGTCTTTTTGTCATACCCAATCTTTCTTTAGCATCCAAGTTCTGCAAAGAGAACTGCATATATGTATGTATGTATATATGTCTTTTGTGTATCTGTATTGAGATTCAAGGGAGTTTGTTTGGTTCACAGGGGAGGCTTTTATTGAACAGGAAGAAGAGATTTGTCATAACTGTCTGCTTCCTCGCTTTGCCACTGTAGGGAGCTCAGGAGTGGAGTCAGTTATCACCAAAGCAGAATCCAGCCAGAGCGGGGAGTCCTTGGTACCAGAAACAGCTCAGCTGTTGTCTTCACTCTCTTCACTTCAGCCCAAGATATTTGCACAACTTCAGGTACAGTCAAGTCATTTACAAAACATCAAGCATGCTGTGCTGGAATTGCTGAAGGCGAGCTGAGAACAGTGAGTTCCCTCTCAGTTGATCCCAAACATAGCTGGGTAACATGGACTGTGGAGTAGCTGTCGGCTCTTACTGCGATTGCTCTTGTATGTCACATTTAGCATATAGCTGTGGTGCAGGGGATCCCACTACTGTCTTTTGACACTTTGAAGTTAGGATCTCTTGTGAAGGCAAAACCAAGAGGATAAAGCCAGTGGGTTTCTACCTCAAACCAAGTACCTTTTCATTTTCCACATGGTCCAGTCATTTCATAATGAAAATACTGCAAAACTGCAGGGAGATAAGAGAGTCTTGTTTATTCCTTTTAAATCCTTCTCCAGTCTCTTAAGAAAATATCTTAAAATCGTGAAACTGCTCCTAGCTCGGAGCTGTAAACTTGCAGCTTGAAAGGCTGAAGAGGGAGGGATAAGAATGTCATGCTAAAGAGCTTCTTCTAAAGCTCATCTCCCTTCAAAGCTGGCTCTCTTATCCTTCTTCCTTAGCTGCTTTGAAAATCTGCCTTCATATTTCCTGAATCCCAATGAAATGCATGATCTTTTCCCTAGAAATACAATCTGTAGTAAGATTCTGTATTACTTGCTGTTTCCTCTCTTTCTGAGGACAGACGTGCTCCACCTCACATAATTTTATTTAAAGCAGTG
The DNA here is from genome assembly GCA_009812075.1 of Sialia sialis. NCBI lineage: Eukaryota > Metazoa > Chordata > Aves > Passeriformes > Turdidae > Sialia > Sialia sialis. The sequence goes on from VRYO01002782.1 coordinate 6,717,256, forward strand.
TGCTTAGTTTGTAGTACCCACCACTTGTGGGAATGGGTAGTACTGGGAAATGACCTGAAACTGAATATCAATCCAAAATTAGAGCTTTGTTGTCATAAGCAGTCTTGTAAAAGCTGCTGAATTCCATTGTCTTAATTGTTTTCAACTATATATTGAGCCTCGAGCTGCTGGGATTGAGTGTTCAGATGAGTTAATGAGTAGTAAGTCAGAAGTTATCTAGACAATATATGCTGTTAAAAGCAAACTCCTTCTGCTGTAAATGCTGCTCTGTTGGTACTTCTGCCTTCTCTTTCACAGGGATTGCAGCTGCAGTCAACATTTACCTCAGCAAACGGATCAACAGCCCTGCTAGCTGTAAACAACCATTCCCCTCCCAGCCCTGCAAGTCTCCTGGATTCCTTGGGGACTGCAATAAGCAGCCATTCTCTAGCACTGAGTCAGGGCCATGGTCTGCAGGCAGGTGCTGGCCTAACACAGGACAGTTCTGCTGGGCCTACTTTTGGGACTCTGCCTGGCTCTGATCAGAGTCTGGTTGCCATGGGCCAGCTGGTACCAGCTGAGAGGGTGGATGACTCCAGAAGCCTGGATGGAGGGGTGCATCAGATTCTCTTGGAAGATGTACAGACTATTCCAGCACGGATTGTGGACAGCCAGCCAGCACTTAGTAAGTTGCAGTTTTCTCAGTAATATGTGAATATAGAAAACACAGTGGGTTTTGTTCTGTGTGTCTTGAAGAAAGGACGCACAGAACAAAATGTGTTGATAGTGGGGAACTCCAAGACAGACTTCTTTCAGCCAATTCTAATTAGGTTTTTTATTTTTCCATGGGAAAGACATTTTGTGTGAAAGTGATTTGGTATCTCCAGACATTTTATTTTTTTTAATGAATTGGTTTAAATATTGTTACTCAAGGGGAGCCTTACAGCAGTAAGTTGATGTCAACTTGCAATATTTTAGAGCACAAAAGGTGACATATCAGGCTGTCAAGCTAAAAAGCAGTAAACTTCATATATGCCTTAACTATTAGGTGGAGTTCCTAAAATACTTTTCTTTTAAGTGCACAGTTATTAGGGTTGAAGCATTTCAATGGAGTTTGAACTTCAGTGTTTGCTTTTTGTCTTGTTTTTAAGCTGAAGAAAATACAGAGGGTATTGTTACCTGTGTGAGCCAAGTTAAACAAGAACCAAGAGAAAAGGCATTTTCTTTGGAGACAGATAAAATCAGAGACTGCCACAGTTCCTCACCATAGTTCTTCGCCTTCACCTGTGAAGACTGGAAGGATTTTTCAAATTGAAGAACTCTAAATGTCTTGGAAGGAAAGGCAGGTGCTCTAAAAGTACTGCCATTCTTTTGAAATTGTATTATGACATTCAGACTAAGCATATTTTAGAGTACTTCTGGTAGAAAGCTGTTTTGGTTTGACTGAATGTGGCTCGCTGCCAACTCCAGGTCATGCAGTTGCCCTGTGGAACACATCTCTCTCTTCTGTTTCAAGTTTTGAGTAATTTGGATTCTATCCAAATGGCACATTTTGTTCATTGTTTCTGAAGGTCTTCCACGATTTAATTCCTTAGCTTAAGAATGTGGATCACAATGCTGGGTTCACATTTTCTCCTGAGACCTCTGACTCTTACTGCACTACAGAGACCATAGCTCCAAGATCACAGAATCCAACAGCAAAGTGGATCAGTATGACAATGGTTTTGTGACAAAAAGAAGGTCCAGGATGCTAAACTTCAAAGTGATAAAGGACATGGATGCTTAAGAAAATGCAACTTTGACCTGATCATAATGTTAATGATGTGAAGATCAAGGAGAGGAGAAAGGTGAGGTTGCCAGGTGAATGTAGGGTTGTATGATAAAGGAAAGTGCATGAATTGTAATGGTGAATGTTTTTGACTTGACAGCTTTCAACTTAAGTTCTGGCTTTATAGTGAGGTTCATTGATGCATGCAGCCTTCCTTTGCAGCAGTGCTGTATTTGCAGTTGGTCATAACAATGCAGGAGTCTTTCTCATGGAAAATGATTGATGCTGCCATTTCAGCTTATCTACCTCTTGCTTTGTGCACTTAAAGCTACCAGCTCAGACAGATGTGCTGGTGTTTGGTATGCAGGGCTTGTACATTCTTAACAAAGAGAAGCCAAGAAAATAAAGGTAGTAATCAAAGCAATATGTCCAAGTATGCTGTCACTACAACATTCAGAAAAAAACTCTTCTATTTCAAAAGTGACGTATTCTAAGACTTATGTGGTCCATACAATTAAAATAATTACCAGGAATCTTTAGAAAATTGAATGTGGTAAAAAATAAGGTTTAGTGATATTTGAGTTAAAACCATGGTAAGTGACAAGCACTGAGCTGTGTAATGTGTGACAGACATTTTCCTGAAGAAAAAAAAATTGCACCTACAAATAACTTGGAATCAATTTAAAGCTGTAAATTAAATGAAACTGATGTCAATATAGATATCAAGTTAAGCAATTGCATTGTTTGCTTCAGATATTGAATTCCTGGAACAACATTCAGAGTAGTTTTTATACAGCAATAGGAACCTTTCTGGTTTTAGTTCCTATTAAGTGGTTGAGAGCTTGATCATAAAATTAGGGTTTTTTTCCTGCATGCTATAGAAGAATTCAGTGTGAGGACTTTTTTCTTTTTCAGACTTGAAAACAAACAAACAAAGAACCCCAGGAAAATTATTAGTAATTATGTAGTAAAGAAAGTGTTGTGAATATTATATGAACCAAAATATTAACATTTTATATTGCTACATTTAACTTGCATTCAAGCATTCACAAACATCTTCTAAATAATGGCCATGTTAAATTATTTTTTGTTTTCTTTTGAGTATTCAAAACTAAAACTTTCAGAAGTGTTCTATTGGAACTTGTGTTCCAGATGCCTTTATTTGCAAATCTGTTTGTTAGGTGCTTTATCTTAGACTTAATGTACATTAACTCCTCTGAGGTTATCATTGTAAACACTGTTTGTTTAAAACTAATGTTTATGGTTTATCTTCCATTAGAATTTTCCAAGAGGATCATGCCCTTATTAAACTTACTAAATTTAAAGCCAATATTTTATCATGCAAGTGCATAAAAAATTCTCCAGTTTTTTTGGAGCATCTAATATTTAGCATCTACTTGTTTTATGGTATGCTTTGCTCATCTCTGGCTAGGAAAAATCCCACAAGATTCACCTGTGGGGTTTATTTATTTGGTTGGGGGTTTTTGTTTTGTTTTATTTGTTTGTTGGTTGTTTCTTTGGTAGGTTGTTGTGCAGATTGTCAGAATATCTCCTAGATAGGTGTTCTCTGCTGCAGTGTTAGTTCTGGAGCACTCAGCCAGCAGTCCCCTTTTCTTTTCCAGTTCAAAAACTGCATACCAGAATGGGTGCCTCCTTCCATGCTGCTCTATTCAATAATCCATCACCATCAGTTTTTCTTAAACTAATGCATTCCAACCTATATTCTCTTTCCCTATATTGCTCTTCATTGAGAATTTTCCCTCATTGTTGAGAATACTTCTTTTCAAAAGAAAAATAACAGCTAAAGATTACCAGCAAGAGGTTATTTCAGTTTTAATTCTCTTCAAAGCAGACAATACATTTTTGATTGGAGTAAAAGCTTAAGGAATGTTACATTTCTATCAGTTCTTGCTTAGTTGCCTCACTAAGAGTTCTGGTTTTAACATCTTTTTTTTCCACCATGAGCTACAGTCTCACCCTGTGCTGCACAGTATTTCTGACAGTATTTCTGGTTTTGACCTAGTGCTCACAGCTGGAGAAAACACTCTTTTAGCCCATCTTGACTTGAATTTTGTATTCTATCCTGATTTGCATGGTACTCTGAAAACAATAGAAGAAAAAGCTGGAAGAATTTTAAAGAAGCAATAAAGAGTCAGTTATTTTTAAAAACTGGGGATTAGACTTCAAGTTCTGTTTATTGGAAAATTTACTTTAAATTATTCTTCAGCCAATACTCATATTTTTGTCTTCAATTTTCTTCATTTTCACAGAATTTCACTTCTTTGTTTTCCAAATACATATTTCTGTTTATTACTGTGTTGTTGTTTTTTTTTTTTAATTTAATGTTATCTTTTTTTTTTAAAAGCCTGTGTTTTGCATTTGTTTTGTGCATGTTGCTGAAGGAAGAACATTAACTCATCCCCTATGTCCAGTCTCTAGATTCCATGTAATGCCTTTGTTCACTGATATCCACCAAAATTTTACAGAGAAGACTTACGTATTTGAATAAAAATCAGAAGTAAATGCTGCCATGTTCAGTGGTTAAAGTAGAATATGCAAGGCTGATTTTTCAGAGTAATCTATGTAGCTTGATGCAAACTAGTTGGTTATTACTTTGTGTTGGAATTGTAGATGTTTTTCTGATGTTTACTTTGGTTTTTGTGGTTGTTGTGTGCAAGCACTTATTTTGCAAACCTAGAATTCCTGACCTTCAATAGTACTGTAAATGAACAACTGGTTCTCCAGTTATCCTTGTTGTTGGCTGTCTGTAAGAGTGATTGGTTGCTTTACAAGTAGAGATGGGCTTCTGTATGTACATGCAAAAATAACCCTTTGGTAAAACATAGAGAAGGTATAAAAAGATAAACATTCATAGCTGTCCTTCAAGGCTGGAGGCCTCTTGGATGGAAACCAGTACTGGTAATGGGTGCTTTTTTTCAGACAAAATTATTGCAGTTTCTACAAAATTTAGAGGCACAAATATCTGCATGTGTATCTAATTTTTTTTCTATAGTAACTTAGTGTATAATATTCCTATTCAAATGTAAACTACTTGTTCTTTTAAAGTAATGGTCTGTTTTGTGGCTGTGGGGGCTCATGGGGAGAAATGCAAGAGCGCTTTCAGGGCAGTGGATTTTAGGGATGATGGAGAACAAATAGGACAGCCCCAGGGAGACCAAGTGGAAGAAGTTTCTGAAAAGCAAGGATCCTGCAGGGAGGGCTGGCGAGGGCTATGCTTGGGTTGAGAACCCAAAGGCTCAGTGCAGTTCCTGAGTCTATAGAGAGCTATGCCAGCAGCGGATAGTGTGAGTTCATGGTAGGAATTTAAAGGTATGGAAGAAAAGGGAAGCCTGCCCTGCCCTTAAAAACAGAGAAGTTGAGTTTTGGTGAGCACCAGAGGCAGGTAAATGACTACTCCTCATAGTCTGAGGTGCCCATTCTTAGCTTCTAATATGAAGAAGAAGCTCCTCTTGGAACTTCAGCCCAGGGCTGTAGACTCTTTTTCCTTACCTGTTACCAAGGAAAACAAACTTTTCTTCCCAGCCGAATTAACCTGCTACTTTCCTTATCTCATTGACTGCCCAGTACCTGCCCAAATGTCTCTTTCCTCACACTTATTAAGGCTTCCACATGCCCTCAGGCCCTCCAATTCTCAGTGTTTCACTGTTGGACTGTTGAAGGAGCTGCTGAGTTCACTGCACAGGTAAACACTGATGAGCTTTGCCCCATGAGTTTTTCTTCCTCCTTCCTCATGGTCTTAACTACTATGTTCCTTTAAATTGCATTAAGTTTTTTGCTTGCTTGCTTAGAGGTCTGTCATCATTATCAGAATGAATTTGAAGGAACCCCATTTCACAGACCATTTACATTCACAGCAACTGAAAAGATTTGATGTGTAACAAGGAAGAAAGGATGGCTTCCGCCAGCTCTTAGGGCTGGCCTCTTTCAGACCACTTGAATTCCTGATTCTGGCTGTGGATAGTAGCTGCCTGTTTGGTTGTCTGTCTGTTGGCAAAAGTGCAATTTTCTCCCTTAAGCCTAGTCAAGCAGATACGTTCTCAGATGTTTAGGTAGGAAGAATCTGTTCCATTAGGGATAGAAAGTGCGATACAGTTGAGGATGGTGCTGGGAAAAGATACTGCTCTTTATGGGTCTCTGATGAGAAAACCATCTTTGATCTGCCTTGCCTTTCTGAACAAAGCTTTTGTAGGAGTAGACTTCAGAACCTATCCCATCAGTAGCAATTACCTTCTCCTAGGAACAATGCACTATCATTAATGAATGAAACAGGCCTTGTGTAAAATAGGTGGTGTTGATTTTTTAGGTCAGAAGCTATCCAACTGGTCTACCCAACACCAGCAGCTAAGGTATAATTTGGGAGGGAAAAGAGGTGAGAGAGAATAACAGGAGTGTATGTGCATGCATTTTGTTTCCCAATATAAGCTCTTACATCTTAGTATCCCATTCCATTTCTGTTCACATGACAAATGACATGTTTATTTTCTAAAGGGATTTGGAGTGTTTTCTGGAGTCTTTAAAGAAGTGATCATGAACAGTACTGCTGTATCATACAAACTACTAGTACATGTTTATCAACTAGGACCCCATTCTGTCCTTGTACAGAAGGGGTTTTAAAAGCATGAAAAGCTTTATGAGGACAAGTACTGAGTGCCTTTGTCCTAATCAGTCTTCCCTGGACAGGAACATAGGAGCTGTAGGAGTAATTCTCATCAGTAGTCTGGTAGCCTCTGATAGTAGAATAAACCTTGCAAAAAGCATCCATATGATAGCCCCTTACGCAAGTTACCTTTGGATACTTAATAGTTTTAAAATACATACGCATACATGCATAGATGTATGTACCTCAAAATGAAATGTTGACATGACTGTAGTTGTTTGCACATAGTTCTTTAATACCATTTTAATTACACTTATCTGTAGTTAAATAATGCAGATATTTTAGGGCACATGTAATCAGATCTTTTAATGTGGGTAATTGGAATTCATGTTTTTACTACAACCATCCTTCGCTCTCTGCTGCGCAGCTCAGTTGGTCATTTGGCATGTGCTGGCTTCTGTTAATGACATTCTGCCTGTTTAAACAAGAGCATGCTGTTCTAAGCAAATTAAATTTCTCACTCTTCCTGATTGTTTTTCTAATAGGGATTGATAAGGCTCATCATACAAATCTGTTTGTAGTATAAAAGTTGATTTCTGGGTCCTCACTAGGAAGGAACTAGAGAACAAAAGCTTACATACTATTGGATCTGCCATTTGGATGTTTTTCTAATGTACTTGAATTTCTATAGCAGGACAGTGTCAATACAGCATAAACTGCCACTGAAATAATGTAAAAAATTTAAATCTCTCCCTTGGTCAAATGCTTGACAGTTCAGTGGCTCCAGGAGTGACCATAGGAATACTTCTGCTCTTTGGAGAACAGTTTCTGTCTGTAGATGCTGTTTAAAACATAATTAGGTGTGGCAATCAAGGGGCAGTAGGAGAGCCAGAAGCAGAGAGGTGTGCGTTGGCAGATCAGTGAGAGAGGGAGAGGTTCAGTCCCAGTGTCCTTGTGTCAGGCTAACATTCTCTGTGCTAGTCCTGAAGGCACCTTTGAGAAACAGTGATTATCTTTGTGTGCTGTTCTTTCTGCGCGCCCACTCAAGAAGTTCTACAAGCCTTCAAGGGACATGGAGAGCATGAAGGCGTGTAAGATCTTATGAGAGGGCCTGCAGGAATGAAAAAAAGAGATTAAACTTTGATGACATGACTTCTATGTAATATACTCTCTTTGGTGGGAGGAAGAGGATTTTCCAATAGAGAAAAAAAGTATATCTTCCTTTTCAGAATATTAGTATTACTGCTGTCTCTGCTTGACAAGATGCCTAGTGTGTGGACAGATCTCAATGTTTTTGTTTGTGTCCCAAAATGTTAATGAATACTCATTCATACATTGCCATTTTTGCATGTCATACTGAAACCAGGCCAGTGGCATCTCCTGATTGTTTTATTATCTCTGTGCATTTTCTCAAAGTAAATTTAAGAGCTTGTTTTATAAAATAGCAGAGTCCTCCTTTTATCCAGAGTCCTTTCATATATATACTTTTCTCAGAGTAAGCTTTAACTTAATAATGTTGTATATTTCTAACCCTTTAATAACCTAAAATAACCAAAGCTTTTTCACTTTTTTTTCTTTTTATCCAGAACATGAAGCATTCCAAGCTACCCCTCAAAACCACCATGCTCAGAGCCTGAAAGGTTTGGCACTTTTCTTCCTCTGTAGGTGGTCTTCCATCTGCGCTGTGTTCAGTGTCTTGCAGATAACACCAGAATCCATAGTTAAGACCTGTCCCATCACAAGGGCACTTTTGCATTTGCATAATCTACCTGGTCACTTCACAGCATGTCAGTAACAATTTCTGCAAACCACAGTTTGTTGATTACATCTGTCACATCAGTTCTAGATGTGGCAAATTTTCTTTTTGCATGGAATTTGCATTGGTTTAGTGAAACCAATTGTGATGTCAAAAATAGTCAAGTCTCATGAACTGAGAGCCTTCTGTTGTGAATTTGATTTGAGCTAGGGACAAACTCTGAGGCTATGCCCTTGTGTTCTGCAGTGCTTGTTGAGCAGAAGAAAAACCTTCCAGCTCCCGAGAACAGCTGCATTTGTGTTTCTGCCTGCTGCAGATATTATAATTATCTTATAATTATGGCTCATGGGATTTTGCTTTCCAGCTTAAGGGAAGATAAAGTCTGTGTGTGAAAACTTGATGGAAAATGTACGGAGAGTTGGGAGCACCCAGAATAGTTACTCTCAAGTGTACTTAATTTAGGAATAGGAGCTGGTAGAAGGAATAAGCAACTGAAGAATGTCACGATAAAAGCAGGCATTCTTGCTCTTTACATAGCATTGCCCTTACACAATACCTTTTCTTAAATATGTTCTTGACAAACACCGGTCAGCAGTGAGGAGAAAACAAATCTCAATTTCTCCCCACTGCCAGCTTACAGTTTAACATGGCTTCTGAAAATTAATCACAAATTGGGCCTAAAATTCTATCCTAGATCTAAGTTTGGTTTTGCTTTGTCAGGTCACCGTTAAGTCACATAAGCTTAACTTTTTTTCTTTTAAAGCTAAAATTAAATGTGAGATAGAATTGGAAATTTTGTTTCTTACAGAGGACACTTCAGCTATCTAAAGTGTGCAAGAGTTTCCCCCTTGTCTGCCACTTTCATCTCTTAGTTCACTATGTATTGGCTGTTTTCTCAGGATCACTTACCTCTGAGAGTACTCCAGGTAACTGTCAAGAGACCAGAGCAGAGCAGAAGAGGAAGAGAAGTTTGCAAAAAGCTGCTTGGAGGAGATAGAAAGCTCTCAAAGTTACAGCTCAAGATTGCAATTTCTTATGGCTGAAGTGGCTCACTTTAAATGGTAAATGTTTTTTTTTTTAAATACTACTTTTTAATTGTTGATTTTGGTACTATTTATGCTCTGAGCTCACATCTCATAAAAGCTAGAATGGTAATTGTGTATTTTTTTTTTATCTTCAGTGCACTAGTTATCTTCTGAATGCAAACTGGTCTGATAACTCCGTGGTTTTGGCTATTGACAAAGCTGTTATCACATCTGAGGTGTTCTGTACATGAAAACAGATGGAGGAAGTGGGAACCTTCTTGACCTTACTTCTACTGAGAATAGATGCTCTGTGGAAAGAGGACTTTACCAGTTAAAATCAGTATCCTCACAATAATTTGGTGGGTGTCCAAGTTTTTCATGTCAGGTGCTAGTTCATGTCTAACTTTGTACATAATACAAGCCATAAAATTACCTCTCACTAGCCTAGCCATATATTTTATTGTCTCCTACCACTGTACTCAATGCTTTTTGGGAGTGGGGAAAATAATTTTAACATATTCTCATTTTCCATTTTTCTGCCTTTCTCCTTTTGCCTCTTTCTCTTACCCAGAGCAGCACAGAAACAAATTTCTCATTAAAAAAAAATCTCTATCCTCAGTTTCTCATGTTTTGGGGTTTCCTCTTTGCTTTATTGTGCTGGAATTTGATTTCTTACATGAATGAAATGTAAGATATCATTGTGTTTTGCTTAAGGAGTGGGAAATACCGGGGTGAGCTTCACTGCAGAGTTCCTCAGAGGAAGCACCTGCCACAGGTTCTGCTCCCGCACCTGCATCTCCTCACAGGCCAGCACAAACACAGAACTGTGCTGATGACAGCAGTGTCTTGTACTTTGTGTACCAGCATGTTATCAGTACAAAGTTATTGCTGTGAATCCAGATCAGTCTGTGGGTCTGCCCCACTGTGTCCCCACAAATGACTTTTTGGGCACAGCTTGAAAGAGAGCACAGGAGGGAGTCAGGAAGTTCTTAATGTTAGGCTTTTAGTTTGTGATTCTGAGTTCAGGTGCCCTGGTATGGGTGGCCCTGTGCAGAACACAGGTGGTTCCAGGCAGCTCTGTAAGGAACCCACCACGGGACACAGCTGAGTACATCAGTGAAGCTGGGGCACTTCTGTGGAGGTGTCTGTAAGAAAGCAAAACGCTGCGTGGCAGAGAGGAGTGAGGAAGAAGGTGAAACAGTTCTCTGAGCACCAAGGTGAAAGAAGGAGAGAGGGGAATTGCTTCAGGTGCTGGAGCTGGTATTTTCCCAGAGCCATGAGCAGGTGCAGATTTTTCTGAAGGAACTGTGGTCCATGGAAAAGAGCCATGCCAGAACAGGCTTTGCTGAAGAACTGCATGCAGCCTGTGGAGAGGACCCATAATGGAGCAACAGAATGAAGCTGTTACAGACTGACTGCAATGCCCATATTCCACTTACTTTGTCGCGCTGCCTTGGGCAAGGGGAGACAGAGAAACTGGGAGTTCAAAGTGTGAAGTTGAGTCTGAGCAAAGAGGGCAACAGGAAGGGAATGTGCTGTTTTAATTTGCTTTTGCTTCTCAGTGATTTAATCTGTTTTAGTTGGCAATAAATTAAATCAGCTTTCCTTGTATTGATTCAAATATTGAAATTTACATTTGGACATGAGTCATGGTAAAAAACCTGATTTCTGTTTGTTCACTGCAAGTCACTATTGCCTTTAATTTTTTAAGTAATCAAATTTTAATTTTTATTAATTTATTTTGTGTGAAGGAAGTAGTGTATCTTGTCTAAATCAGGAATTGCATTTCTGAATGTATTCTGGTTAGGCCTTTCAAGTTCAGCATCCTCACCTCTTCACCAGAGTGGATCTCAGGTAGAGAATTAACTCAGGAACATGTTTAATCCATTATATTTCAGCTGGAAAAGAATACCAGCCATATTTTTACACATTTGAGCATGGAAGAGTCATTCTGAGGAGAGGATGCTGCAACAGTTGATTCTACTTTATCTACTTTGGTAAAGCTGTTCTTACAGGTGTTAAGGGTGTGGCATCTTCCCAGTGTTATGTCTAGCAGTGCTTCAGAACTGGGCAAAGTTTGTGGTGAGTGGCATCTTTGGTGAAAGTGCTGTTAACTTTAGGAAAAGAAATATGCAGTGTTTGGGAATGAGATTTGTATTCTTGTGCTTTTCAGAGATCATTTTCCTGAATAAGAAGGGAACTTCCTTTAGAGGGTAAATTTTGCATGTATGTACTTACACCACCTTTGGAAAATACCTGGCACTGGACACCAAGGGTATCTAGACAGGTTACTAGGTGACATGATATGACACACTTAATGGTTTATAATGGGTGCACTGGAATATAAAATTGATGGATAGCTTTCTGACATTAGCTAAATAATTTTTTTTTGTCCTCTCTCTTCACATTTCACTATAAAGAGAAGAGTCTCTGTTAAAGGGGACATGGTGGATTGTTAGTTGTCCATAAAACTGTTTATGAGCAGTTGGATGAAAAGGACTTCTTTGAATTAGATGAGCTTCAGAAAGAATTGTACTGTTGTAATTTCAAGTATTTTCTTCCAATGATGTCACTCACTATTGATTATTGTCTTACTGTTTATTTGCTGTATAATTTAGTTTTTCTGGCCATGTCAGGGCCATAGAAAGAATACATATGGCAATTCTTTTTTCTCTTGGAAGTTTAATAAAAGGGAAAGGAATTCTTCATATTGCATTTAGGCACCAGCTGCTCTGGAAAAGTCCATGATTATCTGTGTTCCATAGCTACCAAAAAAATCTTTTGTGCTGAAGTATTCCATAAAGTTGTGATTTTTTCCTTAGATCAGGCAAAGTGAATTTGACATCTTTAAAGAAAATAAATAAAAGGCAGACTACACTGGAACCAAATTTAGCATCTTCAGGAGCTGCGACCTAGGATTCATCAGTTGCAGTTGTAAAAAGATTGATGTTTTCATAGTGAGATTTTATTCATCTAGTTTAATCTATGAACAAAAGTGTCTCCATTCCTCTTAATTCAGACTTCTGAACTTCTTTGCAAAATGAGAGATCACTAGTGAGATTAGCTAATAACTGCAAAAATGGAAAAGTTTCACTGGGGACAGGTGCTGACAAAATTTATCATAAAGTCAGCCACTATAAGTTGGCATTAGTAAGGTAAGCTCTTTCAGAGATAACTACAGGCTAATACTTTCAGTGGTACACTGATGATGTTTATCCTGATCTTGCAAACAAAGGTAATGTTTATGAGCCATTGCAGAAAGAACTGGGAAATAAAGCACTTTTTAAAATGCCAGTCTGTGTTGGTTTTGGTTTCTGTTGGCTTTGTCACGCATTTACTTGGAGTTTATTCCTTTGTGTATCCATTGTAGGGTCTGTTTTATCTGATCTCTTAAGTTAATAGCTAATACTTAGAGCATATGACACAAGTACTTAATGGCAAAATATGTTATTTCATATCTTTTCTAACAGTAAAAGTTGAATATTCTTGCTAATTATCAGAAGACATTTTAGAGAGACTTCATATGCTGTATTCACTCTTTGTGTTTCAGGATTGATGAATTCCCATTTCTTTGAGAGTTGTCAGGAGTTTTTAGCAATGAAATTACTATTTCGAAATGAAGTGTAGGTTCTAGCCTGCTGTTAAAATGGTTTCAAGTAGGGAAACCAGGTTGGTATTTAATTTTGAATAGCTAGAATTTCCAAAAAGTAGAGACACTGGAGCTACTCAGAAAAACACTGCTTTTTGGGCATGATGTTACAAAGATCAACAAGGTTTGCAGAGAAGTTTAACTGCTGTGCTAGCCAAGGATAGTATGGTATGAGGCAGTGATGCTGCCCGCTCCGAGATGCCTGGAATACTTCATGTGCATTATTTCAGTGTCATACTGCTCACATACCAGTGAAAGGATAAAAAGAGGAGAGTCCGTATAAATGTTTCGTTTAAACCCAGAAACAGAGGCAACAGCTGGCATATTTAAAATTTTTACACAGGTGAGTGTCTTGAGATATTTGAGGAATGAAAAATTGTTGGGTTTTTTGGGTTTTTTTTTCTCTCATTGTCTAGCATTGTCTGGTAATAAATGTTAAGCTTATTTGGAGAGTTTCCTAGGATCCAGGATCAGGTAGTGCTAATAATACTACAGATTGGTAATAGTGCTATTTGGGTGCTTTTTTCAGATTTCCAGTTGCTGCCAATTTCTTCAGGGAATTTTTGTCAGTACATTCCAGTGGCACACTGTCACCACTGTGTTGAAGTAGTATTGTTTACTAACTTAGAAAAAGTTTCTTTCCCATTACTGAGGTTACTTACAGGAAGGTTAGTAGAGTTGACTGTCTAAATAAAACACAGTCTTCTGGAGATAGAATTATTTTAGGCTGCTGAGATGGCAAAATTGGCATAATGTGGTGAGTACTGAGATTTTGAGGAACCAGGGGAACAATTTTTTGATGTTTCCATTTTTGAAGCATAGCATTCACCAAAGTTGATACCTGAAGCAGAAATTCTTTTACACAGGTCAGCCAGAGTTTACCATCCTTGCCCACAGAGTAAGAATGGGACAATTTTATTGACTACTTGATCAGCACTTACTCCAATTCCTTCTTGCTGTTTTAGAATGAATGGTTAACTTCTGGGTACCTGAGAAGTGCAGTTTCACAACCAAGTACTTTAGCTCTCTTTTAGGTGACAGTGAGCTGTGTCAGAAATTTCTGAAAGAGAAGCAGTGGAAGATACTGAAGAAAGATCTAGGAAAGTCTGTACCACAGAGAAAATCTGCACCAAAACTAGCCCTTGCTTTTGAGAAGCCCATAGAACATGTTCTGAAATCCTGGAGCACGAGCCAAGCTGGCATTGTGGACCTGAGCACAAGCTATCACAAACCTCCAAAACCTCTCAGCGGCACACACACACAAATCTGTTCCTGTTCACCCCATGCCAGAAAAGAAGTCTCTACTTAGGCTACATACCAAGTTGAAGTTAATACCATATCTCAGTTTAGATGGGTTGCTTGAGAAAACAGTCTATAAACAATGATGCAGTCAAAAATTGAAGCTCCATTTTTTAAAAAAGTAGAAGCTGAAAAAATGAATCTGTGTTCACATTTGTAATTCCTATTTTCCATTAGAAGGGAGACAGAGGGGAAGTAATATTTACCTGACTATTGCTACATAGTGTAATAGATAATAGTCTGATAAATTTGTGCTGGAAAGGAATGTTCATAATGCCTTGAAGCACTGGGACAAAAATACTATTCTTTGGGAATTTTTAATTAGTTTTAGTTTTTCTATCTGTATTTGTGTGTACGGATGTTTTAATATATTTTATGAGGAAAGCAGGCAATTTTTTTATTTTATGAAGGTTGGTTCTCATTGCTAATGTACATCTTGATGTTCTAATCACTAATCCAAGTGATTTATAACATCACTTACTTGGGGACAAGCAATGTCAGACAGTAGAGAATTAGCACAGACTGAGACATCCAAAACTACTACTGCTGGCTTTTATCAGATTTTTATTTGTTTTGAGTGGCAGTAGGTAACAGGCAATTGTCATTTAGAACTCGCTCTTTCCTTGGAAGGTCTGTTCCCTGCTGTGAATTTTTTGTCATCTGCAGGATCAAGCAGAAGAGATAGGCTGAGGGTTCTGGTGTTTGGAGAGCGATGGCTGCAGAGCTATTCAGTGTGGACAGGGGACACAGCCACCATCTCTATACCCAACAGACGAGAGAGCAAGGAATGAACTAGAAGATAGATGTGAGCCCTGTTTTTCTTCTGGTGTTACCATATTCGATCAAAAAATTTCTAGGGGAATTAATGATCAGCACTGCAAGAGAAAGCAGAGGTGGGAGCTTGGTGATGGTATCTGTTTGAACTCCACTGAGTCATCCAGCTACTTCGTAGCATTGCAAGTGAGAGGATACTTTCCCAGTCCTCCTTCAGACTGTTTGGATGGAGTATGTTCTATCCCAGGCTGTCCATTCCCTAGTTCTTAACCTTGGGAGGGATAATGCCAGTTAGGCCAACAGGTTATGAAAAGAGATGGGTATTGGCTCAGTGCACCCTCCTCAGACAACAAACATTATAGCAGTTCTTGTAAATGTTGACAGTTCTTTCTGCAGCGGGTTGCTCAGTACACATTATGATAGCAAATTTAGGAAGTAGCTCTGCTTCTGGAGGCTGCAAAACCCCTGAGATCTGTGTGTGTGTGTGTGTGTGTGTGCAGGCTCATGCAGTGTACATACACGTGTAACTATGTAATAATTTGTTATTAGTAACTGCTACACACAACTTGGCAGAGAGCTGCTTTCAGTCATCCTGTAAAAAGCAAAGAGCTTGTTTCCCTGGGACAGCTCAATAAGGTAAGAACCTTAGAAACTGTTTATAGAATGTACAGCAGTTTGACAAAGACAGTGATTAAAAATTTCTTATTTTCTGAAGTGTTAGATGGTTTGCTTATGTGTTAAAAGGATTGTAAACATTTAACATGGCTGTTACCATGTATTGCTGCTTCTGTGCTTCAGTGAGCAGTCACTGAAGTCTACATTATAATTATATACTCAGAAATTTGATTTTTTTTTAAATCTTTGATTAGAGAATACAGTCTCCAAGCTGTTTTCAAGCTGGCATTATAGAAGAATTAGAGGGTTTATTATAATTAGATATTGAAATTTAAGAAATGTAATAAAATCACTAGCAGCTGTCAATGACAGTCTTCAGTGAATTGTAAAGTCAAACTCTTGGGAAACTTGGGATTGGTTTGTGAATCATTAGGGACTTTGCTTTCTTCAGCTAATATCAAAAATCCATTTTCAGCTTCTGTCAGCCAGTATCCAGGCATTGCTTTGTTCTGCGAACAGATGGAGAGGGAGACATGGCAGTGGGGTGGCCCATGCAGTCATGGACAGGAGATCTATGAGGTGGTGCATGTAAGACATCAGAAAAAGTAGCACTGAACGAAGGGAGAGGCAGTGCCAAAGTTCTGAATGTTATGATGAGCACTAAGCAATTACCAACATTATTAGGCACCACTTCTGGAGCATCAGCACTGATAGATATGTGGTTATCTCAGCCTGGCCTGACCTGGTTTTCCACATCAGCTGATTTCCCTGCACTTCACCCTTTGTGTCTTTTCCCCCTGCCCTGGCAGTAGGGAGGTGCAGTGTCCCTGCTCAGCACAGTGCTGTTCTTTTCCTGAGAAAAGCCACAACAGATCTGTTTTGTGTGTGGGACTCTGGCCACAGCATGAGTGCATGAAGTTAAAGCATCTCAGACTGTATGAAGGGAGGAGGAGAGGTTCCTGGACTTTCAGTGCTACTTATAATGCATCTTGCAATGTGGAATGAAGTCTGTGATCCTCCCAGCAACACTGGACCAGTTTGGATTTAACACAGAGGCAGATTCTTCTTACATTAGCAGCCTCTTCAAAACTGAAGCCTTAGAGTTTAATTAGGTGCTTGATCTTCCTGGAATATTGGTAGCACTGACAGACGTGTGGTGTGTATGGAAGCCAAGACTTGGATGTCAAAGACAGGACAGCAGACACTAGTGCGGAGTCATTGGGAATGTTACAAACAAGAAAAATCTGCAATGCCTGTCTGCACTACAAAGTTGTGGCTTTCTTCTGACCATGGCAGAAGGAGCTCTCTCACTGGTGTAAAGGTTGGTGTTGCTTCTGTGTACTAGTTTGGCTTGCAGGTTTGGTCAGCAACTGTGTGTAGTAGCAAATCCATTTGATTTTTCCTCTTTTTTCAGGAGTTTTACCTCACTCTTTTTGATATTGTTTGCTCTCTGTGTGTGTTGAGAGAATTGCTGTGCCATAGGGAGGCTTCCTGGGCCCTAAGCACAAAAGAAATATTGTAGTCAGTGGAGCAGAGACATATGGGCTTTAACATTTGTGCTTATCACCTCTAAAAGCACTCCCAAATGCCACCAAAAAAGATGTTGGCTGCATATCTTCTTTCCCTGGGTCTGGGAAAGGAAACTGGCCAACACACACAGGCAGACACCTTTTTCACTCACTCTATTTACTCAAGGAACACCATTTAGGTACTCTTGGGGAATGGGAGCTCTAACACCACTGAATCCTGTTTTGTTCCCAAATGCTATAAAAGGGAAGAAATGACTAGAGAATCTCTAAATGCCCAACCTGAATATTGTGGTCTGAGGTACACTAAAGGATTATTTCATCTGCTTATTATTCAAGTTCATTCTCTTTTCTCTTTTTATTTTCTTTCTGGTAATAATGATTATTTAAGCAATGAGCACATCTTCAAAGCCAGAATAGTCATCTTGACAATTTATAATGCTCTTCTATATAAAATCAGAGTGGACTTGTACAATCTGTACCTGTATTAAATGGATTAGGATATAAATTAAGATCTTTTCTTTTCCTGTCCTGTGAGTTTGCCTCATCGTTCTTAGGGGGACATTGTTTAGCTAGGTGCACATAATAACTTACAGGATTTTTGTTTGTGGGGGGTTTTCTTTTTGTGATTTGGTTTGTATTATTGGGTTTTTGTTTGGTTGTTTTTTTAGTTGTTGTTGTTGGGTTTTGCATGGGGTTTTTTGTTGTTTTTTTTGTTTTGGTTTGGTTTTTTGGTCAAAAAAGAATAAAAGGGTCAGACTTCTTTCATCTTACTGATGCTTCCTTATATTTTCTCTATTCCTTTAGGATGACAAAGGTACCAACTGCATTAATCCTTTTTGATGCTAGAGGGAGCTCATGGCTTGAGCAGTCAGAATGAATCATGATATCTTGTACAATTCTTGAGGAAACACAGATGGAAAGTAAAGTGCTATTGATGACTATAATGCACCTTTTTCCATTACTGGCAAAATTAGAAGGGCTGAATGTATCTGTTTAGGAAATTACACATGGCTTTCAGAGACACTCAGATAATGAAAATGCTGTAGCTTCAATCTCTTCTGTATCTGAGTACCTCCCTGTTATGACTGGATTTATCTTCCCAGCTTCTACTAAGGAAATAAGTTGTCTCTGGTATCCCTGTGAACACACAGGAACTGTAACACCGGGAGCACTCGTGTATATGTATACACACAGTAGTCAGCCAAATTCTCCAAAGCATCCAGGAGGAGCCTTGAAAACACAAGGTGACAGTGTGAGACATATTGACTGACTTTTACCATCTCCTCGTTGTCACTAGGGATCTATTACTGTAACAGTGCAGTTGATGGCACATTAACAACCAGAATTTTAGGATCTTTGGAGGCTGAAATGCACCCACACTTGAACTGGCCTAGCTTAAACATATTAGCTAAGATAACTTCCCATTATCAGAACAAATCTTAATTTACATTACAGACATTTCATCATTCAGAGTTCTTGACCTGTGGACCTCTAATCCTAGTGAGCACCACCTCTAATCTGTTTAGTGATAATTCAACATTTTAATCCTTTCTCCTTCAGAAGAAGCTCAACTGTCACTGTAATGCTCGGTGAGTGTCAGGGCAACAGCAAATGGACAATCATACTGCTCCAGTGCCTGAGGCAAAGCAAGCTTGCTTGCTGTGCAGGGCTTTGGCAAGCCAGGCTTGGCGTTCGTGCCGGGGCAGCTCTGCCCAGGAGAGGGCAGTGATGGCCGGCCCCGTGCTCCAGCAGAGTAGCCATGGTGGGAATATCTAATATATCGGATAGGAAGGTCCATACAGATAGGTGGCTAGGAGATAGGACACAAAATGACTGCTCAGATGCAAGTCACAGTATTTCAGTGGCATATGACTGCCAGAAACATACTGTGCTGAGGGATATAGATCTTGTTAAGGAAGCCAGACACGAGGGCTCTTGCAAAGGGCTGAAGATGGGAAGGCATTACAGTGGCATTGACTTCATAGATACCTATGCATAAGTTTTGATTTGCAAAACTACGGTTTTGATTTGCAGCTCAGTCTTCAGATTTGTGGACTAAAAGATACTTCAGCCCTCTTCAGGGTATACTCAGATACAGAAGTGCCTAAGCTTTTCTCCTTGGTATCTTGTCACACGGTTGTTGAAAGCTTGATTG
Organism: Sialia sialis; assembly: GCA_009812075.1. NCBI lineage: Eukaryota > Metazoa > Chordata > Aves > Passeriformes > Turdidae > Sialia > Sialia sialis. The sequence goes on from VRYO01002782.1 coordinate 6,736,423, forward strand.
CTTGGGCTTTACTCTTACAGGATGCAGTAAGTACTAAAAACTGGTATTCTCTCATAAGTGACACTGTGGAGACTCCTCTGCCCAAGGCAAACTTGTGTTCCTTTATCACATAAAAGGTTCATCTGCATGAACAGCAACACATCATTTTTATTTACTTATATTTACTTTTTCCCTTCTTTTTATTTGTGTCCTAGCTTTAAAAGTTAAAATGGAAAAGGCTGAGACTATTATAACACATACTATTGAGCCTGACCATATTCTTGGATGTACTTTGAACTTGAGTACCATGATGGATAGATGGAGTAGAGAGGATTTTGTCTCAGGATAGTATTTGTATAGCAGTTGTAGCTATGGGGAAATTATACCCATGAGTCACATTTATGGTTTTGAGAGCTCTGGTCATTATACCTGAGAGAAAAAGAGCCCTAAGTCTGCTCTAACTTCCATGGAACCTGCAGCTATACCTGAAAGGCTAAAACATCAACCAGAGTTCCCTGCTCTGCTACTTGCTAATTAAATTAGCATTAAGATGAAGAGTCACTGATGAAGAGAAGTAGAGAGGCACACACTGAGGGTCTGGCTTGTAACTTCATAGTAGAAAATAAAAGCAACTTGCTAGCAGCAACAATTATAAGCGGTCAGTTGTTGTAGACTTTTTTTTTAAGGTAGAGTCAACAGATTATATTTGTGAAAGCTTTGGCATCTCAGACTTCTTTTAGATGGGATCTGGGTCAGGGCTCTCTATCCAAACCTTTCCAGGGGAATTGGGGTGGAAGTTATTGCTGTATAACATCTGTTCATTCATCTCGCTTCAGTATTTCCTTCCCACAGCATTGCATCCCAGCAAGGAGCTCACATAGGCTGTATCCACACTAAATGCAAGCTGTGTCCTGTGAGACATCCCTGAGCTGGCTGGAGGCTCCACATGGTTGTGCTGATGTGCAGAGGGACTGGTCCCAGCTCTGGGTGCAGGATGGCTGCTCACAGAGCTCCAAGGGTAGGTGAGTGAAGTGGTGCACAGCACTGAGGTGTTGGTGTTCTTCCCAGTCCCAAAGCTGGCAGGATTGGTGCTGGATAGGGAACTCACTGCACTGGGCTGCCTCCCATGGTGTAGATATTCCTCTCTTCGGCTGTATTGATGACCTCACGGGGCAAGTAAGCAATGTCTTGACACCAGAATAAGGTCAGTGCCTATGACTGGGAAGCTGGAGAAACCATGGACTGCACCAAAACAAGCCACAAAAGGCCAAGACACTGGGTGAGGCCAGGACAAGGAGAGAGATGGGTTTGGAGCAATAGTAGGCAAGGAAAGTTCATAGGAAAGTAGAGCAGAGCAGAAGACATGTCAGGAAATGAGAGTACTGAACATTTAGTTGCATCCCTTAAGGCTGCCTATATCCCCGTAAGATGGGGAAGCTAAACATGGTGCAGGGATACAGAAGCCACTCCTTGGTCAGGAGTTCATGAAAACTTGATTTCTCAATCCCTATCAAAGTTTAAGTGTTCTCAAATGTACCCTTGCAGCAGCGTTCCCCTTTCTGGACAGAGAAATGGAGATGGGGAGACGAAAGCAGCTTGGTTAAACTCACATAGGAAGCTCATGGTATACCAGAGGAGTAAAGGAAGAAAGCCACCACTCTAATGTGTCATTCCTGCCTGTAAACCTTTCTAAATGGGGCTGCATGGACAGGCAAAAATGTCACATGGTTGCTACTGTCCCCCCTATTCTAGTGGACCCTTGATCTACCAGGCTGCTGAGTGAGTGTTTCTCTGTGCCTCTCCTGTTATCCAGAAGAATGGCCTGCAGGAATAAAAAGGAGGTGCAGGAAACACCAGCTGAGGGCATTAGAGGGACAGGTTTTTGCTCAGCTGGCAGAACAAGACCTGTTTAGCAGAGAAGGAAGAATTCTAAGGATACAAAGACAAAGTAGGGAAGTTGCATTGAATTAAACCAGGATGACACTTGCAGAGATTAATAGCTGCTTCCCATCCCATATAATATATCTTCTCCTTGCAAACATACACAAAGGATTTTCTGGAAATGCATACTTTACTCCTCCTTACTTTCCCCTGGGTCTCAACACACAGGTGCAATTGAATAACTGGCTCAAGTCTACTTTAAATGAGATCAAACACAATTCGAGGTGCAATCCAAAACTGCACAGCCAATGAAGGCATGTTCGTTGTTTTAGTAGCATTCAGATCAGATCCCAGTTAGTTTATTTAAAGTGTAACAGGGTAACAGCAGTAGATTGAAGTAGAACAACCTGGAGGAATCCACTTAAATTCATTGTCTGTTAGCTTCAAATGCTAGCAGAATTAATAACAATGATAAAAATAAATAAATAAATGGGGAGGGTGGTGAGAGAATATCTCTGTAGGTGTTAATGAGCAAATCTAAAGAGAACTGGTTTGATGAGATCTGATGTAGTCATTCCCTGCTCGCTGCAGGAGCTAGACCTGGAGGAAAATAAATTGGACAAAAATTTGCAGACAAGATGGTGGCTCTTAGACTGAAGCTTTGCTTCCAAGACCTTACTTGCTGAGTTTACATCTCTTTTGTACCTGATACCTTACCTTCAGCTGTCCTAGCCTGGCTGAAGTTCCAAGAAATAGATCCACCAGTTGCTCATTTCCCATCCTATTTCTGTCACTGGGAGATAGGATATTGTGAGTTGTTCTTTCTAAAGAACCATCTCATTTCAGCCTGCTATGCACAAGCTGCTCCCTGAGCTTTCCTTCATGCAGGGTCTCAAGATTCCCTTTTCTTATGACAAATCTCTGCCTTGACCATCCCTCCTTTACATGCTACAATTATTTGTTTTGTGTTATCCATATCTTCTAAGCCATAAGCCAACTTTTCTTTTCCTGTTAATTTCCCCTTGCTTTGGATAGCAGTGAGATTTCAATTCTTCCCTCTGAGTCACTGCTTTGTTTTTGTTCATTTGCAACAAAGCTAGTCAGTATTATCCGCTAGTGGCAAAGAAAGAAGTTTTAAAGGCACTTATAAAGCAAAACCCATGCCAGAGGCCAGGTCCTATGCTACTAGTAATCATTGCTTTATGCATGTTTAATGACTATTCTTTTAAGAAGAAAAAAAAGAATAAAACCAGAAACTGATTAACATGAAGAATAAAATGCTGAAAACAGGATGAATTTTCTGTATCAGGAATATGATCCTGAACTCTGATTCAAAAGAAGGCAAAGGAATACCAGTGGTCTTGATACACTGCAGTAAGACTCTGGAGAAAGAACTGTATCGACTTCCTAGCTCTGCCATGGCAAGAATGACCTCAGGTATTATTTAATTTCACTGAGGCTTAGCTCTCTGCGTGTAAAGGGTGATTGTTCTTTCTTTGACTTGCAAGATAGTTCTGAGTCGTTTTGTTCCTAGTGAGATGTTGTTCAGAGGAGCACCTCAGAGAGGCTTCTTTGTTGGAAGAGATGCAGTTACTGGTGAAAGGCCTAAATCATGAAATTTTTCAAAACTACCAAGCCCTGATGAAACAAGGGTAAACTCCTTTGTGAAGGCTGTTTCTTCAAGCCAAAGTTATGTGGTTTAAGTGAGGAGACTGTCTCCATGTATCTTTCTTCCTGTTCGTGATAAACCTTTAGCACCAGGATATTTACCTAAGTGGAGAGGGCTGGGTGAGTGCCTGTGAAGAGAATTTTGTCATTCCACACCTCAGCTGAATGAAATAATTTATCATAACAAAAGAGGCTGAGCAGTGAGGTTCCCAAGACTGCTGCTCTGCACACCTTCAAGCACAAAGGCACTGCTTTGTCTCTGTAGCCTATGGACTGGCTGTACATACACCACCTACTTGAAGGTGAGATAAAGTAGCACACTGTCCATAGCTTGGCTTCAGAAAAAGACCCTCCCAAGTACTGAGAGAATAATTCCCTTTTATTGTTCTTGAATTCTTTATTGGCTAAAAATGAGTCTAGAAGTTTTCAACCTTGTACCCAAGGTTGTATCCTTGTATCCACACCTTGGAACAAGCTGTGTCATTCAGTATTCTTATCTGTGTGTACCATTACAGTTCTCTCTTTCAATGCTGTCTTTTGCAGAGACCTCCTGAGATCGCTTGGCCCCATTTCACTGTTTTAGTGACCAGCTTGCATCTGACCCTGTAATATTGCAAACTGCTTCAAAAACTGGCTGGTGATTGAAGATGGGGGCACTTTCAGAGCCCTCAGAAGAATTTTGGCTGCATGCTCCTGACAGTGGCTCTGAAGAATGTCAGGATAGAGGTTCATCCTTGCTTTCGCCTCAGTTCACCTCCTCATCACCAGAGGCTGCCCACAGCCAGAAGGTAGGAGACATTGTCCCATGCTAAATCCCAGCCTGCCTTCTCCTGCGGTGTGGGAAGGGGAGGCTGCTCCAGTCGTGCCTTCCCAGCAGCATCTCCCAGTCACAGCTGCTGGATAATGGACAGCAGCCCCAGGTTTTGCTGCGAGAACTTAATCTGCACTGTCGTCCCTCATTACTGCCACTCAGTGCCGTCGTGTCCAGCCATGAAGGGTCACAAGATGACATGAGAGAGGTCGGGCAGGGGGTGTACAAAAGGGTCTGGCAAACATCGGGAAATATGGAAAGACTAAAAAGGGAACAGCTACCCAAACGATGCTCCAAGCGGCTCGGTGGGGATGGGGCTGAATGCGGCTGGGTTCACACTAAGTTTTCCCGAAGGTCACTCTGCAATATGGTAACTCCCAGCCCGGCTGTCAGTGCCCATAAAGGCAGCTCTCCTCACAGTGCGGGGGGAGGAAGGGAAGGAGGTTTGTTTAGAAGCATTAGTGCGCCCCTCCCCCGGCCCCATTAGTGGCCCTTATTAAACCAACACAGACAAAGAGCAAAGATGCCCTCGTTAATGGAGAGTCTTCGATAATTACTCTGCTCTGCCGCTTCTTTTGGGGCCTGAATAGCCTTTGAATAATGTTTCTCTTGCTGTGGTTGCAGACAATACCCTCGCAGACTGCTTTAAGCGGTGCCAATCCCATTAGCAGAAGAATAGCAGAGCTTTCTGGTTGTGTGGGTGTGTGTGCTCACGGGAGGACAGCAGGCTCGCAGTGGGAACAGACTACGCTGCCCACTGCTGAGTTCTCCTCTCCTGCCCTCCAGGGCCCAAGGAAGCAAAGCAGGCAAGTGCTGGCGAAACTCCATCTCGGAAACCATCTCCCTGTTTAAGCAGCCCCAATGCCAGGGCGCTGGTGAGAGCCGAGCTGCTACCCCCTGCAGGAGCGCAGAGACGAGCATGGCTGCTCACCAGAAGGGAAGGGAAGAGCTGGGAGGCAGAAACCCCGCAGGACTGGGATGTCTCCAGCCTTCCCTCATGTTCCCCAGGCACAGCTCTCCTCGCACCCACAGGAAATTCCTTAGGCGACAGAGGCCAATAGCCCCTAAAACCAGGAACAGGCAGAGCTGCTGCTTTACTGTACAAAGGAGATAAGACACTCATCCTTCTGCATGCAGTTGATTATAGAGCATGAAAACAGCTATACCACCCAATTTTGGGAGGGTTAATTTTGTGCTGCACACCCCAAGCAGAAAGCTAATTAGTGTGTTCAATGGGTAGCTATCAGCCAAACTTTTAAGAGTTGGGATAATTCTACCTGAGCCTTTTACTTTGATCTCCCATTCTGCATGATAAGTGAAAATAGTGTATAGCCGGGCTGGCTGTGGTGTTTAATTTAATCATCTGATGATATTTATTTTCACAAACCTGAACTTAAGCGACAATTATCAGAAAGGCTTCATCTTGTGCTGAACACTCCAGTTAATGGCCTTTCTGTGAGGAAATAGCTTCTATGTAGGGAGTCAGTAATTAAAACGTGTGAAAAAAGGCCACTTTTTCAGAGGCAGTGGAAGACTGGTGGGTCTAATATTCAGCTGGTATGAGCTGTCAATGGCCACAATAAATGGGCATTGCTCCTTCTACATTATGCCAGCAAATGATGTGCCCAGAGGGTTGTTGAGAATAACCCAGTTTGAGAAGAAAGTTTGGGTTCTTGTCAAAAGGAGCCAAACTTAGGAATACACAGTGCAATGATCTGGTCTTTGAAAGATGATTCTGGAGTATTCATGGAAGATGTTCAGATTGAAGGAGCACTTGGTCTTGCAAACTGTCCCACAAGGAAAGAGTTAAGTTAAGTTTCTAGTATTACTAAAGAGAGACATTTTTTCCCTCTTTCAACACAGTGTTGAAACTCATTTAAAAATTGCGTTTGACACATTCCAAGTAGCAGGAAGATGAGTTCCTTCATGTCTTTGTCATATGGACAAATAATGTACATTTTTTTTACTCATACAGGTAACCACCATATGGCTCCATGGGCAGTTCAGTGTTGGGCCATATGCTGATGGTGAGCAATGAGGACAAAGCTGGAAGTCAAGCTGTGTGGAAGGTTCTGATAGATAGCAACCACTATGTCTTTAATCAGTATATCTTACTGGAAACAGCTTGTGATTTCATGTTGGGGGACAGTGATATGCTTAAACAATGAAAATTTCAAAATCTGAAGCTTGCATTCTGAAAGATATATATAGCAGTAACAGCAAAAAAAAAAATTCAAAGGTTCCTATTTCTTCATAACTGAGAATGTTTTTCTGCAGCTTTGAAAGATAATGTTGATAATTGAGATTTTTTCCTCTCTCTCTCTCCATTGGCACACAGACTGCTAGAGGAATCAGAAGCAAGGAAGAAATAGATTTTTTGTACAGTGCACACCGCCTGCTTTTCTCCCCTGACAACTGTGTTCCCACAGGTAATGGACCAGCACATGCTGTGCATGATTTGGTTGGGCCTAAAACAAAACTTTTAGCTTGTAACTGTAAGAGAGGTGAAGTTCTGAAACTTTGTGAGACACAGGAGTCCTAGAGAGTCTCTTTCCTTCTGAGGGGCCCAAGAGATAGATGTCTAAGTGCCATTTGAGGAAAGGCTGGATGGTGATAATAACATTGCAGGTAATGCTACTGCCTTGTCCTTTGTGTGATCTAGGTGGATATGACTGAATTGGAGTAAAAAAGATCAGTCCTTGACTGTTACCCAGTGAATAAGCCATTCATCTTCGGGAGCAGGACTTGGTATGTACGGTGGTCTAGTAATAGCCCACCTGTTATTTTTGAAGGTCAAGATTAATTAATTTTTCAGCCAGATTAATTGGTATTTTGTGTGTCAAAGGCTCTCATTTATCCTTGCTGTCACTGAAGTGAGATAACCCATACAAATACTACTTTGTTAATAGTGCCAATTGCGTTTTGCAGTATACACTAAATGATGTATAGTATGTGTGAGGAGATGAAAAACTACTGGTGGAAGCAGACCTAACACCTGCCTTTTGTTGCGGATTGTGAATCTGCTTTATGAATTCAATTCGGCACCACATCTTGTGGTTCCACTCCAGCACTAACCCGATCTCTGCTGCTCAGCACAGCAGCAGCAACTGCCCTGTGGCACAGCCGGTGACACACCACAGCGCCCATGAGCGCTCAGACCAGTGCATGGTGCTGGTGAGAGGTCTGTGTACACGGGACGTCAAAATTCAGGTGCATCCTTAATCCAGACGTGGCTATTTCTTACCGTGAGGTTGTTTTCACAGGACCAGTGTTGCCGGGTGGGTTGCCATGCTACCTGGAACAAGCCATTTGTCTTGTAACTCTTTGTTTTCCTTGGGTAACAGGTTCTGCTAGAGATCCTTTTGCTGCCCTGTGGCGATATGGATTCTTGCACCACGCAGCTCCCTGCAGCCTTCGCGCCTAGGTAAGCGAGCTCGCACCTGGGGCTGTTAAAATCCCGTTAGCATTTTGCGTTTCCTATCTCTTCTGAAGTCAAGCGCCAGCTCCCTGAGAATCTCTGCTGCTTTAAACTTGGGAACGTGCGACTTTACCCTTGATGTCTATACAGGAAAACCTGCGGTTTTTCTATTGCTGCCTTTTTAAGGGAAGTGGGACTGGCGGGCTGCCGGGCCGGGCGTCTCGGCCGCTCCGAGGGCTGCCAGGGCCGGGCGCGGGCAGGAGCAGGAACCTTGGTGCGGCGGAGCCGTTTCCCGCGGCGGCCGGGACGGCTTTGCGGCAGGACGCGGCGGCGGGAGGGGCCGCGGGGCGCGGGCAGGGCCAGCGCGGGCCCCTCCCGGAGCACGGGCACGGCTCTGGGCCCGGGCGCAGGTAAATAAATCCTCCCTTCGGTCGGCGGGCGGGGCGGGGACGCAGGGGGCTGCGAGGCTCCCTGGCCCCTCCGGGGCGGCCGGCCGGGTCGGGCTTCCCGCAGCCTTGGCCGCGCTGCCTGCCCGCCCGAGCGTGCGGGGCTGTGTGCGAGGGCCCGGGCGCGGCCGCGTTTGCATTGATGGCACAAACACGCCTGCAGTCATGTGCTCGTCTAGAGGGACATGTTCCCTTCTGCATAAAAAGGCCCCGTGCTTTCGTTTTCCCTACCCGGCTCACTGTCCCAGCAGGTGCTCCTCCAGTCAGACCCCTGTATGTGTAGGCACAGGGCGCTGATATCCCCCTCTGTTTTAATAGCCCAGAGTCTGACATAATGCCGTGGTCTTCTTGCAGTAAAATTGATTCTTTCAAGGAGCAGGCACCCAGATACAGCCAGTGGAGTCATGCCTTCTGGAATTAAGTAGGCCTGACAAGAGAGTCTGTGTTATGTAGGAATGAACGTGTGGTAGCTGGAGTATCAGCAGAAATGCTGGGGTCACTGGAAGTGCGAGGTGAGGTCAGGGAAGAAACTCAAGTTGACGTTTGTGTAGGGCATCATGATTGCTCCTGATCGGTTCAGCAAATAGCACAAATGGCCCTCATCCTGCAAAGCTCAAAGACAAATCTCACTTTGAGCACTGCGTGCTCTACTGACTACAAAAAGTTGTAGTAATAATAAGAAAGCATCTGAATCTTAGTTGGTCCAATACCCATACACTTTAAGCAACAGTCATTTTCATCTTGCCACTTTAATGTCTTATTTATTCAAAATTACTGAATTTAATTTGGGACTTAAATCAGAAGTCTAAAATGTGAAACAGAGCACTGTACAGTGGAATGAAAGTTCTTATTAGTCTGTAGCAGCTAGATACATTATTCTTGCAGGACCATATCAGACTGTTGTCAGGTTATTGTTAGCATATCAATATCACCAGATACCTTGAGATTTCTACCATGTTCTGCTAAGATTTTCTGTAATGAAGATGTAGTTTGGTTTGGAAAAGAGCAAGCACTTGTGCTGGGTAGTGACACAACTCTGTAGTGGTGCCTGTGGTTACAACCATTCCACAGGGTCAGCTGTTGTGGCAAGGCTGCCAGGACCTGAACATTTGGGTTGCTGTGGTAGGTTGCTGAACTTCAGCATTATTTGGATCATTGCTTCTTTTCCTGCCAATTTGTGTGACAAAGCACTGCGGTCCTGGCTTCTTGAAAAATGAGAGAAGAGCTTAGTTTGGGGTCTGCAATGAGGTTGTGATTAAGTGCTGTATTTCCCTCAATGTCAGCATGCAACCACTAACAGTTACAGGAAATCTAGGGCTCACTGTGGAATGGCTTGTATTGTCCCAGCTGATTCTTTGGGTACCACAGTTGGTGAGAGGAGTTGGCTCCAGCTGCAGATCAGGGCTACTCAGAAAACTGTACAGTACAGATTTGGATGTCAAGTGTATTTTCTTACAGCTGTGCTGGGATCTCGTGGAAGAAATGGTCTCCTGTGTTCTTGTGGGAGATGGTGTATTTCTTATCTTCTTTTGAGCCTCTGGGGCAATGCAAGCTGTTATTCCCAGCTGTGCTTTTTGCTTCTGTTCACAGCTTAACAAGGGCAGATTGAAAATGTCCTAATTTCTGAACTTTAAAAAGTCAAGCATTTAAGGACTGAGTGTCTTTCCTCTTCAGCCTAGTTCTAGCAAATGTGGAGCGAGTAGATACTTATAAAATCTCAGTTTGCATTAAGTAAAAGTGTTTAGTTGGGGTTTTTTAAGAGAAGTTTTATTTCACCTGACATATACAAAGTTTCTCCACGTCCTAGCAGGAGCCAAGCTTCTCCATAGAGGCAGATACAATTAGAACTATTAGACTGAGTCATGTTGTTTGTTGTTTCGTGCTTGTCTAGTTCAATCATGTTTCCTCTTGTGCTGGAGGAGTTTGTATCACCCCTCTTGGATACACTGTTCCCTGTCAATTTCTGTGCTCTGTGCTGAATTCAGGAGGCAACAGGCTGTTTTGTGGTGTCTGTGTCTGGTAGAATAGGCAGTTTTCCTGTAGTCAAGGACAGCATGTAAAATCCAAGTTATACAGCTTCAGAAAAAACTGGAATATAAGCAGAGAAATCATTCACCCCCTTAGGCCTGTTATTTGAGGCTACAGGTATATTTAAGACCACAGATCCATATCGGGCCAAATCACTGCACTGCTGCATTCTTTTTGTCCCTGTGGGTTTTGTGAGGTCAGGCAGCCACCAGGCAGCATGCAGAGGAGTGGTCTGGGTTTCAGTCTGATGTGACCTAAGAAAATGCCCACGTGCTGATGGCTTTGTCTGGCTGCAGCCTGGCTGTGTGTCACCACCAGCTGCTCCCCTGTGGTCAGTCTGCTTGGCGTATTTTCCTTTCCTCGTTAAAGTCCTTCCTCCTTCATCCCAGTCCAGCTGCTGAGATTTTAAATGGTTATTCATCCCCAGGAAGTGACACAGCCCTTCATTACTTGGTGGTGCTCCCCAGCCAAGAGGGATGTGTGTCAGATGGCTGCAAGGCAAACGAGTCAGCGATAAAGATCTCGGGAGAGCTGTCCAGCAGTCGGTTTCTGGAAGAGAAATCCTTCCTGCGGTCTGTCTTCCTCCACTCCTGGGTGCTCCTCACCTCTGGCCCTGCTTTGTTCTAATGCAGGATGTTGTGCTCTTGGCAGCTTAGTGTTTCTTGTGTTTTAATCACTGTTTCCAAATGACAGTTAAAGATAATGTATACTGTAAGCACTGTTTATTGTGCACTGCTGTGTGCTCATCACTGGATGAGCTGTTCTGGAGCTGTGATGTGTTAGTTCTCCACATGGGGACGATGCCTGGGGAGCTTCCTTGTTAGAGGCACTGGGTGAGAGCAGCAGCTGGGGAAAATCTGTGCTTTACAGAGCCAGACTCATGTGTCCTTGCTAGGGGTCTGCTTCCCCTCACAGGACATGGCTTTCTTCTTCCTACCTGGTTTCACTTCTTTCTTCAGTTCATCTTTTTGCAGTTGTTTATTTTTGTTTTGTTTTCTGTAGAGTAGAAGAGATCATCACTGTCTTTTAGCTTGACTGTAATTAGGCCCAAGTTAATTGCAGCTGTTCCTGCTGTTTGTCTCTCCCTGGGTCTAGCAGACAGGATGTGGGAGCTCTTCTTCATTGATAAATATTGGCAGTTAATTTCATTCTTAAAGGCAATGAGACTGGCAAACAGGTGGGTTTGCAACATGGAAATGGTTATGCTTACATTCAGCTACCCTCTCTGGAACCTGTAGCCAAGCATTCCTGACTAGGGAGTCTCTTTCTCCAGTTTTTGTGAGTATTTTCCTGAGTATTGCCAATGGGTTTGTGCAGGAATATCAGTCGAAAGATATTTTTGTAAGACATTTTGAAGTTGAGATAGTCTGAAAAAAATTAAGCAATTAATTTCTCAGTTTGTCGGAAGAGGCCTTTTGAGCGGGGCTTTAAAAATGTGATCTAAAGACAATTGCCCAGGTCATGTTGAACCAACCACTGACTGTCATATGGCAACCTTTGGAAACTGTGGTTCCCTGTATATGAAAAGTTTCTTGTAGGTTTCTCTTCTTTCTTTGTAAATTTCCTGCAGCCACTGAAATGGTGAATCTGACAAGCTTGTGTGCTCTGTCTCACTTTGATGTACACAGCAGTAGGTCATCTGGGGTTTTGGAATCACTTGGGAAAAGGCTTTGTGACCTTGTGCCACAGGCACAAAACACAGCCAGGATCCAAGAGAATGTGATAGATTGCACAGAGACAGTGTCCCAGCTATTTCATGCTGTCTACAGTTGTCCCTTGTGAAATTCCTCCTTATCAGTTGTCTCTCCAAGAGGAGTATGACAGGCAAGCAGGAGTGCAGCCTTCAATTGCTGCTCAGGGAATTGGCCACTGCAATGCCTGGGGTTCATAACCACTCAGAGGGGAAGTGTCTTGAACCAAGTCTCATGCAGGATTCTTCAGCTCCTTGTGCAAGCACTTTGTGCCAGTGATGTGCAGAACTGCGTAGGCAATGGTAAAAGGCTATGTGTGTGACAGCCATCTCTGCATCCTTGTTCTCTCTTCTGTCCGCTCAGGTGTGCCCACCTGACAAATACATCTCAACTTCTTAACTATTAGGTAGCACCTAAGTCATCAGCTTCATAGCTGTTTTCAGGGATCCTGCACAGCAGAGCCTGGTTTTCAAGGACTGTCATTGACCCAAGTGTGTCCTGTTTAGATTCAGGGCGACACTTGTCTGATGTGACCTACAGAGCAGATCAGAAATCCTTGTAGCAGCAAAACCTGTAGGTTTGAAGTATCACTGGAAGACATTCAGGTCACAGTCTGAGGTTGCTCAGACTGACAGATAGAAAAGCTCAGTAGGTACTTAGCTGTGCCAGCCCCAGTCATTGTATTCAAAGTAGATTGTATCCTCTTCTTTGGATGACCTGTTGTTCAGACCGTGTTTGTCTGAACAACACATAGCCCATAAACTGGACTGTAGTTGTCCAGACCTACAGCATAACAGAAATAAAAGTCCCTAGGCTGTTTGAATTTGCCCTGCTACCCAATTGTTACCCAACTGAAAGAATCTCTGTTTTCCTTCTTGGCCTTGGAGTTTCCCACAGTTGTAATGTTGTGTGAGATAAGCAGAGCTGGTTCCCACAGAAGATTCCAGTGTGTTGAGAAGGGGATAGGGCAAGCTTTCCAGTGCCTGAGGAACCCCTGCTCTGTATTTGCCTACAGGTAGCTTGTAAAACTCCTCTTGTGCTCTTGAGATAAAATTCTCAGAAACCCTAATCTTTGCCAGGAATTTGAGCCCAAGAGTCATTAAGAATCAATGAAACTTGAAGGACTTTTAATATTACCTGTATTTTGCTACCTTTTACTGACTGACTTTTTATATTACCTGTATTTTGCTATTTTTTACTGACTGAGAGCTTCTGTAATTTGTGCATTTCCTCATGAGCATCATTGATAGTTCCTTTCTAATTCTCTGTCCAGAGAATCTCTGTTTGTCTACTGTGTGTCACTTGTTGTGTTAAGCATCTCTATTATCTGGAATAGAGGTGGGAAGTCCTCTGAGCACCAAAACCAACTTATGATTATGAGACTTACAAGATTGCTTATCAAGTTCTGTGAGGTCTCCTTCCTTTCTGCTTTTCCCCTCCGCTTCACAGCCTTTTCTGTGCTTTTTAAATTTTGCCGTGCAATACTTGGATATTTTCCATGACCCACGATGATCCTGAAAACATATTAGGAAGTTAAATTATCTCTTCCTTGGTGTTTGTTATTCATGATTTTTCTTTCCTGTCAGACTGTGCTGTCACCCAAGTTAAATCCACGTGGCTTCTCTGAGGGAGATAATCTTTACTAAACTGAACTTCAATGTCTCATGTGCTATGACCAGCAACCCTTGCTGTTTATCTCAGCCATGTGAGTGATGGGGCCATTATAAACTTGTGATAGCAAAGACTGCTCATGTTGTAAGTGCACATTAATTATCTGACTGCTGCACGTTCATGCTGGGCAGATATATAGAAAACTGTTTTTCAGCCTCTTCAATCTCTGTGTCCAGCAGTTTCTGCTGAGTACAATGCAGCATGTTCCTTCATCCTTTTTTTTCACTAAGACTAGTTCCCAGGGACCTGGACGAGCACAAATCCAAGCTTGTAGTTGCCCTTAGCTTCATCACTCTGTAATAGTCTGGGCTTCTTTCTTCCTCTCATTCACTGCCTTAGGCTGAATGTGTTTGGACAATTTAAGGTGTTTCAAGAAACAATACATTTTATAGTAGCTTAAAAGGAGTTTAACTTATCCCATTGTTTGCCTTTTTTTACCCTTCCCATGAAGGAAGGGATTTTCACTGCTTTCCCTCCTGGAGGAGATTCTGATGAAACTGTTTACTGCCATGTCAGAGTTTGCTTTCATTTGGCACCAAATCCATGCAGACATCTGAATTAAATTTTTGTTGAGTGCTGCTGTCAGAAAGTGCCTAATTGCATTTATGGATGATATGTAATTGCAGGAGCCCAGTGCTAGTGGGAATTACTGCACAACTCTTTTGTTGGTGTAGGAAGGGATCAGCCTGCCACCACCGATGTCATCTTTCACATCTTTGTTGAGCAGGGCAAACAGACTAGCTGGGAAGGTATGAATGCTGCAGTTTGTGAGCCATGTGATAAAGGGGCCTATCATCTTCTCATGACCATGTGATTCAGCATCCTACTGGATATGAGGTCAGTTTGTAGTTTGGCATCACCACACTTGGCTGGGTGGTACTGGATAGCTCCAGCCTCACAGGATCCAGAGAAACATTCAGCTGCTTGAAGCCTCTGCCATTTTAAAATGAACTTGTTAAATGTAAGTGTCATTTTTTTATCCTTTGCTTTCCACCTTTCCTATTGACTTAAAATAAAGAACAGACCAACACTGTACCTGCTGTCACCAGAATGCACAGTGGTATGTTACAAACCCTTCTGGAGTGATTGCTGCTCCAGTTGCATGAGGGAGTGCGAGGCTGTGTTCTCTGCCAATTCCCATGAAGCAGCATCTTTGAATGGACCAGGCTGTAGCCTTCACTGCAAGTCTGTGGTTATGTTGGTGCTACTTTTGGTCAAGTGAATGCCTCTTGCAGTCTGCAACTTCAAAATACCATTTTTGCTGTAAATAAATGCTACAGAAGGATGTAGAATAAGTGGATGGGTTGCACCACATTACGTCCCTTTGGGTGTTCCTTGAGCTCCCAAGCTCTGTGGTACCAGGGGGCAGAACATTGTTCTGGGGCTGCTGGCAGGAATGAGCTTCAAGAGTAAACTCCATGCTGCATTAAGCTGACAATGCAGATGTGCCCAGGATGACTTCATTTCCCACTGCTGTCAACTGGCACAGTTGCACAGCTCTGTAAAGCATCTATTCCCATATTGTTCTGATTTGAAATAACTCCAGGTCTGTTTTGTTCAGCCTTCTGGTTGAGGTTTTGTCTCTGTTTTCAGTGTCTTACTCTGTGTTCACATAACTGAAGCTGATCCTACCCTGGTTCACTGTGAGGCTAGCAAAGTGAATCCTTGCAAAGAGTTAAGGCGAGAAAGATCTCAGTGTAAAGGCTTGATGTTTCAGAGTTGTGTATATGGTTAGTTATTGATTTTGAAAGTTATTTAGTTGGAGTCTCTTTGTGGACATCATAGTCTGAACTGCAGGTCTACTAGGAGGGAGGGAGCTGCTTCTTTTGACCGCAGCTGTGTCATGGCTGGCTACAACTGAAGCAGGGGTGAGAGGAAGCTACGGCGGATTGTGGAGGAGATTGGTTTGTGCTACAGAATTCTGTGCCCCTTCTTGTGGGGGTTGCTCGCCACCTTCCTCTCTCCCTCTGGCTTGCTATAATAAAGAGTGCCTATTTAAGCAGCTTTCCTAATAGAAGTTAGGCTAATAGACTGTTCTGGATTGAAAAAACCTTGCCTTATATAGAAGTATTTTCTGGTTTTGATGCTGTTTAATAGATGTTTTGCCCTGCTAAGTGTGAATCTTCATGAGTCCTGGTAGCACTTCAGCTGCATTTACAAGCTAATGAGCGGCTAATTATCGGCCCAGCCCAGCTAATTAGTTTTGTTAAGAGTGTATTAATCTAGGCAGAGCACTGAGCTAATGCAGCTTTGCTGGTTCTAGGACTTGAGCTGATGTGTTCAAAACTCTGACTTTAAGCTGTTCTGCATGTACAGGCTCTGGATACTGTGATTTGTCTTAGGAGACCTGAGGGCTATTCTCCTGCCAGTACAGATGCCCAGTGTCCAAGTCTCGAGAACTTGCAGACATTTGACAGGTTACCCCAGTTTAAACATACCTACCATGCATTTCCCTTCAGCACAGCAGTACTGTGGCTGGAGCTTCAAGAATGAGAAGTTAAACAGCAGCAGACTTGGTGTGGCAGCAGTTAGCAATGGGACAGCCCCTTACGGCACCATAGGGAGTAGAAACCTTCCTCCCTTCCTTCCTTCCCATAGGTGAAAGCTCAGGTGGTCAATACAGCTCTCAGTAGTTCTAGCCTTAAAGCTCCTTGTTGGTCTTATGTTTTGCCCAGTTAGTCAACAGTTTGGAAGTAAGGATCTGCAGATATATGACAGTGCAGGATGTGTATATATCTGGGGTTTAGGTTGCTACATGGTTTCACTTGAGTTCACAGTGATATTCTACAGAGAAACTGTGCAGTGGCACTGATTTATTTGGCAAATGTCACAGTTCTGTTCATGTAGATGGGTAAGCAGGGTAGTTGCTGTAAAACTTGTGTTGGTCTCCATAAAATGGTGAGTTCAAGTGATCTTGGACAAAAAGGCAAACTACTTGACGCTGGTTGGCATATTTATGACCCTGTATTTTATCAACTTTTTCTTAGAGCCCCAAGGGAAACTCTATGAAGCATTCCTTTTTTCTAAAGCTTGGTTAACAAATTGTATCACTTTGGTTTCCCATCATCCAGTGCCCCATCTTGGTCTCTGCAGCTTTCAGTTCAAAAAGTGATGATAGACAGAGTTCATACAGTGTGAACAACAGAAACCACAAAGGGTTTCTTGATACACAATAATATTGGTGCCAATTGAAGGAGGAAGTTAAATGAAGGGGATTATGGCTATGAAAGGAGTGATGTGATTAAACATATTTTCCTGGGAATAGACTCCCACTGATGGGATTTTTTGCTTCCTTTACAGGTACTCTTCATCACTATGAGCTTGTTTCTTAGAGGGACCTTAGCCCACTTGTCAGTAGGTGTTAGATCTTCCTTGTGACGACAAATTGAGTTGGTTACTTCCTACTAAAATGAATTGGAGTTGGTGACTGTGTTTGCTCACCAGGTCTAAGTTAATGGTGTGCCAAGGACAGATGTGAAGGACGTCGTTAGCTCCGTATTGATGTGGTATCTTCTTAACACATCACAACGCCCTGAGCCCACCGCTGCACAGGATATGGAGGCTCTCGAAGTGGACGACATTAGCCCTGCCTTGGAAGTGACTGAAGACTTTTTCAATAATTTTGATACTAAGCTTGAAAAGATTGTGCAGCCCTCTGAGGTATATGGTGTACAGGAGGTCCCTGAACTGGTTGGGCATGAGGTATTTGGTCAGATAACAGAGAGCAGAAACCTGAGGAATGTCGCCTCCTTAGCCAAAAGTAGCCTCATCTGGGATCACTGCAAAAATGGCCTCTTGGAAACCAAAGCTCAGACAGCGTTCCCTGCCAAAGACACAGCTGCTGCCAACCTCGCTTGGGCAGGGGAAGGGGAGACCACAGCTTTTAATATCTTCAAGATCTGCCAGCGGCGGAGAGATAGGCCTCGCTCAGTGAATGATATCCTCGTGCAGAGTGAGGAGGCCTCCATGTTCAAACCAGGCCACAACAGGTCACGCTCTGACATCAGCCATGTCAACTGGAGAGTGGTCTTCACAGGCACCTCCCTGCAGCAGCCATCTGCACCTGGGCAGGACAACAACTGTGCTCTGCTTTCCTACCTGGCATTAACCAAGGGAGAGGACATCCAAGGAAACACAGGTTTGTGCTGGTGCTTTGTTTCCATTTATATGAGGAGTTTCCTATTTGATTTTAACACTTGTCTTGAAAGAGGAGCTGGAGGTTAAAAAACACAAACTCACTCAAAACCCAACTGTGAGGTAACTTTTAAAAGAAGAGAAATCAGTAGGGCTCTTTTATCTTTGATGTGGCTCTGTGTGTTTGCCTGCCTAAGGATCATTTTTTAAACTTACGTTGATTTCTGTTCTTTTTATGTTTTAAAAAACTAAGCTTGTTTGATTTTTTCATTCTATTTTATTCAGCGTGACTCAGGAAAAAATAATTTATTTGCTGTGTATTTCTGATCATTTCCTTGAATGATTTTCCCAAACTTAAAAAAGCTTTGAATTGTGAAGCTATTGGGAGAATGGCAAATCCAGACAAAAGCAGTTTTCATTAAGTGAAAGAATGGCCATTAAAAAGAGGGTGTACAGAGCTTTACTGTAAGGCTTGAGATCTCTGCTCTCTTTAAATAATGCTGACTCTTCAGTCCATAAACAATTAACAGAAAGCAAAGCACTCAATTTGTCAATATTAAGGCATCCCTGCCAGCTTTGTGTGGGGCACAGGAAGTGTTGTTATCAGATTGAGGCAGGCGTCTCCAGTGAACTGTATGAAGCGATGGTTCAGCCAGTGATAGTTCTTCCTTTTCCTTTCCCAAGAAATGCACTGGAAGAGGTTCTGCTCTGACCCAGTGTCTCGATCTCCATCATTTATTTTGTAGATGCCATAAATTGTCCAGGCACTTATAAAGAACAGCAGCTAGTGCCACAAATATTTTTATAATCTAAATAAAGGCAGGACTTAGCTAAAAATCAAGAGATTGTGAAAGGGTGCATGTATCCATATGGTGGCTAGACTCCAGTTATGAATAGGTGGCCTGTTTGGGGTTAAAACAAACTTTTTGTGTTGGTTTTTCCAGGTAAGTCAGCTATATTGGAACATAGAAAGCGGGTGCCTAAGTGTTTGTTGCTGGGGAGATGTGCGTGTGTATAAATATATATAACATGTAAGTATGTATAAGGGTATAATAGGTAAAAACATGTAGGTTATTGTGTTATAGTGTGATATAGTTGCTGTATCCCTAGGAAGGGTGTTCTTGGTTGACAAAGGCAAATATACCTGCTGTTATTTTTGTCTAAGGAGATGGACTAGTTCTTGTAGAGTGGGATCTCTGTTCTATATCCTTTCTGTGGAAAGGATGCAGAACAGAAATGCACTCACAAGTCTGGAGACCGAGCTCTTGGTTTTTATCAGCTGTATTCTGGGCATCTCCTGGATTTGATGTGTAACAACTTTATATGCCCATAGAAACTTCATTAAAATGTAGCCATTGAAGGTCTGTACATGTTCCTGATAGTGTTTTAAGCTTAATCTGTGATATGAAATTCCCATGGACGCACTTCTCGAGGTTGTCAGTGCTTGCTGTGTGCCCTCCAAGAGTCTTTCTGTATGGAATGCTGGAAGGCAAGGGTGCCTTCTTTGCAGGAGGAGAGCTTCTGTGCTCTAAAAACACACTTCTTAAACTTGTTTCCTTTTCCTGTTCTGTTTAGCTGCTGTGCAGGTTTTACACGGTAGCCATGCTATTTCTTCCCTCTGTGTTTACAAGAGAGCCTCACAAAGAGTTTGCTACTACTGTTAGCTGAGCTGAAAAGAGAAGCATAAAAGCAAGAAAGTACGTTTTGCAGACGTGTATGTGTGGCTTCTAATTATTCTCCAGAAAAGATTGGAGGATTGGTATTTGGTATTTGGAGGTTGGATAAAACCTGCTGCAGTTGTTGAAGGGGTCAGAGTGGTTGCATCCTTACACGACATCCCTTTTCAGGGTTTTAATCCAAGTGAAATGAATACAGAGAGCAGCTTCAGTGACACCTGTCAGTCCTCACTGCTGTAAAGGATTTCCCTCTGGAGCCTGCAGAGGTCTCCCAGTCCTCCAAAGCTGTCCCAGTTTACTGCACAGATGAACTCTTCACTTTTTTTTTTTTTAATCATCATAGTATATGCATTACTGTGGGGTTATCTGTTCTTGCTGCTTGCTCTTTTATAGAATCACAGAATCATTTAGGTTGGAAAAAAACCTTTAAGATTATCTACTTGAGCTGTTAACCCAGCACTGCCGATTCTACCGCTAAACAATAATACAAATAAAATGACACTGAAACCTCTCCATGTGCTGGAAAGAAAAGGACCTTAAAAGAAGTTGTGCCTTTTGGGGCTGTATCTTAGGCCCACTGATGAAAGAGCTCATGTGCTAGAAATACACCTTGTTTGTGCTATGGGGCACAAGTGAGAAGCAGAGCTAGCGAAGACAGAAGTTGTCAGCAAATTCAAGGTAGCCTCTTGTATTTCTGGGCATATGGCCTGGCAAACAAAGAGAGAATACTGCTTCTGTAATGTATAGTGAAGCTTGGCTTGGATTTTTAAAACAAAGTGTTTTAAAAACAGCACAGCTTGATGGTCATGTGGATCATCATTCAAACACCGCCACTCCTGACAGCGTGGGTGCTATAGTAGTTTTTCCAGGTTGCTGTTTTGTTTGCCTGCTGTGCCTGTGAGCTTGGGGAGCTCTAGAGCTGTCACTGTGTTGAGCACCTGCACACTGACAAACTGAAGGATATGTATTTGCAGACCCAGGTGGGAAGAAAAGACTGTATTTTTAAGCAGGAGGATAGTGGACATTGTGAGGCACAGTTTGTCCCTGATCTAGCAAATCCTGCCAAGAAGATGACTAGCCCCATCCAATTTGAGAGCATTTTAGGTGCCAAACATGTTTTGTAAAAATGCTCAGTTTTATAAAAATCTGAGAGGAACACTACTGACAAAAATTTTGTAACTTACACTCATGACTTACTAAGCATTAGAGAATTCAGAGAGGAGTGCCCCCTCAAGATGCAAACTCCTCACGAACTGGCATCTCTACTTCTGATTTTTCCGAAGTTACTTGGAATGACTGTTGTCAGAAATGCTTCAGTGGTGGAAAACAGAATAAGCTTTCCTGCCACGCCAACTGAGATGCAAGTACAGTCATTTGGTCTCTGACTCCGGGGTGCTGGTTGCACCAGCTGTCCCAAGTGTGGTGAGTGGTAGGTGGGTGCTAAACTATCCTGGTTTCAGTTCTGTGTGCAGGGTTCCTAGCTGGGACCAGTGGGCACTTCCCAAGGGAGAGAAGAGATGCTGAGGAAGATATTACTCTGTCCCCAACTGCTGAGTCTCTCTTTGTTTTTCTCTGCCTTCTTCCACCTCTTTCCTTGAAATTGTAACTCCAAATGGCTCAGATGTGGGCCATTTACTGTGATTATTTCCTTTTTCTTTTTTTTTTTTTTTTTTTACTTCAATTTACTCTGCCTGTCTCCACAAGGAGGAAAGGAAATGTATTTTCTGTTTGGAAGAGAGATAGAGAGATGGTTACCATTTGCTCTCTGAGTAAAAGGTATTTTCTGGCACAGTGCGTGTGGAGGAGAGAAAGGAGCAGAGCTGTAAGATGTGTGTGTATGTGCAGCATATGGATTCAGCCTGTCTCTGCCAGCATCTATTGCCCTGACCTAAA
This sequence comes from Sialia sialis, assembly GCA_009812075.1. Lineage (NCBI taxonomy): Eukaryota > Metazoa > Chordata > Aves > Passeriformes > Turdidae > Sialia > Sialia sialis. The sequence goes on from VRYO01002782.1 coordinate 6,757,719, forward strand.
CAATACGAGGCATTTGAATGTTAATCAAGGTGGCTGCTGGTTCTGTCCCAGTTTGAGTGAGAGCCATTGGAGCCAATTTTGCAGAGCTTGAAGGGTAGGAGTGGGGTGAAGGAGGGAGAGGAGGGTGCCTCTGTGAAAGACAGGGAGAGATAGCCTTTCTCTAACTCAACAAAAGACAAGCAAACCTGTGTGCAGATGAAGGAGGGGTGGCTGGGGGAAGGTTATGAGTTGTCTTATTATAGAGAAGCTTGAACGGTCATCTGTACTTGATGGAAGCGAGAGAGATTGCAGTTGGAGCTGCAGAAGCGCTGCCTCCCTGATTGGATTAATAGAAAGGGAAGATGACTCTAGAATGGCTGTCCATTATCTGCACTACAAAGGGATTAGTGTGGGTTTCAGAGAAATTAATGGCTTTTGAGTTAGTGCAGAAATACTAATGAATGTCAGGGCCAGAGATGTACAGTGAACAAAATTGGTTCTCTTTTAGTGTGTCCATGTGTGTGCACATCTATCCATTTGGGCTATCAAAGTGTGCTTTTTCTCTACCATTTTGGGTTATAGATTAGGCTTTCAGTTTTCATATGTAGCTGAAATTCTCTTGATAGTTTATTGATATGCAAGGTTATACTGACCTTTTTAGACCTAGTGCCAAAATAGCAATTTTTAAAATTGGTATTATGGTTTTAGCCAAATCTGCAGGAAATCTCCGTAGGTGGAGTGCTTTAAGCATGGTGTTAAAAGCAGGCTCCATTCTGAGTATGTGGGTGAATGGGGAAGCTGAGGCTGAGCTGTAAAGGAGAAACTAAAGTGCCTCCTTTTTGTTAGGGTGGCTGCAATGCAGCATCCTTCCCCCATTTTTAACCCCCATGAGATTTCCATACCAATACTAAGTATATCAAACAATTCATTTTCATGTATGTTCATTAAGTTTAACTGGAGCTTGTCTATTTAATCCTTATAAATCCTTAAAAGCTGGTCTTTGCTGAAGAGCTTGCAAAAACTTTTGCACTGGTGCTGTTCTGATTCCTACTCCTGCCCATAGAAGAAACTGGGAATTTGGTACAGGAATACTTCCAGCCAAAGGTAGGAGCACCTTTTTAGTATGAAGGTTACAACCCAAGGTTGCCCCAGTTGGTATCACAAGCCCCTGGACAGTTTCTCAAATACTCAAGAGTCCCTGACTGTGCTCCGAGAGGACAGACAGACTGACCCATTAGCCAGCAGTGGTGAGAGCAGTGTGGCCAGCAGTCTTGGCCATATTAGCTGGGAAGCCCAGTACAGATGGGGATGTAGTTTTTATACAGGCCTGGTTTTGTTTCCAAGCTTCATCCAGTCTAGATGTTTCTCTTCTTTCAGCTCTGTGTTGCAGACATCCTCAGCACACTCAGAGATGATATCTAAAGCTTGTCAGAGTGTGGCCTGTTAACACAAAATGTTTTATGCCTCCAGCTATCCCTGTTTCAAAGGCTATCAGCCCCAAGGTGGAGATCTCGAGTAGGCCAGCTCTTGTATTGCTGTGGTCTGTAATGCTGTGTTAAGATCAATTGGTGCTGGTTTTGTTGTGACGTAATTATGCTGGGCAGTGGATGGGGAGCTGTTTCCAGGTGGCTACCTTGCTCTTGTGCCAGGAATAGCAGACTCCAAGGGAGACAGACAGTTGCAGGCAGAAACCTTTACTTGTGTCTGCTAATTGTCACTATTTGTAAGTCAAAACCCAGCACAGGTACCCTTACTAGAAGGCTGAAGTAGAACTCAAATGGGAGTAAGAGTTTGTTCCTCAGGCCTGGGTTGTTTTGGGATGCCAACTGTTACAGCTGATATTATAGTATAATAATAAATGCCTCTGAATTATAGAAGGACCAATGAAAATTGCCTAGAGCCACTTGCCTAGGCCAAGGTGAAAATATGAATCTTGCCTGTTGTCGCTGAAGTGGAATTGGAACAAATTTTGTATGGAAACCTTTTTATAAAACTCAGAAATGCTTTCTATAATTCCTTCCAAATTGCATGACTTTAGTGCTTGGAGTGACTTATGTATGGTTGGTTTTCTGTGGATGGAGAAAATTCCCCTGGTCTTTGCCTTGAGCTGGGGTTTGTGAAACTTCTCCAAAGCACCTTCAGTGCTGAGATGCTCAGGTGTATGTGTTTGAATCCCTCTGGACAGCCTCTTACTTTTCATTTTTGGTTGTGCCTGCTACTCCTGAGCCAGATTCTCATAAATCACCAAAACTTTGGAGTAAACAGAACTACACAAAATGTTCTGGTCCCAGGTCTTGCTGCGACGTGGTAAGAAACAGCTGTGCTGGGCACCGTTCTGCATTTGCTGGGTCAGTACGGGTGCCAGGTGCTGTACCCAGGGCTGGCAGCAACCAGACAGTTCCAGCAGCCCTTCCACAGGACACAGCTCTGCCCATCAGCCACAGGTGGGGCCTCTTTGGCAGAACATGTCTCAGGAAGGGCACAGCACTGGTGGCTATGTCAAGAGCAGTTGAGGGTCAGAGGATGAGAATGTGCTCCAGCCACTGGGGATAACGTGGTTGCAGCAGAATCTCCCTGCAGGCCCATGTGGGCCCCATGCTGGAGAATGTGGAGACTTCCTGAAGGAACTTTGGCCATGGAGAGCTCATGCAGGGGTACCTTTAACCTGAAGGACTGCAGCCCTTGGAGAGGACCATGCTGGAGCAGGAGAAAGATGTGAGAAGGAAGGAGCATCAGAGAGGAGCTGAGCAGAGAGCACTATTCCCTTTCCCTCTGAGCTGCTTAAGATGGGGGAGGCAGAGGTGTATGTGTGAAAACATGAATTTGAGCCTGGGAAGGAACAGGAAAGAGAGGGTAAGATGTTTTAATTTGTATGTGTTTCTCACTGTCAAAATCTATTTTAGCTGTCAATAGATTACTTGATAGTATTGTCCACTTCTGGACTAGGTTCTGGGAGACCTGCAGTGTTTTGTTGCTCTGCCATTGTCATCCTGGATATCTCAGGAAAATTCCTTTGTTTCTCTATCCCTCTGTTTCTTTGTTTCCTTTTTGTAAGGTGTTTTTAGTATACTCTGGGTAAAAAGGTGCTGTATTCTCAGTGGGTCAAATGTAGAATTAGTGCTTGTGTTTGATAATTATAATCTATTAGATGAAGATTCTCTCGGTGATCCTATCCTCAGATATGCCGTGTATGGGTTAGGAGAGATGCAGAAGCCAGAATGATGTAGTAATTTGAGATAATTAAAAAACAATAATCGCAATATTCTAATTTTTTTTCCTCCAGAACACAAGACAGTGTTCCCAAATCTTCTGAAGAAGGGATACTTGGAAGTTAGAAGAGACAATGACAGCTACTGGCAAACCTGTTACGCTGAGCTCTCCCAGTACAAACTGTACCTGTATTGCTTGGACAGCAGTGGCAACCAGACTCTTCCCACCATGTATCCACTCATGCGCTTTCAAAGGGTCGCTGTTACTGGTGGCATTGAGACCAAGGTGGTGGACACTGTCCTGTCAGACAGCTCACAGCTACAGCTGAAGGCAGAGTCCTCGTGGGAGACTTTGGACTGGGGACAGAAACTTTGGGAAGCGGTGCGGGCTTCTGTGCCTGCTTTTACAAGACAGCAGGAGAAACTGGAGAATGTGCCGAAGCCTGAAAATAATAGTGACCTTTCTCAAACTAATGGATTATTAGAGAAGCCTATGGAGCTCTTCCTATCCATGAATTTGACTGAAAACACTAAAGACTACCAAAATATTCTGAAATCAGGGACTCTCTACAGGTTAACTGTCCAGAATAACTGGAAGGCATTTACTTTTGTCTTGAACAGGTCTTACCTCATGGCATTCCAGCCTGGTAGGCTTGATGAAGATCCCTTGCTGAGCTACAATGTGGATGTATGCCTGTCAGTCCAGACAGATACTCAGGATGGCTGTGACTCTTGCTTTCAGGTCATTTTTCCCCAGGATGTGCTGCGTCTGCGCGCAGAGACCCGTCAGAGGGCCCAGGAGTGGATGGAGGCGCTGAAAGCAGCAGCCAATGCTACTCGAAGTTTAACTCAAAACCCACAGGTCACGCTTAGGAACAAACCTGGAGATCGGCCCTTTGGAAATGATCTTAGGAAGACCAAGCGCCAGTCTGTGACCACCAGCTTCCTGAGCATCCTGACCACACTGTCTCTAGAGAGAGGGCTCACAGTTCAGAGCTTCAAGTGTGCAGGTGAGCAGCCAGGTTGCAGCATCTGCACCTTCACCCCCTCTGCAGGAAAAGAAAATCACTTGAAAGAGCATCTGTGTGTGTTTTAGCAGCACAGCTGTTCCCTGCCTCTCACTGTGGCTGTAGTTAACCTTTCTCTCTGTCCAATGTGGTGGAAAGCTTATTCAGAGATTCATCTGCTTTTGATGAGCAGTGCTGAAACATTAGACCCTGCACATACATCATGACTTGGGTCAGGGCTGCCCTGCAGGGTGGCTGAGCGGTTTTCTTGATTCCAGGACACTGTAAAGGTGGTCCAGAATCAGAGGGGCTTAAACTCATTTGTTGTCTGATTCTTGTCCTATAGGCAAGATCATGTTTGTATGCAGTTTGGAAATGAAGTGCAAATAGAGAGGACCTGTGTGAATGCAGTTCACTGTCATTTTGCTTTAGCAAAGGCATTTGTGTGGAGCAAATTGGGGCACCTTATGTCTAAACTATAGTCTCTGACTTGCTTTAGTTACACTTACTTAGAAGTTGTCAGCTCGAGCAGAAACAGCTCTTTTGGTCACTTAGTCTCTTGTATTATGGGAGCTGTGATGGTCCTGCCTCCTCCCTGTGTTGCTTTGGGGTGTGGTTCTCATGGGTACACATGACTCTGGGGAGTATATGTGTGGGGCCAGGACCTGCTGGCTAGCCTGAATCCTTTCCAGGGGCGACCTGGGCCCTGGAAGTAGTGGACCGCCCTCAAAATTGACTGTGGGTGCAGTTGGGTTTGTCCTTCTCTGGTAGTCACCTGCAGGTCCTGTTCATGCTCATCTCTCCACAGTGCATGGCGCTCACCTGGCAGCTGGAGCATCATATGAAGGTTGGCATCATTGCAGTTAATGATTTGGTCACAGTATTTGGGCTTCTACCTGAATTCAGCCCTGTTCTTGGCCACATTTGTATGATTTGATGTAATTTGTTTTATATTTTGCTTCATCCTCTGAGCTACAGGAGAGTTTCAAGTGAATTTTTTCATTGACCTCTAAAACGGGATCAGGCCCTGAGATGGCAACAAAATACATGTCTCAAATGCGAAACAGGTTTTAGTCTTGCTTTATGTGTAGTATGGGAGCAGACTTTTCTCTGGGAAAGGGTGGATTCCCTCTCCCAAACATGGGATGATTAATATCTACTCACTCATGTATTCCCTGCAAAAATAAGGTACTCTGACCAGAGTTGCATTATGTCTTTTCCTGATACACCTGAGGCATTCTCCATACTCCTGTGATCTCCTTTTAGTCTGCGAAATTGAACAAATGTTCTTGTGCAGAGAAACTCTTCTTGAGTTGTGGAGAGCCTGTGGGAAGCTGGTCACTGGGGTTCTCTGTGCCCAAGGCTGGGGATTCACAGCATTTTCTATAGGAGCTGGTCCTTTGCCATTCCTGAGACCCTTCGAGCCATTACCATAGTGCAAAGAAATAATTTTAGTTATAACTGGGAAAGCTTGTTTGGCTCAGTAAAGTTTGTGCTGAGGAGGCTCATGGGCAAGCTGAGCCTCTCTCCTTGTTCCTTGCTCCCTGTGGGCAGTTGTGCTGTTCTGGGCATGGGCTGCTGTTTAACCTGAGGGGCCTGCTGTTGGTAATTACAGCTTGCAGGCATTGAGAGCGGTTTTCCCCAGGGCTACTGGGAGGGGTAAGCTTGGAGAAAGATGAGGAGGGGGGAGGAAGAAAAGTTTTGCTGTGAATTCTTCAGCCATTTAGTGCAAATTCCTGTAATTACCGTCTTTGTGTCCTGTCCCAATGGCACATAATACAGCAGAAGCCTTTCCTAATTGAGACCTTACAGGAGGTACAAATCCCTCCTTTGTTCAGCCTGACAAATTAGTGCCAGAAAGTGGCAAGGTCCGAGTGGGAATCAAAGGCAAGCAACACAAAGATGGAACTTACGGCTACAGTAATAACCCTCTCTAGTCCTGCAGGGGTGGGAGGGAAGGAAAAGTAATGACCAATGAAAAATGAAGGGTTTTTTTGTTATAAATTCCCTTGACATGACAGCACCTCAGGGCTGCTTTATTTATTTAGGAAAAGCGATTAAATAGTAATACAACAGGGCAGACCATTGTCTCTCAAGCTACCCCCCTTCCTACAGACCCCTGCTGCCTTGGCTAATTGATTGACAATGAACCTCTGATAAAGAAGGTTGCTGGGAGGACCTGATGAGGACAGGCTTTTTAAAATTTATTTTCTCTCTGCAGTCTTTGTGGGGTTCCCCTCCCTGTTTTTTTTCCCCCCTGTTTGAAATGCTTTCTGCATCCCCCCTTTCTTTTTCTCCCTCTGTAAAAGCTTTTCAAGGAATTGGTCCCAGACAAACAGCTGATATTCACAAGCAGGTAGGGAAGAATGTGAATGTCTGTGCCTCTCTATTGACAGGTTTATCTTGGAGTCTGACTAGCACTTTTCAACTGGTGATATAAGCCAGAGCCGCCGAGTCAGATGTAGTCGTGGGGCAGGGAGGACAAACTGTTGATACCCTGGAGTCAGAAGGGTATGGAGTCAGTTTGAAAAAAGTTGTCTTTTGCTTGATCAGCAGATACAAAAGCTTTTCTTCATATTTCTAACTCTGTTTTAGTGCAGAGGGCAGAGCATTATTTGTTGTAATTTGAGAAAAAAAAAAAAAGAATTAGCAAGCCACTGATTAGCAGTGGAGAGGCAGGAAGTTTATAAACCCTTGTAATTTTATGGCCATTATTTCTACTTTTGGCTTAAGGAAAGGCTTCTAGGGAATGGTAAGTATTTCTCCTGGAGGAGCTCTCCTGGAAATCTGTAAGGAGCAAGTATCTCCAGGTGCCCTTCGCTATTGTTATTCCTTTGTCATGTGGCATCACTTTTCCATGGATGGGGAAGGCAAATGGCCTTTGCCCTTGCCTCCTGTTTTTGCATAGCTCCTGTTCTTCTGATGGCTCTCTTCTGTTTCACCTTTTGTTTTCTTTCCCCCATCTTTTATTAAAACAGACATTTTTTCCAGAGAAGTCAGTTGTGTCTGTCAGGAACTCTTGTTACTTAGACAGCAAGTCCTAATGGATGTGGGAATTTCTGCCTTCTGGAAAATATGCTCTGCATCCTCTCATTTGTGTGGCTTTCCTTGCTCCTCTTCTGGGGTGCCTTCTGTCTTTTCCTCCCTGCTTTCTCCATGTCTCCTCGCTTGCCAGAACGATAAATACTGCTATTAGAGCTTGAATGACTTGGCTGGCTGAGCTGAACATTAGGTGCAGAGAAGCCAGGGTTAGTAAATGTGCTGTTTCCTGAGCTTGCAGCCCTGTCAAATGAAGCAGCAGGTGGGGAGCTGTTGTCTTTCAAGGAATCATTTTCCACCTAGTGCTGTGATCATGTGTGTAGCTGGGGAACAGCCCAGTGCAACATGCACAGGTCATGCAACCTCTGCTCTATCTCAGCCCCCTGGTCTGGAATCAGTCCCTACTGCAGTGAAAATAAAATTCCTTTGTTTTTTCCACTTAGTGAAAATAAAGTATTTCCTAATAGTTTGCAAGCCAGCAAGTGTGATTTAAAAACAAAACAAAATAGTCATGTGTGATGTCAACTTTGTTCAACTTCTCAAAAAGCCTTACAGTTGAAACTCCTGAAATAAGATAGTTGAGAAGCATCCTTGAATTTAGCAAATACTTAGTTAACTCTCATTACACCCAATGCTTATTTGTAGCATGCCACTGAAATAAAAATGCTAGAGGATAAGCCCTAGAAAATGCAGCACAATAATACCATAAGGTCCTTTGGAAGGTTTTCAGCACTCTTGTCACTTTTCAGTTCTGAATAGCTATTGTTCTCACCTGTCCAAGGCTTTTAGGATTGTGCTTTCTCTAAGTGCTGTATTTGTTTTGTGCTTGGTTTCATTTCAATTGATCTCTTTCTTCCAAGGCTTCAGCAGCTTTTTACCTGCCCTATGTTTGAGACTCTGTAAAATCCCCTAGGAATGTTTTACACTGTAAAGGTTTTATTGTTTAGATATATTCACTTTAGGCTTTGGTCTTCTAGTCTTGTATGTGACTTTCAGGCCCTATTTCTATTAATTTTAAAGTAAAATTTCCACTGCTAGCAGTGGAATTTCTAAACCAGCTGAGCAGAAAAAAACATGGTCTAAGTTAGTATTTGGAAAATACACCATGTTTAAACAAGATCACTGACTTGTTGGGAGGAGTGGAGGGAGTGTTTCCAAACAAGGGTGACAAGGGTGTAGCAAAGAGCACTTTATTTGCAGTGGACCTACATGTTTCAAGACAGGAGGTTGCTGGGCCACAGTGCTTTGCCATATGACAGCTCATTTAGGAAAAAATCAGGAGATACCACATGCTTGGGTTGATTAAACGTATTTATCAGTTATGATCACAAGGGCAATTTAATCTTCATTGGTGAGATGAGTTCTTCAGTGCAGGATGACATGACTAGAGGAAGTGACAGTGAAAACTATCAGCTTTGGTAGAAGTTGGGTCCTTCACCTTCCTGGGATTTGGCTGACACCTTCACAGAGTGAGAACTCTGCCTTCATGGGATTCAGTTTGGGGCTGCCCTGCTGCTGCTAGAAGTGCAGTTTAGAGAAGTACTTGATCAGTTCATTGCCTGTTCTGTGCCCGGATGTGCACTTTGCAATCAGCCAGTGTTTAAGTGACAACTTGGTCTCAGCCCTGCAAGAGGAGCTGCTGACACTGTCTTGGCTGATGAATCTGGGTTTTCCTCCTGGCACCCGTGAAGGGAGCCTTTTCTTCCTGTATGAGGATAGGTATCCCCACTGCTCTGATCTGCCCCTGTCAACAGCTCTGCAGGTTTTCAGTTCTTGTGTTAATTTATTGTGCTATTGTGAGCTCAGTTCTGCTGGCTGTGAATGTGTCTGTACTGTAAGCATAGGCTGTTTGTTCTTGGCTGTGCCTTGTTTCTTGTGGGTGCTAGGTATGAAGAGGTAAGGGTGCTAGGTAAGAGCTCCAAAGAGCTCTTAGTTGTCTGGGGACCGTTTTTGTCCATTTTTTGTATTAAACTAGTCTTGAGGGATCTTTTGGCATAGAGTTCAAAGAAAACAGTGCCCAAACCAGGGAGTCTAAATGTCCAAGTCTCACTTTTGTTGAGATGGAAAAAAGCTACATTTGGACAAAAGGAAGTATTTTTCAGACCTGAAAACTCCAACACTTATACACCATCCCCACACCCCCACAGTTCTCCTCTGGAGAACCCAGAGGTTCTTAATAAATTGTGTGCAAGAGAGAGCTTTATTTGTTGGGCTAGCATCTTTTAAATCAGTCAAGCCAGCTTTTGCTACTAAAGACATTTCCTTCCCAGAAAGTCACAGGCATCTGCACAACACTTCAGTGGCTGTTTATGCCAGGTTCCTGAGTTGTTTTGGACAATGACTATTAATTTAGATTCTGAAGAAAGCAAAGCTTATGTTCCAATGCTGTTTGCTTAGTTTTACTTTTGCCCCATAACATTTGGATCTACCTAGCTGTTCTAACATAATTTGACAGAGGAGAAGATGAAACTCAAGTGGGGAAATCCAAGCCCATAAAAAACTAGCTTCCAAATGTATAGTTTTGTTGCTTATCGTTTTTAGGAATTTTAGTTCTCATTTAGTGTTACTCTTGACTTACGTATGTGAAAAGCAAGCTTACACTGACTTTTAAGTCTATATTTGCAGGCTTAACTACTATATTTTTTTAACTGGGAAGGCAGAATTTAGCATCCTCCCAGAACAGGTCAGACTTTGCTTGGAGGTTTATAAGTTTTTAATTATTTCTTTGAAATAAAATTGCTCTGGAAAGTACTGATGGGAAAAGAACAAAGTATAATGCCAACCTGGGTAGGCATAAGTGAGAACTGAGTTGAATTGTTAATGTATCTTCCTTGTGAATTTGAATTTTCCTGTGGTGGAGTAAATTGAAATAGATGTACAGGAATAAAGGTAAACAACTGAAGTAACTCTTGCCTTATTTCTGTTTGTGCAGAGCTGATAGGACAATGTTGTATGTCTGATCTAACACTGAAAATTTGTTGCTGTGCTCCTTCTGCTTAGTCTGCTTTATGCCTTTATCAAGCTGAAAGCCTTTTGAAGTCTGTGGATCATTTTCTTTGTATTGTGTGTTGTTTCTAAATGAATTAGCTTCTAAGCTAATCTGTCACAGATTTAATTATGGCATACAATCACAAGGGACTTGCTTTTTCCTGTTACTGAGCAAAGAACTTTATTGAATAAGGAAAACAGTTGTATACTTGATTCTAATTTGGTCTTTCTCTGTTTCACTGTGGAGCTGCTCCAGTCTTTTCTTGCTAAAAGATTAAAGGGAGAGGTGTGTGGATAAAAAGGATAGTTGTATGTGTCTTCCTTGACCACAAGAGTATGCAGCAACCTCAAAGTGGTGTTTTCTGTGCTTCAGAGAAGAGGAATTCTGTTCAGATGTCTTGGATTCCTCCTCCATACTAGACCACTGCCTTAAGTTAAGGAGAGAGTTTTGTTACAACTTTTTAACCTCACCTTCTGTACTACTTTTTTCCTGAAGTCTTCACACTTGGACATGAGCCTCTTGATGTTGATACTCCTGCTCTGCTCACAGACATGTTGTTGAGAGAGATTCAGCTATGCCCAATAGCACTTTCTTGCTGCTATTTTTTTCTAACCCCTATTTTCTTTCCTTGATTCCAAGGCTGTTTTGTTGTATTTTCCATGATGAAAGGTTTGGGGTGATTCCTTCCCTCTCTTTGCTAACAGTATACCTTGCAGCAACACTTCTTCCCTCTGTAGCTTGCTCTCTAACATTGTTTAAGGAGGGATGATTTTAGGTGGTAGCAAATACTGTGGTATTCTCTTTGCATTAGGCTCTGGGTTTGCGAGACCTTTGTACAGATGTTATATAGATAAAATGCTGTGTGAGCATTAGAAATAGGTGAGAGAGGTTTGGTGAAAGTTGTGCTGCTTTTTTCTCCCATCCTATGCAAGGTGCTTTCTCTAGTTAGGTAAGCAATTAAGTGTTTTCTCTGCAAATATGGTCCCTTCCCAAACCCTAAACTATTTGTGTTATCGATCTCAGAGGTGGTCAGCTATATCTGACAGTCCTGCTAGGAGATGTGCTCAAGAGGTTAAACCAGGAATCAGTACTAGCTTTGCTTCTGATAAACATCATGGCAAGTTGTTGCACCTGAATGCCCAGGTGCAGGATTTCCAAGGTCATTAAGCCAATGCCTATGCCTTCTTCCTCTTCTCTCTCTTTCATTCTTGATCTTTTTTTTTCCATCTTAAAAAAACAAAGTAGCATAAGTGGTCTATGCCACAGAAATATGTTTGTCACACTACACTACTTTGAACTGCATAACATCAAAGAAAATCAGTGCTTTGATAACTTGATTTGAAAGGGTTGTAGAAATAGCCATCATTATGAATCACAACAGAGAGGAATGGAAAAGATGGTGATTTTCAAACAGCAGAGCTTGTAAAGTAGGGGAGAATGTAAAGTGGATGCCAGCGCCACATTATCTTCTAACAAACTCCAACCACACAACTCTTATGTAGCTTTGCAGAACGTATTTTCTTGAGGATATGAAGAGGATCAAGGAAACAAATGTGGGCTCAGGAAAGGATTGTAACAAGAGAGAAAGCAATGCATGCTGCTTGGGTACAAATTTCTTTCACTTCCTCCTCTTCATAAAACCACCCTTCCTGGAGATGAAGGGCACCCCAGACTGCTTGCTGAGATTCTCCTCACCCCAGAGAGCTTCAGTTCTTATGGGCTGGACATAGGGAGCAGGAGATAAACCCCCAGCATTTCTTTGCTTTGTCACTCCTCTCCTGAGAAAGCTCTCTCCATAGACTGGAATGAGTTTCTGGCACTAGGAGACTGCAAGAAATTTGGCCTTAAAAAGGTGAATTCTCAGCTTCAGAATTTTGGCAGTTCAAATTGGACTCTAGCTTATTCTTACCTTCAGTCTAACAGACAGGAGTTAGGGCCTTAAGGCAAGGTAGCAGCCAATGGAATGGTAGAGGATGCATGGTGAAATCAGTATTTCTCGTCCCATCCTCATCCCCAGACAAGTTAGTGTTGGCTAGTGGGGAATGTTTATAAGGTTTCAATGACACTGAGTTGGGAGACTATTTGCATTCAGACACAGCTTTACCACTAGGACTTCATTAATACTTATGTTCTGGTCTTATGAAGGGTAAAGGAGAAGACATGAACATAATTATTGTTTATGTATTTACTTTTATCCAAGAGACTGCATGTCCTTGAGTAAAAAAAAAATGGGCAGGGGAAGAGGGAGAGGGACACAGGACATGTCCCATACTGATTCACTTGGTAGTGTGTATTGCAGAGAATCAGTGGCCAAAGGGCTCTGGAGTGTGAAAGAAGAAGAAGTCAGCCAACTATGTTGGTTAGGTTATTATAATGATTTTTATTAAAGCAGAGGGGGACATGGTGATATCATTTGACGTGGGGAAGGAGGAGCTCAATTTATGCCTAGAGTAGCTGACCTGCAATCTTAAATCAGTGCAACTTCTACTGGGGAGAAAAGATGCTTTCAGCTGGAGAAGTCACATAATTGCACTAAATGAAATTAATTATATTGACAAAAGCAATTGGTCAGTTGACTTCTACCTAAAAAAACTCTGTTTAACCAATGCTTTTGCAGTAAAAGTGACGCACAAGGATTCTGCTACTCGGTATTTCTAGACAACTGCAGCAGAGACCATCTGAGCATACAGCACATGCCAGAGTGGAGCTTTGGTGCTCTGGCTGAAACTATAATTGTCATGTGGAGCATTTGAAGGCTAAGAAAAAAAACTGTCACGTATGCTGTGTCTAGAGGTGTTATTAACAACCACAGACATCTTGATGTGTCTTAACCAAACATTTTTAGCCTCACTTCCTGAGCAGGTTGTTTAATGTCACTGTGCTGTCTGTCTTCAGCCATCCATTCTAATATTATATTAAACTTTTGGCTCATTTCAGTCACTATTGAAAGACAGAAGTGTCAAGTACATTGAGTTTTTATGTGTTTTGTGAAACAGGTGGTCAGGTGAAGGAGATCTCTGCATTAGTTCTTTCCAACTAAAGCAGCAGCTTTTGAATACATTGTTTTACCCCAGGGACTCCATACAAGAGGGCATGGGAAGAGGCAAGGGATCTAGCTGTGAAAAAAGTGTCAGGCAGACCTCAGACCTTGTAAGACACAGAGTAATGCAATCATAAGCTAAAAAAAGGCCTTGCTGGAAGCTGAGCTGTGTCACTACTGCTAGTCAAGAACTACTCATTCTCAGTGTGACTGCTGCTCAGTTATTATTCATGATCTGACTGTGGTTTGCCTTGGCTGTGCTAATTCTGTGGCTGAGTCTTACCTGCCAAGTCAGCATCCCTTCTGGCTGTCAGTGGGAGCTAGCTTGCCCTGCTGCAGGCAGACAGTGCTCCCCCATTCTGTTTTGGGGAAAGTGGGAGCTCTCTAAAGTAACATACAGCAGAATGTGGCCTGTCTAAGCTTCAGGCCATGATTTTCAGACGGCCATGGCTTTTAAATGCCCAGTGTCTCACAAGCAAGTCTGCCTTTGTTTCTTGAGAGGTTGTAAGTATATTTTGACTGTTGTCTGAACTCTTTGTCACAGATGCCCAAGTTAGCATGTGCTTTTTCAGTGCTAGTCTAAGAATACTGATATTTATTTCTCAATTTTTTTATAGAACAAGAAATGTTTTTTGGGTAAAATAAATAAAATATTAAAAGGATATAAATGGAGGAATACTCTTCTGACTCCATCCTGAATGGGTATCTCTGGCTTGGTGTACAAACCCAGACTTCTGCTCCTCTCTTTTCTCTAGGCTGTCAGCGCTCCATAGGTTTGTCCAATGGGAAAGCCAAGGTGTGCAGCTACAGTGGATGGTATTACTGCAGCACCTGCCATGTGGATGACAGCTTCCTCATCCCTGCAAGGCTGGTTCATAACTGGGACACTTCCAAATATAAGGTAATCTCCCTGCAGGTTGGAGTGCTAGGAGTGAACTGAATTGCTGATAGAAGCACAATAGCCCAAAGGTTGCAGGTATTGACTGCTAATACTGTCTTACTTTGTCCCTCTTGACAAAACGAGCCATGGTTTCTCTACAAGGCAGGTTTTCATCAGTTTCCTTGGCCAGGTATAAGGTGTTCCTCCACAGGAGCAGCTGTGCTCCTCCTTTTTGGTGGCATCTTTTTCATCATTGCTTATCTGGCTGTTCAGGGGACGGGGAGAGGTAGCACACAACAAACTGTCTTTTAGCTCTAATCCTTGCAGTTATTGGGTCCTTGAGGAGTACCTGTTCCATGACCAGCAGCGACTAAGGATTGGCACTGCTTAGTGATGGATGCTAAATTGTGGAAATGCCTATAGGAAACTGGCTTACCAAATGCAATGTTTGTGAGGCCCAGTATGTGCTGTATCTTGGCATGAGCATTTTGGGAACACTAGAAGGACATTGCTGTAGCACTTGATTGAACCAGACAGATGAAAGTAACATAACAAGAAAATTCTACAGTTGTTCACTTGCCACGCAAGAGCTTTTCTAAAGCTTTTATAATCTGCTATTTGCTGCTGCCTCGGTGGCTGATTGCTGGATAGGAGCACTGATTATATGCCTCAAAGCATTATACCAGCAAACACAGAAACAGTGTTGTTTTGCCATCTCAGGCAGTATATACTGAAAGAATAACAAACTCATAAGGAATCCAGACCATGCTAGAGCTTTAGACCTAGCAGCCAGTGTTAGGAGAGGCTGTTTGATGTTTTGTGTCTGCGAATATTATTATTATGTGCTATTTGAAAAGGAAAAAAATAACCAGTAAATGCCCTATTAGAGGAAAAGCAGGTCTCTTGAAGAAAATTTGTCAGATGGGGAGATTATTAAAAGGTAGCCAGAGCCTGCCATCAGGAAAATGATAGTCTTGCTCTGTGAAATGTAAGATTCTTCAAAGTTGCAAAGCTCCAAGGTGTGGAAACAAAAAGCCCTCCCATGCCTAGAAGTTAGGAATATTTAAAAGTTCTTTTTTTGAATGCTTTTACCAAGGACTAAACTTGCTAGCAGATGGTAGTATCAATAGACCTGATATGGGTCTAGTGGATGGTGTGACAAAGACCTCATATCAGGCTGTCAGTAATACCACCAAGAAAATTAACTGGTTTTTTTTCTAAATCTGCAGTGTAAAAAGTATGTTCTAGTCTGTTTACTGTAGAAGAGGCAGCTGATGCAGAAAAAGAAATAGGACTTGAAGGCTTAAGCATTCATTGAAAACTTAATCTATTGTCATCTCACTTGTAATAGTGAGAAATTTCATTTTGTACATTTTGTAGACAGAACAGGTATGAGGTGCCTTGGAAACACAAGCAAATTCTGTGCAGCTGCTTTACCTGTCTTTGTGTGAAAGTGCTCAGAGAAGTGAGTTTAAGAAAGGAACACAACCTTTCAGGTAGGAAAAAACAACATCATCTCGAACTATTAGAGCCCGAACTAAGGTGAAGATAAGCACACTTGCCCTGCCCCTTGGAGGTAGCACAGCATGTGCCTGAAAGTGGAGCTTCTGCTCCTGGCTGTGCTTCTGGCTGCACACCCCAAAGAGGTCCTGCAGGAAACAGGCATATACCACATTTGAAGGTCAGGACTGAAAGAGGGCTCCAGGATTCAAAAGCTTCTTTGTTTTCCACAGTCTGAAATGTGTATATCAGTCCACCAAATTGGAAGCAAAATTGAATGAAGAGTTTGCAAACCTGCACTCTTTTCCACTGCCACCTATTCCCTACCTCCTCAAGGATTTCTAGGGTCTGTCCTGTTTCTGGTAAAGCAAGCACCAAAAGGTACTGTAGAACACAAGCTTTTACAGTGTAACTGGATGTTTCATGAGCTCAACATCTGAGCAACAGCTGTAAAATAAGCTGTGGCATCAATTAAATTTGGAAATTAAGAGGTTCTTATCTGCTTTTGGCAAGACAGGTCATGAAAATCAGAAAAAATAAACCTCTCTAGAGCTGTCTCTTCCCACACCCAGGATCCTGAAAAACAGCAATGCACTTAACATCTGGTAGCACATGGGTAGGAAAGGAGAAATCCTCTTGGCAGCAATAGAAGCTCTTCGAAAGGACTTGGCAGTTAGACATGTTTCTTCAGCCAGAACCGGAGCTGCAGCTCAGTCCCCAGGTTTGCTTTTTTCCCCCATGTCTCCTACTATTTTCATATTTATATTTTTCATGTGTTTGCATGAAGGCAAAAGAAAAGAGATGATTTTGTGAACACTCTTTCTTCCTTTTGCTTAGGCCAAGTGTTTTCCCAGTTTGCACACAAAGCCCACTAAATATTGAAGTTTGTTTCAGGTGGCTTTCAGTGTGCACAAAATGCCAAATACAGTAGGAAATGAATTCCCAATGCCAGAAGGTTTCAAGAGGAGCTGGCTTATGGTAAATTGAATTTTGAACTGTAAGTTTGCAGGCTCTAGAAAGGAAAGGTCTGGAAATGTTAGCATCCATCCTTGTATGATGTTTAAAGCTGAAACCTTGTTGCACTTCACATCTTCTCACTCCTTCTGGCTGATTTAATGGGATTGTTTTACTGCCCAGTAAAGCTGGGGGACTGTGAGTGTGCTAGAATGCATATTGAAATATTGAATGATTGTGACTGCCCCACCCTTCCCATTTTAAGACTATTTCAGCCTCTTGTAACATTGCTGTGTTTGGCAATGTGAGTTAATGTTTTACCAGATGTGTGTGCCTGTGTCAGTCTGAGCGGACTGACACCTATCTGTCAGCCAGTGATGCTGGGCAAAGCTACTTTTTTTGCAATCAGCACTCCATGGGTGCATTGTATTGACAAGAGGGAAAGGTTTGCTTTGCTTCTCTCTCCTCAGAGGCTGTATTCAGACCATCAGCAACAGTGCTGCACGGGAATACTTGGTCACCATAGTGCATGCATATGGCAGAGTCACTCAGGGGACCTCAATTATGGCATCTCTTTGTTTCTTTGCTCTTAATGCCTTAGGGGAAATGCCCGACACGGGGTACAGGTGCGCACAGATGTGAGTGTAGTATCCAAACAGGAACCACTCTCCAGTTCCCAGGACGGCAGGGCAGGTGGATGAGGAGCCCATCACTTCAACAGAGGCTTAAAGCAAGGAAATAGACAAAGACAGCACTGAGCACCTGGTCCTGCTGGTGGGAGGAGCTAGTCACTGCTCCACACATTCACACACCTCCTAGGGAATCATGCAATACGTGCTTTAATTTGCTAATTGGTGGAAGAGGACTAATAATTGCTGTAGATACAGAAGTTACCAGGGGATTGCTAAGATATTGTGGTCAGATGGTTAATGATTGTAAAAGCAGGTTGTTTAACTGCAGTTTTTTAATGCACTGCAATAAGCATAATAAAATATCAACATTGCTAGTGTTAAAATACTAGATAAATTTGAAGTTTATAGAATTTTGTTCTAAAAAATCTGAGGTGCTTGTTTTGCCATGTTAGCTGTGATTCCAGTTCCACTCAGACGGCACAGTTCCTTGTATATGCAGGATATTTTAAAAAAAAAGAAAAAATAAATTAATGGGGTGTTTAACATATATAGGTGGGATATTCAATACAGCTTCAAGGCTGGGAAACCTAGGAAGTTATGGTTTACTGTATTTAAAATTGCACATCTTGTTATCTGTGTAGGTATTGGTGGGAAGGCTGGCCTTGACATATTTCTTAGATTTGTATTGAATGTTGTAAAAAGGTTAAATCTGGGGCTAGCTTCCCCTGTCAATAGCTAGCTACTCGTACTGGTTTTGGAAGTGGTGCTATTTCTAAAGATGTGTATTGTTCTTACCTACAGCACCAGAGGGGAAATAACTTCCTAAATCTCAAGAGGCTGTGGCGTGTGTTCCCTTTCTACTTTTGTTAGCCTAACTCATCCCTCCCTTGTCTCAGTGTAAACATTGACTTAGGGGTCCACAAGGACTAATTGAATTGTGGAACCAGTAACATTTCTGTAGCAGAGTTTCAGGTGATTTGCAACTCATTTAATATAATCCCATCTTCTCTTTTCCATCTGTGATACAATGCAGAAATCAGGAATGAGAGAGAATTTGACCTTTTCACTTAAGGAACAGGAGTATATTTTCTAATGGAATGAGTCCCATTCATTTATCGAGATTACAGTAGCTTTTTGCAGGTGGAGATAAAACAGGGCACTATAATGAAAAATGCATGGAAAACCTCTTGCAGATTGAACTTTGGGACTAATACCAATAAGGTTCAGTTTTATTTATCTGTATTTTAAAAAGCACAACTTGCTTTTAGCCAAAAAGAAAGCAGTGAACAAACAGGAAAGAAACTGGTTATTCAGATTTTAGACTTTAAAAAAATCTGGTAAACTCTGCAGCAAAAGCATATGTGACTGCAGATATCCCTGTAATTTGGGTAAAAGTAGCTATCTAATACATTCAGTTTTGAAGGGCTTGATGAAGTTTGACTTGGCTA
Source organism: Sialia sialis (assembly GCA_009812075.1). Lineage (NCBI taxonomy): Eukaryota > Metazoa > Chordata > Aves > Passeriformes > Turdidae > Sialia > Sialia sialis. The sequence continues at coordinate 6,776,396 of VRYO01002782.1, forward strand.
TAAGCAGAGAGAACTGGATCTCTCTCAACTGTCTCCCTTTGTAAATGGTAAGTTTTCAGATGCATAGAATAGCTGACAGATCACAGAGGGGGAGATCTGCTTAACAGGAGTTGGGAGAAAAGCCTCACTAAACTGCTTTATTTTTTAGGTATCAAAGCAAGCCAAAGAGTTCCTGGAATATGTTTATGAGGAACCATTAATTGATATCCAGCAGGAAAATCCCATGTTGTACAATCATGTTGAACCTCTGGCAACTGTTGTCCGCCTGAGACAGCAGCTAAAATCTCTGCGAGCCTACTTGTTCAGCTGCAGAGCAGCAGTGGCTGAAGATCTGCGGAGAAGGTAAGAACCACAGCCAACCTACAGCACAAGGATGGAACTTCCTTGGCATGTTACCTCTCCTGCTGCCTGTTTTGTTTTGTCTCACACTGCGGTTCTGAAGGCATTACCCATTTAGAAAGATGCTGCGTGTGTATCTGACTTCTCTGGGAAGCTGGGTTATAGTCTGCTGAAGAAAATGATTTTACAGGGTCTGAATATCTGAAGTTGTTGAAGCTATTAGCCCTGGGTCATCACACATTGTGGTGAGCATCTTTTACTCCTCCTCAGGATTTCTGGCTGTGTGTGAGTATTTTCATGTTGTGAGATCTGCTACCTCATGCCTCCTGCCATGGCATCACTGCTGGGACCTTTGAAACACCTCACAGTGTGGCAAAGCATGAGGGGGGCCAGAGTCAGCCACCAATACTTCTGCTCTCCTCTGTGGTATGACCTCTGCCTTTGTAGTCCCCTAGCACATGACCCAGCACATGATTTATGCTGGTCTCTTCCTCAGCCAGTATCCATGACATGGCTGCGCTGAATGTTCTGTTTATTAGCAAATACATGGTCACAGCACAGCAAAAAGTGTTTCATATTGAGTTTTCTGGGGTGAAAACAGGAGTTTTATAAAAAGTGAAATCAATTTTAGAATGCTGTATATTAGTCCATTCAGTTGCTCCTGCTTTTTTCTAACAAGCTAAAAATGAACAATTTTCTTAAAACTGTCAAGCCAGAGTTGTGATCTTAAAAAAGCCAAGTAGTTTTTGGTGTGGATCACCAAATTAGATGGGGAGATGTCTCTGCCCATGCTGTCCTGTGAGGTGAGTGGCTCTGGGCACATGCAGCTGATGCATCTGTAAGCTTTTGCATACCCAAGTTTTTAAGACAAGACTACAAGTGGGATGCCACTGCTTTGAAATTGTGAGCTGCTAAAGGGTAAGGAAGCAGGTGACATCAGTGTTTTGAACACGGTGTTCTAGGGACCTGAATTCGTTGGAAGGGAGAGGAGGCTGTCCAGGTAAGGAGAGCTGGTCTGCTGTTTGGTACATATAACCTGTGTCATTGCTTTGATGAACTGCCTAGAACAAGTAGGAGAAGGATACAGCAACAGGTTTATGGAGAGCATTGCTGAGTTCTTGTGTCAGATGCACTGTGGGTTAATATGTACTTGTGTGTTACTACTCAATTCCTATTATTTGCTAGGGCAGCTTTTACAGCATTTTAAAAATTAGGATGGTTTTCTTTTATTCCAGATGGTGGTATTTTCTTGCAGAGCTGGTTGTCTATGCCATCCTCTTCAGTAAAAAAACTAAAAGGAAAATACTATTTTTTGAAGGTTGTTCAGAAAAAGTAGCAGATAGTAAATTATGCTTTCTGATAAATATGGAAAAAAGCAATTCTCGTATTAAAATAGACAGAAGGAGGTAAGGAACTCAACGGACTTGGGTAATATAGTAAAAGAAGAGAGTTCAAAGGAGGTCTAGCATAGCAATCAATTGACGAGATGCAAAAAAAGGGATGAAGGAAAGCCAGGAGAAGGAGTTTCAAATAAGGAAGAAATATCACGAAATTGTGTTATTGAAGAAACCAGGACAAAAGAGGAACAACCTAAAATCTGCCTTCAAAATGGGGAGATGACAATTGCTAAGGAAACAGAAGAGAGAATGGACAAAATTTAACACAGAAATGTGAGCATGCTTTTTTCTTGGAGCAGAGAGGAGAAAGAAAGCATCCCTGTGTCAAAATGAAACACTCAGGGAGGGTAGAAGGAGAAACAGGGTAACAATGCTCCTAATGCTCCTTTTTGTTATCTAAGAGCTTCTTCACACCATCTCTAATTAAAGCTGTGTGGTGGAGAGGAGGACTCCAGTCCAAGAAGGGTCTGGTTTTGTACTGGGGAAGTATCTCCTGTTCGATAGGACTGCTACAAGTGTAAAAGCCACTGAAGTTATGTACAATACACACCTTAGAGTCCAGCTCCTTCTTAGTTTGTGAAGTCTCCATTGAGGTGGCTGGTGCTCAGTTGTTTCCTCAGATGTCCCCTAAGAGGTTTGCAGAGATGAGAAGAAGGAAGTTCTTTTCCCGTAAGGATTTATTCCTCGCTCAAAATGCTCCCAATGGCTTTGCTGCCTTCATCTAGTATCCCAGTGTGCAGTTGTTCACTGCCAATGTGATGACTTTATAGAGCACAGCTGAAAAGTAAACAAAGAAAATATGTGATTTAAATTTTCCTTTGGCTCATCACAGGGGCAAGTTGCAAGAAAAGGAAGAGTTTAAGTAATATGGTGAGACAGCATTCCTAAATTTAGTAGTGTTTCCTAATTCAAAGTGAAAGAGAGAATCCAGTTATCTGTCCTGCTCTAAAAACATTCTTTTTCTGCTTGATCTTCACCTTAGTATGTGAATAACTATTAATCACAGGAGAGTGAACACAGCATCTTGAAGACCTGTCAGACCCATATAAACAGACTGAAACAAACTGTTAATATTGCTGTCTACAGAGAACTAAAAACAGACTGATTAATTGTATTGGCACCTTGCTGCCTCTGGGACACTGATAGAGCCTGCCTTATTAGGGAAAGGCAGATCACTCTGAGGTTTCTTTTATTAATACTATTTGCATTATCATCTACTTTAAATCTATACCTTGCTCTTCAACCCAGATCACAAAATGAAGATGGCAATGAAGTTGGAAACTCTTGGTGTCCTCTGTGAAGACAAAACTGTTTACAATGCTTACAGTCACTTTTTCTGAAGAATTCCAGATGACTGTAAACCAGGTTAGCTCAGGATCCAGTTAGCTTAAATGTGGAAATGTTATTTATAATGTTTGGTGTGCCTAGACAGGTACTTTGGGAACTTTGTAACTTGGCATCTAGCAGGGAGCTCAGGACTGAAACCACATTGTGAACTTGAAGACACAAATGACAAAGTAGAAATAAAGGAAGAAAAAAAGGAAGGAAAAGACAGAAGAAATCCTTAAAGTAGTTAGAAGGCTCACAGTAAAAATGGTCTTTGTCAGTTATAGTGATTTATTCTCACCTATTGCTCCAGTGGATTCTACGCTTTTATATTTGCAGGGGGGAAATAATAAGAAGCATGGCCTTGGCTGGGAGGTGAAATAAGGCCCTCCACCAGCACGTATCAGCAGTGTTCCTCTGATACTAGCCAGATGAGATTCCCAGCCTGTTGCTGAGCTCCCTATTTTACAAGGGATGTTGTTATGCCTAGTAGGCTGTAACTGTCACCTCAGTATTACAACACATCATTTCCCTCAAATGTCTTTACTGAACAAGTTCTCGCTTGCTTTTCTGGATGGTGTTCAGGTAGAGGCATACAGGACTGAAACCTAGCGCCAACACAGAATTCAGAATTAGTGCAAGTGGAGCTGTACAGATCCCACCACCACCTGTGGATGGTGAATGAATGGCCCAGATAAACCAAGATGGAGTCAATAAAATGGATGTCTGGGAAGGAAACAGAATCTCCGAGTCCATTAAATAATGAGGGTATTCTATGAAACTGTGCTGGATGGTGCAAGTTCTGTCCTGGGTTGGCTTTGTTCTTGTCATGATTGAAGATTCTTCAGGTCAAGAATCTGTCAGAATGATTTTTGGGTAGTGTTCAGATACCTGCATATCTACTGTGGAGTAGGGTAACCTAGGCCAACCTCGGAGCTCCATCTGAGGAGCCCTCTTGGCTCTCTGCTCTCTCAGCTGTGCATCTAAACTTGCAGTTCAAGTGCTGCTAGCACAGATACTTTAGACAGATGGCAGTGACACAAGGTAAATATTTTGCAGCACATTCCTCTATGCGTTAGTGCTTGTTGTAGTGCCCTTGTTCTGTAAGTAAATCTGAATGGTGGTAAGAAACTGTATGGAAAAACTTCCCTCTTGTTACTCATTCCTGTCTGATACCATTTGTCTGTCAGTTTTACCCCAGCAAAACTCCAGTGCTAGGTACATCACTTAGCAGGCTCTAGTTTGGTCTCCCTGTATAGCAGCAGGAGGTTAAAGGTACATCTCCAGTGCTGCAGACAAGTGATCCTGGCTGAGCCTGCTGGTCTGTCAACACAAGGTGAAACAAGCCCACATTCAGTTGTGCTGAACAATAGAGTCCTGTCACTTCCTACAGTGAGGCCTTAGACATATCACTTCTGACACTTTCAAAGTATTTGTGTGACAATTGGGGAACCTGTCTAAACACATCGTAGGAATCCTGATTGATCTAATGCAGTCACTATACCTCCAAATACCTCATGTATGTGAAGCTGGGGCTATGTCATCTTTCAGACCAAGGACAACAGAAGGTCATTAAGTCATCTCCAGACTGTCAAAGGAGACTCTCCATTTTCTTTGCAATGTTTGGGCCATTTGGGAGTGGAAAATTCCAAAGCAGGAGAACAGAGATACAGGTTCTGAAAGCAGTAAACTGCAAAAAGAAAGTTTGAGCAGGGAAGAAACAGAAGAATGTGGTTTCGGGCCTCTGAGATAATGGCAAGACCAACAGAAGAAGAAAATTTGTTGCATGGGTAGTTGGAAAGAGGGTGAGAGAGAAACTAATTTAAAGAGGTTATATATCTACATATCCTGAGAGGAACCAGTGTTAAGACCAAACAACAACTCAAAGTGGGGAAAGGTGAGAAAATAAATGCAGAGAAGTATGCACAAGCCATTTGTTATTTTATTTAGATCCTGCATGCCTTTAGTCATTGCAGTAGCTGAAATAAAGTTGCTTGTTGATGGAGCTCATACAAACAGACTACCTTCACCTCTTCACTTCAACTCTTCTCTCTTTTGGAAAAAAGTAACCGTGTGTGCAGGATGTTTGCAAATTAGCATCCTAACAAGTGTTTGGCTAAAACTGAGGGGATGGTGTTAAGGTGGAATTTGAGCTTTCATTTCAACTAGACGTAACAAACAGCTGAAGCATTGAGATGTGTGCCAGAGCAGCCAGAGCGGAGGCAGTGCTGCTGTCTGTGCCTGTCAAGGAAAGGTCAGAAACACAAGCTAATGCTCTACCATGGTAAGCATCCAGCTAAGAAACCTGCCAGAGCTTTCCATGGTAAGTCCTCCAGAAGATAGGTGGGTCTTTCAGTTCACGTTAGCATTTTATGGTCTAGGGGGAACACCTGTATCTCCTTGTCAAAGAAATGAGTAATATTACATCTCTTTCACAATGGTAATTTCCATTCACCTTTTGAGACCAGGTTGCTTTCAAAAAAACAATGATTTAAAATTAATCTGTTAGAGGTGGACACCATGTTAAATATGACTTGTGCCATTTTTATCCCTCTTTTTTTATATCAGAACCTCCAACAGCAAGGTGTGAAGTTTCAAGAGTGCCTGACAAAAGCAAAGACCGTTTTCTTATTCTTCATTTCAGGTTAATTGAGGGACCGAAACTATTTTGATTTGAAAATGAAGCTGTCTCTAATTCTCTGTTCTGCTTTTAGTAACAGTGGTACTTGATTAATGAGTTAGAGCTGTAGTAATTCTTGTCTTTCACAATGTTACCCTAACCTTGCTCAAACAACTACGAAAGAGAGAGAGTTCGTGTACTGCAGTTTAGTAGGAAGTTTATGAACTGGTTCAGGATTGCTGATGGACGATAAGAGTAACTGTTTTAAAACATAGGGGTGCTCATGGGGAATTTCATAACAACATGAAATAGTACCTTACCTGGACAGGCTTGCTAATAAATCTAGCACTTAGTGTAGGCTGAAGATATGTGGGAGTGACTGTTCCCAGAACATGACCAGAAGTGTTCATACCTCATTAATGTGCAATGATTCACAAACACTCTTTTGCATTAACTCATATAATTAGAAAAAAAAAAAAATCTGGTATAATGCACAAGAACTACATGAATAAGTAGTGTTTTGGTTTGGTTTAAATTAATTCACCTGGTTTTGCCTTTTGACTTTAAAATCACTGTTTCCCAAAGCCCTACTTTTCTGAGTAACTTTTGTTGGCTGGAAAGTTTGGGTTCTTCTCTCTCAGGAAACTTCTGAGAGCTGCAATTTCCCAAGAAATACAAAATCAAAAGCCTGAAGAAAACTGTAAGAATTAACAACACTGGAAAAAATCCTGCCTTTTCCCCTCACCTCTGATTCCGTTCTCTACCTTAAATTGGCAATGTCCATATCAAATGAATTGCAAGAGAAAACCTAGCGAGAAATATTATTTACCTTGCCATGTATGTTTGGGTTAACTAGCAATTCACTGATGCGCCTTTAGTTTTAGAACCAAACAGTAACTCTGAAAAATTGAGCTGCTCTCAGTGAGATCAGAGTGCTCCCATCTACTCCACACATGGCTGCAGGGACAGGAGCAGAGAGGTTGCCCCTTGTTCAGAGCCAAAAAACAACAGCAGCAGTGATAATCAGCATGTGCTGGCCTTCAGCTGCTTTAATTGGCAGTGTGGTGCCATAGCTCCAAAGGTGTAAGTTGCAGTGCCAGGGTATGAAGTGTGCTGGATGAGGAAGCGGACTTGGTACCCTGGTGCTGTGCCAGCTGCGGGTGTAGCAGCTTCCTGCAGAGGGGTGGGGAGGAGGCTGAAAGCAGCGCTGTGCTGGACCGGGTCATCTGCGTCCCCTGAGTCACAGCTCAGTCATACAGCTCTCAACCCGGTCAAACGAGACACTCCTGGCTGGCACATGAAACCCTGGTGCCAGCTTCCCCTCCCTTCCCCCCTCACATCCTAGATTTTAAGAGGCTTTGTGGTATAAAGGAGACTTGGTGGTGCCCACCTGCCAGCTAAGTTGATTTCTTTTGATTGCACTGTAAAAAGAAGAGTTCCCCCTGCTTATCACGTTTGTACTTTGGTTATGGTGTCAGGCATAGGCAGATTAATTGGTTGTAGCTTTAGCAGAGCTGTCAGGGTATTTAACCCATTGAAGAAAAATTACCTATGCTGGTGATAAACAGGCTTTAAATGCAGAGCAATTACTTAGTGCTAACAAAGCACCATGACTACACACTTTATCCAAATGCAAAAAGCAAACTCTTATCAGTGGTTCTGTTTGCAGGAGGACACTAAAAGATAACCTTTGTTTGTGCAAATACTTACCTGATAAGATCATCCAAGAAGGAACAGATGAAATTTCTGTCTTGCCTGAAGGTTATACACAGTATCAAGCATAAAAGAATAATAATCAGAAACTGAGAATGCCCACTTCTTTCTCTTAGTTGGATCAGAAATCTTAGATGCTGTTTCTTTTCTACTTGCATTGATTGTGTTTATATCTAAGACATAACAATAAAGCAATTTAGAGACCTTTAACCAATAGGACTTTGGATTTCATTGTTCACAGTAACTGGCAAAGCTAGAGACTAGTTAGCATTGAACTTGGTTTGTCCATTGCAGGCTAAACCCTGCCTGGTAGCCAGGGTTTACAGCACGGCAGTCCTGTGACTCATCAATGGTGAAACTGGTCTGGGAGTTTCCAAACTCTGGAAGCTTAGGAGATGCTTTTAGTGGGACGTGCACTTGATACCATTTGCCTCTCAAGGGTCACAGGTCACATTCTGAAGCTGCAGAGGTTTGAGTTTTTATTGTGATGAGTCTTAACATCTTGCGTTTGACCTCTGTCCTGTTCACTCCAGTTTCTTTTCTGTGTTAAGACTTGACTGAAAGGCCACTGTTTATTGAATGCTTTTAATTGACCAACTTTAAAAAAAAATCTAGTTAGTTGTAACACATCAATCAAAAGATTTACAAAACTGACATCTTTTATTTTGCTTACAAATGACTAATCAGAGAGTTCCCATTTGGTGTTTATAAAGAACCTTTATATTAAGGGAAAAGTAAAATTCAAGCACGTTTTGGTCTTTCTGTATCAAGGCCTTGTATTAATCCAAGCATGCTCAAAGCTGCTGATGCAATGTTGTGCAGAAACTAAACTACATATTTTCTAGTGAGGTGTTCCTAAGTGTCATTATTGTAGCCTTCTCTGGGTCTCTGTGAGATTTTTGGGCATGAGTGTGATTTTAGGTGGATCTGGATGCCTTGTAGTACTTTGTCTGGATGCTAATGCTGTGGTGTGGTGTTTGTGTGAGGCCTATCTTGCCTGCTGTTCTCTATTGACTTTGGTTTCCAGTGAACAATTTCAGTTGTAGATGACAGAGGGACAGAGATAGCACAGACAATACTTTCCTACTAGTTACATGAGAAGAGGAGTCTGTATTGGGAAGCAAGAGGCTCTGAATTAGTCCTGTGTGCCTCCTACTGAAAAGGACTTTATATAAGCCATGACCTCATTAGGCTCAGAGAACCTGTGCAGGCAAGGAAGCTGTTGGAAACCAGCCATCAGTCATTTTCTTGCTTACTGGAGTACTTGGTCTATGTGGATTTCCTGCCCTATCTGATTTGCGCGGATTTTATGAGGAGTTTTTTGAAAATGTGTTTGGGTTTGGTATTTTGGTGCCTGTTATACTTTTGTTCCCCACCCACTAGAGGCTGACAAAACTGGCAATGAACAGATGCATTTTTGGGAGGTGGCTTCACCAGTTACATTCAGGTAGCTGTTGAGCTTTGGGTTTTCTTTCCAAATGGGACTAATAGAAATTCTCTGGAGGAGAACTTAATTGCAGACATACAGCACAGCAGGATCTGTTTTTGAAGCAGTTGCTTAGCTCACCACACGTGTGGTGAAAGCACTTCATTTATATGAGTGGGGGCTGAGCTGCCTCCTTTGGGGCAATTTCAGGGTTTCACAGCCATGGGGCTGTATGGTTTCCACCTTTGTGGTGTGAGCAAATGTTGAAGGCGTGTTTTGCACCTCTGCATTTATTGGGAATCATGCAGGGACTGGCCTGGTCGCTTCATGACCTCTGTAAATGCCATTGCATTTGCGAGCTTTGGCTGCCTGGATGTTTCTCTGTGGCCTACCACACAGAACCAGTTTTAATTTTTCAAGTCAACAGAAGGACTGCAAATCTGAAGCTGAACCAGCCTTACTAACTGAGGGGCTTTTTGATGCCTCAGTTTCTGTAGCAATTGAAATAACAACTTCACTGACTTAAGTGCTGAGTATATGTGTGTATATATATATATATGTGTGTGTGTGTTTTGTGTAAAACCGGGAGGGCAGTGCCTACTTTTTTTTCCTGGAAATACATTTGGATGGAAGGTGCTTTGGATACCAGCTCTGCAGTGCTATTGCTGCGAATTAGCATGTTTTAGAGAAGGGGACTGGTACAGGGATAAGATTTGTCACCAGGGCCTGTGCCGGCTGAGACTTGCCTGAGGAATTCAGGATGATCGTGAGTTTGCTTTTCACCTGCACACGTTTTACTAGGAGTTAGAACTTGCAGGAAATAAGGAAATAAAATGCCATCCTTGAAGGCAGGGGAATGTGATGTTAGTCATCAATACTAGTCATTTACTGTTTTTGGATTATGGGTTATTCACACTATTTCCTGAAGAAGGGAATATTTCATTAGCTAATTGTTTTCCTTAGCAGTGCTCTAAGGGCATCAGCAAATAATACAATTTCTGGCAAAGCTGTTTAGTGCCTGCCTATGTGACCAGGGGAGAATGATGGTGAATTTTAATGAAAGAAATTCTGTCTGAGCTGAAAAAATACTAATGCTGCAAAATGCTGTTCAGAGGTGACTCCTTGTCTTTTAATAAGTCTGCTATGTGGAAATGAGAATTCCAGTGTTGCATGTTGTCTGATGTCTGGATTTTGACTGTTTTCCAGTGGTCATTGACATTTTGCCAAATGTATTATGAAGGTGTGATGCAGCAGTACCGCTGCAACACAGTCCCCCAAAAAAGAAGCAATAGTATGGCCTGGTAATCCCTAGTGAGATTGCAGCTGAGAATTGGGTGGGTAGAGTGGATATGCTTGGTGAGTGCGAAGGAGCAATGGCACAGTCCAGCTCCAGAAGAGTGCCATAAGATGGGGGGTGTGCAGTTGTCAGTGCCTTGCTTGCAAAACTCTTCTCCTTCTACCCCACGAAATCTTTTTTTTTTTTCAGGAGTACAAAATTAATTACTAATTATTTGTACTGCCCGCCTTAGTAGCAGAGAAGTCCTAGTCCCTTCAGTACATACAGCTTTGAAAAATATCAGTCTGAGGCTGTGGTTTAAGACAACTAATGGAATACCAGAAACAGGGGTATTTTCATTATTTCTTACAATATGTGTACTGTGGAAAGATTGTATTTGGTAGTCTTGTACTCTTGATCTGTGGTTTAGCTGGTTATGGTGTTGCAGCATAGTCTCTTATCAAGATACCATCTTTCATATCGGCCTTTCACTATCTTTGGGGTGTTTTTGAGCATGACCAGTGGTCTTTCTGCCATTCAGCTTTACCATTACAAACCAGTCTTTGCTGCATTTAATAATACAAAGAGTTTTGTTTCTGTATTGCCTTAAAACAATGTGATTGAGATTTAGGAACCAGATTTACAATTTCCGCTCTGAAAGAGAACAAATAGTGAGAAGTAGTTTCACTTCTTAAGATACTTGGTTGCTTTTTTTACAGGAGTAATGTGCAGGAGTAATCTCCCCTCATCAGGACAGACAAGTGTGGTGGTGTATTTGTTGTGTGTGGATGGAAAGTAGAGAGCTGGTCAGATTGTTGTTTCTCTGTGCATGCACACAAAGATAGATGTACTTTTTCTGTTCCTGACATTTTATGGCAGATACATAGGTTTTCATAAACTTTTTTTATTAATATTCACTTTACATTCCAATGTCCTTTTTCTTCCTCTGTGATGTTATATTAACCCAGTTTTTCCTTTTACTGCCAGTCAGTCCAATGAAGGCATCTCTTCTCTGTTCGGTTTCCTGTAATTTAGCTTTATTTATCAGGGCTGTCAGTATATCAGCAGTGGTCTTGCCTGAAACCTTGGCTTATGTAAGGTAAATACTGCTTTCATAAGTAAGTCATTATAGAGTCTATACCAATGCATGTATTTCTGTATAGAAAGTGGAATTTATATCTGTCAGCTTTAGGTTGGAAGAAGAGTATCTGCATGGCCTTTTCCCCAATATAATTATTTCAGTTACAAAACCATAAATCACATCTGAAACTAAGTGTTAGAGCTTTGTAGCAGACCAGGAATCTTGTGTCAGACCATAAGAAATACTTCTAATGTGTAGTTTGTGTTACTTCTTTTTATTGCTGCATTAATTGTTTAAAGAAACATCATCTGTGGTCAGAATTTTCAGTGGCTGTTAATGTCTCAGTATATGACCTGACAATTAGAGAATGACACTGACCCAGAAATTATTCTTATTGTGGGACTGTTGTGCCCTTGCAGAGGGCATAAATAGCTGGTGCTTAGAGGGTGATATAATTCTTTCTCTCTAGCATCACTGTCCTGCTGTTGTTTGGTGGGGAGAGGAAACTTCTGAGGTTCCCAGTCAAAAAGTGTGACACATATTCATTTTTGTCTTTTCAGGATCTTTCCCAGAGAGTATCTTCTACAGCAAATCCATCTTTATTCTCTGGCAGACCTTCAGCAGGTAAGTGTCTTGGGTTAATTCTACCTGTTACACATGGAGCCTGTTCTCACCTTCAGAGCTAATTGTACATTTCCCTTCTAGCTATTCATAGCAGAAATACCTATACTTCCAAGTTGTGTCTGTGGTTTGTAGTTCAGTATAAAAACGAGTTAGCAGTGGCATTGGTTAGGGTTGGAAGCCTAGAGCATCAGGGTTCAAATAGGGATGGAAAGAGACTGTGAAAAAAAAACGTAGTCTGCAAAAAGAACTTTGCTATGATAAATTTTTCATATGCTCAATAAATTCTCATTAAAGTCTCAGCCTACAGGTGACAAGTAGTATTTATTGCTTGAAAGAGTTGTTCAGGAATTTTGCAGTTTGTTAAGTCCCTAGTGCATTATTTGCAAAGTCTGCTGAGCATTGCCATGAGGAGGGGGCAAGGGGGAACCTAACCCTCACCCCCCTATACCCTGAAACCTCAGCCTGCCTGCTACACAAAACTGAGCCATGCAGTGTTACCATGACAGATGTGACAATGGAAGAGGGAATGGGCCAGCAGAATTTGTCTTTGCATTGATATTGATTCAACAAAGCAAGAGCCTTGAAGTACATTTACTTGCACAGCAGAATTTTATTATGTAATAGATTAAACAAAAAGAATTTGGAAAAAGGAGCTGAAAAGGGAGAATAGGGAATCTAAGGTGAATGTGCTGCAATGCTCAGATGCACAGTGGAGGAAGCAAAGAGCTGGGGCGTGCTGACTGACATGGGCACCTCTGTGTTCACACTAAGGCTGTTGCCAGTGGCATGTAAAACAGTATTTTAAGTTTATTTCACCTATGTTTCCCTTCTCTAGTGGTGCCTTTTTTGCAGGATAAGGGTTGCATAGTCAGTTCTGGATGTTCAGTTGACACATTAAGTTGAGGTAGTTCAGATGCCCTTCACAGCCTGAGACTACAGAACAACAGGAATCGTGGGTTTTGTTGGCTGGTAAAATCACAGGGTAGAAATTATTCCATATGTAAAATAAAAAAAACAGTTGCCTGAGGTCTGAAACTGTTTCCACATCTTTTCAGCATGTTCTACTATCTCATCTTTAATAATCAAGCCATGAAAAAGTGAGCTACTTAACTCCAGAGCTGTAGTCTCCCTGGTGGGCCTGTCTATTAGCCTCCAGTGCTTTGTAAGCTGCTTAATCAGTTCCTAACATTGGTAGTAGATATTTTAGAAGCAATCAGCAGCTTATCAAGCACCCTGGGGGAGAGAAGGCGGGTAGAAGTCATAATTCATGCATTGATTTAGCACTTTCCTTTCACATATTTCTTTGTGTTTGTGTTTGCAAGACACCTTCTCTTCCCCTGAGGGCCCCAGTCCCAAACTCATCATATTTAGAGGCAATATAATTTGATTACCATTTCTGCTGGGGTGGGTTAAATTACATTTACCTTTTAATCTAGCTATATCCTTGTTGTCAGCATGAAGAGGGTTTTTCCACATTTCAGAGGCTCCAAGTTTGAAATCGGATTGCCTGGTTTTGTAGAAGTGGATCCAAAGTGGTAAAGAGAGGAGGGCCTCGCTGAGAGAATGAATCCAATGGTCAGATAAATACTAATAACCTTAGCACCCCCTCCCTGCTGTCTGCATTGTCCCTTACTGCTGCTTTCTCCCTGTTGCTCATCATTTGCCACTGACCTGCAGTTAGGGTAGTTTTAATCCTGAAAGTTTTTCCTCCTTTTGATTCCTCTGCTGCCCATTTCCTCATATCCATGGACTGCTTTTACACTGCATCCTGCTGTCATGTAGATTGCATGTGTTTGGGGAATTAACTAAAAGGTTTATTAAAGATTAATGGAAAGATAAGGCATGGTGAGTGAATTAGAAAAACAGAGAGGGGTAATCTGCAGATATAAGCAACCTTTACCCTGGTTAGTCCCAGCTCAATTCTGATTTGTTTCCTGGCCAAGTTCCTTTTAAAGACCCTAGAAAATATAGTTGTTTCCTACCAAGCAGCTGAGTTTCAGAAATGGGGCTTGAGGGTCTGTCTGTTCTTAGTTGCAAAAAGATTGAAATGCCTGTTTGCCAGTAGATGAAGCCATTTATAATGCTATTCTAAAATAAAATCCAATATAATTATCTTTCCAAGCTTAACAGGGCTTAGATATTATAAATCTTGCTGAGTATATACTTGGGCTATCTGATGGTCTGGGGATGGTTGTGCCTTGGATCCATTTGGATAGGGCTCCAGTGGGGAAGACTTTACTGTGAGGTTAAAAGAAGAATAAAAACAATTGGAACAAAATGGCCTTAATTATTGCAAATTTCCCAAGTCCTGGCTAGGCAGTGGTTTTTTTGCTAGTACTTGGGTCATTAACAAATACTTGTAGTGTAGATGTGAGTAACCAAAGAGGCAAGTGACAATCTTTATTTGCATATGCACAAAAATGCATACAAAGACTCCAGAAGGTTTTGCTGCAGACCAAGGTCCCAGGGACTACATTAAAGTTTACAGAAGTCTGTCTGTGGGCATTCCTGTGAGGTGTATGTTCTTAGAATCCTGATGTCATGGAGGTGTCAGCAGAGGAGATAACTGATTAGGTGTGTTCAGATTGAATAGGCAGGAACACCAAGGGTGATTTAACAGGCACAGACACCACAGCTTGCCTGTTCTGCTCATTGGCTACACTTGCTTGTCTTTGCAACCTCCTGTCATCTGCCCTGCATCACCCATAACCCTCTGCAGCTCTGTTAGGCAGTTTATCCAGGGTTATTCCAGTCAATTAAAGCTTTCAAGAGGGACATCTCCACTTGTTAGGAAACAAGTATTCACTCCTGAATTTGCTGGTTTTAGCAGACATAGTACACTGGAAAAACAGATTAGTCTTAAAGACCATGATGTGTTTTACGGTCCAGGATAGTTTCATCCTAAACCTGCTGGAGATGTGAACTCTGCTGACATTACTGATGGACACATCATGATGGACATACCTTTGTGCATGTATAGACAGAGATTATGCAAGAAGAGTTAAAAACTATCCATTCAGATTTTACAGATGTGATTATGGGGCTGCTGACACTTTTTACACTGTTAAATGTTGCTTTGGACCAAAGTTGACTCAGACAAGAGTCTTGTATTTCTTATGAAAGGTAATTCTTGCTACTTACACTACATAGCATATTAACAGGAGTTTTCGAAGTAAAAGACTAGAAGGAACTATTGTGGTGATTTCTAAATTCAGACTGTTCATCCCTAGGGAGTTAACTAAAGTTTTGCCTCTTTTTTATGTTAAATAGCAAGATACAAAGTGTACAGATGTTATTGCGGTGATGCACTTGAAGTTCCACCTGAACATGAGGAAAAACTTCACTGTGCAGTGACCATGCATGAGAACCAGTTGCCCAGAGGTTGTGGAGTTTTCCCTCTCTGGAGAGCTGCCTGGACACAGTTCTGTGCCACATGCTCTGGGATAACCTTGACTGAGCAGGAATGTTGGGGCAGATGGCTCTCTATGGGCCCTTTCAGCCTTACCCATTCTGTGATGGTCTTTACTGAGGAAACTTTCTTAATCATGGCAATTATTTCATCCTGGTTATGCCAACTGTGAAAGATACAGTAAAATGAAAAGGATCCGCATTAGGGCAAAAATTACTGTATATCAGGGGTGGAAATTGTGAGCAAGATTGGAAACTTAAAAAGATAATAATTTGAAGACTTGTTTATACAGGAACACTCAGGGAAAAATAATGAAGTGACAAAACATGGGAATTTAAAAAGATGAGTTGAATTACTTTGAATCACTGTGTAAATACTGTTATTCAAAATATAAGTAGCTTTCATTTGGTTTATCTCCATTTACTTTGGAAGCAAGGTGACATAAATTGTATTAAGGCCATTTTCTTTCTGAATGTGCATATCCATACAGGGATTTAATGTAATATAATTTATCTGTTTTAACTTTGTAGATGAACTAATCTGTTGAAATTTAGTTAAAACATTATTGACTTCAGATCAACTTTCCTGACTACCTGTAGGTGAACCTACAAATAATGTGAAGGGCAGTGCAGAGAAAGAATGAACAGGAGAGCCCTGTTCTCACAATAATATGGCACAGATCATACAGTGAGTATGAGGGACACATAAAAATCCTTAATGGAAATGCTTTTTTGCAGGACACAGTGAGTATGAGGAGTTTAATGCCACAATAGTGTCACTGAGGCAGAAATGTATCATCTTTGAGAGGATTAAGTATCCATAATGAGAATATCCACAGTTACAGTACATAAAATAAAGGGATTATAAGATTTCAGACTAGACATACTATACTGAAGGGATTAGGAAGATATCTCCCCTACTGACAGACAGATCAGTGATTTCATCTTCCTCTGACGTTTGTAACACTGATTACATACAGCACTGATTACAGCTCCTGGGAGCATTTTCTGGCTTGCTGGACTGTTGGTCTCACAGAAGCATTCCTCACTGGGAAATCTTAAATCTTTCTAGTCAAGCTTTTCTGCATATAAGGCTCCCTAACAAAAGTGTGGGGAATAAAAATGAACTTCAGTGAAACAAAGGTGCTACCTAATTTGAACCTAATATATTGTTAAATTAGGAAGAAGAGCAAAGAAATCATTAGGTACTGTACTTTCATCGCACCTTCTAGACAGGAGTGAAGGAGGAGATGAAAGATACTCTTGCTGCTATTTTTATATATGCAATGATTTAGGCAAGTTGTTTCATCAGTCCCAACAATAGCAAAGAATGCAACATGTGGACTTCTTTTGCCTTTTACTTGCTGTTTTTTTCAGAAGTAAAACTTCTTTTCTGATAACTCAGTCCTCATAGAATTGCTGATAGATGCTTGGTGTAGGTTGGTGACATACGGGCTGATGAAATCCAAGCCCATCAGTGGAGGTGTCCCTGCCCAGCAGTTCCTTTTTATTCATGCAGTGAAAGGCTGGGATGTAGCAGCTAACCCATTGTGCATGTGGCTGTATGGAAAGGAGATGGGGTTTGGCTAGCATACTTTGGGCTTGCTCAAGTTCTAGAAGTATTACTGAATTAGGTTCATGACAAATGCCCTCCTGCTCTTAGTGTACTTACTGAGCCTATGAAGTCATGAGTACAAACTCAGTTATATCAATGAGAAAGTCTGTTGCTGTCACTTGTGTCATTCAGTGATTCAACATAAGCTGTATCATCTTAAACTTCTATTTACCAAAAAGGTTTACCCATGTAGCTGTACCAGCAGATTCTTTTAATTTTAGGCAAGCCCTTTTTCTGCTTGAGGGGCAGGAAGTGAAAAATGAGAAGGAGAATTAGGTTTTGAGCAGGCCTGGCTATGCCGAGATGACTGAAGATTTTTCTGTCACAGTTCTCTATGGGAGCTGACTGTGCTCAACAAGGATAGAAAAATGGCAGGCTCATCATCTGTGCCATAGCTACCACAGTTCAGAGTTCAGCACTGTTGGGAAAACATTGATTCACATCCCCAGCCTCCCAAGCAAGGATTGACACAGCATGTGTGACAGAGGTGCAAGTCCTGCAGGGTGTTACTACCGGTGTAATAATACCAGATAGTTCTCTACATGAGCTATGTAAAGATGCAGCTTGGACCACAGTGGCATCATGTTAATAGCTGTGTTCATGACATCCTTTATGACCTCTGCCTGCTTGAAAGTGTTCTAAAGTAGCTATAGTTCTAAAGTAAGTATATTAGCAGTGGAATAGGAAAATAGGGAAAAAACACACAATACACATCTTCATAAATATTAAATGATCTGATAGCAAAGCAGCTATTAAACAGCTTGTCTGCTTTCCTGTGGCTGTGGCTCCTTTATCACTGAATCACAGAATGGGTGAGGTTGGAAGCACCACAGTGTGTCATCTGGTCCAACCTCCCTGCTCAAGCAGGGTCATCCTAAAGCACCTGGCACATCATTTATTTCTGTCACTCCCTGGAGTTTGCTAGCACTGAGCTGCCTTTCAACAGAACAGGAAGTTCCCAGTGTGTGTAATTCCCCAAAGTGCTGACAGCTCTGGTTACAATTAGTGGTAATGACAATGATCTTACTGGTGTTTTCTTTTTACCTCAGCTCTGCTGGGGAAGGGAGTTGCTGTCATTCAGAGCCAGGCTCATGAGAGTCAGGCAGAGAACATGGCAGAGCTAGCCAGGCTTAGAATTGAAGAGCTGGTTAGGAGCATTTTGGCAGGTGCCTGTCAGGAAGACCAGTTCATCTGAATTAGGTATTGCAGGCAAAGTCTAGAGATCTAGCAAGATTGTTAGTAGATATTTTTTAATAGTAGGACTGATTCCAGCACTGTATGAAACCAGAATTTTTAACAGGGTGTATTAAATACTTGTAGACTTTTACCATGTGAATATGTAATCTGGGCCACTTGGGGTAAATGTGGCTATTTAGAATGAAACTGTTTAAAATGACCCAGTAGTGGTGCCAGTGATTCACAGGAGCTTTTGAGTTGAGATTGCCAGAGAGATTTTAATATTTTTTTCAGCCCGTAGAAGCAGCAGCAGTAATATAAGTTACCTCTTTTCTGTTGCCTTGTGCTAAACGGGTTTCTTCTGTTATTTTCTGCTGTGCAGAATTTAAAGCCCACTACTGGAGATGCAGGTTAACAGTATGAAAGATTGGGCTCTGAACTCACTGCTCTACTTCACATAAAATGATGATTTGGGAGAGCCAGCTGGGTGTTCCTTCAGGACTAACATTCCCAAGAAATAAAATACTGTCTCAGGGCTACCTGCTTGGATGAGAGAAGAATATTTTTTTAGATTTTTCTTTGAATATACTTTGTACTCATGGAGGTTTTTTTCACAGCAGCCCTAGCCATTTTCTTGGTATGTTGCTTTCTTGTTCTAAGATAACTTTAGAGGGCTCCTCCTAAAAATGCCTAGATCCACTCCTATGCAAGGCAGGAAAGTTTCTAATTTTGTGCTATCACTCATGAAATAACGTCTTGCTTGGTGGGCATGTAGAGTCAATTAATATCTCTGCATGCAATTACCTGCTTAATCTTAAAAAAGCATATATATATATACACACTCTCTGCCTGAATGCATTTTTGCTTCTGTATTTAGAGTCACATATGTTTTTAAACTAAGTAAAGTGCTTTCTGTTTTCTGCCAGCCACATTCCTGGTACTCTTTCAACCTTGTTTGATTAAAATAGCCTTTAACCTTTGCTTGAATACCTTTTTCTTAAAACAACCTATAATTCATCCCTGCAACAAGATCAGGAGAACTTGAGGTGTGACAAAATTGACATGTAGCTGCCTGGAAGCCTTGAGGGAAGGAGAAAGGAGGAAAGACAACTGAAACACATTGAGTGTGAGTCTTGTTGCAGAGCTGCTGGGAGAGCTGGCACAGGTGATTTCCAAGCATGCTGTTTATACTGAGACAATTCCATCTCCACTTGTGTCAGCTTGCATCCAGAGACCTGCTGAAATTTCTGGCATTTCTTCCTTTCAGTGAGAACAGTGGGGGAGGGTTTGGTGGAACCTTGTCATCCTCTCTGTCTCCTGCTATAAATTGACTTGAACTGTCACCAGTTTGTTTTTCCTCTCCCACAGCCAATGTAAAACTCCATCTTCACCTTGCCCCCTGCCTGTGTGTGCTTATCAGAGATTAGCAGTGTTTGCTCTTGACCTTGTGTTTCTTCCTCTTCCCAGTGCCTGTTTTAGTTAGGGGCCAATTTGTGAGGTATCTGTTTAATACGAAATTAAAGTGAAACATATTCAGGGGTTTACTCCGGAAGGACTGTGAACAACAAATGGCTCTGCCATCAGTGCAGACTGCCTAATGCAAACAAGTCAAAGGGGGCTTCTGATTTCTGTTTATTCAAATCTCACTCATTTCGTTTGCTCTGCTTTAGTTTGACTTATTTAGCAGTTGGTTTTGTGGGGTTCTTTTTGTTCTTTGCAGTGCTTATTGCAAGGTTTCCTTTCGGGTTGCTCTCTGCCCCGTGTGGGTGATGAGTTAGTGCAGCACAATGTGCACTGGTGTCAGCAGTGGGTCAACAGAGTCCCTGGCCTCGCCTGCTCCTGCCCACTCTGCTGGCACCTGTACCACAGGCTGAACAGGCTCTTGGGACAGCAAGGGACCTGTGGAGGGTGTAAAGGGAAGAGGAGGGAGAGGATGAGGTGGGGTGGTATCACTCTTGCCGTTGGGAGCTGGGATTGTGGCCCATAGCATGCCTGTCACAACCGAAGATGGGGCTTTTCTAAAGTTACTGCTGTGTTCTTTTTTAATTTGTTTTATAGCAGTGCACAGTGACTGATTCTAGTGTGCATGCACACAAATAGTAAGAGATTATTCTTCCCTTAAATCACCTGTAATTTAAATAAACAAGACAGGCTGTCTGAAAGAGATGATTTGGAGTCAAAATGGAGTAAGGAAAGCCAGCTGACTAGTACATTGCACAAAAGATGGGGCCTAAGATCTGATATCTGCCTCTCTGTGACTTTTACCTCATGATCATCTTTCCTCCTTCCTTTTCCTTTTCCTCTGAACTAAAGATTTATTGTGCATTGAAATTATAACAAGAATGTGTGGTGCTAAGAATCTGGCCAACGGAAGAGAAAAAATCCTCAAGGAAATTAGCAGTCCACAAGCATTGTCTATTCCCTAGATATAAATGACTGGGACTTCCCAGCCAGGGAATGTTTTCCTTTTATTTTCTCTGCAATCTACATTATCCTTAGCTAAGCATATTGTAGCATGCTTGTTTCCAAGTCTGTGTTTTTATCATGTAAGTCCTGACCCCACTGAAATCTTTGTGGGGCAGAGATTGCATTTACCATTTCAGCTTTAATGCCCAACTTCCATGTTTAATGAATGCTGAAAATACCTTCTTACTTATCCAGTAAACAAATAGAACAAATAGGTAAAGGCAGTCTTTGTATTGTTTGTGCACCCCCAGTCACTTTTGCTTGTCCTGGCTTGTGACAAAGATTACCTGTGGCAGACAAGAGAATTTGTCAGAAAATGGTTTCTGAAATAGATGTTACAATGTAAGGATAGGAGATAGAGTATAAATATAGCTGACTGCAGCAAAAGACATCTGAGGCAGGCATTAGGAACAGCTTTCCAGTTGTTTTGAGCACTGGACTGTTCTGGTGAGAAGTTTTTAAGTCAGTCAGTCATTTTGGTTGTGCTGGAGGGTTTCTAAAGGTGTATTTTCTAGATCTGTTTTCTTGTATCATTGGTGGTTCCTTTATAAGCATATTTCTCACCTCCTGGAGGTAAGCAAGATTACTGAATGTTTAGCCCTCCTCCACAAAGCTGCCACTGATGGAATTTGGAGGGTAGTAAGCATTCAAGTGGTGAATTGAAGGCAGGCTGTTCAGGATATTTTGTCTGCCTTTTCATTCAGTCCAGGAATCATATTCTCTATGGTGCTTTAAAGTCTAGGCAAAGCTGGGGCTTACCTCTGAATTTGTTAAGAAAAGGCATGATTCTGACTAGTTGTTTCTGGAGAGGTAGAAAGGAAACAACCAATGGGGGCTGGAACCTTTTCTGTAGAGGATGGTGGAAAGCTGTGCAGAATTGTTGATTGCTCCTTCAGGTAGCTTCCTTCTGCCAGACATGCTTGTGACATTATTCCTGTGAATTGAAGTACTTTCTATCTCTTCAATTTACATAATTGGGGATCATGAATGAGTTCCGTGTCCACCACCCCTCAGTGCCTCTTGGCCTTTCATGTCTCTTCTGCATTGCGTCAGTGCCTCCTGGCAAATTCTGTCTATGTCTGTCTCTCAGATACAGCCAAGTGTATGTCTGGCCTTAAGAAATAATCATAAATTTTGTTCTGTCAGGAGGAGAGGCCAGGACAATCCAGTTTACATTTGAACCTGTAGTTCAAGGTGTTTTAGGGACTTCGTATCACTTAACCCATACCCTCCAGGCATCACTTGTGTCTGACATGTAGATCAGACTGGAGGAATAAGAGGAACAGATTGCTCAGTGCTCCAAATGAAGGTTATGAAGCAAACCTGTGTCTTTAAAGAGAGTGCCTTCTAATAAATGTTATCTGCAGAGAAATACACCAGCCCCTGCATAAGTAGTTAAGGTTACTGCTTCAGTGTTGGCTCATAAAACAACTTTATCGCCTCTATGACGATAATGATTAACAAGCTGATTTACAAGGGTGGGGTCACAAAGCCATTTGGCAAATTTAGCTTGTCTCACAGTGGCAGGAATACAGAACCTGAGTTTTGCAGTCTTTTTTCCACTTCACCTGGAATAATTAACCATGGTGGCCAGGCTTTTAGGTGAAGCAGTAGGAGCAGGTTCTGCTCTATGGGATCATAACCAGAGTTTCCTCCAGTGCTTCTGATACCTGAGGAAATTGCAGGTCTCTGTCTGAAGATTTAATTTCATAAGTTCCCATCTCAGTATTTATTCCCTGATCACTAGCCACAGTGAAGTGCCAGTGTTTACAGACACAATGCTACACGATGCCTCTGACTGATTGCCCCTTGTGCCAGAGCAGGCAGAATATCTACCCAAAGATGTGTGTAGATTTATCTTCCTACTCTTAGATTCTGGATAGCTGCTGTTAAAATATCCTTCATCTGTTAATTCTCCATTATCTTGGATCTTAATAAAGGATTTTTTTGTTTAGACTGTGTCAGATTTTACTTTTATTATCATATCATAGAAATTACTCAGATTAGCAAATTTAATTTAAAAATTATATTATTCCAGAAATTGTAATATATCATGACACTGTTGAGAATGTAGACTTCTTAACCTTGGCAGTTTCTCACATTGAGCAGAACAGTGTATCTGAAAGCTCAGCAAGCTGTATTCCCTTTATTGTCTGTTATGGCAGTTCTAATGTAGGTGATCAAAGGTATATATGATCTCCATTCTGTGTAAACATGTACTGCACTTTTAGAAGTTGGTAAAAATGTACAGACAGGGTAGGAGTTTTGATGACTCTCACTCAAATTCACAGCATAGACTCCTGCAGGAATAGAGGTCTTACTCAGTACCTTTTGCTTCTTATCTAGCATTGCTGACAGGAGCCCTGCCCTCAAAACAAATGCTTACTGCCCTCAGAAATATCTGAGAACTGTACTGTTTTTCCTTTCCTGTCCAGAAAGTTCATCATGTCTGATAGACTTTGATACCTATTTATGTGGCCATGATGTAAAGTTTGGGTATTTCTGTGGCCCTGATCTAATATAGATGGGTGGAAGGCTCTTGCAGGTGTTACTTGAAGCGCTAGTAGATTACAGCTAACTCATTTGTCCTTCTGTTTCTACACATCCCTCCTCTAGTTCCCACTAAAGTTGTTGGGATATTGCATCTATGGAAATTCACAGTCTGAGTTAGGAGGGGACTTCCATGCTTGCCTTGTTTAATCAATATTTGATTGCTTTTCAGTTAGTCCCAGCCAGAGGTTTCTATTAATGTCTTTTGTAATTTGAACAAATCTCAGCAACTGGAACAAACTCTCATTCTGTAATACGTTTTTTTTTTTTCTTGCCTAGTTTTTGGTCTTGCTCTGTTTCCCAAACAGAGAGTTATTACAAGTCATGAGTTTTAGGTCACCATCTATCTGGGTTAAAACTCTCAACAGGCTCGAGAAGTTCTGCCGCTGTTCCCTTGACCACTTTTCTAGTTTGGTTTTTAATATGAAACACATATTGCAACACCATGTTCGCTACATTTCTCTCCCATGGGGCTGGTTTGTGCAACCCTCCTTCATGCTGTAAGTAGGTTCTCATACAAGGAGATTTTATTGACTGAACTGGGAAGATGAAGTGACTTCTCTGATGTATGTGATGGGGGCTGGGGGTCTGTGCAGCATGGAGGCACAGCTGGGTCTGGGCAGTGGGGCTTTCTGCCAGTCCCGTGCTCAGCCCAGGGAACTGGGATGAAGGATGGAGCTGGAACTCAGTGAGTGTCAGAGATGAAGGGACCTCCTCTCCCCCAGTGCAGGGCAGTGTTGTGGGCTAAGAAATGTGAGGGTCAGACACAGGGACACTGGTCACAGGCCCCTGGGAAACACTTGCTGCTTCTGAAAGTTGTCTGTGAGCAAGAGCCCTGTGGTGCACATAGTGTGCCGCTGAGGAGGGTTTCTCTGGTTTGGTGGATGCTCTGGTCTATGGCTGTTGCAGTTCTTGTTCTCTGGGGACAGCTGGTTGCCCATTTGTTTGTGAAAATGTAATCTTGATAGAGCAAGGGAGCTATGTGTAACTTCCAGTCTTTGAATAGAAGTATCACGGAACCTCTGGGGGCAAGCAGCCCTCCTGACAAATAGTTAAACTTTGACTAATCACACATTGCCCTTATAATCATATTAATGTGATGTATCCAAAGGGACTCCAGCTTGTTCCATAGCCACTGCTGCCTTTTATCTTCTGTCTTCCTGGTGAATCAGGAAAACACATAACCCAGTGCAGATGTCCTGTCTTCTCACTGCACAAGACTCCTGTAGCCTTTGCCAGCATTGGTTTGTCTGCTCGTGTTTGGCAGTCGCTGTATTTTCCCCTCACCTCACTTATTCTGAGCAATTGTTTCTTCAGAATTATACTGCTTCCCAACTGAAGACAAACATACACCAAGAAGAAAGTTTGATTTACATTTATTCATAACTTTGACTTGTATGGGAAGCCTGAGTTTCAAAAATCATCTAAAATGATTGTGCTATCACCCTTTCAGCATGTGTTCAGATACTTGTACCCCATTTGTTTTTCCCATTGCTGCAGACAAGTCTCTGCCTTCCCTTCTTGCTCTTCAAGTATAGCTTGAGTTTTCCCAAGTTGGGTGCAGGAGGCTGGGCAGTGAGGCAGGTAGCTGCTCCTGCTGGATTTCCTGGTTTCTTCTCTCTTCCTGGCAGCTCTGGCACTTGCAGCTAAACTCTGGGCAGGGGGATGCTCTGCAGTGTGGGCAGGGAACCTGTATGGGAGGCTCCTCCAAAACACAGCTTGTCCCATTTCAGGTGGGAGATATTTCAGGTGGCAGTTACTGTAAAAAGCAGTGTTTGCTTTGCTGGCTTAAATTGTGCGTGCTTTGAGGGCAGGGCCTGGGGTTTGTGTATGTACATGTGGGTGTGTTTTTTTAATATAGTTCTTAATGTGACACACACAGGAGCTACCGTGTGCAAAGCTATGACTTTCTGTCTTGTGGAAGCTTAGAGAAATGTTTTTCCTGATCCAAAGGGATGAACAATTATTCTAATCTGCCTACTGGGGTTGTTGTTCAGAGACACAACTTGCTTTGGACCTCTGGACACAACTGTTTTTCTTCTGTTGTCACCACGTAGCATACCCGGGTACAGCAGTGATAAGCATGGCCCTGTGTCCAAAATGATGTTGGGATGGATTCTTTGACTAGTTAAGGAAGAAGAAGCTCCATTGTACCCTCTGTCAATTGTGGACTAGGATGCCATCATTAATCACCTCTCACCCATAGTTTTGACCAATTATACAATTGTTTGCTCTACAAAGAGTTTGGATTAGAAACAGACCTTGTGCTTTATGTGTGCTGTAAGTAGAAGAGAATCTGAGCTCAGCAAAATTTTAATTTAAGCTTGATGCATTTTTCTTTTTAAGACACAGGCATATTTTTAAGCCTTTGCCAGGTGTATGATGAGACATTCCCTATTTGAAGAGATAAGTCAAGGGTGAAAATTTGGTTTCTGTTCCTTTGGCATACTCTTAACTTAGTTTTGTGCTAAATTGCCACACTTCTGAAATGTGATGTACTTTTCTGCAGCTTGTAGTGTGTGATTTCACAGTTTCTCTGTTTTGTAAAGTTATTTTGTAAACTGAAATGTTCTTAGGAAAGGTTCAGGTCAAAGCTTAGGAGTGACTCCAGCAGTGAGAACAGGCATGTGCTGGATTAGACTGCATGGGGGCTGTGAAGTCTTCGTCACTGAAAGGCTTTAGGAACAGATACAACTGTAAAGAGTGATAAAAACATTAGTGGGTCTGCCAAGACAGCCTCTTGAGGTCCTTCTTTATCTCCCATAATTGATACCTGGATATGATACCTGGATAATGCATTACATTTGACTATCACACTTCTCTTCTTTAATCACTTGTGTTTCCTTGAAACTCAAAGTGAGATTTTTAGCAACGACTGTGAGAAGATTCTGAGATTCTTCCGTCATGGTTCTGGGGTGTCTAAACTGACTGACTCTGGACCTCTGGCAGACACCTTTGATTGCAGGTTCTGTGCTCCTTTTCCCAAGCCATAAAACACTCACTGCAAAACTGTTGCCACAAAACAGCGAGTAGACAGTAAGTAGACTTGGGATGGCAAGTAGAAATCTTCTTTTCTGCTTGCCTGGCATAAATGGCGATGAGGATTTTATTCTTATTAGGTACATTCAAGAATGAGAGAAGACTGCAAGGAAAAATCATCCTGTGCACAGCCTTGAGGTCTCTGATGAGACAAAATAACACAAAATTTACAGATGCTAAAACCAGCGATAACATCGATTTGATGCTGCATTTTGTCTTCCTTCTATAATACGGTAAAATGGCCCGTAATTCACATTGCAAAATTGGCATGCATGGCTCTTTGAAGATATCATCTTCCTTATATGTCTGCAGTGGCCAGAGGAACAAGCCCACCCACTAGAGTGCTACAGCAAGCCACACAAATAAATAAATAAAGAGGGACAAACAACATCTCCTCAGGGCAGCTGCCCACTCAGTGTGTCTTGCTTAAGTTGTGAACTCTTCAGCACAGGAAAACTTTTGTTCTTGTAGTTTTAAATTCACCCTCAGTGCTTAGGAAGGTAATAGATTTATTGTAATTATGTTTATTACATTATATAAAATGTTACTTCAGTACAGAGATTTAAATTTTAAATCATTGCTGACAGTGACATTAGTTCAGATTCTGAGAGTTTGTTTGCACTGTGTCTTTAGCCAGGCATTTTAAGCTGAACATTTGTGGCCTGAGGTGACTGCTATAGCATGAACATTCTCTGGAAAATTTGAATGAAGTGTGGTTTATTTATTATCTTTGTATGTGTATTTCATCTATTAGTGCCTAAGTGGGCTTTTGGAGGGTGACTACAGCCTTGTCACTAGTTGAGTGGCTTCACTGTTTCTTTCATTTTGTTTATTGAATATCATCAACTTCTGTGGCTTTCCCCTAGCCCCAGCTTGTTTGGCTTTCAGACCCCCTCTGTAACTGTGGAGTCTGCAAGCAAAGTATTTCTTCCTTCAAAATGAAAAACAAACCCCAGACTAGGGGAGCTAAATTAGCTTCTGACCATCTGTTAGATGGTTAGCAGTATCTCTACCTTGAACCATGGCTTCATTTTCGTATTTCATGCAGCAGCTTCTCTGCATTGTTTATGTTGTGATTGAAGGGGATCTTCCTATACCAGGATGCAATAGGAATGTAATTTTTCCTCTGACATGAGCAGATGTCTTATCTGCAGTAGTAGCAATAACATTGCTGCTTCCTGTTGTTGCAGGTGCTGTTAGCAGGCTGCAGCTGAAGGCAAGGAAGGGGCACATTTCAGCCCGTGCCATTCCCCTGCCATCAACACCAGCACTCCCCAAGCACCTCCTGTTCCAATTGTACTTGTTAGTTGTGGCTTTCTTGGCTAGTGGGCAGGAAGTTGCCCTGGAACACAAATTTATTTCCTTACCACCTGGCATTTGCTTCCAAACTCTGTCATTCTGCTCTGCCTTGGTATCTCTGCTTTCTCTAGATTTATTTACACTGACCCCAAATTACAAGTGGTGTGGTACCATATTTAGGGAAGGGGTGCCTTAACTGACTGTGACACTCATTTAAGTGTAAAACTCTCTGCTTTTGGGTTTCAGGGCACAGCTCCTTGCAAGTCTTCAGTCAGCAATTACTGCATTCTTTTTTCCTTTTTCCAGGAGGTTGCTGTCAAATCCCATGACACATTTCTATCACTAATCTGGCAAGCTGCCATTCAGACCACAGGAAGCCCAGGAGAGAAGAATATACACTTAAGGCCTTATTCCATCTTCATTATTCCCTACAGCAGCAGAATTCCTTAAAGTCTCTAGAATTTTGTATCTGAATGGAAAGTATTTTGCCTGAATAGCACCCCTTATTGATGCATTGTCTCCAAGTCACAAATTTAGATGAGTGTTGTGGTTAGTAGTTTAAGGTATATAGCTTGGTCATTTTTTCCACACCAACACAAGGAGTACTAATCACTTTTAATGGTCTAGCAGGATTCTCTGGGGCTTCTTGATTTGAGAGCTGGACACTGAAGGGGAAAAAAAAAACAAGCCAAGTTACTTTTCAAGATTTTACCTAAGAAGTTATTAGTTTTGGCAAGGAGCAAAACATTATATTTGAATGGTTTTCAGCAGGAAAGACAGTTTTACTAAAGGGCTAAAGCCAGAATTCTGTTCACAAACTACATGCAAAAAACTTGTACTTTGAAGGAAAAGAAACAAAACTGTGATATGTGCATAAAAAGTAAGAAGTAGTGAAAATTGTAAGGGAATATTCATAGCTGTCAGAGATAATGTGGAAGCCTTAAACTTGTTTCCTATTTACTTCTTTGTGCCTTATTGTATGAATGTATTGTTGTACTTAAAATGAGTACTAATATTTTGTTATTGCCATGTAGACACTTAAAAAGAGATAATAAGTTAGTTTTCCGTGTTCAGATTATTGCTGCTTCATTGACTACTATTATCACTTGTGTTTTCATGGAGCTGTAATTGTTGGGAAGTAACTTTCTTATTCTTTAAATCAACAGCATGTAACTGCATTTCTGTAGTAATAAATATTGTCTCAGTCCTTCAGGACATTCTGGTTATTTCTGGGGGGTTCATTCAATATTGTCTTCTCATTCCAGGTTATTGAAGGAAAGCTGGCCCCTTTCTTGGGGAAGGTGATCAAGTTTGCCTCCTCTCATGTGTACAGCTGCAGCCTTTGTAGCCAAAAGGGCTTCATCTGTGAGATTTGCAACAACGGAGAAATCCTTTACCCCTTTGAGGACATTTCTACAAGCAGGTACTCCAATGTGGTAATGTCATTAATACATTTGATTTAAGTGTTAAAACCTTGAGGATTCTCAGCCTCATGACCTTTTATTTAAATAATTAGGGACCACATTCCACTAATGCACATTTCTGGGCAGCTGCAGTATATCACTGCTCCAGGGAGGCCACCATGAGCAAACGTGGAAACAAATGAGAAATGCTACTTCCCACAACCCTGTAAGTCTCAGAATAGCTGTTCAAAAAGGGAAGAGCCCCCAGTATCATCACAGAGTGATTTGTCCAAAGCTCTTCTGAATTTGCAAAATGTCCTGAAATGCCAAATTACTTTTCTGGAGTGATTACAGACATCTTTCTGTTCTCTGGTATCACTGGGCCTATAATGTACAGGGGTCATTCTTTATAAAACAATAACCACCCATTCCGAAGTGTCTTCCTCATGAAATGTTATGGCTAGTTCTCTGTTCTTTGTCTGCTTATTCCTCTGTGTCTGTGTGCACAAGGTTTTTATTTTTTAAAAATTATATTGCTATTGTCAGGTGGCAACAAAATAAGTGTAAGTGTATGCGAGTCCTAAACTAAACAAAAAAAACCCTTTTTTTCAGACCATGTAGAGTACTGGATGCCAGGTCAGGGACAGGAGTTACATGGAAAACCTAGACGCAAAATGCAGGAAACCAAAAGCAGACATGGCAACACAGCAGTGTTACTACTCTTTTGCAGTAGTGTCTTGGATTTTGAATAGAGGGGATATATTTTTTTCCATCCTTAAAAGAAAGACAGTATATCTGACAGCACAGCATTCCTCCACAGATAAGTATTTTTTGGCTGTTTCAAATACAGTCGTTGTAATTTTTTTCTCCAAAGTGTTCATTTGAAAGGGGAAAAAATCAAAGACCCACCTTTGGGAATAATCAGGACCATCCTGTTAAATGAGTTTGTTAAGAATCTGGTTCCTTTGCCTGCACAAAGATGTTAAATTACAAGTAACCAAAGGCTACTCTTAAGGGATTTTCAGTCTGATCTCAGTTTCAAAGGCTGTTTGCACATTGTTTTTCCAGAGTCTTATTCTAAAAAATGTATTGACAAAGCAGTGGATAAAAACTAAACAAGGTGTGTGGCTGAGTTCTATAAACAGTTTTTAAGAAAGAATGCATCTAGGGTGCATGAGTTAAAAAGAAAGACTAAGGTGGCATAAAACATAAGATGTCTGTTGAGACTGCATAAAAGGCAATTAAAGATATTCCCAGAAGATTAATGAGAATGTGAAGGAACATTTGGGAATATAAGTTTATGCTAAAATTTGATTTGTCTGGGGATTTTTGTTCACATTATTGGACGTTGTTGGGTGTATATTGTTTCCCTGCCCTTCAGCTGAGAACAGACATGCCTTGCAATTACAGAGTTCAAAACCCTCTGGAATCAAATAGAATTGGTCAGCAGTTCAAGCCAACAGAAGCTGCTCTAGCCCCTGTGTTTATGTGAGTTAGAAGCCAGAAGGGACTTGCGTTATGTTTCACAAATATGAAGTTATGGTTGATGTCATCCCAAAGACAGTGGCTTTGTTAATGGTTTTAATTAAAACACAATCAGCATGAAAGGTTCTCCGATACTTTCCTTTCTTATATCATCATTCTGCTTATTCCTTTTGTATTTCTTATAACTAGGTTTTATCCCTAGCATTTTCTATTCCCTTCCTAGTTAGTCTTCTCATCTCATTACTATACATGCACCTATGTGGAACTAACCAGATTATTTCGGGTCCATACTTTTGCTCTGGGGGCAAGGTATGTCAACAGAGGAGCTTGTACACTTTACTGTGCAGCTCCATCAGCTCCAAAGCAGTGAGGGAGAAAGCCAGGTGAAGGGATTTTGTGTTTGTTTCCTTTTCTTGAAGATCAGAGAGGTTTCTGAAGTAGGTGTACTGTACAAAGACAAGTGTAAAGTGAGGAGGCTAGTTAGAAATAGGGAGATGGACAGAGTATCCTGTGGCAAATGGAATGGCAAGTCCTAAAAGGTTTATGTGAAGACTTGCAATTGTGACTGAAAATTCTGATGATGTGTTCCGCTTTTTCAGTTGTCATACGAAGCTCTGAGTAAACAGCTCAGATTTGTAATTTAGTTTTACTATTCTGAGTGCATGGTGTACAGAGATAATGTACTACAACTCCATTTTCTCCATCCTGGTTTTCTGGAATTGCTATCTACAGCATAGTATTCATATTTTGTGCACAATACTAGACTGCCAGGTACCCTGGCTGAAGCTGGTGAGTTGAGGAGGAAAGAGCAACTGAACTCTGAGGACCATGTTTTTCTTTTTGCATTTGAATGTTTCACTTTTGAGCTATTAACTCTATTAACTCTACCAGCAAACCGGGCTGTTAGGTTAGAAATATTCAAAAGTGAGTGCATGACATCTTTTGCACACTTCAGCTCATTGCTGCATGTTTGAAAAGTGAAGCCTGCTTTTGTGTGTGTGCATGTATGTATGTGTATATACATGTATGTCTGTGTTGAACTGGCATTTGGTTTTTTGGCTGCCTCCCTGACCTTTCTCACAGTGGCCATTACAATTCCAAGGTGGTTCTCAGTTGGCTGTTAACTTTCCATCCTCATGGTCTCTTTGGTCAACTTTGAGGTGAAGAGATTGTTTCTCTCCAAAATATTCTCAGCAGTTTCTGGCGCAGTGTTCAGCAGGAATTTATGAAGGATGAGTATTCTTTAGATAGATACAGCTGAGAGAAAAAGAGGGCCCCTCTTGAGGGCTGGAGTTTCTCTTTGGTCTGCTTATTTGCTTGAGAGTCATTTTTGTCAGTCCTTGGGCAAACAGAGTGAATACCTGGGTTACGCACTCCTCAGGGTTTGAATACACATATATTACATACCCTTCTCTCACTAATCAGTGTGACACATTCCTTTGTTGGCAAACGGTTCCAAAACAAACACAATCAGTTCACTTAATTAGCGGGTCTGTGGGCTGTGCTTGGCAGGCTCTTTACATCCTGCTCAACAATACAGCACAACAGTTTGCTGCCTTGAATGTAAGGGTGGGCTCACAAAGTCATAAGCTTTCGAATGATACATCCTTTCTCTGGGTTTTCTTGGGAGATGGCCATTCTGCACAGACCTTAATGAAAGCTGTGATTCAGTAGTTAAACAATTTCTTAAAAATTGCCCCATCCTTTTGATACCTATTCCAGCCAGTTTGATTCTTCTGTCCCTTATTTCCCTCTTTCCTGTCTTACCCATATTTATATAATACTTAATCAGGATTCTTTCAAAATTTCACAATTTCACCTTGATTTTGAAGGCCTTTAAATCATGAGAACTATTTCAAGCCTCTTGAATTAATTGCACATTTCATGGATAGAATTTTCAGCTAATGTAAACTATCAGAGCCCTGCTTTTGCTGGAGTTCTGGCAACTTAACTGAACTGAGCATCTACCTCCCATTTTATTTCTTGGACTAAATTTGCCGGGGCTTAAATTTAGTGAGTAAACATAAAAAATTATATTACATCCTTTATTTTATATTTACAGGTATTGTGCAATGACCTTAAATATCCTTGGCTGTAAATTGGCTTGTTAGAGCTATCCTTGCCTATTAGCAAGCAGGCACTTCCCCTCAAGTTGTTCTGATTTTTCTTGTGCTTCACTAATGTACGGAAAAGATTTTGTTTCTTTCTCCTAAAATTAAAAAAAGACCCAACAACCAAACTGCAGAAGGGAAGTCTGTGTCATGGCACTGTTGTCTGTAGTAGTGGCTATATTTGTTTTGTAAGTTAGAACAATTTTAAACAATTTTTAAATCTTAAGGAATACTGAGAAAATCACCTTTGGAATGAGTATAGAATTCATTAAGGTATGTTTTCTGTCTCATCAGATAATTAAGCAATCATGATTATGATTATGATTATGTTACCCAGTTAATAAAGTTTTGGTGTTGCCTGTTATCATCCTAGTGATTATTTTCACGGGCAGTTAAATTTGTTGTGTTTTACTGGTAAAGTTACTTGCTTGTTAAGAATAATTTAGTCCATTCCTTTCCTTTTATGTGCTGACTGTAGATGTATGCAAACCATGGAGAGTTGCTCTTTTGTGTTTATATTCATTTATCAAGGCTAAACTGTTTTCACTTTGCTAAGTTAATTTGTTCTGCTGATCAGTTAAGACATGTAGACCTTTTAAGATACAAACCAGAAGGCCCAAGTTTAAAATAGACGTGCCACAGAGCAGGCTTGACTGTATCAACCAGCTTGGATGCCTCCATAATCTTTGGCCACCATCCTGATAAGACCTGTGAATGTACTTTGCACATAGTGACAAGTCTCTAGACTAAAGGCTCCAGAGCTGTGCATGCCGAAGTCTTTGCAGAGTTACAGCTTACTGTGTTATGGATGCTGTGTCACTGGACAAATGCAACTTGGAATATTTGGGGGAATGTTAAAGATAGATGTTAGGTGGAGAGACTGAAATGTGTGCAGCATTTGCAGGAAATCCCTTGGCACAGCTCAAAGGCTGATGCCTCAAAGGACATAATTCTCCCTTTTGCTTTGATTGGTTTGTCTTATGCTAGAAAGATGCTTTCCCCAGGCCTAGCTCACCTGAGTTGTGCCAGGAGTTTAGTACCTAATTTTTGAAAGAGCTTAGCTTATCAGATGCTGATAGCTAGTTCAAAGCACTGAAGTGATCTGCTCAGCACTTCTTTGAGGAAATGTAGGCACCTAAGTAGATGTTAAGTTCTCTTGATAATTTAATTTCACCTGAATCTATCAAAACTGATCAAAATCTTCTGGCCCAGATTGCCTTATTTTTGTTTGTGCTGGATAGCACAGTTATACTATCTGGAATATGTAAGCAGAAAACAATAAAATATACCAGCTTTTTCATCAAGTACTGTCTTTTGCAACTGACTTAGCTTTAGAGGTTGGTTTTACTTGCTTCATGTCACAGTGGTTTTTAACCAGAATGTTCAATCAATGTCATATTAGTGCCAGCTTTCTTCCATTTATTTACTATGTGGGCATCCCTCACTAGGCAGGCTACTTCCATTGGTTCCTAGGCAACTGGAATAATATTGCTGCACGTGTGTGTCAGGCACTGATTGCCTTTGGAGCTTTTTTTGTCTTGTAAGTGAACACAGGCTAGTCCTTTTTCCTTTTCTTTGTGTTCTGCTAAAGGCTTAGAGTTTGAAGGGCCTGTGTGATATTCACAGCTGAGCAATTCAGAAATGCTTGCAGACAGGCACATGTGCATAGTGTGCCGATGGTGATCATGATGGAATCCCCAGGCAAGGCTTACTTCAGCCAGTGTGGTTTGCTCTTTGGGGCTTTTTAATAGCCAAGTTACAGGTGGTTTAGTGTTTTGGATGCTTGGTGAATGTTTAGCATCATTTAAGGAAAACATAATGAATAACCCCATTTAATCCTGCTTTTACTCTGCATGGCAGGAAAGAAACTGAAGAGCTTGTCAGTGAAAGGTTCAGCCCAAAATCAAATCCTTGCTGAAATTTGTTTCAAAGCATTGCTCACTTGACCAAATGTTTGCAGGGTCTGGCACATAAGAAGTGAGTTTTTTAAATGAAAAAAAAAAAAAATGAAGCCTAATACATAAAATTATAAAAGAAAGGATGGTGGGTGAATATGGCATTGCAGTGAGACAAGGGAGCTCGTTGCCCTTCTCAGCTCCAGCAGCCTCTGGGTGACCTTGAGGAAGCCAGTTAACCTCTTGCTTCTTGTGAGGTGGAAATGGTGATATTCTGTTGTGAATAGTTGTATATTTGGTGCAGCTAGCCCATGTGCATGGGACTGAAGGCATCCCAGTAAATGTTGCTGGTTGCAGCAGCTTCATCCCACCTTTATACCAGGAACATTGGTAAATCTGTCAACCAGTAAGGTTCCTATGAGACAAAACACCCTGTCTTTCAGGTTTCCACCTGGACCACCTGTTGATCACCTCTGTTTCATTTTGTCTGTTTAAGGTGAAAGGTCTTTGAGGCCTCTTTGTGTTGTATCCTCCACTTCAGGCACCTGATTCTGCTCAGGGGCACTTAATGGTAGTGCAGTACAGAGGAGAAATATGAGCATAATCAATTGGTTGTGCAGCATCTAGAATTACTTGAGCTATAATCCTGGAAAAAATAGATGGGAAGCATAAAAAGAGCATGCCAGACTTTACAATTTACTAAATACTGATATGCTTCAAATGCCCAGACTTAATGGGAGATACTAACATGGGTATTTCTTCAGCATACAAGGAATTATTATATGCTTTTAACATAGAAAGCTTTTCTTTTATAACTAGTAATGATAATAATAAGAGCATTATAATGTCTGCCTGGCTGTGGAGAGCTTTGCCCTTTCTCTTACAATTTCCAGTGCAATAGAAATTATTTAGAGGATTGAATAATTTGCTGGTTTTTTTTTTTACTCCATGCAAGTAAAATATCTTTAAAACATAAAACACCCCCTAAAGTCTCCACAGAAATTGAGTTAGGTCAGGAAAGAGGAAAAAAAAAGAGAAAACACAAAATAGAGAGGAAGCTATTTCAGCTGCCTTCTTAGAAGACTGTGAAAACAACATGCAATGTTCACTAAGTCTTCAAATACTGTTTGAAAAATAGCAAGATGCTATTAATGTGCAGTGTCACAATATCATTCATTAAAGAAGGAAACATGAAAGGCCTGAATGGCTATGGGCTCATCAGCTTATTATCAGTGGTGAATAGCATTCTCACAAAGG
Source organism: Sialia sialis (assembly GCA_009812075.1). Classification (NCBI taxonomy): domain Eukaryota; kingdom Metazoa; phylum Chordata; class Aves; order Passeriformes; family Turdidae; genus Sialia; species Sialia sialis. The sequence continues at coordinate 6,811,902 of VRYO01002782.1, forward strand.
ATGTAGGGACTTTCTGGCCTCTAGACAAAGAATAAGTCATGATTCAGAAATAGCACCTGAACTGTGTATTACCTATGACAACAACAAGGGTTAAGGGAAAGATAAGTAAGTGTGGTGAACTATTAAGTGAGCCTTTTATAGGCTACAAAATAAGTTTTATTTCTCCAGAGAAATAAAATAATTTTGATATACTGAGGCTTGAGAACAACAAAAACCCCTATAAAATTCACATGTGGAGATGAAATTAGATCTCAGGATTAACTAGGAAGCAATCTGCTTGTAATATTCTTAAAAGGAATATAATGTTAGTGGAATTATTGGTATCACTGGAGAATCTCTCGCTGTGAGGTTAGAAATGGTCAGCATTCCAGGGCAGGTTGTATTTGACATGAGGAAAAGCAAAGCTGTGTAGGTAGCTTGGAGTAGTAAAGCTCCAGCACCTTAAAAGGAATAACTTGCTAGCTGCATGAAGGCAGAGCAAGATCAGCATTGCCCCCCTGCCCTGGTGACTTTCTTTGTCAGTGAGGGGGACACAAGCGTGCAGTGAAGGCTGATATGGGTGTCCTCTTACTTGTTCCTGTGCAGAGCTAGAGGCAGCTTTGTTCTCCATCTCAGAGCACCTTTCCTTCAGGCTGCTGCTTTGTTGTCATCTGCACTGCTTGGTTGAGCTCAACCTTCACCAATAAGGCATAAAATAGGTCTTGAGAGCAGCAGTCAGGGGTGGGGGCACCAGAATGGACCAACAGTGGCAGCACTGGTGCTGGTGCAGTGCCTGTGAGATCAGGGCTGGCTGTTTGCTCTGCCTCTGCTTAGTGTGAGGTCCTGGGCAGAGCTTCAGCTACTGCACCAGCTCTAATGAGTAAGAGTTCATGCAGGTTTTCTCTCTGTTTTGATTCTAAACGATGGGAAAAAAGTTTGTTCATCTTTTCCACTGACCTTATTTCTGAAAAATGAATCGTATTAATTTTAACACTATCAATCTTTGTTTGCTCTGCTGATGGCCTTTGACTTGAGAGAGCAGGTGTGCTGGCTCCTTTCTCATCCTGCTCAATCCATTTCAGCAGCAATTTCTGATAGGTTTTGTCATTTCCATGCATGCTGTAGAGAAATATTGGGCTAGTGTAGGGAGTGGCAATGTGAGAGCACTAAATTACACTCCTCATCAATCATTACCCTCTAGCAACTTCCAGGGCACTGTAAACTGCTGACTAACAAGGGAGAATTAGCTTGATAAAATCACCATTAGTGTCAGTTCAGAGTGGTGTAAAGTTTTAAAGACAGTGCTGTCTTCTGTCTCTTTTTTTGTCCATTAGTGTGTCTGTTTGTGGAGATCCCAACCCAGCAAAGCACGTAAACACATTTAATGGAAGGCAAAGAAATCAGTGAGATATGAGTCCTAAGCATGTGTGCATGTGCTTCAGTGGATAAGAGCAATAACACACTCTCTGAGCATGGAAATTGTAAATATCCCTGCATGAGCCAGTTTCTTGATTCAAAACCAGATTTAGACTGTAGCTGGACTGAGAAATCCAACAGTCAAGTTTTACTGCAAGAGAGCATGGAAGCCAGGAGAAATACTGCTTTATACTTAGCCTTGTTCACCTGCCTTTTCTTACTCATATTTGAGTTTTATCAGTTTATGCTAGTTAGAAATGTGCCTCTTTAAATCTCTGCACAGCCTACTCAGAACTCTGCACTTATTAAAATTTACACCCCATTTGGACCCATACATAAAACTTCAAGTGCAGCCAGACCAGGAACAGTTTTTCTGAAAGCTACAGGTGAGATGGAGCCAGTATAGCTAAGAGATTGTGTTAGCTTATGGACTTCTCTCAGTATTGTCAGATCACAGGCTTCTCACTTTTTGGGGGTTTCTTTCTTCACATTTTCAATTTTTCTTCAAAGTCTTGAAGACAAGAACCTTATTTCTACGAAAAATAGGTTCAAAGCAAACCAATAAAAAACCCCACTAAATTTGTAACAATGGGCATTTGGATTCTTATACAGTCATTTGACTACAATAGCTACAAGAAAGGAAAAAAAATTGTGAGGCATTTCAAGATGTCCTACAGAATCACCAAGGGCGACCAACACCCATTGTTTGTACTTCAGGACTGCTCTAAAGTTGCAGGTTTTGTTGCTTTTATTATTTGATTATCCAACTGAAATCTAAGACTTTACCTCTAACAGTCCTTTTTCTTTGGTTACAAAGCTGTAGTGACCACTCGTCACTGCAGGTAGTTACTTGCATTGAAATGCTGAGAATGTCCAACTGTTCAGTTGTAGCCCACTCACTGATGGCCAGATGTTTTATTGCTCAACATCCATCTGCAGCTGGGGCATGATCTAGTGTGACATTAAGTTCATTGCTTCACAATGCCCCAGAAGTAAACCTGTCATCTTGTTTGAACAGTTGATTTGTTTCAAGTCTTAATGTCACATTTGAGAACAGAAAATACAGCTTTGAATGCCAGAAGGATAGCTCAGTGTACTGATCAGTTGATCAACATAGATCAGTTATGTTCATCTAGTCTTCCACAGGGCACAGGGCAGAAAATATCACTTACCTCTGTTTATTTTTTTATTTTTGAAACAACAACTTCTCCTGCTGTTGAAGTTGACTGTTTTTACTCTTTCCAGAATAGCTGACCACTGGAGCTTCAATGAGAAATAATTCCGTCATGGCTGTTGCAAATCACAGAATCTGTTTCTGCAAATGCTGAAATATACCTTATTGGAATAATATAGTCACTCCTCATTTGCAAACAAAGCAAGACTTGTCTTTCATAAAACAAAGTTGATGTCTTTTCAGTGATATACCTGAATACTAGTTCCTAAGAAGATAAGTATTAATCCTTCTATAAACCCAGAGGTGCTGGGGCAGATTCTCAGCAACTGCAAAATGAATGCAAGTCAATTTATTTTTCTGCTCCTGAGTAGTTTGACACCAGCAGAGGTGTGGCCATAGCAGTGTCTTTTACAAAACTACTCCAATGAAGCATAATGCTCCCAGAGTGGTGTCAAGGAATATCTACTGCCACAGCCCACTTGAAGCCTTTTGCATGCTCTGGTCCTATTTCGTGATTCAATTTTGACACTGATTTGTGTTTGCAGGTGTGAAAGCTGTGGTGCTGTCTTCCACTCTGAGTGCAAAGTGAAGGCTGTGCCATGCCCCAGATGTGTGCGTAAGGAATTGCAGAAGAAGCAGAAATCCTTCTGGAGGCAACTGAATATGGACGAGAACTTCGAAGAGTCTTGCAACATGTTTGAATTGTCATGTCAGAACACATGAGTTCCTTAAGGCAGTGGCCAGCCTGAAGAGAACTCCTCTCCCAGCTGTCAGCTCAAGCAAATTCTCAGCTTAGACAGGCTGAAATTGTTTTGAAAAATATTACTTGACCATCTGTGAATAAGAGCTGCCAAAGTGGCCATAATAAAGCCTTGTTGGCTTTGAATTACCAGTGGCTAAACTGCATTGAAGTCCAGCTGTTAGCTCTCACATAAAATGTGGTTTACGAGAAATGCTTTAGGTCTAGCTAATTAAGTACCCAACTTGCTTTTCCAGCTCTGGAGAAGACTTTATCTCAAGGCAGTAAATATTTGCTGCCATGACTGCATTACTTTTTTTTTTTGTTGTTGCTCATTTAGAATTGATGAATCTTCTACTTATTTATGTGTATTATTTATTTATTAGTAACCTTGGAAGGGGTTCTGGTGTGGTGTTTCACAGAACCCAATAGAGCAGGAATTATTTTGAATCCACTATCTCCTCCTGATATGGACATGTGGTTCCATTTCCTATGTTTTCAGAGAGCTATCTTAAAGGATCAGTGCATTAACATTTTAAAGCATCTCCTTGCCAAGGAAAGAAAAGGATCTCACATTAAATCTTATTCGGGGTGCTTACAAACTTAAGATGCAGAATAAATGCTTCCGTTAGGTTTATATATTTATAACCACCCCAGTGAACTACTCCATATTCAGATAAGTATGGAACTTGCTACTCTTTTTGTTTAGGCTGGGAATATCAGTTAAGCTCTGTCACTGAAGTCCTTTGAGATTTGTGCTGGTTACTCTCAATTTATGGGAGGCTTTGTCCTTGTCTGTAGTAACATGATGTTGGTTCTCCTCCTTCCAGTCTGAAACTTTAGGGCATTTTAAGTGTTCACATTGGTTTTCTTTTTATTTCATGAAGTTTACTTCAAATGTTTTTCTAATCTGAACCTGTTAAACTGATAGTCTGGAAAGTGGTCTTGCCCATTTTGGTTAGCAAATACCTCCAAAGTTGGAAACACTAGTTTGCTGTTTTCGTATGCAACTTGTGTCCTGCATTCTCTTTGAGCTCCAAGGCATTTAGTTCTGTGTTGACTTCCATGGTGGACAGTGAAGTTCCTCGAGGTGTGATACTGCTCTACATACCTGGAACACAGGGAAGTGAACTATTTTGTAAAGGGAAGTACATGATGGATTTAAGTGGGGAGGCATGTCTGATTACTGGCAGTATGTTTAATTCATGAGCAGTTCATCTCCAATGAGCAGCTAGATTGTCTTCCCCCCATTTCACATTACTGACTCTTTTGCACACCCTGCAGTGATATGTGTATTACATACCTGTGAAAGCATTCATGTATACACACATCTATATACAGAAAGCAAATGCAGTTTCAGGAGAATAATGCCAGTTGCATGTGTATTTTTCCTCTTCTCTCCCATAGGTTTGTGAAAATACGGAATACTGATTTTTGCTTCCTATATAATCTACAGACTGTTGTAAGGCGGAAAGCAGTTGTGATTGTTGAAGCATCTCACTAATTGCTGAAGTATTTTAGATAAAAGGACAGGGTACATCATGCTTACATTAAAAGGTAAAATGCTACATTGAGTTGCCTGGTACTGGAATATAAGTGGTTACCTTTCCCAGCCTCCAGTCAAAGAAAAAGTAGCTTTCTCAAATTTGAGTGCAACTACTATATATATAGAAGCATGTTTATATCTGTATACATTAGACAACCAGTGCCTTTTTTTCCCTGAAATCCTTCTTTGATTGGGATTCTTTAGAAGGAAGTGAGGGTTCTTCCATACTCTTGGCAAAGTGCTGTAGGGATTCCCATACTTAATAAACCTGGTGAATCATGCACCTTTGTCACTACAATTAATACTTCCCATACACAATGGTGTCTCTGTCTCAGCTCACTGTTCCTCATGTGAAATGAGTTGCTTTTGGCTATCACTCTTAAAGGTATAATGTTCCTTGCAAATCCATTCCCATGCAAAGAATTCCCTGTGTGTTCAGAAATGCAAACATTGGGGAAGTATTGTGGAATTAGTCAGGCAAACAGGAACTGCACTGGTACTGGCTGAATAAACAGAACGCTCCCATGTTTTTCAGCTTGTGTCACTACAATTACTGCTGTGGCAAAGCCAGTAGCTCTGAAACTGTCAGCATCTGGCAGGTACTATTTTGAATTATCTGTAGACATAATGTTAGGTCATTAAAGAAAAAAGGTGGTGTTTTTGATATTATCATGCTCTGGTATTTATGATACCTCACAGTGCTGGTTCATGTCCAGCTCAGTTTAGAGAAGGCTGCTTGAGTGCACTGTCAAAACCATACAGAGTCAAGGAATCAAGGTCCAGACATTGCAAAATATTAGTTACTTTGACAGATGTCCTATCTCCAAAGTACAAGTCATATGGGTGGTTAGATATTGGAATTGAATTCTAGAATAACAATACAGACAGCACTGGAGTTGCTCTAGGTTTGTACAGATATTACACTACAGTTTCTTTGCTAACAGAGATTTAAAGGATAAAAAGAGTATGATGTTGGCAAAACTGCTCAAATTAGTCATGGATCTGAAACCACTGCCATTACCAATGACATAGGGCAAGAGCATGTTATGATATTCTGTCAGTGCCCAGAGCTTTATATAAAAAGATACTGTACAATACTGATCATGTTATTTGCTTTAAAATCCAGTGTTGTTGTAAACCAGCTAGTTCCTAAAATGAATAGACATTCATTTCTACTTTGGAAAAGTGATACAGCTTCACAGTAGTTCTAGGAGCAGGCTGTAATGTGGAAGATTATGTCCTCTCAGGGATGCCTAGCTTCTATCCAAAAGTAGTTATTCCTTATGAATGGGTAAGATAAAGTATTCTGTCACCAATTTTTGTAAGCATAATGCAAGGCTTAATCCAGCCCTCAGTCAATTTTCTTGCAGGAGGCATCTGCAAGCAGGAGCCTCAGCCTGGGATTCTGCAGGTGGTTTGGGTTTCAGACAGTGCTGTACCCTTGCATGGCTGTCTCTGCTGTACTAACAGTGCTCTGTGCTGGTCCCCACTGCTACACTTTGCCCGTTCTGCAGCCCACAGCCTGCACATGGCTCTGTTCTGCAAACTTCTGGATGAGCATCAGCTGGTAAAGCTCCTGGGAACTTTGCAGATTGCACAACTCTGCCTGCACCCTCCCTCCACCCCAGGTGAAATTATGTGTTGGTACTTCAGTTTTGCCCTAGCCATGCATGAAATTAATTTGAACGCTGCCATTTCATTGTGAATCAAGAATAAAATCTGCTGTTTGTTCTCTTCAAAGAGAAGATGCTTTCATAGCTGACAGAGAAGGAATTGATCTGTAATCCAGTTACTGCTTTTGCTTTGTGCAGGACTTGTTATCAGTGTAAAAATAGGATGCTTAACTGCACTGGACCATAGCTTCACTCTCTGCAGGCACTTACAATTGTTACTCTGATATTATTTTAATATAGGATACTCTCAAGATCCTTATTTCTCTTTTCCTCTTTACCCTAACCATCTAACTTTCCTTTAATGCAAAGATGGGCCTACCCAGGGGATGCAAACTGCAGCTCTTTATGTATTATCAATCTATACAAAGAGAAATTTATATTTCTTGTGTAGGAATCCTCCTATTGCTTTTCTTGGTTTTTTGTCTGTCTTACGTGGTGGAAAATGATGGGTTTCTGATGTGACAAAATATCCCAGCTGGTACATACCAATATGAGCTCACTTCTGGGATCGATAGGAATTGGCAAGTGTGAGGGAGGATACTTTTTCATGAGGAATGTAAGTTTTTCACGGTACTCCCCAGGCTCTGATGGCCCTGTTAGGACTGAATTATCAGGGTATCTCTAGAACTCCTCTTGTCAAGGCTTCTTCTCTTCTTATTAGGATAGTGTGTGTATTATAATGGATTGATGATAATGTCTTGAAATGTTTTTAAAAAGAATAGAGAATGTCTGTTTACAATGAAATGGGGAATCTGCCCAGTTGAATTTTGCTTTTTGCCTGTAGCAACAGAAGCCACTGAGTTTCCTATGTTTCCCAAGTCACTGCCTGGATTGCAGCTGACTGTTGATCTGTATAAAAGAAATTAATTGAATAATCATCCTAATCTTCTAATTTTTTTTGCTGCTGCTCAGTTGCCAGCCAGTCTCCCCTCTCTCTCCACTGTCTCTGTCCATGTCCTTACTCACAGTACTGAGCCTATAGCCAGACTTGGAGCTTCACAGCTCATGGTTGCTTTTGAACCAGTTGAGTCCAATAATTCTCTCCTTCATAATTTGCCTTCCTATTTTCCATTCCCAGTAGGAGTGCCTTACATTACTGTATATTAGCGTCTCTCTTCCTGTTTTGGATTTCCTGATTGCATCTGCTGTTTTATTAACTTGTAGACTTAAACTGAAACTCTCCTGTGGCTATGCCTGCTCTTTTGCAGGAGCAGCTGAGTAAATGAGTTTGCTTCTTCTGCCCTCATGAAGTGAGCTCTTCAGGCTTCATATACCAGCTCTGAAGACACCAAGCTGTGTGGGAACTCCTCACTTTTGCTCATTTTGGTGCCTTAAATTTTGAGAAGTGAATAATTTTTTTAGAAATGCTCTGCCACGATGCAATGTGTTTGGCATTGGAGCATAAAACCCTTGCTCGTGACAGTTTCCATCTTGCTAGGAACGGTAACCATAAAAATTTTTTACTGTCTATACTTTATGAGGGCATTAAGAGAGGGGATAGCGTGGAGATGGTATTGGTCATTATGTGGTTTTTTTGAGACTAGCTGGGCTGCTTAGCCTGAGATGCAGTTGTACAAGACCTTCAGAAGCCGTGCATATGTAATAACAGAAAATTAAAACAGGGTCAGGTCACATGCAGTTTTGCTCCTCCTGGAACCCCTGGCCAGTCCCCACAAGGTGGCCAGGGACTCCCATACAGAGCTCCCTGCTCACTTGCCCAGCTGGGCCCAGTGCTGTGGGAGTGAAGATGTTTCCTCAAAGCTCAGTTTTAATGCAGCCTGGCTGCCTGAAGGCAGAGCCAATGGGGGTTTGGTCGGCCTTACCTTAGAGAGAGGGTTAACCTGTTGAAATTTTAGCATTATTTGCTGAAGTATGTGGCATGTGTCAGCCTGGGGCACATGTCCATACTAACTGTGATGTTATAAGTCCACATTTGACACCAGTAGTAGGAATCACGTTTGACAGTGGCAGTGCTGTTATTGCATTTTAGCAGTACAGTGAGGAGACAACCTGGATAATAATGTGCAAAGTCCTTCTTTGCTTGAAAACCCTGGTATGACCATGATAGCTTGAGTCATATCTTAAAATGCCAATTTCACCCAAATTCCTTAGGGTGACCATTAATCCAAATTGCAGAGATGCCACTTGTGGTCAGCATCAGAGATATCTAGGTCTGGAGAGCTATCAGCTGTCTAGGACCAAAGTGTATTAGACTTTGTGCACAAGTGTCATGGGCTCAATTATTTATTTATTCCTGTCTAATCCACATGTTAAACCAATATAAATCCTTGAATACACAGCATTGTTTTGGTGGAAAAAGGATTTGTTTCAGTTTTGCTTATGCACATGTCTACCAAGTTGATTTTGCTTAAACTAAACTGTGCTTTCAGGCGGATTTCTAATTAATACCTGTGATACCAAGTTACCTTTTATGAGTCCCTCCTATACTTGAGGTAAGCAAAAGTAAATTCAAAATGAGCAAAATGTGCGTTTCATAGGTATTAAGTGATAAAGGCAGCTTCCAAATCAACTTTAGTTCAGTCAAGGCAGTTAAAAGCCAGAGAAAGCCAGTGTGAGCAGCAGAGCACAGTGGCTGGTCTCTGGCAGCCTGGGCTTTCCTTCCTGCCAGAGCACCAGCTCACCTGCACCAATTACAGTGAAATTTAGCATTGCTGGCAGTGCACCCCGAGTGTTTGGAATACCATTATGTGTGTGTGCCACTCTGTTAACTTATTTGCAGCATTGTTATGTGTGTTTCATTGTTCTTGTGTTTGCATTGTTGGTTTGTTTTTTTTTACTTTTGACAAGGATTTTTTAAAAATTATCTGCAACTACTAGGCAATAGTCTTAATTTATTCTTGATGTGTAATGATGTTATAATTTAAATCCATTGAGTTTAATTGCTTGTTGACACTTGAGCAGGGTTTATTTGGGTTCACTTGTGACTGCATCAGAGCACCAGTCCCTCCTGTATAAAGGCAACTCTCAATAAACACTAAAAAGATGTTACTCGTCCTTTCTAATTTGCCTTCTGGTGGGTACTGTACCATGGGTAGGGCAAGCTTTGAAGGAGTGATAGTTTTCTTAAAAATGCTTCTCTGCTGGTTAAAGTCTTCTGAAACGAAGAAAATAGGTATTTGCTGTTCCCAGATCTCAGCCAGGAGGGCTTCTGGAAGTACTGTAGATGCTTGCATCAGGCTCTGGGGGTTTGGATTCCCACTTAAATCTTGTGTTTTTGGAAAGCCACAAATTCCTAGATTTTTTTATGGTGCCAACCCCTGCCACAAGCTCCCAGCGGAGCTTACTGTGGCTTTGAGGCACCCTTGGATACAGAGCTCCTCGGAGGCTTGCAGGAGGCAGCTGCTTACTGTGTGGGTGCCACGTGGACCTCTGCCAGAAGGGTCCAAGGTCAGGGCTTTGAACTCCAAGCAAGGGAGGCATCTCCCAACTGAACTGAGGAGACCACTGAGAGGCTGGAAGGGCAGGATTTTGCCTATGTTATAAGGGTTCTTGCACCTGTGGATGTAGGAGCAGGCAAGATTCTTGTTCTTCTTGGTTGTTTCTTCCAGTGCACCAGCTAATGAGCTCCTGCAGCTCCCTGAATCTGGATTTGATGACTGAAGATTGCAGCACAGAGCTGTGGTGGAGCTCATGGGCCTAAAATTCCTGCCCAGGACTCCCCAGAGCATTCCATACCCATGCTCTGGCAGCTTTCAAAGAGAAGGATATATCCCCTCCTTCACTACCTTCCTGCCCCTCCTCAGAAAGACCAGAAGTCCATCAGGAATGTCAATCCTCTCTCCTGCAGCTTTGGACTTCATCCCTGTGATGAAATCAGCTACAAGCAATGAGTTACTGTTTGACCAGGACCACACAAGCTGCACAGGGAAACCATGTGCAAGACCTTCTCTTCCTCCTTATTTGCTTTACAAGGTGAGCAAATTTTGTTATGACATCTCCTTCCCCTTTCACTGCCACCTCCCCTCCTCACTTTGCCCTGTAAGAGATGGTGTGAAAAAGCATCCACGCGGAGCAGAGACCATGCCAATCCAAGCTCTAGCTCTTCTTTTAAAGTCGGGATAATTAATTTTTAAAAAGCTACCCTTCTAGTTCTCAGACCAAAATTAATAATATTTGTATTCATATGTGAAGTCAACTGATTTTCTGAAAGAACAGAGCTAGCAACCTCCCTCTTTCCTTAGGGACTGAAGGGGACCTTCCAGGTATGAGGCTTACCATACTTTTTCAGTGAAAGCACACTGAGGGCAAATGAAAATATTCTGGGAGTTTGTGTACATAGCTCTGGACTGTCTTGTTAAAAGACAATCTTGTTTAACTAAATACTCTCCAAAATAGAGGTCCCGTCTAGAGGCCTGAGTATTACCACTATGAGAAGGTGGTGAAAAGCATCTCAGATAATCAAGTGTTACAATTAAAACCAGACAAAGTCTCCAAGGCAAGCAGGAGTAAATTCCATCCATTTAAAGCATAGACAAATATAAAACTTGGCATTGAAGCTGTAAACATGCTTTAAAAAGTCAGCTGATAGTAAGTGACTTCCAATTTTCTATAATTTAGTTCAAGGCGTTAACATTCATTTAGATATTACAACTTCATTTTTAAAGCTCATGTGGAAAGCAAGACAAGTCAGATAACAGCTTGTCTTAAGGGAATGAACTTTCATTGACTTGAAAATTCTCAAGTGTTTATCATGTAGATGCAATTTGATGTATTTAGAGTAAGTAAGAAGGAATTATTAGTAAAGTTAGGTACTGTTTCAAAATAAGAAAGTGCAAACTACTGAATCGGTGCAAGAAAGTAATAGATGTATTTAGCATGCATGGAGCAGTTCAGTCCAAGGTGCTTTCCTAGCATTTAAGATTATAAATTAATCTCATTTCTGAGTGACACTCAAAGTAATGTAACACAAGGAATTTGCAGTTTTGGGCACCACAATATAAGTAAGATGTTAGGCTATTAGCATCCAAGAGGGGAACAACAAAGATAGTCAAGGGCCTTGAGGGCAAGCCAAGGAGCAGCTGAGGTCACTTGGTCTGTTTAGTTTGGAGAAAAGGAGACTGAGGGAGACCTGCAGTCACAGCTTCCTTGTGAGGGGAAGAGGAGGGGCAGGCACTGAACTCTGCTCTGTAGTGACCAGTGACAGAACCTAAGGAAATGGCCTGAAGTTGGGTCAGGGGAGGTTTAGGTTGCATATTAGGGAAAGGTTCTTCACCCAGAGGGTGGCTGGGCATTGGAACAGGCTCCCCAAGGAAGTGGTTACAGCACCAAGCCTGACAGAGTTCAGGAAGTGTTTGGACAGTGCTCTCAGTCACTCTTGGGGATAGTGCTCTGCAGAGCGAGGAGGAGTTCATCACCTTAGTTTTTGTGGATCGCTTGTAACTCAACTTATTCCCTGATTTTGTGTCTCTCCCCCAGTTTGTACCTTCCCCTGCAATGATTTCTGGGAGCAGGGGTACAAATGCCCATGAAAGCAAGGCTAGGGTGGAAAACAAATGCCAGCACCATCTTGTCATCAAACATTGTCATGCAATGGCTTGTGACACTGGTGGATACTTTGTTGTGTACATATTGCAAAATGTCCTGTTCTGGCTTGGACTTTGCACTTCTGAAGGACACTTATTTCAGATTTAACAGACAGCGTGTTCGAGCCTAGAAACAGATCCAAGATCTGCTGGCTCCAGTGAAAGCTGCAGTTTGTCAAAGAACTAGAGCTGGGCTCTCAGTAAAGACAGGAGCTGTAGCTGCATATAAAATTGCCAGATTCCTTGTGAAATACAAATGCATCTAGCACAGAGTTAACCCTGGGTGATAACAGGTAAAAGAGGGCAAAAGCATAATAAAATACAGGTCTCTACTGTAGGTATTTATACAGTATTGACATTATTAGCTGTGCTTAGAGATTTATGTCAAGTGTTAACTGCACTGTCATAAAACAATAAAGTACTTCTGTGAAGGGCTTAGGGCAAAGGGAGGCAGAGAAGTCTCACTATATAAGGCCCTCCTCCTGCATCTGTGGTAATCCATGGGAATGTTTCCATAGTTGTCAGCAGGAGTTCTGTGGAGGCCTGCTAGGGGAGGGCAAGCAGAAGCACATTTACTGTGTTTAGAGCAGGTAACTAACGATTTTGTCTCAGGAAGGATATTGCCACCACCAAATTCTAGAAGCTAACACAGCTGATAAGTCCCCCTTGCAATAAGTGGAGAGATTAGGGTTCCTCTTGGCAGCAGAGATATCCTTTGGTGTTTCATAAGAAAGGCTGACAAGGACCCATAAAATCTGAGAGATTACAATAAGAGAACTACTCTGCTCCAGGTGGCCATGAGGTGAAAAGGGCAAGAGTCCAGTGTCCTAGGGTTTCTACACAGTGTACCCTGGACTCTGCACACTTCCAGCTCTAGGCTGTTGAACTCTTCTACTCACACTGGGCTCACAGTAGGCTTCCCCTCAGCATTTTGGCTGCAGGACCAGACTTCTTAGCTGAATGTAGTGTTTATACATAGTGTACCAAACAAACGCCAGTCCCAATCAGTCAGAGCACCAGGGAGTTTAGATCCAGTCATGGTGCCTGCCTGTCCATGGGTCTGGAGCTCCAGTTTGTCCTCCCTGCTTGTTGTGTCTGCCCTTCTTGAGGTTATGGCCAGATTGCTTCTCCAAGCCATGCTGATACATGGGACTTACTAGAAAAGTACTGCTCTTCCACTAGAGATAGTTCCTATGCAGTTGTTCCCTGTTTAGATGCCATTGTACGAGCAGGTGTTTTCTTGCTTCTTTCCAGATGCAGGAGGTAATTTTCTTTATCAAAACATCTAGCAGAAGTCTCCCCCACCATAGCAGTCCCACAGCTCTGCTGAGAGGGGTAGAATTACCTGCTTCCCGATCCTGCTCTGGACAATGCTTCTCACAGGTCAGTCAGCTTCAAGGAAGAGAAACATCTTTGTCCAGAAGACATTTCAGAGCCCTTCATAAACTTGAGTATTGCTTCCAGCCTGTCTTGCCTTGCTTTCTCTGTCAGGAGCCAGAGTGCTCCATACCTGCTGGTCTTCACTGTTCTCTGAGGGAGCTGATAGGAGCTGTTTGGAAAACAGATGGGTAGGTATTGAGCATTTCAGTATCTGACCCCATGTCTGCCAACTGTATGAATTAATTTTGAGCTAAAGCAACTGGATGAGCCTTCCATACTTCTTTCTCAAAAGCACTGTTCATGCCATTTCCTGCCTCATATTTTATCTTAAAAGCTAATGAATAGAGCTGAAAGCTGTCCCTCACTTGTCAGCTACATCAGCTTTCAAACTGCAGCGCTAGCTTAGGGCAGCTTTCAAAGTATGTGGCTCATTCCTGCCATATTTCAGTGTGAGACTTGAGTTAGTCCCTCCTGAGTCCTGGGTGGTGTCACAGTGGCAATGCCAGCTTCAGTCCCATGACACCTGTTGTCCCTTTCATCCCTCCAGCCCTCAGCTTCACTGGTGCTGAAGATGTGGCCCAGATTAATTCCCCTACTCCCAACAGTACCACAGGACCGTGCCCCTGTCCCTGCATCCCGGTGTCCTGGTGCAACACAGAGATGCGTTAAGCTCAGTTGATCAGTCTCCCTTGTGTACCCAGAGCAGAGTGCCCCAGCACCAGCATCTTCTTGGCCGTTTGTGTGACCTTTCCCCATGAATATCTCAGTGGTGTCCTTATCACATGAGTTCAGCCTCTGGCGTGGTGAGACAGCCTAGGAGATTGAGATGACCCTTTTGGATTGCACATCTCTTGCTCTGCATAGCCACGCGTTAAAATTTTTCGCTTTACCCTTCCCTGCAGGAATACGGGGGGGCCCTTGGAGCAAACTGGGACGGGCCCGGGGGAGAGACGCGGAGCAGAGCGCGTTTCTCGCTGCTCACACTTTTCCTTTCTTCCCCGAGCCGCCTCGGTGATTGGGAAGGACCCGTGTCCCGTGTTCCACCGCCGCCCCCCGTGCTCCCCTCTCCTTCCCGGCCGCACAATTGTCACCGCCAATTAGTGCATTGTTAGGGCACACAATGGCGCTGTGGCCACTGGAATGGGCCGCTTTTGTGCGTCTCCAGTCGGCTGTAGGGGCAGTCAAGATTCATTTAGGGCCTTACACAACATGGACAGAAAATACTATCAGAAAAGCAAAAGGGGGAAAGAAAAAGGGAGAGGTAGCGAGGAGGAGGGGGAAGCCGCTATTCAGGGGTTAGCCCAGCCGCATGAAAGGCCCAAGAAGCAGTGCCACATTGAAGACGCGCCTTGGAACACAAAAAGGAACCGGGGCTTAATAGTAATTAGTGGGCAAACTGCAAAGCGCACCGTGGCTCTCCAGTGAATTGTTCCTGCACTTACTGCCATTGCTGCCCCTTCCCCCTTCCCTGAGCTCTGCTGGGAGGGGAGCAGCCCGGGGTGGGAACTGGCAGCGCTCCTTTACCCACCGGCGCTGGGAGGCCTCAGCAAGCTCTGCTTTGTGGCAGGTAAATTGGATTTCCTTCTCTGAAGCTCGTAGCCAGTTACAGGAGGTACTTTGCAGCCAGGGCAGGGAGATGGTTTCAGAGTCAGCACCGTGCCCGTGTCAAGGACCTTTAAACAGCCCCGTCCCATCCTGCAGCCTAGCACAACATACCTGGAGACTGGGCTCTCTGTCTGTGGCCTGCCCCTCTTTTCCCACCAGAGACTTGGAGGCCACTGCTGTTGTTTCTGTTGTTTCTTCCTTTATTCATAAAACAATCACCTGCATGGGATTTTATGATCTATTTAGGGAAAAGCCTGGTAGCACCTCAGTCAGCTTAGTAGAGGTGAGGAATCTGCTCAGGCTGAAGATCAAACTTTGCTCATCCTTCCAGAAGTCTGTAAAATGCGAACAGCACTTGCCTCCACCTCTCTCCCCTCATATCTCTGATATCTGTGCCAGCTCTCAGTCACACTAAGGCCTTCATCACTATATACAGAAGTTCTTAAAGAACATTTTGGCCCAGCACATGTTCAGATTGTCTTAGGCATTAGGTTGCAGCTGAATATGTTTAATCCGTTCTTCTGTAGAGATCGGGTTGCTGTTGTTATCAGTCTCAGCTCATCTCCTGAACATCTAGGTACTAGGTTTAAGAGCCTAGGCGTCCAACAGAGTTAGCTGTGTCATGGTAATATGCCAAATTAAAAGAGCCACAAGGCAGATTTGACCTTAAATAAATGTGGTTAAGTATTGAGGAGAAATTCAGGGCATCTTAGCCCTGATAGAAAGTACACAGAGGCACAAAATTAAGAATAATTCCTTTTATGTTGTCAGGAAGAAAGCCGTGGGGTCTGATGGTTAGTTTGTTGGCTCTTCTTAGCCAATGGATGTATGTTTCAGCTATCCTTGAATACAGGGCTGATGGAACAGGTGCTCATCTCAAGCACAACCACACACAGTCTCACAAATTTAAACTGGGCTCTTGCAGATTAAGCTCAGTGTGGTTAGATATTGTGGTTAGACCAGACAACTAAATTTAGTAGTTTCAGCTGGAAATGTTTCCAAACTGCAGTGTGTGAGATACACACACAGAATTCTGGACCACAATCTCACTGCTGGTAGAGATTGGAAATGCCTCCCTGTTTCCTCTGGCAGCTGTTAGTACAACACTCTCCTATCTCCTAGATATCCAAGCAAGCCTAGGAAATACAGATGCTGCTCCAATACCAGTCTTTTTCCATGACCTGGAAGCTACAGCCACTCTGTATGTGAAAATAGGTTTGGTTGTATTAGAACAGTGAAAATAAGATTTACAACCAGGACTTCTTGTCTGTCTGGAATCCCATCAAGGGTTTCATGTGAGGCCGTGGGCAGCACAGCGGGCATCAAGGGCTCAGCTGGTGTTTCTGGGATGGCTCCTGCAATACAAACACAATCAGGGAGCTCAGTGTCTCACAGATGGAGCTGGTTGAAGGCACTGTCTCACAACAGAGAACGTGGCTGTCTCTCACCAGCCACAGTACATCTCTCTGCTAATTAGCAACATGCTTGGCAAAGTCTCAGCTGAAAGGATTACACTGTCTTCTCACCTTGCTCTATCCCTTCCTCCCCCAAAGAGAGATGTTTAGTCCTGTCAGGATGCAGCCTGGCTGGCCCAGGTAAGGAATCTGCCTTGTTTCCCTCCAGACTGCTTGGCTACCAGAAGATAGATTTTGTTTTCAGGGACAAGAAGTCTGGCCCTGACTGAAGGAAGGTACAGCCTTGTCTTCCTGCAGCAGAGAGCCAGAGGTTGTCAGTCTCATGTGCTCTAGTGGCACAGAGACAGGGAACAGCATCTGCAGCAGGAGGCAGAATGGTATTTTTCCAGCTTAGGACTGTGGGGTTGATTTCACAGCTCTCTCTGGCCATAGAGACAAACCACAGACCTTTTGTGTCTGCAAGAACAAGGAGAATTACCTTTCCTTTCTCATGTTTTTTGTGTCTGCTGAGCCCCAAGAGGAGTTTGAACTGCAGGTACATTCAGCACTTGGCAGAGGTGGAAGCTTGCACAGGAATTTCTGTGAGTGTGCCCAGTAGAATCCTGTCTGCCTCCTCATGGTGTGATGGTTGGGGGTCTGGCAGTGCCAGTCTGTGGGAGACATGGAGAAGGGCTCAGCTTCTCCTTTGTACCAAATAGTGAGACAGTTTATTCACCAGTATAAGGGAAATGCATATCCAGCATGAATTCTCCTGAAGTTGGACAGACTTTTCTGAGCAAAAAGCTGAACCAAGCTACTTCAGCTTTTTCATGCCATAAGGAAGACGCTGATCTATGTGAGCCCCATCTTTGCAGCAGTTGTGCTACTTTTTGTGTCAGCTTATTGCTTGTACAAAATCAGTTTGATTGTATCAGTTTGGTAAAAAAAAAGCCTGTAGGAGGACTACACAACCTTGTCATCAATGTTTTTGGCAACTCTGTGCTAGCACTTGTGGAATATTTTGGAGCACTTTCTTGCATCACCAGATTATATCCCAAGCAGGACAAAATAATTGCGTGCTCAATGTTGCTGTACATGACAGTGAAGTCCAGGATTTAGAGAATGGATTCATTCTTTTTCCCAGTAAATTTCCTGATTTGCTCCAATTCTGTTAACATTAGTCCCTGCCCTTATGGCCACAGAGAGCTGGGGAATCAACCACTCAGCCTTGAGCTGGAAAAAGACCATTCTGGCTCTCTGTTCCCTGTTTCCATTCCACTACAGCACATAAGGGTCACTTGCAGATGTTAATCCTTCGCATCTGACTAATACCTGAATGGGAAGGTTGCTAGCAACATCCTTTCCAAAATCACTTTGACCTGTGTATTATATTGTGCTGTGAATGACTTGCAGAAGGAAGTAATCAGAATGTGTACAGTGCTAGCTAGTGCTAATTGCCTTTTCATCTGTTTCTGGCTCTTTTTATTGTGTCCAATAAATGTTGATTATGCAGGGATTTAAATCTGTATTTCAACATCGTTTCATTCACGTGATGTGAATGACACGACTCGCTATATCTCAGTTCCAAATATTCCTCTAGCTCTGTGTCAAGCACTTCAAGGATGTCAAAAGCAGATAGGGGAAATCTGAAGTGCCTGATCTTAGCAAGAGTGCATAAAAGGTCAGGTAGAGGACATTGTTTCAGGAGGTCTCTGGCTTTGATACTTTCTGGTTCACAGAAACATGGAAACACAGAATGTGAGTATTTTATGTGAATGTTCTCCTTCTAGGGTAATGTACATAAGTACACATACAGGATAAAGCTTTCAAATACATAATTTTTGATTGCTTCTGATCTTTAGTGAGCAATATGGCATGTTGTAAAGGAGTCCCATTTCTGGAAATAAGGATCCCTTAAGATTGCCTCAAGGGAGTCCAGAATCCCTGCATTTGGAAGTTCTTGATCACAGCATCTTGAGAGGTTAGTGAAGAAATGCAGTCAAACTGGCTTACATGTTTGAAACATATCTAAAATAAACTCTGTATTTTCAGGAAAAGACAGGCTGAACTTGACCTATTCTGAACACAGATTGAAGTTGCTTTTAACAGCAACACTTGTTCTCATATGTTTTGTACCAATTCATAGAATTTTATGGCCAGGAGAGACCACCCATAACTGCATATGTTCATACTGAGAGCAGTTTCTTTGTAAAGTGTCAGTTCAGCAGAGACAGAAAATTTCTTGGAAACGTTTCTGTTTTGACTGACCAACTTTCTCTAAAAATCAGGCAGGACTTAAGAGACAAATGGTCACCAGGCAGACTCCTGCCTGAAGTCTGCCCAGACTGCCAGCAAGATCCAGTATTTCTGTGTCCCCCACTCCAGGTCCTCCCCCATCCTGTGCTCCTAAGGGCTTCCTGGGCAGAGAGCTTCTAGGAGTTCTCTATGTTTTGCGAGGAAACCTTTTAGCTTTTCCTGATGCTGCAGGATTGCTCAGAAGTATGGGCAACTTGCCCTGTTTGGAACAAACTAGTGTGTTTTACATTGTTTTTTAATGTCAGAATTTTCCACAAAACAGAAATCATAAGTTACAGCCAGCTTCAGTCTAGGCTGCCTGACTGTTCTCCAGAGGATTGGCCGTTACAGTCTTGCATCTTAACTCTGAAATACTTGCCACAAATTTTTCAGCCAGAGGGTCCTCTAACCTGTCCCTCTTTTTGCTGGAATAAAAAACTCTTTAGTACTTCTGTTTCTGTAGTTGTAACAGATAGTATGTTAATTTTGGTATAAAACAATCAGATAGAAACAAGTCTCCAAAGGCTATGATCTGAAGCAAGGCAGGAAAAGCATTTTGCCAAAGAATTGCTTTGAGCAGTTTCACCCTGGAAGTCTCACACAGCAAAGGAGAGGGCAGGAAAAAGGCAGAAAAAGAGAGAACTGTTTTCAAGATAGTGCTGATCAAAACAGCATTGGTCTGAAGATAAGTCGAGCAGTAATTAATCTATGTTGTTATTGTTTCATAGAGGGCACTTGATGGCTCCCATGTATGAGCTGGGGCTTTGTTTTACTCTGTGGTCAGAGTCTAAGCTGGTGCAAGTCAGCACTGATCTTTGCTGTGCTCCTTCAGGCCTGCTGAGGAGCCTGGCCAGGGGTTTGGCTTCTCACACCTGCACTGGTCTTCAGAAGTCAACACTTGTGTTCTTGCATGCTGGCCTCCAGGAGGTTACAGGGAAGTGGTGATGGCCCCACCTCATGTGCGGGTAGAGGGTTAGATGTGCTGTGATGCAAATCACATCTGTGTGGCTCTTAAGGCCACTTTTGCTGGACTTTTGGATCAGACAGGGCAAAACTTGTTTGGTTCATGGGAATGCCCTGCTCTCTAAGTTAGGAAAAGTCCTGAGCTGCTCAGACCACTAGAATGGTAAGCACTGGCCCCTTGGTTGAGAAAAAAATCTCAAATTCCATGCTTCAAGGCTGCTCATTTTGCAGCTTTCCTGAGAGCTCAGTTCACTTACTATGTGAACATACTATTGTATGCTATAGGCATACAAATATATGTGCCATACAATAATCTGTCTTGGAAATTCTTCTGGAGCAAAGTATTTAAAAAATATTTGGAGTAACTTCTTTGCAATGTATAGAGCAGCGAGAGTTTAAGAAACAATCTCACTGTATTTAAACAGTCATTACTGCTTTCTGGGTAAATAACACATGTTTTTAAAATGGTCTCTATACACAATAGACGCTAACACAATAAATCCTAATTGCTCTGAAGGACCCATTAGGCTGTATCAGGTCAATACATGGCGGAGCTTTTTTGAAAGTCACTCACCCTGTTGTTACATAAGCCACAAATTGAAAGTCCATAAATAAGTATTTGCCAAATGAAGAGTGAGGGCTTTGCCAGGGCCATACTAATTTATCATGTCAGCTTCACTATGGGGACTGTTTTCTTTTCATGCACCCATGAGAGAAAAAGAAAAGAAAAGAAGCATCATAACGTGATGTGTTTCAAAATCTGCACATCAGAAAAGTTTCAGATGTTTCAGGCTGCACCACACCCCCCAAGAAAATTGGATGTAAGGAACTTCACTGCTGCTTCTTTATCTCAGTGTAGTGTGAGTCACAGCAAGGAGATTTGAAGACCAGCTATGGCTGTGGCATGGCAGAGGCCCATCCTCATCACCACTGATCCTCCTGCTCCTCTGGGCCAGGGCCCTGATCCTGCCTCTGCATGCTGTGGTACCTCAGGACAGGAACATCCCTTCAGTATTCCAAATGTGGCTCATGGGAAGGTTCCCAGTGCCTGGGGGGACCAAAGAAAATTTATTACTACATTTTATGTGTACCTATTTGTACAAGTACAGTTAGTTAATAAGTGCTGAGTTTGGCAAGATTAGTTTTATGTGCAGCCACTCTTCCTGATTTTACTTTGGTCTTGCTTACCTGAATATTTTACAAACTGCAGCACTTGTGTTAGGTGTAGCTAAAGTCTGTGTCACTGTTAGAAATCAAGTATGGGATTAATTCACTCAGAAGTTTTCAAGTTCCAGGTACTTTTTGGATATGGCTACAGTTTGGTGTGGTTTTGTTTTCCTGCAATATCTTAAGGTGTGTATTTGCACAGGTGTATATAAAAACGAATGTATTGATGTAAGCTAAGATTTTTTAGGGAATTTCAGCAAGGCATGGTGAAAAGCATTCAAGTGTTTTAAATCTGAATTCCTGTCCCCAGGCCTTTAATTCATTTGGGCACATGAGAAATGTTCACCACAGTAGGATTTGGGTGCCAGGGTCCCTCTGCAAACACTGGCAGTGATCCTCACTTTGCTCTGCCTGCTTGCAAAGGGCCAAGAGTCCCTCTTGTCTCCCTGCCTGTCAGGTCCCTCCTGCCTGTAGTGCAGCAAGAACCTTGGTCTTATTTAGGAGCCCCCCACTCCAGGTGCTGATCCACGAGGTCAGTCTTGGTGTTGGGGTTTGCAACACAGGCAGCCTGGAACTGCAGCCCTCAAGTGGGAAGGCAAACACGTGCCACAGGTGGAAGCAGAAGCACACTTGCCTTGGTGAAGCATGCAGCTGTGTCCTCAGTGTGGGGCAAATACTGATATCCTTTTGTACCAGTACACAGTGGTCTGCTCTGCTGGTGCTGCCTGCAGGCTGCACCATGATGCCAAAAGTGATGCCTGTTCCTGCACTCATGACAGGCAGTAAGGCACAGTCTTACGCTGCTGCAAACCACCTTATGGTCTCCAGCACCCCCTCACTCAAGCAGTTAGTTATCAGGGGTCACTGCTAATTTGAGCAATGCCTGAGCCAGCAAGCCTCCAGCTGGGGTGACTGGCAGGCTGCCCACCAGCACCGGGAGACCGGAGTCACCTGCACTGGGCCCCCACTGCTCCCTTCCTGGGAGCTGGAGACTTGTCAGCAGTGCAGACAAAACCAGGATTTGCTGCTTCAAGCAAGAAGGGTTGAGGGCCAAGGGGTGGTGTGCTGATCCTGTGACGAGAGGGGCAGGAAGTTCCTGCCCTGCTTTGGTACTGGCAAAGCCAAGGGCGAGATCAGTGCTCTTTGGCTTTGTCCCGGCCCAAAGCCTGGGCTGAAAAGCTCTTTGCAAAAGTCTTCTGAGTCCTCTAACAAGGGCAAGGGCAATAGCCAATCTTTACAAAGGAAACCTCAGTCCTTTTCTGAAGTATTTTAAAAGTCATTATATCCTTCACAAAAGCAATTTGTTCAGGTAAACAGTGTACACTGACAATCAGCAGAGAAAGAACCAAATACAGAAATGCTTACCACCTTTTCTTTCTGCTTCTACCAGGAACCACTGCATACCAGCTGAAAATGCCTCACTGGGTGGAAAGTCTGTCTGTGAGGACATGCATTGTCAGTCCATGCCTGTATCCTCTGGGCTGGAGCCAGGAACAGCGATTAGATGAACTCCCAAGCAGACCTGTCTAGTATGGTAGAACTTTGTGGACTCTTCTGCACATGGATAAAAGGTAAAGCTTTTTTTAATAATTTAAGAGTTTTTTAACTACAAAAGCATTTTCTTAGGGACAGAAAACCCTTCCTTTTTGGTCTGCAGGGTTTGACACAGTAAATTCTGTGCAGACATCTTCTGTTACTAATAGTGCTGGATGCACATAAAGCACTGTACTCCTATACTGTACTGAAGAGATGAGTAACAAACCTATCAATTGCACTTGCACTTACACTATATTTAATCCTGCTCTGGTTGTTCTGCTACATATTCATAAAAACCGAAAAGGAAACAGAAGCACAGAGCAAGCCAACAGATGTCTACCTGGCTTTTAATTGGATTTTATGTGTCCCCAGTGTAGCAAATACAGCATTATTTACAGCCAGGCTCTAAGAATTAGATACATCTGGAGGAGTGGCAAAACCTGAACCAGGCTACAAGAGTTGATAGATTTAACTGAAATGAAGAGCTGCCCCATTTCCCCCTTATGTTCTTCCTTCCCACTTATGTACCCATTCCCCATTGTGTGTCAAATCAAACTAAGATATTGCCCAAGAGAATGCTTATAAAAATGAAAGATGCCAACAAAAAAGAGAATTTCTGCTCTTACGGAGCTTCATCAGCATTTTCTAATTGTACAGCAATGATGATAATAAAAAGGCTGCCCTCTGCTCTCAGCTATAATTTGGATAATCAACTGACAGCCATAATGAAACTGTCTGTGATTGCTTTCTGCTGGGCTGCTAGTTCACAGAAACTCATTGTTGGGGAGAATTAAAAGTTATGACTCCTGCTACAAGGGTATACCACTGTCTTCCAAAGAGACATGTGACTTGTAATTTTCTTCTGTATAGCTCTATTACAGGGAAAACTTACAGCATAAAGCAAAGAGGTATAGGGATGGGAGATTTTCCCCCTTTAAAAAAAAAAATGTTATTAACAATCAAAGTCGACAGTGCCAAGTAATATGCATGCCTAGGCCAGGTGGATGTGGATTTCAGGGGTGGTCATGAGGTCTCTCACCTTAAAATCCCTGATGACTTTGATTATCAGCAGGCAGTGCTCTGCCTGTAGGTACATCAGCCACTG
Source organism: Sialia sialis (assembly GCA_009812075.1). Classification (NCBI taxonomy): domain Eukaryota; kingdom Metazoa; phylum Chordata; class Aves; order Passeriformes; family Turdidae; genus Sialia; species Sialia sialis. Next base: position 6,835,417 of record VRYO01002782.1, read on the forward strand.
GCCTCAGAGCATCAAGCAAGCCAGGTTTTACTTCTGAGAGGAAGGCAGGAGCTAAGTCATGCTTTGAGTCTTTGCTTTGTGGGCTCTGGGTGCAGTTAGGGGTATTTTGGGTGCTGGTGTTCCCCAGCACCAGGCCTTGAATGCAAGCTGTCTGTATCTGTGATGTGCTGTGGGTATGTCTTGACTAGTAAATGCGGGGCTGGATGCAAGTGCTTTGGTCCAAATTGCCCTTCTATCCTCATCCACTGAGGTGGAGTGAGCAGCTCCTGTGCAAGGGCTTGTGAGCAGCCTTCTGCCTTGGCCAGAATAAGGCTCTGCCATAGCAGTGGCAGTCTGTGACCCCTGAATGTGGCTTCTGAAGCAGGTCTGCTCCCCTGTGTGTCCCGAACATGCCGTGGGCTTCTGGGCGTTCAGGGAAGCGCTTGAAAATCAGGCTGCCAGTTTCGGTGTTTGCGAACGCATGGACTGGAGGATTGGAATTCCTGGCAGCTGAACGTGACCACCTCGGTGGGCCTGGCAGGAGCCCGCGGTCCCAGGGCGCTGGGCAGAGCCCTCTGCCCTGGCACAGTCTCGTTGGTTCGCGCTGCGCTCCAGCGCCTGCCGCCCGCCTGGGAGGGAAGAAAGGGGCTGGCGGAGCGGATGCCGGGATCCGGGGCAGGAATGCGGTAACGCAGCTGCCTGCTCCCGGGCAGGGGCGGTTTCCCTTCCCGCCGAGGCTCAGCGTTCCGGGAGTCGGGAGCGCTTCCCGGCCGGACAGCTTGGGCTCGGGCAGCGCCGGGAGGCAGCGGCAGTCGGTGCTACAGTGCCCCTTGTGCTTGGGCTGATGTGCCTTGGCCGGAGCGAGGCAAATCCGGCCAAGACCCCTTCTCGTCTTCCCTTCCCCTACCCAGGGTTTCCCCCCGTTCGTTCCAATCCCGTCACGGTGGGCGAGGCGCCGGCCCCTTCCCGCGGAGAGGGGCGGAAGGGCCCGCGGAGGAAGGGGCGCAGCGGCACCGCCGGCCCCCCTGCTCTGCCGAGCCGGGCCGGCGCTGGGGGGGCGGAGGGTCCCGGCTCTCGGGAGGAGCTCGGCAGGCAAGAGGGGAAGGAGATGCACAGATGAGGAGCAGGCGGTGGTTTGGCAGCACCGTCATCTTCTCACTTCGCCGCCAGCCCCCGGACCCCGCGGGGCTCCGAGCGCCGGCGGACGGCTCCCGGCGGAAGGGCAGCGGGGCCTGGGCAGAGCGGCGTTTCGCCGCCGCGGGACTCGGTGCCCGGCGTGGGGGCGGCCGCGGGGAGCCCCGGCGGGGCGGGGCGGGACGAGCGGGGGCGGTCCCGGGGCGGGGCGCGGGCGCGGCGCGGAGCGGGGCCGCCCGCCCGCCCCAGAGCGCAGGTGGCGGCGGCGGCGGCGGTCGGGATCGCTCTCTCGCTGCCGGCGGGGCCCCGCTCCCGGCGCGGAGGCGGCAGGTGCCCGGGACATGCGGCGGCGGTAGGACGCGCGGCGGCGATGGGCGGCCGGGGGCTGCCGGTGCCGCTGCTGCTGGGGCTGCCGCTGCTGCTGGGGCTGCCGGCGGCGGGGCGCGCCGCCTCCAAGGCGCTGGTGTGCCAGGAGATCACGGTGCCGATGTGCAAGGGCATCGGCTACAACCTCACCTACATGCCCAACCAGTTCAACCACGACACGCAGGACGAGGCCGGGCTGGAGGTGCACCAGTTCTGGCCGCTGGTGGAGATCCAGTGCTCCCCGGACCTGCGCTTCTTCCTCTGCAGCATGTACACCCCCATCTGCCTGTCCGACTACACGAAGCCGCTGCCCCCCTGCCGCTCCGTCTGCGAGCGGGCCAAGGCCGGCTGCTCGCCCATCATGCAGCAGTACGGCTTCGCCTGGCCCGAGAGGATGAGCTGCGACCGCCTGCCGGTGCTGGGGGACACCGAGGTGCTTTGCATGGGATACAACCACACGGAAGCCACCACCCTGCCGCCTTTCTTTGGGAAGCCCACGCGCCCTGCCAAGGACATGGCCAAAAACCTGACGCCACTCGATGGGCAGCGCCTCTCAGGACTGGACTGTGGTCAGACTTGCAAGTGCAAAGCGCCCTTGATCCCCATCTTCAAGGAGTCCCATCCGCTGTACAACCGCATCAGGACCGGGAAGGTACTCAACTGCGCCATCCCCTGCTACCAGCCCTACTTTACCCAGGATGAGAAGACCTTCGCTACCTTCTGGATCGGCCTCTGGTCCATCCTCTGCTTCCTCTCCACGTCAACCACCGTGGCCACCTTCCTCATTGACATGGAGCGCTTCAAGTACCCTGAGCGCCCCATCATCTTCCTCTCTGCCTGCTACCTCTTCGTTTCCATGGGCTACATTGTGCGGCTGGTGGCAGGACATGCCAATGTGGCTTGCAACCCGGAGCACCACCACATCCATTACGAGACCACAGGCCCTGCTCTCTGCACCGTGGTTTTCCTTCTCCTCTACTTCTTCGGCATGGCCAGCTCCATCTGGTGGGTCATCCTGTCCCTCACCTGGTTCCTGGCAGCTGGCATGAAGTGGGGCAATGAGGCCATTGCTAGCTACTCGCAGTACTTCCACCTGGCTGCCTGGCTCATCCCCAGTGCCAAATCCATTGCTGTCCTGGCACTGAGCTCTGTGGATGGTGACCCAGTGGCCGGGGTTTGCTATGTGGGCAACCAAAGCCTGGAGAATCTGCGGGGCTTTGTGCTGGCACCACTGGTGGTTTATCTCTTCACCGGCAGCCTCTTCCTGCTGGCCGGCTTCGTCTCGCTCTTTCGCATCCGCAGCGTGATCAAGCAGGGCGGCACCAAAACTGACAAGCTGGAGAAGCTGATGATCCGCATCGGCATCTTCACCGTGCTTTACACTGTGCCTGCCACCATCGTCATTGCCTGCTACATCTACGAGCAGCACAACCGGGAGGCTTGGGAGCAGGCACACAACTGCTCCTGCCCGGGGGACCCTCACCGCCCCAAGCCTGACTATGCTGTCTTCATGCTCAAGTACTTCATGTGCCTTGTGGTGGGGATCACCTCCGGAGTTTGGATCTGGTCTGGCAAGACACTCGAGTCCTGGAGGCGCTTCACCACCCGCTGCTGCCGGGCCAGGAAGCCTGCGGGCGCCTCTGTGTATGGTGAGGCCAGCCCGGCACTGGTGGGCAGGACGGTACTGCCCAGTATGGCCTCTTACCACAAGCAGGTCCCACTGTCCCATGTGTGACTGGAGGGAGCCTCGGTGACCCCAGTCACAGGGAGGAGAGGGTTGCAAAGACCCTGGGCCACAGAAGAGGGGGCGGCAGCTGGGCTGCCCCAGGCATCTTCAGCCTCACCGTGGTGGCGCAGCCTCAGACCATGGGTATGGAGCAGCTGCAGCCCCACTCAGAGCAGGGGGAGGTGCTGCCAGCTATGGCAGGTGGACAGGAAGACCTGGAGCCTGGCACTGCCATATATGCCCCATTTGGGGTCCCACTTCCTGGTTGGGGTCTGGGATGCTGCTGCCTGTGGGCCGGTCAGGAGGCAGTAGCCCTGAAGCACTGATTTGTGTCCCACAACAAGCCTCTGGGCAGGTCTTGCTGGTGCTGGGGTGAAAGGCAGAGCTGTAGCAGGCAGGGCAGATGGTGGCCCCCATCTCCAGGTGGGGGCTGGCACTGCCACTAGTGAGTCCCTCACTAGATCCCAGAGAGTGGGTCAGGGAGAGCTGGCAGGAGGGGCTGCCTCCCTGGGTGCCCTGGGCAGAGCAGGAGACTGCCCTCTGTGCCCCCACAGCCCCTAGGTGTATTGAGGAGGAGGAGGCTGGGAGCCCTGGTGTGAAGCACCCACTGGCCCTGCTCAGGCAGTAGCACAGCGAGCTGCACGGGCTGGGGGCTTCATGGGTGGTGGCAGTGCAGGAGGAAGGGGCCGTGCAGAGGATCTGCCACAGGGACAGGGTCCCAGCTGTCTGCAGTGCAGGCAGGGACCAGGTGATCCCCTGCAGTCCCTTCTGCCCTGGGCAAGCACATCCAGCTGCCTTCATCAGGGCTCAGGACCAGGTGGGAGCTGGCTCCGGTGGGCTCGGCTGGGTGGCCCCAACCCCCTGCTCTGCGATGGGCAGCCAGCTGCCCTGCCTGGGGAGCCGAGGGCTGCACATGGGGCCGTGGCTCCAGGAGCAGGGCTCTCCTGAGATGCCCTGGGAAGGGTCGATGATGCTCCTTGTCCTGTGTGGGTTACCTGGGGCAAGGGAGGCAGGTCCTGCCTGCCAGCTGTGGCATGTGGCACAGCAGCTGAGTGTGGCACAACCGGCCCCAAAAGGGTGGTCGCAGCCCTGCAGTGAGCAGTGACTGCACAGGGGTGTCCCAGCCAGGCAGGCTGTCTCTCCAGAGCAGCAGCCAGGTTTTCCAGTCAGTTGGCTTCAATACTTGTTGCTGCTTTTTTCAAAGCTGTGCCTCTGCCAGAAAGTACCAGGTTTGAGAGGGAGCAGTTAATTTAGGGAAACTTAGCAGAGCGCTCGTACCTCTTTTCCTCCAACTTCCGAAGCCTTTTTCACTTCCATGGATCAGACAGCAGTTGAACACTGACAGAACCATTGCCTGGCATTAAGCAGTGGTGACAGCTGGGTTTCAGTAAGTACAATAATGGTGAGGGGGCCCTGTTGTCAAAGTTACTAAATGCAGTCAGGGCAAGGGACTCCAGCTGTGGCACGGGGTGAGGCTGGCTGCCTCTGGCTTCAGGCCACTTGTGAAAGCACCTGTGTTTTAATTTTTTTTCCCCCCTTGCCCTAAGCAGTGGTGATATATGTAACTACCCAGCCGTTATTGGAGTTCTTTTTGCACTCCTTCAAGCGTGGCACTGTGACCCAGCTGCTCAAGCACTGGAGAACAACTGCTGGCTTTGCTCCTGCAAGAGTGCAAGGATCTGAGGTTGTTCTTAAGACCTTTTGATGCCTTCAGTCTGAAAGGTTTCCACCTCATTTTAAAACCAAAACTTGGGAAGTGAGGGAACACTAGAGTGGCACATCTCCAGATAAAGGTACTGCATGAGTGTCTCTGGGGTGTCCTTGTTAGAGGAGACAGAGGGGCAAGGATGGAGGGCTCACCAGGGACTGTTCAGCTGCATCCATGTGCACTCTTGGAATAGGGCTCACCCCCTCCAGCATGCTGGAGTGCTTTATTGTGATCAGAATTGCACCATATTGTGTTACAAGCTGTAAATAGTTGTATTATAGGGTAATTTGTACATACAGAAGCCGTAGTGACCTTTGATACAGGTTAGGGACAGGTGTGTTCTCAGCAGTGAGGCAGGTCAGGTGCAGAGACACTGTGGTAGTCTCTGCTGTAATCCAGGGCATTAAATGATTCCAATCTCCTCCATTCCGCACCTTGCTGGACTCCTCTCTCTCTGTAGTGCCTTTTGTAGATACAGCTAAACACACATCATGCAATACAATGAACAAAACCATGTCAAAGGTGGTATTTTGCTGTTTTTGTTTTTTCCAAAGTGCAACTGACTGTGTAAAGAAATCCAAAATTAGCTACAAACCGTTGCCTGTTGAAAAACGCAAGAGCATTTTCAGCTTTGATCTAACGGTAGGGTAATAGAATCAACTCGTGTTTGAGCCTGGCTTCTCAGCAACAAGTGGCAGGAGGGGGGATGGAGCTGTTGCCGTGTGCCCTGTCTGCTGTAGCCAATTTACATGTTGGGTTTTGCCTCTTCCGTTACCGATGCTGTTCAATGTTGCTTAAATAACTGTACTATACTATGTGAAAAGCTGAAGAAATTTTATTCAAAGAGAAGTATCAAGATTAGTTATTTATGATGATAAAAAAATTAGTGTGTGTTGTTTTCTTTACTTCTGCTTCTGTTGTAGTATTTATTGCCTTAAAAGCTCACCTGTTGGGGGCGGGGGGAGGCGTGTGCTGCAGGGCCATGCAGGGCTCTTATCACTGGGGATCGTGGGGAACTGGTGAGGCAACTGCACTTGCGTGGCACAGGAATAGCATGTTCCATGTGCATGAACCCACGCAGCGCTGCCCTTGGCACAGAGCATGGCACACATCCGTGCCCTCAGCGCCGGCGTGCCCGGGCTGGGCTGGGTGCTGCAGCCAGGCTCTGCCCTTGCCGGGTTCTGTGCTGGCTGTGCCCATGACCGCGCTGACAGCGCGTTCCCTGACGGGCCAAGGTCACGCCTCGCTGCTAAAAGAGGGTTAACTATCAACTTTTATTGGCGTTCTGCAGTTTGCACAGTACGTGTCCCTTGCCCTGTGCTAAGATCAGGCCCCGAAGAGGTGCCCTTTGATACTCCTGAGGCCAAGCAGGTGACAGCTCCTAGCCAAGCAGGGTGCTGCATGCCGGCCCATTTGGGTGGCCGTGTTGCCATCTGCTGTGCGACCTCTCCTGTTGCGAGGAGCACTTGGGAAGGGACAGCAAGGGGTTAAGGCTGGCTCCCTGGTGACTAATGGTGCAGGACTCTGCTATCTAGTTAGGTGTGTAGGCACACACCAGGTCCCACCAGATAGGATCTCTTACCTGGAAGCAGCATTCCAGCACCCAGTGATAAACCTGACAGTCCCAAGCCTGACTCATCTGATTCTGCAGGGATCTGCCCCCCATACTCAAGTACAGGCAAAACACACCACTGGGGCTGATCCTATCGCTTGAAGGGCAGCAGTTTTGGGCAGTGGAGGGGCTATGAACCATTTCAGCATCAGGTTCTTCTCAAGGAGCTGTGGACACTCACTGCCTGCTCCCGGAAGGAACTCCAGCACTGGGCTGGCAGCTTTGTTGTCATTCTTGCCTGCCAGGAAGCTGTTGTGTCCTCAGTTTCTCGATAAACAGGAGCTTGGCAGCGCTGCCATCCACCGCCTACCTCAAGCCAGTTTCCAAGCAAGGGAAGGGCCTTTCCTGCAGGCAGCGTGTGAATCACCTGCAGGACTCTGTTTCCGTGAGCACACATGTGATCCTGCACAGCTGGCCCAATGCTTGTGCTCCCGTGCTCTCCAGGTTCCACTTGGTCAACTTGAGCCACCCTCGAGTCAGTCACTGGCTTCCCTGGGCAGTGCAAATGCAGCACAAGTTCAGGCTGGGGCATGGCAGTGTCTCATGGCTTGAGGACCATATGGCTCTTCAAATAGGTTTTAATATCATAGATCAGAAGCCAAAGTGGTTATTCCACCTAGAAAATGCTTTGTCTGTAAAGGCAGACTGAGACTTTCCTAATCCTAAGACAAACAGGCCCATGCTCTGCCATTTAAGTGCTCTTTTGCCAGTCCATTGGTGGGGTGGGTGTTAGTAAGGGCACTACAGTCACTTTGGCAGCACCCCGTAATTCACTGTGTTGGCAAACGGCTTATTTGGTGCAAGGATAGTTTTCCCAGGTAACGATATGGAAGGCCAGTTCTGTGTCATTGTCCTGCACGATGGTGCTGTGGGAAATCCAGGACAGCATAGGGGCTGCAGCCTGCCTGGTGCTGAGCTGTGAACAGAGCAGCTCACCCTGCCCTGAGCACTCCTGCCAACCTCCTGAGGCTCTAGCCTCAATGGCTCTTTGGCCCAATTCTGCTTGCTCAGGGTATGCTTGACACCTATACTCTTAGCCAGAGCAGTGGTCTTGACATTTATTCCATCCCTCAAGTGCCTGTCCTCTTAGCTGCCAAACCCAAACTGAAGTAGTTCTCATAAAATTCCCTTGGAAACAAAATACACAGTCCCTGTACACAAAGAAAAGGGGCTGCTGGAGCCCAAGGGCATCTTGTAGCCCATGAACACCTCCATGGCCTCCTGCCCCTGCTGACTGCTAACACAGGCTGCTCCTGCTAGTCTGGCTGCTGCTCACATCACTCTTACTGGGCCGTAACACAGCTATTGTCTCTGCAAAGCTTTTACTGCCAGATGGGGAGTGCTACCCTGGATCTGAAAGCAGGCAGAGGTCACTTCAATATAGATTAAATATTACTCAGCTGTTGGATTGAGAAAAACAAGGAGCTGATCCTATGGCCAGTTGCTCTTTCCTGGGAGCAGAGGTAGGTAACAGTCTCTGCAATTCCAGTATTCTGACCATGACTGTATTTATTATTTTTTTGCCTCTTTGAGGAAAGTGTTGCCAGCATCTAGAGTAGTGCAAATTTGAGGGTATTCCCCCTTTTACAGTTCATTGTCCAACAGAACTATCTAAAAGCAATTCCTTCTGAAAAACTATTACTGCCCAGCATTTCAAAAGAGAGCTGTATGGTTTATGTTTTAGTTTAGCTAAGAAATACATTAGCTGTGTTTTCCAGAATCTAACTCCTTCAGGGGTACCAGAATGGTAAATGGAATTGCTATTCTTTCCTCTTAAGAAGATGAGTTGGAGTTCAGGCCTGCTTAGTATCAGCTGAACAGACCAAAATCCCATTGGTAATGTGCTCTGGGCTAGGCTACAGTAAAACTAAAACCAGGTAATATTCAAAGCAAAATCGGCAGCACTTAAAACCCATCAAATTGCCTCCAGAAAAGCTGGCCCTACTTAAAGACCATTGCAGTGCAAAGAAACTGTCAGTGAGTGGTTTATTTGAGCAGCCCAAGTCAAGGTCTAAATTCAAAAACCACGTGGGAAGATCTGGGCAGCCAGCCATGCAGGGCTGCACTGCTCCCAGGCACTGCCAGCCCATGGGGACCAAATGAAGGTGGTAGGCTGGTGTGGGGACTGGAGAGGCCTTAACACACACCACTTTTTGAGGTGTTTGTTTTTTCCTTTTTTGAAAGGCAGTGGAATCCAACAGCTGTACAGAACACACCCTTCACCTTTAACTTTAATTAAAATAGAGTTTATTAGCTTTTCTTTTAATACAAACATGAGAAAGGAAAACCACCTGAAGATGTAGTGTTATTTTCAATATTGAATTGAGATCAATACCTGAAGTGCCAAGTTCCGTGGGTTTGGGAGCCAGAGGCTGGCATGTTTGCATACTGCAAAAGGCTGTATGCATCATTTGAACAGCTGAGTGCAGCCACACTGAAGATGGCACTCACACAGCCCCACTCCCAAAGGCAGATGGACTTGTTCAGTGTAAGTTTCTGGGCCTTGGCTGTAAGAGGAAGTGCACAAAACCCGTGTGATTCGGAGGGAGATCTGCTCCTAGGACACTGCCTAGAACCTATTTGGATCCAAGAAGGGAAGATACTACAAAGACTTGTAACAGGAAGAGTCTATAGTAATACTTATCCTGTTTAGAGTTCAGTTTCAGAGCTTGAAAGTAAGCTCTGTTCCAAAAATCTCAGAAAGAGCAAACCCCAAGCCTCTAGAGCAGTTGCACAAGGTAAAATTCACTTTGGGAAAAAAAAAAATTAAAAAAAAAGGTTTATAGAAAGCTTTTTGATAATTCTCAGTTGAACACATTTTTTTTCCATCTACCTCAATAGGTAGTCCAGGATTCTCAAACTCTATTGTCTCATTATGAATGTAACTTCCTCCCAGGAAACTGAAACCCAAGGAGAGCCAGATGGATGCACAATATCAGCTTTAGGAACTCACTGTATATAGCACAAGAGATCTGCAGTAGAACTCAGAAAAGCAGTGCTGCACACACGCCATTCACCACTGGATTGCTACACTGTTTGGGATGGTGATGATGTTTCCAGACCAACTTTTTCATTCAATGCCTCAGAAAAATACACAGATTACATCTCTTCCAGAGCAATATAAGTATTAGAAAATGAGAGAAGCACCATAATTCACAAGAAATGCAGCATGGACCCTATACATTTTAACAATACATAAAACCGTATCTCTGCCCCCAGTCAAAACATTCAAAGTCTTTTGACAATCTTTACTGGAGTGAAGTTGGGGGTGCAGAGATGGAATTCCTTCCTGCTGGGCAGCTTCTTGGTATGAACACATCACCAATAATAGCAGCTTTTAGTAGCCAAACCAGGGAAAAGCCATCAACACGAGTCTATGCTACTGTTTTCAGCTCCAGAGTGGCTTTATGCTTTAAGAATCCCATGTGTTGTTTCTGTTAACACTGCATTGACCTGAAATACAAATGCAGTGAGACTCTGGATGACAGGGGAGAGGAGGGAAGAACATTGTAACTATGGTCATGTGGTTAGTGTTTAAATTCTAAAATTTAAAACTACTTATTATTAAAAACCTCAAGAGTTCACAGCTATAGGCCTACATAGTAAGCAAACATCTGTGGGGGGGAGAAGGAGACAAGTTTGTTTTTGCACCTCTGGATACATTAGGAGAAGGAGAGAGTTGATTTGACAAAGGTCTTGTCTTTTGCACCAAGCATGTTCCTCAAGCTCTGGGCTCCCTTGGCTGAGTGACTCTCCTGGCTTCCTCTTGCTGGAAGACACCATCACCGCTGGCCTGTGTGCATGGAGTGGTGGATCCCTCCGCTGCGTGTGGATGCTGGCTCCTGGTGCTGCACCTTGCTCTCTCCTCAGGAGAGGATGGCATTAGAACGGCGGATACCAACTAAGTTATCAGCACTGAACGATCGTCTCATAGCAGCTTTTGACAAGTCTTTGTATTTGTCTTCACACAGCCGGGAGATTGCCTGGGCACCACACACACAAAGTGAAAAGTCCACGTTAGGAAAGTCTGAACGTTCCAAGGGAGGTTTTACAATGGCAACACCAACAGCACAGGGGCTCTGCAGCAGTGACACCCCTGCCTTTTACCCAGAGTGACAATAAATAAGGACTGCTCTGGAGGGAAAATAGTAATGGGGTCTGTCCCCAGGTCAAGGTGAGTGGTTTCCATATGCAAGTATATTCTTTATTTTTCTAGTCTCACTATCTAATGAAAAACTTGGATCCATTTCAGACTTAAGGTTGTGGAAGTTATGTTGAAGATCACCGCGAGTAGCTGGGTCTGGTGTATGCAGCAGCACAAAAAATTTATTTTAACAGTGCAGATTTGTCTGAGGCGATTTGTCTGAGAGAAAAGCTTCAAACTGAAAAGGTTTCTGTGCTCCCTTAGGCATTTTACCCTTGGCCATGCATGGCAAGCAAGCCAAGGAAATTAATTTCTACCATTGTGTCTGTTTTGCCTTTACATTCTCTACCTCCTCTCTCCCAACATATTCTGGATCACCCCCATGATTTGAGAAGGGAGGGCAGCCATGGTACTTTATTATAGCAATTAAATATTAGCACCTGTAGACAATCTAGTGTTGAATTGCTTTTTCATCCATTTGTTGGCTTGCCTCTGCCCTGCTTATCTAGCTATTCTAATAAGTAGTCGAATTATTTTAATCCTAATAACACAATTGTCAAAAAAAAATACTGTGTCTCCTCATCTGCAAGGCCTGTTTCTGTTTGCAGCCTTCAGGCATTATCAATGCAAATTAATAAGGATACCTGTAATTAAAAAATTGACCTGAATTTCAGCCCTGAACATTTACTTCCATTAATAATTTACCACCTATCACCAGATGAACTTTCAGAATACTGTGATCAGCTACAAGCCTACACCTTCCCTTTAAGGCAGCACCCATTCAGCACAGCCCAGTGTTCTGCAAGTTCAAAAGGTGAAAAGCACTCTGAGCATGAATAAAGTTCTAAGTGTGTTTTAAAATAATTATTTACATTTATTTCTGCCGACCTTCTGGAGGCATGCATTTGGCTCAAGAGTGGCATTCTTTGAGACACTGGCGGCATGAGCTCCTGGTGCAAGACCAGACAGACTCTCTATCCTGCTTTAATGCTAGCACATCAATCACACAGCAACCTGTGTTGACATATTTAGCCCCAGTTGCCCATATGGTGTAAATCAGTTTTCAGTTTCTGGAATTCACTAATTCACTGCTTTATACAGGCTCCTATCAGCTGCTTATACGCTTCTAACTGAAAGGTAGAATTAAAAATTTCAGCAAATAGTCAAAATATTTATCCCATTTTAGAATTAAACCCCAAAATGTCCAATATACATGCATTAGTAAGTGCATGATAGCAAATTACATACTCTACTGAAAATTACTCTGGTTTTAAATACCAAGTCCCCAAATACTAAGAAAGAAGAAACAAAACAGGCTCGCAATCTGTAAATCATCCACTTATGCCCTGGCACTGAGCAGTTCAGTAAACAATTTCCTGTGGACTATGAACTGCCCTACAACCACATTTACAATCAGTGACAGTGTTAGCTTAAAGTGCAAGTAACAAGGGTGAGACAAAGCAGAAGAGCTACATTGCTTAACTTTAAATAGAGAGTTCATAGGCATATCATACTTATCATTCCAAAGGACCAGGAGGGATCACACTTACTCCAGAAGTTCAGGCACTTATGGCATAAAATAAAATCCTAGCCCTTGGCAGAATTATTGGGGGTGGACAAGGGGACAATATAAGCCAAGAATCTGCAGCACACCCCTCTCTGAAAGGGACCATGGTATCAGTGTACACAGGGTCTGTGGTAATGCTTTTGTTGAAAGGTCAACAAAACAACATGCAGAGTCATCAATTAAACCTGGACACATGAAAGGTTGCATTGATCCAACAAGAAATTTCCCTGGGAACCCAGGTAATTTGTATATTTTCAAAATGTCTTACATATCTCCAGCAACTAGGAAGACTGACTTTGCAAAAGTTAAAGCTTTTTAAAATGAGCCTTCGTGCCAAGAAGGCTGTAGAGCCTCTCCACAAGGGCAGCCTTTCCCATGGAACAGAAAGGGACAGTAATCTGCATTTACACTTCTCTGGGCATTCTGAAAGATTCCCAAGAAGGAGCTATTCCAAAAGTTTATCTTAAAGCGACATTTCTCTGGAAAGGTGGGAAGCCACATCTTATTTCTGCAGCTGCCCCCAGACAAATTGTTTATTAAACCATGAGAGCAATAAGAGTGCTCCCTCTAAATCTAAAAGCAGCTGTGCAGTGGGATGCAGTGGGAAACCTTCAGCTGGTAGTATTTAGAAGGGTCTGAGTGTGACTGTCTCTAGGTGCTTGGAATACAGACTGTGACCAGCTAAGGACAGACAATCCATTACATATGACACTAATCCTTTCAATCTTAAGTAGCCTAGCTGAACTATGGTTCCCAAAATAACATCCATTTTATTTTGCTATCTGCTAGACTTTTGTAAACTCAGAAACTCTTCCTTTCTTCAGAATTCTAGCTTAGCCTAGGCATGGTTTAGAAGCGCTACCTATATTTATAAAGGGGTTAAATTACCCTGTAATACACTAATCTAAAAGCTTTTTAGTTTTTCTAACTGCCACTTAACATGATTAGCAACAGATGCTCTTACTACTCATACAAGACAGAGGAGTCCCCTGCTCAGCCACTCTCAGACCATTTACCTCCAGCTTCTGTGCTCTCTCTTTACTGAGAGGCTCCAGCAGAAAGCTCAGGTTATTGTCATCTGCTAGGGAGCGAAGATCAAAGTAGTATTTGGCGTAAACACTGGCAGGAACATTGATATTAAACTGCAGTAGCTCCAAGAAGTGTCTTTCCATCTCGTTCCTAGGAGGTGTAAGGGACAGAAGACAAAGGAAAATAAAGATTGTTTTAGCTGGCTGAAAACATTGAAGAGACCTCAAGCTTGTTTTAAACCCAGCAACTTTGAAACAGGTCACTGAGAGCTCTGCATTATTAGTTTTGAGAGACAGGTCATTCTGTGGTGCTCAAAACAAGGTGCAGCTTTTGAGTCCTGGCACCTCCGGCTCGGCTTGGAAGGCAGTGCCCTGTCGTGCACTCGCCCGGCGGAGCGGGGAGGTTCATTCTTCGGAGTTCCATTAGTGCAGCTGTACAATTCATGCGCCATTCTCACTCTCATATGGCCCCACACTATAGTGATCAGATGAAAGGAATGATGTATGCTGTTTATTAGCTCTGAAGAACTTGCAGACATTTTCACCAGGCTGATAACAGGAAGGGGGTTTATTGAAGTAGAGGCGGACTAACAAAAGGAGTAGGCAGATCACCACGGCAACAAATGGATCTATGAAGAGCTGCTGCTATTATCTCACAGAAAAAAGCCTCTTGAAGCAACATGGATTCATCTCCAATAAATAAATAAATAAGCAGCATTAGGTGGGAGAAGGAATTTTCTCCTCAATAGCATTAGGCAGGATAACAAAGTACTATGTCAAAGGGCACTGTCCAGTTTTTACTCTCTTGTCTGTTTCCACTGGGCAAAATATTTGGAGGAAAGCGTGCAGAGTGCCAGGACAGGAAAAAACCTGCTTCAGCTACTGTAATGTGGTCAGCTAAAGCAGAGATACTCTACAGAGGAAAAACAATGTTTTACAGATTAACCTAAAAGAAAGTGATGGTACCCAAACCGAGCAATTCAGTTCAATAACAACTCAACAACAGTCCCGACAGGTAGCAGATCTGTTCCAACAGAATTTAGCAGCTGTGCAGGCCAACTGTGAATACACCAGAAGATGAGTTACCCTAAGTCAGTGCCAAGGTTGTTAATGTTTTTTTTGTGAGCTTTTAAAATGGATGCTTTACCTATCAGTGTGGGCACAAATAAATCAAGGAATCATCCGTGTTGTCCTGTATTGGTCTCAATATGAATAGAAGCTTTGTGCTTCTTTCTAGCATAGCAGACTTGAGTATCATTGAACCTAGTGCCAAAATTAATTTCCTGTTCGTATGGTCATAAGCCTATAGAAATGTAAATCAGATAATGTTTTGATGATCAGCTGATCAGAGCTTGATTTACCCTGTGAGTAAATGCTCTTCACTTTCCCTTTTGTATTCACTAGGCTAATACATTTTAATTCTGTAAAAAGACAATTCTTCATTGGATTAACAAGTCTATTAACAGTGGTTTAAAAACTGGGAAAGGATAATGCCCATGTTTTTTCTGTGCCTTATTTACAAATACATGTAGCCTAAAGAATGAACAGCATGTGTCCCCTTACAAACAATCATGGCAAGATTAGCAGCTGTACTGTTAATTTTTCAGCAATTATGGATTCGGTCTCATCAAAGCTAGCCAGTTCTGACAAAGGATGACTTCCAAATGTCAACTGAATTGCCTTTGATTTTTTTTCCCATTAGAGATTTTTTGTTTACTTATTTGTCTCCCAAAATCCAGAAGAAAAACGTCTTTCATTAAAAAAACACACCTTTACTCGGTGAAATAGAAAAGGACTTGTGATAGAAAAATTAAGATGAACATTTCAGCTATATTGGGTAGGATGAGGCAAAGGCAAATGACCACGTGTGGCAGTAGCCAGGCATGGATCTTGTGTCCCTTCAGAACCTGAGAGCCCCCAGCTCCTGTCCTAACAAAGCTTTGTGGGTGCTGCCAGCATGGAGAGAGTTTGGTGGGGTAGAGGTGCAACCGCGCTGTCTTCACAAGGGGTGCACACACACACAGATTTGCAAACTGGGTGAACAAAATCAGATATAAAACTTCTTGGCAGTTCCAGAGTGGTGCAGCCCCTGTGCTTGGCTTGCAGTGGTTCAACAAGAGCATTATCAGGTTAGTGACATCATTCTAGATACAGAGAGCCAAGAGGAGAATTCACAGGAGTTCACATGCAAAACTTGCCACCACCTCTTGTAGACAAGCTGTTCCTGCACAGGAATGGCTCAGCCAGGGAGCCATACCTGGTAGAGTCCTGCCAAGCAGTCTTTAACTGGGGACCTGCTGCGATTTTGGGTGCATTCTTTGGAGCATCACCAGCCATCTCCAACATTAGAATGCAACTGTGACGGGAATCCTGTGCTAGTTATTTTCTCTCACTAACTCTTGAATTTGGAATACTCACTATAAAATCACTGGTTTAAAAAATACTACAACTACTAAGACTGACAATAACTATAGTACCAACCATGAATTGAAAGTAGACTTGTAAGGTTAAAAGAATTTTTCCAAGTACTTGAAGCAGTTTTCCAAAGTCCCTATAATGGTGATGTTATCCAGCCAAAGAGTGGTGAAGTCTGCCCAGTTGCAGAGCCTGCGATGAACACCCTGTGCCACTGTCAGGAAGGGGGTAGTTCAATGTCTGCCCATACCTAAATTCAAAGGTCTAAGTCATCTCAAATGAGATGAGATTACAAAACTCCCATCCTCAAATTGGAGGAAAAAATATATATCTAAATTTCATCTATTTTCCTTACCACCATCACTGCTTTGAAAATGCAAGTACTGACATTTTCAGGAGACCCAGCACTCGCAATAGAGAATAAATATCCTGCTTGTTACTGATATTTTCAGTGCTATCAATTTGATTTGTCCCAACCAGGGCTAGAAGAAGAGACATCAAAAAGAGCAAGATGTACCCTCCAGCACTCCTGGCTTTGCTGACCCCACTTCAGCCATCTCAGAGTTATTTGCAGCTAAGCTTCAAGTATGTTCCTTGGATAGATGAGCACTCGGGGCCAGGCTAAGTGAAGATGTACATTGTATAAAATCACTAATTATGCCTTCCTGAAAACAGGGCTGGCACAGTCCTGAATTTTGAGACAAAGAACTCCCAGGCAAGGAGTATGTATAAAACAAGGGGTGAAATAATTTGAATAATGGAATTGTTTTGGTGCAGAAAACTCCATCATTTTCAGAAGTACAGCCCCCCACCTGAAAGGAAGAAAAGTACATATTCCTCCTCCTAAAGAGTTCCAAATGAATAATTACTTACTGTAATTTAAACATTAGTTTGGGCTGAATCCAGAGAAGAGAGCTTGGGGCAAGAACACTGCCCCATGACACAGGCAGCCTCCCAGTGCTGTGGGCAGAGCTCAGCCTGCTCCTGTGCTAGAACAGGCTATCACTGCACAGGCCTGGACACATGATCACGGCACAGCACTGTGATTAACTCAAACACAAAGCCTATCATGAAAGCAAGGCCAGAAGGCCTGGTGTTTTAAGCTAAACTTGTATAATTTCTACCTGTGATTATACGAGAAATAGGCAAACAAGCTAGCAAATAGAATGAAAACAAAAATGCTGACGTTTCAAAGCTCTGAGTTAGAACTTTGTGAGAAAGCATTTAACAGAAAACCTAATGGGCCAGCTACAGTCCACACAGTATGAGCCTGGAGCCATGAGGAGGAATATCTTCCCATACTGCAGAATCTGGCTTGAAGCTGAGTGCAGCAAGAAAAGGCAGCATTCAAAATTTCTGAAAAACTGGAAGTAACACTCAAGAAAAAAATCCATCTAGGAACAGCCTTACAAAAACAAGCAGTAATAAGACTAAGACTTTTAGCACTGTAGGCACATCTAAGAATCTACCCAGAGGGGACAGCTGCAGCAGTAGCACTGTGTAACACAGGCAACCATAGCTACCCACACAAATACCACCTGCCTGCCAGCAGCAGCACTAGGAGTTCGGACCTTGAGATATTTAAGTCTTAACTGGATACACAAGCACACATCAAAGTCACAAGTTATGGTTTACCTTGCAATTTTCAAATTTTAAAACAGAAAAGGTAGGGGATAAATTTAGGGTTTTTTTTTTTCCTTCTAAAAAACCCTTTTGTTAACACTGTAAATTGGGCAGTTTAGTTCCATGGCTCATCACTGAGATAAAGAAGATAAAGAAAACTAACTTTGAAGTCGCTCATGCAAATAATTAAAATTATTAATACAGATTTTTCTCAAAGTAGAATAATTATCCTAAGTTTCTTGACGTTAAAAAAGAGAATGAGGCCAGACACTAAATATATACCTTATATATATATATATACCATAGGAACAGAGAGATCTTCTCAGCATGATCACAAAAATTGCTATTTAAAAAACCCCAAAAAAACCCCAAAAAAACCCCCAAACAAAGCAAAAAACAATCCCACAAAAAACCCACAGAACCCCCACCACTGTAGATTACCCAAACCTTGCAACTTACATGTCCTCAACAGTAATGTCCTTCAGTATTTGGCAATAATCCACATTCCACACGGCTTGATCATCCCAGACTTTAGAAGCCAGCAGAATAGCTCCTAGAACTATCCTCTTCCAGTTACTAGGGCATATGTCAATCTCTGCATAGGTTAAAAGCCTTTCCAAATAAACCTATAGAAAGAAGGAAAAAACTAAACAACAAAACCCCACAATTGCATGTGTGTAATTAAGACCCAGAGCAGAGCTAAGCAGCAAACATGCCAGTCCAATATGACTTTTTATTACTGTTAGGTGTTTCAACGTAATTATCAGTGATTACTACTTACACATAACAAACCAAATTTTCAGGAGTTATGGGTTCCATTTTTTATTTTCCCACGAGAGCTGGAGCACCAGGGTACACAATAGCTAGTGAGGTGTGAGTTCTGAGCAGTGAGCACTGCTCCAGCTCTGTCACACGTCACTGGCAGGTTCTCATCAGGGCCTGCCTGGACAGCAAATCACTCAACATCACATTAACCTTTCATCATGGTTAAGGTCCCGCACTTGTAGCTCAACAGGAAGTGCTAAAACCTGCACTTCCATCTCTAGTGACGGGACAAAGATGTGTTAATTGCTGTCTAACCACAATGAAAGGCCTTTACTGTATTTCTGTTTTACCCTGTATGGAACAGACTTCAATCCCTTCATCTCCATCACCAACTGCTCAGGTAGTGAGACATACCCAAATCCAAAGATGCGCCTTGGTCTTTTCCTCCCATGAGATCTCAAACCAACTCTAGGATGTGGAATCTTCCTTCCTTGAAAGTTCTCCACTATTCACACTCCTATAATGATCCATGTACTAAGCAATATGCACTTTCAAATTTGAATATAAATTGGTTTTAATTTTCTATTCCCTCATCTAAATCCAAGTTTCTAATGTAGCTTCAGATAAATCAGTGGGTAAGGGAAGCTCCACCTATTAAGGTCTAAGGGAAGGATTAATCTTTGTCACTGAGCTGTCTCCGTGCTTTCTTCTCACCCTTGGCTTGCAGCCTTCAAATAGTAGCCTAAAGGTGTTCCTATAATAACAGAGCCATCTAGTGGTAAAATTCACTTTAAACACTAACTCTATTTTTTGTAAACACTTCACACAGTTTTCCCAGGGTTAGCCGTCATCTTGTTTTGTCAAAGTTGCCTGTCTGTCTTTGAAAAAGCAAAAACCTTCAACTACTTTCAGAGTTTTGATAGCTCGTAAATATTCAGCCTTTCAAATTACTCACTTCCTTATTAAAGAGAGTCAAGCTAAGTTTGCTTAATTGCTATATTGTCTTTTGGTGATAGTTCTGTTCTCCTTTCACACTGTTTTTCAGAAAGAAGCCACGATGAAGTTTAGTGTGCAACAAAGTGCAGTTTGAGAGACAGTCTTAAATAGCAATTACACATGCCATGGTTTTAAAATTTCCTTTCATATACATATATGCACACACACACATATTTTAAATCCATCATGCTTTCTGAAATCAAACAACGAACTGTAATGAGATTATTATCTTAATATTGTTCTTAAATTCTAAGTATCTCCATGTCACCTGGGGAAAAAAGTTATAGCCTCTTAGGCTTAATTTAAAAAAAAAAAAAAAAGTTTGGTAGAAAGGTGGTAATGATTGAAGGACATAATAATGAGAAAGATGCTCTCCTAGAGTTCCTAAAAAGGATTGACTTGATCCCTTGAGGCAGTATTACTTGTTCTGGTTAATATGAACTCAAAACTCACACCTTCCCCTCCACACAGCTAAAATAAAAATTGTCTTTGTGTATGATCTCATCACACTCTACTGTTTACAGCATCCCACTGTTCTGGTCCTCTCAAGTTTCTACAGTGAGTTATGTATTATTAAACAAACAGGGTTTTATTGGACAAGTAATTAAGCATTACATATTTATATACAGAAAAAGGAATTGCCCTTTTATTTAATCACTTCTGTGACTACTTAGAAGTCTCTAATGAACTCACTTGTACTGTGCCTTCATTAAAAGGGTTTCATGAGCTACTCTAAACTATTTAAATGTCACTTCAGGCCAGTTGTCTTAATGAGGTGAGGGGAAAGTCCTCCAAATGCTCGAGTTGCAGCACTAGGGTGCTCTTACCAGAGTCACTATTGCACATTCTGCTGTCAGCTGTGCTGCGCTGAAGAGCGTCCGAACAAACCGGTAGATGTGCTTGTGGTCAGGGTCATGCTTGTAGTAGTCATCTGGGACCTCTTCCCTCTGAAAGAGAGTTCTTGGAATTACTGAAAATCTGTCTTACTTAACACTGCCTCTAGAAAACAGCTGGTTGCTTCTCACCAAGGTGTGTACACCCGTTTCCTGTCACAGAGGCAGAACAGAATTATGCACTGAAAGAAGCAGCCTTGCAATATTGTAAACATTCCAAACAAAACACAGTAGCTTTAGTTGGTATCTTTCTCCTGAACACTTGTTTGACCTGTAGGGCCAACAGGAAAGAGCATGAACTGCCATCATCATTGCAGGTGCTAACTATTGTCCACAGAATATTGTTCAAACCGAAAGAGATGTAAAAAAAAGAATACTTCTCCCTGCAAGAAAATTACATATACACACCAGGGAAACAATGGCTCTTCAAAAGGCAAAATTAGATTTCATGCGATTCCTCTTCCAGCTGAAGAAGTGCTGAAGAACATATGGCAATAATTCTGTCAGAGGTAAAATTAGAAGGTAATTTACATTGTTTTCATGGGACTCATTCTTGAGAAACTCCAGAAAGACAGCAAAGATAATGAACAAATAGATATAACTCTGAAACAGTGCTAAACTGTTTCTAAACACAGGGCAGAAGAAAAGCTCGGAAAGAGTCTGTAAAAGCAATCCTAAAGGAAGTGTTGAGATGCATTCTGATATTCAGCACGTTTCCTGGAGGGATGAAACTTCAAGAGCTCCAACTGTGCACACTGGCTCTGCAACATTGATACTGAATAGATTTCTGTCTACAGTCCAAGTCAGACCTACAGTATGGTCAGGAAGGCAGCTGAGAACAGCATACCTGCTTGACAGCAAGGTAGTAGTTGTAAGATAAGAAAAGTACCATTTGCCTGGAGTTGTGTAGTTTAAAATAGCCAGGGAGCATTGTCAAGTAAAATGCAGAGGTAAGTTAAGTTAACATTGTACAGCCCACACAGCCTTCTAATACACTACTAATGAAGAGAGGCTATCTCTGCAAGGGGGACATTCAACATTAGGAATAGTAGGAGCAGGAACACTGCTCATTCCTCTGCTACACGTGGTACAAAAACATATCTGGAAGTACATTTTTGCTGACTGGATGTTCTGAGGTAACCCAAAATGGTACTGTATTCCCATCTGTGTGTGCCCAAAAATTGTCATGGTGTCTTTAGGACCCTGCTGTGGGAATCTGGGGATGGGTGGGTGCTATTCCAGCTGCTTTTAAACTTGGCTCTGGAAGGCAGCTGGGGCCTGCTGCTCTGTGGTCTTGGCTTTGCCAGATGCTTGGTCTTGAATTAAGCACAGGCTTTGCCATTTTTGAGTTATCTTAATTTTTTCTTTTCTTGTCTCAGACTGCAGTTGGTGGCCTTCTCATCTTGGGAAGGGTATTCCTGGCATTTTGAGTCTCTCCTTGTTCCCACAGAGTGGGAGATTAAGCAGTTTGGTTAATTTTTGCCTGTTGCTGTTTTGTTTGTTGGTAAACTGTTATTTTTTTCACTTATATCTACTTTTATTCATTCCTTAGTGGTGGAAAGGGATTGATTGAACCTATAGAGGGAGGCAACTTATTCCAGAGCATTCTCCTTCTAAATCACCTTAAACTAAGACACTGGAACTGAAAAAGGAAGCACCAAGACTGGTGTTTGTGACTAAATCCAAGATACCAGTAACAGGGTCCCATTATCCCATTACGGTCAACAGAGCCTGGTGTGGACTCCTTGTGACTGCATCTTTAGAAGACAAGGTGTTCAGAGATTTCTTCCTGCTAATTAACCTTTCTGAAGGAACAGTAGGTACCCAGGCAAAACAGCATTGCTATAGAAACTAACAAGCTGTGTGTGCCTTTCCCTCAGAAATGTGACTATCAGCCATAACTCTGTCTGTGTGCTGCAGTAAGATTGAAGAGACCTTTAAGTGTCCTCCAGAGGACACAATGATTTTCTTCTCATTAAACAGGAGGTAGGCTACATGAAAGGATCAAAGGATGTTAGGATATTAAATAAAACTGTCTGATTGAGTCCATCTTACATAAATAATTTTGAATGCAAACTAACAGATTCAGGCATTTAAAATAATTTTTGTCCACACTTTTTGCTCTGAAGTGCTATAGTCCATACAAGAAATATTGAATATAGCTCTTGTCCTGAAGTTCTTTTTGTGTTTGTTTGTTTTTTTAATTCAATAAAGAGTTGTATTTATTTATGTTGTACTGTACCTAGCACAATGAGTCATATTTAGGGATGAAACAAACTTAAAATATTAACGTGTTTATCAAAATCTGTTTATTAGCAAATGAGATCCATTAAATAGGTTATACTGCATCACTCAGGTAAGTACCAGAGCAAATTCAATTTTCTGCTAAATTAATTTCACATGAAAAACAACGTAAGTGGTTCTGTAGAACGGGCATTTGGATAGGAGTGCCCAAATGGATGTGAAAGCACATGCTCCACTCTTGAGCTTCCCTATTGTGAGGTTTTGCATCTTTAAGAGTATCTAAAAAGGTGTACCAGGATCAGTCACATTAAAATCACAACCTGAGTGCTCCTTGATGTTACTGCAAGCAATCTTAAGCATATTTGCTTTAAAATGTTGCCTTTCCAGATTTTGAAGGCCAAGCTCACTGTTGTTTACTTTGTGTGATGCTTCATGTATTGTATTCTCCTCTCTGCAGTCATTTAAAAAGTTAGGCACATACCTATAAACAATGTCTTTCTAAAGAAATAGGGAACACTTGTAATAAAGCAGTATTAAAGAGATGGACAAGAAACTTCAGACACGGAATACAAAAGAATTTGGCACACGCTTGTTTTTATTTACAGTCAAAGCATAAGAATAAAACATAGTTTGTAACATTTAGACTGGGCTTTGTTCATGATCTAGCTAATCTCAAAAGTCACTGTTTGCATTTTGTATTATATATAAAGACACAATTTAAGATCAGTTTGATTGTGGCCTGGTACTAATACATTTTTATGACTTATACCATATAAAGCAAGATGTCACTGATACACACTCAGAGGACAAAAAAAATACACTTACTGTCAGAGGATGAGATTTTTCATCAAAAATATCCAATGATCTGTCAGAATCTCTATAAAACAAAAGTCTCTGGTTTAGCAATAAGACTTAATTGGTAATGCTATGCTCTACTAAAAATCCTTGTTCATTAAAGAGGATCAAGGGACCTATTCTATAGTTCACCCTTTCCTAGAATATGGTATGGAGCGACCTCATATTTTTGCAAATCATTTAATGATGAGTCCTTACAATTAAATACTAACGATGAATAGCTTTCCATGTTCTTGTATTACACTTGCCAAAGTTCCCCCTTAAAACGTGAAACAAGGTGAAACTCTTTAATAGCATTGATTTCAAAAAGTCAGCTGTAATTCAGAAGCATATGCTGGAACTAACTGTAATAGCAAGAGTGATTTGTATGTGGACAGTGTTCCTTCACCCATCAAAACTAATCCATACTTCTGTATTCAGGAAAAGGTAAATAAAGTCCAAAGGCTGATTTGTGGTGAGTCAGGTGTGTTTTCCTCTCTCCCTGGTTTGGAGTTTTATGTGCCATCGGATGGGTGCATTACTGACCCTTCCACAGCTGCTCAAGAAGGAGTACAAAGAAAAAATAGATACAGCATAAAGTGCCAGAGTTTTCACCTCCTTTAAGTTTCACCAGCTGTCACTTAAGTGACCAAGACCATATTTGACACTATGATCCTCAGAATTTTTTCCCAGTCTTAGTAATTCTATGATTCTATATCCCTGGTTCAAAAAGAAAGTAATATTTCAGCAAAGGAAGAGTTCACTCACCTGTTCTTTATATGGTAGAATATTGCTAATGTTACACTAAACAAAAAGAAAAAAAAATTAGAAAAGCGTATTCCATGCACACTATTCCTTTGCAAAAGCTGTCATTCAGCAGAATGTTAAAAACCCATTTTGCAGTGATGTCCTCTCACATCCCCAAGCACTACACATTTCTGATGTTTAACAGTCTGGACAGAAATTGGCCAAATTAAATCTGCCAGTCAAACTACTTTTACATTCGTTGTACAGGTATTTGTGCAACAAAATAAGTGTTAAGTGACATTTTCAACATACACCTTCATTTCCTGATTAGGTGATATTTAGTGAAAATGTTGACTATTCACAACTAAAATGTAAGTTCTCCTTGGTGTTACATCTACCACTGCAGAGATTCTGCAGATGTTTTAACCCTGTCTGGTAGTCTAATTTAGCAATTGTCTAAAAAACAGAATAATAAAGATGGTGTTGTGCCAGCATAATCCAAGAAGTGGCTAAGAACAGATTCCAGTCTCTGCTAAATGAAGTCTACTGTGGCCAAATTTCAGATTCTTTACTTGTGGCGATAACAGGAACATTTCCATCACAGGAACTATCATGAAAAGTTCTGATCTGCTGTCAGCTGTACAGCATTTCAAAATGGCACAAGATTAATCTTTTAGGTTTATCTTTTGCTTTTCTCTAGAAAAGGAGAAGTGACATGCTGCATACCTTTCTCTGAAACCAAATTTTAAAGTAACAAAGCAACTTAGACATTTCCAAACTCTACTACACTATTAAATCAGTAAAGCCTTCTGGGCCTCAATCTACTCTGCCTTCCTTTTCCCTCAAGCACAATAAAACTCTCGTTTCAATTCTCAGCTAGTATCATCTAAGTGCAAATAATTGACTTTCTGGTACCCAGAAAAATAGCTCCAGCAGCCATTTACACTGGAGTACATAATAATCACCCACCTAAAATAACAAGCATGTGAAGAAAAGGCAGAAAGGCCAGAACTAAACCCCAAGTCAGCAAAATGAATGGTTTTCCACAACTAGAGGGCAGACTAATATCACTGGAATGTACCAAACACAATCCGGCAACTTCTCCTGCAACTTCACACACAATCCATTTCAAGTTTTCCCAGGTCAAGAATTTCTTGATTTGGCTTTCAGTGTGAAATAAACTCCCCACCTCAACACACACTTTCAAACCCACAATGCTGACACGCTTCCGCACTGCCTCAAGTGCATGATGAGAATGACTTGGAAATACGACAGTCCATGAGCTCTGTGACTGAAACAAGAGCTCCCTCCAGCAGCCCATTACCCAGACCTCAACATCCCTTCCACGACCAATCTGCAGAAGCAGTGCTGTGCCTCTCTCATTCAAGGGTGCAGTTGGTTTTGGAACAGACAAGACCCCAAAAAAGTCCCAAACAACCCTTATAATACCACTCAAGCCCTTGCTGATGACAAGGGTCCTTACCACTTTATTGTGCTTCTAAGGTTAGGCTGACTGACGGTGCTGTCATCTATAAATATTGTTGAGCAGGAGCTGTATTTTTTCGTAAGCTGCCCAGGAGAAACCTTGGGGAAACAAAAAAAAAAAAAGAAAAAAAGAAGAACTGAAATATATTCAAGACAAAGGATTCTGTGAGCTTTTGTTTAGCACACTGAATACTGGCTTTACACCTCTGGTTACTGCACAGGAGGTCCCTGTGGATGGCTGCTGCTGCAATGTAAGCTACCCTGTAGCCATCTAGTTCATTTGTGTAAGACACATTTATAAACCATCCCTCATAATACACAACATGATTTTAGATAATTTAGAGCAGAAACAGCTGAGCTAAAGCAGCAAGTCCTGGTTTTCTTATTTCTTTCCCATTCCATTCTTGTCAGTTTGTGTCCCAGTCTTCCCTCTCTGTGATGTACTCTACTACATTTCCCTGTGACTCCATAATCACCATCTCCCTTCTTTTACATCCCGTTCCTTTACAATTTCTGGTTATCCAGTTTGACATTTAGGATTTTGTCATGTTACAGTTTTAAAAAAAGAAACCTCTTCCTGACATGGCTCTCTTCACACGTGACAGAGTACTGCTATTACCTTACTTTCACTATTATTATTATTTAGAGCTAGCAATATGCTCCATCATCCATCCTAATCCTGTCCATCCGGTACTGTAAGAAATCTTCCAATACAACCCTATCCAGGCTTCCCTGAGCATTTTCAGAAAATGCTTTGCACTAGAGATAAGGCATCATAATTGAGGGAGGAATTTTAATCAAATAATTCAAGATTCATTATTTTTCATCAGAATTTTTCAAATTGCCTTGTCTAAAATTGTAAGTCTTCCACATGAAAATGTTGACACCCTTCAAAATTCAACAGCTGCCTGGGAACATCTCCCATTCCAGCTGAAGTTTGCCAGCAAAAACACTGCAATCATACTTCACCTTGGTACTGGCAGACCAAAACTGCAATGGTAACAAAAAAAAAAAAAAAAAAAAAGAGAAAAAAGGGAAAAGAATCACCCCCACTCCTTGCATAATCATGCAAAGTAAGAGACTTGAAATACCATTATCTTACCAATACTTTATCAGTAGACACTTTTGAGATTTTTTAAGCTTTATGTTACTAACTTCCATTCTTACCTTTACTAGTCAATGGTTTTTTTTACCCACTTATTAATGACATTGCATCTTTTTTGTTTTGGCTGGTTTTTTGGTAAGTGAAGTGTCCAAACCAAGTAATACTTGTGGAAGAAGCTCAGAGCATATTTTCAGATTTTAAAATGAATGGAATATCACTTGTTTATCATACTGAAGATTTTTGTTCATTATTCTCCTTTCATACTGGATACACTTCTTAAAGTAAGTCCTGTAGCAATACTCAATCAGCAAGTCATTCAAGACTTGCCATCTCAGCTGAGAAATTAATGCAGTTTTATTTCTGCTTAAAAAAATACAGATAGGTTGGCTTATATTATCTTCTTTACTGTTCTGAAATGCACAAGACTGACAACAAAAAATTTCTTTTTTATTCTTTTGACATCAGCCATTGTATGCTTTGTGATACTGTGCCTGTTTATTGCTTAGAGACGAGCAAAGATAATTCAGTTTCACCTCTCTAAGGAGGATTTGGAACATGTGTAAGATGACACACCAGAACTACTACAGTTTCCTTGAATTTATCTTTGGCCCAATATCCTAGTATTATTTACAAAGAATCCGGCTTACTTACATGATTTATATGGTTACTCTTCCTCTTCTCTCGCACTAAAAAGAAGGAAAAAGAATGTGAACTGAAAGGTTTGCCCATTTACATTCAATAAAGTAATTCTATTAACCTTGTTTTCTAAAGTATAGGAGTATTAAAAGTTTCAAATTTTACTTTAGGTGTATGGAAAAGTAGTTTGAGGAAAAAATACCAAGTTTTATCAAGCTAATAAGCTACATACTCCTGTCTACCCACATAGACATTTAGGAACAACTACTTCCCATCACACTAAAGGGAAAAACATCTCAACTTTCAAAAGATGCTGTGTATCATGAAAAACAGGATGATTTCAGATAGTTCAAACATCCAACAGCAAGCAGAAGCAAAACCAGCACATCATGAGCCTGCCAAAGGCACACAAGGAGGAAGTGAGGTGCCCAGCATTATTTACATGTTCTCTCTCCTCCTATTAGACAGCAGAAGGTAAAAGGGTATTGCACTGTGCAGAAGATGCTGCCACAAGCTGTGCGCCTATTTATCATATAACTGCAACCATGTCATTTGATCATTTTAAACTGTGCTAGTCTTTCAAAAGAGACTGCAAGGTTAAACTTCCAGCTGTGACAGCTGCAACACAACAGCATGTTGGGGAGAGCTGAGAGCTGCACACATGCACAAAGTATACAAACGTGACAGCATGGACAGGCATCTCTCCAAAGTTCCAACCTCAGATCATTACCACTCTTTAGCAGGTCACATTCTCTTACATATTTAGAAAAACTGACAATTGGAAAAGAGTATCCACATTTTTTAGTCTTTTTGCGTAAATCAGAACTCATAATCCTGATAACATTTCACTGAGAGAGAACTTATGAATATTAGTTTTACAATTCTATGGAACGTCAACTAAAGATGAACAGGGGAAATTAGAAAATAAATTATTCTGCCAAACTTTTCCATAAAAATCAATTAATTTAATACAAACTTCAGAGAATAGTTTAATAGTTACTACCTCACCCAGAGGAGCCTTTTTCTACATGAACACAAGTCTACACAATTCAATACATTTCGTTAGAAGAAAACCAAATGACATTTAAAAGCAATACTACCCCCAGCAAGCCTGTTGACGTAATTTGAACATTTTCTGCAGCAAGGCTGGAAGGCTGCACAGTGAGAGTGTTCATGAACTGCCAGTGTGTGAGCTGCAACTTCAGCACTGCTCATCCCTTCAGAAGTGTCTGAAATGAGCAGGTCAGACCCTCTGGCTGTTTGAAGGCTGACCTTAGAGACCCCAAAAAAGAGGCCTTTACACTTTCTTGGTATCATCTCTTCCGGAGAACCGGGCTAGTGCTTGTTCCCACTGCTCAGAGATTATCTGAGCACTGCAAAGTTGATACAACTGACAATTCTACCACTTGCCACGAGACTGAATAGCAGGACAGCAACTGACAGACCTGTCAAAATAATTATTTTCTGTGGCAAAGCTGTGCCAAGTTAAAAGACACACTGCAGGTTTCCATCAACACATCCAACCTCAAGTGCATCACTTTCTTAGCAAAACAGTACTTCAAACAAGAACCAACTAAAAAGAAACAGAAGCATTTTAAAAAGATTATCTTAAACTTTTTTTTAGTTGCATCTTTAAAGTGTCCTGCTATCAGAATTTGCTTTTATTTGTGCAATATAGAAATACCTCCACTTTTTAACAGCCTTTTGGAATGCACAAGCTATAGCAATTGTTTCAAAATTGAGTTACTATGTAAACAAAGGATCTGCAAAGAACTTGAAAATTGAGTTATTATGTAAATACAGGATCTGCAAAGAAATTGAAAATCCCAATACATCTATATAATTAAAACCAGGATTGGAAAATATTTATCCTCTGAAATTCTTCAAACAGTTTAAAACAACATATTCAAAAGCAACTGATATAAACTAATGGCTTATTATTTATTACAGAATACGTAATTTTTATAAACTACAGGTTTTTTTACTTTTAAACCATTTTTGAAACAATCCTTAGTCATTAACAAAACTGCCATTGCTTGAAACTTGAATTACACTTCAGACTACTAGGATCTGCACTCTGAAGTCTGATACTTAAGCATTTTAAAGATCAAGTGATTTTAAGTGTTAAGTGAAATGGTCTGCAAACACATTTCTGTGTAAATACATAAATTACTAATCCCTATCCTTTGAAAGAATTGAAGCACTGTTCTTAAGCTGTTACTTTTGGTGATTTTCCCAATTTTTTCCCTATTTTTTGTTAAATTGGAAAAAATCTTGGCTTACCATCTGTTTGTGACTTGCTCAGGAAAATTGTGCTTGCTCTGGGATGATCAGATGGATTAGATTCCAAAGCTAAATCTGAAATAGGAAAAAAAGGAGATACCTTTAACAGAAGATGATAACTGCAACAAACTGCCTCAAAGTGCTCAAGCACAGCGATGGAAACAAGATCAAACCCACATAGAATGGGCTGTTTCTGTAAAACAAAACCATACTTTTGCCAAGATGAGTAAAAATTTTACATTTTTCCCTCTGAGAAAAAAAAAAAAAAACTGGACAGGGAGATCTCAAAAAAACCCATTTATCTTCAGAAGTCAATCTGTGCCCCTGCATGTTAGGGTAGCTGGGTGTGGGGCATGTACTCAGCAGTGAGCAGAAAGCTAGAACCTCATCAAGAGAAAAATCTTAAAAAAAAAATACCAACAACAAAAAATTATCACTGTTGATCTTTTTCCTCTATGGTCTTTCCCTCTATGCTTTATGCACCTAATAAGTACCATTTGCAGTGCTGATAAATATCAAAACATGGAGCTTACACTATTCAGTTCTTTTGGAAATTCAAATAAAACCATGTAAAGCTAAAATAGCTATTGAAGAACAAAATGACTGCTTTATTCCATGCCACAACAGAGCAGTGATGGCATTAGAAGAAGATATATTACTCCCTTAGATTAAGATGGAAGTGATCACAAAAGTTTGTTGAAACTGTGACCATCATGATGAAATTCTGAGCTGCCTTAGCTTTGACAGAAGAAACAGCTGTTCTGAGGAAGTCATGCTACAGACACATGAACAGAATAACCTAGGACTGTGATCCTCTAAGCCCTGGAAAGAGCAGTTTTGCACCCATTTACAGCTGTTCTTATGCCATGCCAGCCACACAAGCACAAACACTCACGCATGAGTATTTGCACTTTTAAGTGCTCAAAGTGGGACACCAACACAGCTGCCACACCCCTAAAAAGCAAAGCCATCTAAGAACCACCATCAACTTTTAATTAAAAAAAACCAATCTTTTATGCACCCAACCAACAGAACTCTGCCAAACCACAAACTGCCTGGGTGCAGAAGTTTTAACTGTGTGAATGTTTGTGCTACTGCACCGCTCCACAACACAGCCACAAGCCCCATGCATCAGCAAGGAAACAGAACCGCAGAAGTACACGAGTCCCCAAAACTTCTCATTCCAGATTCCCACTGGTGCACAACATCCAGACCTCCATGTTTTCCAAGTACTGGGCTGTACCACACTGCTGATCTTAGTGCAACCATGTGACACTGGCACAGGATGTGGACCACTGCAATTCTGAACCTCTACTATTTAAAGCAACATAGCCAACATCTGTCTAGGAACACCAAGACTGTTCAAAAGGGAATTCCCCTATCCTCTCAAAAAGACCAGTCAGCCATGAAAGCAGACCATCTTGTGAAGATTTAAAAAGCAAATTTACAAAACCAGTATTTCTATTGTCACCTTACTGTGCTCATTCACAGCACACAGTGAACAGATGTTTTCATGCAGTTAAAACGTAAGAAGTCCTGGCTTAGATGCCCTAGAATGGAATTTGCCTCACAGCTCATACCTCATGTACTTCTGATACATAGCTGAATCTCTGAAAAAAATAAAAAAATCCAGCATGCAATAGCATGCCATACTGCCACATTTTAAGTACCATTTGTAACATCTTAACAAAATAGTGTAACTTGTATAAAACTTGTCCACAAGTCTGACAAGTTTTTAACACTAATTTAACAAAATCACGTTTAAGAGACAGTATACAGCTTCTAATGCTAGCACTGCATTAACCAACAAACACAACACAAACAGTGATTCAGAAGTGGAAGTATTTTGCCAGCCTACAAGTAACTGAAGTATCATCAACAGGCTGAACAAGACTGCAATCTGCAGACTTAAAATACAGATTATTATCAGCAAGTTATGATGCAAACAGAGCAAACAACTTAGAACTTATTTATTACAGTTCTGCAGCAACTTTTAGAATAACTGGGTAAGTCAGGTTAGAACGGATCTCAGAGGTCTCCAGTTCAACCTCTTGCTGAAAACAGAAACAGCTTTTGGTAGAACATGAGGCTGCTCAAGGCTTGATGGAGCTGAGCCTTGAAAACTTCCAACGAGGATCCACAGAGCCTAAATAACTCTTCCCATTAGGGGGACTAATGCCTACAGGGCTATGAGACTCTGCGGAATGGAAGGGAAGAGCTTATAGGGACTGTACATGTCTTGGGCCACATTTAGGGAAAAGCAGCAAGGAAAACTGGGGAGGAAAAAGCACAGGAAAACTGAAGGAAAAGGGCTACTGAAATCAGTAACTCCTAACACAGGACTTCGTGTTTCTCCTTGCTTTTTGTAGGGTTGGTCCCTCTGAATAAGCAGCCTCCAGCACATTGACTGTTGGCTGTCATCTGCCATTTGGGCATCTTCCATCACCTCCTCCAGGTCACTGATAAATGTTAAACAGGACAGATGCTTTTTTTCCCCAGGGAAGAGACAGTACAGGATAACACCCATCCTCCCTCACCTCATTAAAAAAACCACACTACTATCTTGACTTCCCTATGGTTTTGATTTACTTTGAAACCATGTGACTTGTTAATGCTCACATCTTACATAGTTTCTGCCTCTTCTTGTGCTCTGCCAGTCCATATCCATGCCTCTTACAGGTTAGGACTAAAAGCACAAGAATTAATATAACCAACTTTCATCCTAGTCAAGAAGTGCCTGTAATGTCTTCTTGTCATTTCAGGCAAGATCCACAGCACTGCAGCATGCACTGAGTGACAAAAAACTGACAAGGCCACACGAGTTGGCTCCCTGAACGAAGCAGACCCATACATTTAAGGAGAGGAACAGAGCTGAAAGGATCATAGACTTCACTGGCTCCAGTTCCATGATGGCTCTGCAGACACAAGGAGCTTTCTGCTGGATGAAGCCAGGTGCATCAGCACCCACAGCACATGAAATCCACAACACAGATTATACAACCAGAGCTAAGATACTAATGAAGTCCAAGACATACCACATGGCTCCCAGGATGAAATTCCACCAGAAACGAACAAGACTAAGCTGGGTGAAAAGTAGCTGGGTTTGTTATTCCAGGATAACATGGAATGAGCAGACACAGTGCACCTGCTTTGGTCTAGCAAGAGACTGCAAAGAAAGATGCTTTTAACAGACCACCTCCCTGCAGCTTTCCCCTAATAAGTTGCCAGAGAATTTTAACCATCCTGCCTGTGCCATATTCCTTGGACAATGCTTTTTTCTAAGGAAATGGAAAAAGTAGTCATGTGATTTGCTTGTCCTAAACTGCCAGTGTTGCTCATGAAACACCAAAAAGCAACAGCAATACAGCCAATGAAGGAAACATAAGGCAAGATACAGGTAAGGGCATGAACAGAGGTAAAATGTAATGGGAAACAGCAAAAGAAAAGGCAGAGGAAGAGATAAATCTGTCTGCAAACAATTCAGCTCACAACCAAGCATAACTCCTAATACTTCATCCTGGTAGCACATATAGTCAGTCCAAAGCCAAGATACTAGCCCTGAAGGTAAGGGTAAGTTTTGAGTAGGAGCTGCATCAGCAATTGTATGACAGAAAACTCATGCTTCACAGAAAGCTAGCAGAAAAATAAAGCATGTATGACACAGGATAAACAGGAATAATAGGAATTAAAACATGCAGAAACAAGAATGAGAGAAATTAGAACAACAGGATGATATAAGAAGCAAGAAAACAGCTCCAGAATATTTTGACTAGAGGCTATTAATTCAATAGAAATCAAAACACATTCTGTCAGACCCTCACACTTAGTGATAAAGAGGTGGGAAGGAAGATTCCCACCAGAAACTAGGTCTATGAGAACAGGACAGTAACACTCCTACACAAGGGCCCTTCACCTGTCTGAGAACAGTGTATTAAGAACAATCTTCCCTCTTATTTCTCTGCATCTCTCAGAGCCATTTACTCATGTGTACTACCAAGCTTGTCAGATCAACCCTGCTTCCAAATGGAGCAGAGAGAAACCTGAACTTGCTTCCCTCTGCCACTGTTCCCCCTTTGAGGAATCCCTCACTTGCACTTCAGACAACTTCAGGCACCTCTGCTGCTGCTGTGAGCACACAGTCTCCCACAGGGCAGATCATAACAATTTCAAAAGCAATTCTCTGCCCTAGCTCAAGATCTTACATGCTTTCCACAACACAAAATCCACATGAAGACTTTACTTTATCCATGCCATGTGAGAATGTGTGTAGGTTTTAGGAATTTATAATGCTAGCTACTTATCTATGGTTTACACACCTCCACGGGTGACTTCGATTTATTACAAACACATTTCACACATAGCATCGTGCTACATGAATTATCCTGTGAATAAAGCTGACAGTCAAAGATGTCACTAAGCAGCAGCCCTTTGATAATTCCACTATTTCAGAACAATAAACTATTGCATCTCCTTTCACAGTTTTAGTCCCATCCTTTGCTTTATTAGACAGCAGTAACATTTTGATACAGCACATATTTAAAGTATTACATGATACATTAATCTCCTTGCTGTAAATTGCATTTTGTCACTTGCTCAATGACTTACTAGATGTGACTAATGCTTGAGTTTCCCTTATATTTCATTTCCTTATGCTGTAAAGATGCAAGCCACTTAACACTCCCAATAAAGATGTAAAAATTATGATAAATTAGATGAGCAAATCTGCCAATCCATTTCAGAAAGTCTGTCATTCCTAACAATAATTTCATATAAAATTATTTCTCCTTCAAATTATATTATTCTAATTCTTTTCCCAAAACTTTTTAGGAAAGTTACAACTCTGGTTTCTAGATTGAACCTGCTTTGTTTATTCATCCCAGCCACTCCAAATGCACACAGAGGTTGCTTTCCATTTGCAACTGTCATTGTTGAAAGATTGTTAGAAGATTATTTCTAAATACTGTGAATTTACACAATAGACACAGAAGGATGTGTTAAAGCTATTTAACAGCTGTCAGTTAATCTTTATGGCACTAATACAAAAACAGTAATATCATACCCATACCCAGCACACATTGATGCTTTGGAAGGATGCAGAAATTACTTCAATATACAACAAGCTCTCTTAAATAGAAAGGAATTATTTGCTCTTTTACACCACATTCCAGAGGTGGGCTGGAGAAACTGGCACAGTAAGCATTTCAAATTTGCTACTAAAATCAGAAGAATTTAAAAACCAAAACTGCAGAATATATATTAAATACTGGAGACTATCTAGGGTTTAAGTAATTTATTAATTTCTGTGGCTTAAAAAAACCCAAAAAATCAATACCATATTAATACATGTTCTTCCACTTCCCAAAGCAGGAAGATCCACACCACTCTCTGCAGCCTCCACAGGACATCCCTACATGATCCTATTGCACCCGATTCACAGCTCCTGCTGGGGAAACACGGCCGAGAGATCTGTTCCACACAACACAACACCCACCCCTTCCGGGACCAAACAGAACCCAGGAGGCTTCCACACATTTCCTGATGTACCTGGCAGGGTTATAAGCACTTCTACAGATTTAAGCCAAGGCAGGGTATCAAGAGTGCCCTAAATTCCACAGCAAAAGCAGGACAAGTTAAAACACTGGTGAACAAGATGCCTTTAAGATTTTCTTTGAAGGCAAACAGCAGCTCACAAATTAGATTGCAGAAGTAACTAACATTTTGTTAGGGACATGTACCTGTACTATATTTCATTTAGGACCGTTTAAAGGACAAGGATAAAGAATTAGTTCTATGCTGTCACTGTTTATTCCCTGCACCAACCTTCCCACATAACACAATTCATCACCAGAGGCTAAAGCTGAAGTCCACAGCTCTAATTTTCTAACGATAAGCCAAACCAAACCACTGTATCAAACTAAACAAAAAAAAAATTTGGTACACATTAAAAAACCACCAAATTTTAGAATCTTAAATCCATGCTGACAACAGCAAGCATAAGGAAAGCCTTCCATAACAACTCCTCACATGTTCTCTGCCTTACTTCCAAGACATGGTTCAGGAAGCAGAAATTCATCTCAGATAGTGTTTGCAGGTGACCAAAGCAAGACACCCTGCAGGGTTTGCTGGTGTCACATGCCACCTGACGGACTGGCACATGATACATTTTTCACCTCTTCCAATTGCTCACATTTGCAAACTTCAAATGAAGACTGGACCTTACAGTTTACTCTGTCAAAGAAAAATACCATCCACGTAACAAAACATGTCTAAGAACTTCACAGAAAAACTTTTTTATATCTTTGAA
This sequence comes from Sialia sialis, assembly GCA_009812075.1. Classification (NCBI taxonomy): domain Eukaryota; kingdom Metazoa; phylum Chordata; class Aves; order Passeriformes; family Turdidae; genus Sialia; species Sialia sialis. The sequence goes on from VRYO01002782.1 coordinate 6,871,011, forward strand.
AGATACCGGCATTCAGCAGCTTATTATCTGAGCCTGACTGACACATTTCATAACAAGCCAGTGTTACTTTTCACACTGGAAAAATATCAACAACATTTGATTACTGCAATGTTTCGAGCCCCTTTCAGAACTCCACAGAGAAGCAAAGCTGTGCTATACACACACAGCTTATCAAACACTGTAGAATGCAAACTGGCTGATGGGGATTTTTGTGTAAACTGTTAAGGCAATCCTGATATTCCCATCACCTGCAAGAAGGCTCTTCAACATCTTTCATCTGGCTTTACTACACATTTAAACAAATAGCACCAAGTTTTCTTAAAGTCAGTACCGTCATCACTTATCTCTTGAAATCAGAGTTTTCTTCCGAAAACATTATTTTTCTAGTGAGTAAAATAAAAGAGCACATTCAAACTTTAGATGTAATGAAGAAAAAAAAACAGGTTTAAAAATCAACATAAACTTGCTAGCAAGGATCTACACATGCAAGGTCTGGGTCCTCAACGTTTGGTGGAATTTTCCTCCTGCCTCCCACAGCAGCTTCTTCCTTCTCCCTGTATGTGGAAGAAACATGGTTAGGAATGTTAATTTAATGTGCAATATGAATCTGGGAGGAGTAGGGTTTTGTGTTTTGTTGGCAGTGCAAGAGTTCATTCCCTTGTTAGTCAGCTTTTTGGTATGACCTCACCACAATGATCACACTTGAGAGAACACATAGCTGTAGCCACAGAACTTCTCTTGTTCTACATCTACCCTGCAGGTAGGAGGGAAAACAGCAAATCTAAAGAAAGACAGCAGAGGATAAGGATGCTAGAGGTAAGTCACAGAACCAGTTAAAAAAAAACAACAACAAAAAAAACCCAGTAAAGATTAAAATTAATTCAGTTTCCTTAGTTCTGTAAGTTTCAGCAAACCCCTCTGATTATGCATTTCCTTTCAATACCTGTTATGCTGAAAGCCTGAAGAAAGACACCAGAAACACAAATCAGTCCCTCCACATGAGCTTCATGCACATATGTTCCATACCAACTAATCTTAAAAACCTAAGGTTTACTTGCTTGCTGCAGAAGTCTCCAAGACTTACTGAAGACAAAAAAGGATAGAGGATTCTTTAGTTGCCAGCAGCATGCAAGCATAAGAACAGAAATACTATACTGCAGTGATGAATTATTTCTTTCCTGTTCCTAAATCTGTAGATCAACTTCACTGCTGTTTCTGGATGACTTTGTGATTCAGTCATTTCCACTACAGGTACTTCACAGATTGTTTCTAGAGGCCATGGCAAAAAGCTTCTTAAGACAACATAGAAGTTATTTCAGACTTACAAAAAGTTCAATACTTCATATTTGTCAAAATCACAGACTATCTGCAACTGCTACAAATGCCTTTGTAATGAACGTCTAGTCAGTTTTTGGAAAGGGATATTGACAGTTATGCGGAGCCAAGAGTGAGTCTAAGTTAGGTGAAAAACTCAGTGACTACAAGGTAAAAAGGAGAGGGAACACTAAGAAAAGGCACCAGAGCATCATTTTGATTTTAGCCCTGGCTTCATGTTTGTCCAAATAGACAACAGTGTTTGTCAGCCTATGCAGCTACAGATCTTCAAATAGAGGTGCACAAAAACCGACACAAGATGGTTAAGCCTTCCCTGTGATGATAACTGCTGGCATCAAAAAGCTGATTCTTTGCACCAAAGTGTTTTAACTTAACAAACATTTTAACCAGGATTTAAAAAAACCTCAACAACAAAAAACCCTGAACTAAAAAAAAAAACCCAGGAAAAAACCTCCACCCACATGCCTGAAATAAGATGAAATTATATAAGAGGAACAAATGAACAGTATTTAGACCAAGGAGGTTTATAGACAAGCTGTTATAGACAACCAGATCACAGACAATCAATGTATTCAAGTATGTGCTCATCTTCAACACTGTTTAATGACTGCAGCATGCAGGAACCTGAAGCTTTCAAGAGTTACTCTAGGCACTAGCCAGGTAAACCTCACTTACTACATCCCTATTAATTCTCCTCTTCAGAGTCCCCTTCCATTTGCTTTCCCATCTAACCTGTGTGTGATGCTCACATCCCACTCAGCTCCTCTCCTGATCCCATTTGCTGTTCCATCTTATCCCTTATGGTCTTTTCCCTTGTCATTCTCTCCCAGTTGTTCAGGTGAGGTTACCAGATCACTTTGTCCCATCTCTTCACTAGGGCAACACTCTTCCCCGGGTTTAAGGGAATGCAGCAAATATCTGTTCAAACTCAGTGAACAGCAGCAGAGCAGGAAGATGCTTTCAAGTACCAGTGAGAAATATCTGCCAAGCAAGGTATTGTTCTAGTTTTAGCTAAGGATCAAAGAATTTTTGAAGAAGTAGATCTACATTTAAACACAGCGATCTAGCAAGAAAGTGTCAGCCATAAAAGTTCTTCCCCCAAAAAAACCAGAAAAAAAATATCAGGGGAAAAAAAAGCCCAAAATAAAGACTAGCAGACACTCACTTGGGGAAGAAAAGCCCAACAACCAAACAAACCCAAAGAACCAAACTAACACCAAATCAATCACTACAGCCCAAAAGGCACACTAAGATCAAACAGCTACCATTACTAAAACTAGATAGGAAAGCCTTTTGGTCAATTCAAACTTGTTGAACTGTTGATTTAAGGAACACTTAACCCTCAGCTGAAAAGTCAACTAGCTGCTTTAGATTCATGGTGGACTTCGATATTTAATATTAGTTGTAAGCATGAACCTATTGGGAAGAAACTTCTCTTTTCAAAGTTATGTTTATTCCCATTTACTTAATCCAACTTGGCTTAGCCTATCAAACCACAAATACAGGTTTATTTCTCATTTGGAGAAAGTGTGCACCAAACAGGTTACGGCTCAGGATCTTGAGAGCCATAAAATACAAGGTCATGCTTTAAATTCTCTTAGTAAAGGATCTGACAAACCTTTCCTGTTTGAATTAAGCTTTGTTGAAACATCAGACTTTCAGCTTTGCTGTGTGTTTTACCTCCATTTCACCTACCACTGCTTTTGTCATACTTAATTACCACATCGCAGTCTGCCCATATTAAGAAAGTAAGACTTTTCTTGTTTCATTCTGATCTGATACAGACAATCTAAGCAGTGCTGACTGGAAAGTTGTGCCTGTTAAGCAGGGTGCTGGAGAAGCTACAGAATAATCCTCACTTAAGAGCACAGACCTGTGAGGAACACATTCCACTTGCTATGAAAGAGCAACACAAAGCTATGAAACAACACAAAACAAGAAGTCCAAAGCTCAGCTGGTAACTTCCCGACACAACCAAAACATTCAATTTTAGCAAAACAAGTGCAAAAGTACTTAAGACAGACTTCAGAACAACAAACAACCTAGAGGTAGAAATTCAAGGAATGAAGCATCTCCATCCCATTTGGATGCTAGCTTTCTGATATATTTAGCTGTTTTCTTAGAAACTCCTAGAACTGAGTAGCATGGAAACAAAAATAGCCAAAATCATCTTGACTTTTTTCCTTGGAGCTTTCTCCTTTCTCCTTGCCAATGGATGCAAGAAAAGGGCAGTCAGTAGGTTCTCAGCCTCCCAATATAGACTAAGTTTGCATCTTAGCTATCCTATGATATTATACAATAATCAATTCCAGAAATACATTTCATCCCCCAAATGAAACCAATACATTTTAGTAGTCAACAGCACAGAAAGATGCAGGCTGTTTGCATGCTTTGAGTATGCTGACAGCTTTCACATGCTAGAGTTTAAGAGGAATAAGCACAGCTGTCTGGTCCATTACAGATGTATTCTTTCACAGAAGGTGTTACATTAAACTGATAGCTGTTTCACTTCTAACTTCATAAACCCTGTATCATAACACTTGATTTCAAGCTTCACAAATAGTGCTTTACATTTTGAAGTTAACTGCTTCAGTTCTATCCAGGGAGTGCTTTGCAACATTCAAAAACCAACACAAGAGGTTTTAAGATTGACTATCCAGAATTTTATTTTAATAAAGGTGTAAAATTTTGACACCTTCTGCACTCCTTAAGAGTTACATCAATCTTAAAACTTCAAATATCATTTATCACTTGCAGCAGATCAGCTTTGGAGGGCAATAGTGAACCACATACCACTGTGAAAGTGATCTTTAAAAATCATCTTAAACACATACTACTTATGCAGTTCTAATTTCAGGATTATCTCCTGCCTCAAGACTTAAGTAAAACCACAAAAGTAAAATTTGTGATAGACAACTACTATCTTATTCTTGGACTATACACTCTTATTCAGGCTTGCAAATTCAAAAAATTAAGTGCTTCTCTACTTCAAGGCCAGTCCTGAAACGTGAATGAATTCACAATTAAATCTGTTACTTAGCACAACTGACATGATCACATACTAAAGATTCAAACAAACACAACCCTTATTCCTGAGAAGATTTATTCAGCTTAGGCATTTTTGCTTGGCTTATTAGAATCTTTAGAGAGTTTAGCTCCTCCTCCCCTAATGAGTTGAGAGAGTTCTGTAACAATCTTCCTGCAAAAAAAAAAAAAAAAAAAAAAAAAAAAAAAAAAAAAAAAAAAAAAAAAAAGGTTTATTTCTCCTAGGCAGCAAACATAATTTCTACTACTGCACAGCTGTCTCAGAGGAGATCCAAGGGGCTGACTGTTCCATCTAATTTCTGGAACAGCTGCACCATATGGTGCTGGGCAGAATCCTGCAAGTTTAATAATTCCATTTCTGACGGTCTCCTCACAGTCTTCTGCAGCGAGTCTGATAGCAAAAAAAAATAAAATTAAAGTTCAAGAGGAGTATGGATTGCAGTGATTATTGTTACTGTATGCACCGTACATTAAAGATGTCAGGCAGGCTATCTTTTTCCAAGTGAATATATTTCGCATAGGTGTGGTTATAATTGCAAAGAGGAATAGCAAGATGTTTGTTAATTAAACTAAGTTTTGAATACCACGAGGTGCGAGACTGCGCCGTGCGGCTGCAGCAGCACCGCGGGAGCGCCCGGCCAGACAGGAGAACCCCGAACCTGTTACACGTCCCGGGAATTCCCGGCACAGCCCTGCAGCTCTCCCGGCTCACGAGGAGATGCCTCACGCAGCCGGGCTGAGAGGGACCAGCGCTGCGGGTGTAGCTGCAAGGAATCGGAGCAGCACTCACGTACTTTCCCATGAGTCCAAGGAAAGCAAATTGGGAACACCGACAGCTACGCGACAAGGAACGCCGGTGCCATGAGTCCCCGGTTACAACCCTGCACACCCAGAGTATAAATCACCCACGTCCAGCCACGGTGATGTCATATGCACACAATCTTTGTAATTCTTAATGCCCTTACTCCCCCACACACCCTCTTCCTTCCTCCTGTTCAACAGGGAATGGAAATGCAGCAGCTTTTGCGATCTGCCCAAACGCTGCGACCGAGTCACGACTCCATAGCTAAGGAGAAACCGGCAGCCAGACTTCTCCACCTCAGCCGGGAGCACCCGGGAGCTCTGCCACGTTCTGCTCTTGTTCCCCGACCCCCTCTCCGGGACCGGGCAGGGGAGGCGCTCCTGGTCCGGGCGGGGACTAGCGGAGCGGCCGCAGGCTCGTCCCGCGGGCGGAGGTCCCGGCCCGAACCCGTAGCGCCGGGGCAGTGCCGGCGCCGTGACAGCCGCGGGGAACTTTGCCTGGGGCGCGGCGCGGGCCGAGCCCCGCGGGGCCGGCGGGACCGCGCTGCCCCCGCCGCCGGACAAAGGGGCCGCGCCTCGGGCCGCCAGTGCCCCCCGGGTGCCCACCCGGGCGGAGCGGGGGCACCGAGGGGACGGGGATGCGGTGCCCGGCGCTCCCCGCCCGCCCGCCGCTCACCATCCGGGAACTCCCGGTCGCTGATGTGCTGGAGGTGGGGGCCGCCGC
>VRYO01002782.1:6877915-6933170 GCA_009812075.1 Sialia sialis
ACACTACCGGGAAGATGGATTAGAGGGCGAGATACCCACAGCAGTCAGAGGTCCTGATAAACACAAACATGCGTTTTTCTGAAATGAAACAACCCACTATCGCTACAAAAATTTAACTCTGGCCCCTGATAAGAATGGCTCTGCTCTGACTTAGGAACACACAAAAGTATTACAAAACTCTGTTATCATGCTGGCAGTTATTCCAAAGATAAGCAGGCTCAGGGTTTTACTCCATTTTCGGAAAAATCCTAATGTTGGTTCTCCCATGTGATGATAAACATGGAGTTTTTGGGCAAACCATGTGTAGTTTCTTTGAAGAGAGGAAGTAATAGATGCTGTGTTTCCAGAATTTGTACAACTTAATCCCAGGCACAATTAAGGGACAAACCAAATAATTTATAGTGTTATGTGAGGATTATTCCCTCAGACTGATGAATGATACCTTTTCACTTACCAGCAATTTCTCTAAACTCTGTTAGCTAAGCCTGTCTGCACACTACTGACAGTTTGCAAAGCCGTGTTACTCCAGAGGAATCTGACCTTGCTGTGGATTACACAAGGGCCTTGGAGAAGATTTCAGCACTTCTTGAATCACTTCAGGCCAGCTGAAGTCCCTCTGCAGCCTCTGCACCCTGCTTGGAAAACTGTAGGCCAGCTGGTCCTGCTCCCAGTTCTAGGAAAGGCCAGGGTTAACCATTGGATGGACAGGAGACTGACCTGAGCCAGGGAAGGAGAAAGGGGCTTCATGCAAAATAGCCATTCAGAGATTGGTGTTTTCTTCCCTCTGGCATTGCACCCACTGATTTTTTGTGAGGATGCTGGGGGAAGAGAAGTACTTACTGAAGTGATTAATTTTCAAGTAAGAGTAAGAGCTGGCTTGCATCTGCACTATCAAAATATGAAAACGGGCATAATTTACTCTTGCACAAGAAGAGCAATACCTTTGCTCACTCTCTGCACCTGGCTGACTATTTTCAGAAGCTGGCTGAGCAAGCTGCACTCCTGCTGCACTGCTGGGCCCCTTCCAGTGGCTGCACACTGATGGGGGTGAGCTGCTCCATCCAGAGCAGTGCTGAGCCACAAGCAAATCTGCACACCTCAGCCAGACAGCAGCCATGCCGAGTGCCCGTGGCTAAAGCCAAGTCTGTTCCTTGCAGCTGTGCCAGCGTGTGCTGTGGGGCTGCTGGGCTTCAGCAAAGGGACGTGCAGCTGCAGCAAGCGCCTTGGGGGATCCCAGCAGCAAGCTGGCACCTCTGCTAACTCAGGTTTGGAGCAGCTTCAAGGGAATCCTTTGCCAAAGCTGTGGTTTTGGGCAGTGGAAAATCCTTGTTCAAGGGTGAGGAAGTGAGCAAGAGTGGCTCAGCAGGAAGCTGAGCACCAGGACCCAAGAGTCCAAAGCTCCGTGTACTTGTGCCAATAGTGAAAAATGCTGGGAACTTGGAGTGGCTGGAGTATGTGACATACCTCACTGCTATTTGGGTGTGAAGGTTTTGGTTCCTCTGCCTCCCAGAGACTGAAGTTTCCCATGGGTTTCAAAATTGTTCTCAGTGTGCAATTCTGCAAAGGGGGAGTGAGGAAGGCTGCTCTTTGCCCTGTGTTAGAGCTGTTGTAAAGTATCATGATTTACACAAACTTGCAGAGAGAGGAAAGCAATCAGTAGTCTGTTTCTCTGTGAGGACTTATTCATGTAGGTCTTAAGCAAGAGGAAGCTGACTTTAATCCCTGGAAGTCACAGAAACAGCAAACTGTCCCACCTCCTTGTCATTCCAGGAGAAGTTAAGCTTCCGCTTCCACATACCTCAGTACACCAATAAAGAGTAATTTTCCATATCTCTGCATGTTTTCCTTCAGCTGCACTGATGAGGAATATTCATTTCATTTCATGCTCTATTTTGGCAAAGTAACTCTTAAAATCTTAATTCAGATTTGATTTATCAGGATAATATGACAAAACCTGTTGCTGTGTTTTCTGCAGAACTGGGTGATCCTGTTAGTAGGTGTAGTCTGAGCAACACCCTGCAGAAATGAAACACATTATCTTTTATTAACATTCTATTGACTTACTGCTATAGCAATACACTGAATAGTCTCTATTATGATTATTACTGGTCCTGGTTCTCTTCCTATTTTCTGTCTCATCTTTCTACTGTTCTGCTTGATTTACCCCAGTGATTCATCAGACAGTTTCCATTATTAAAAAAATAAATTACTTTGATGTACAATGGGCAGCACATACCTAGTTCCACATTTTGCATAAGCAGCAGGATGGTGGATCGTGGCAATAATGAATGCCTGAGCTGAAAATAGCTTACTGTGGACTGCTGGGATCTTCTATTCCTCCTGCTCCAGAAAGAGAGGTGTGTGCCATGGGACTCTCAATTACCACCCCTTGTCTCTGAGCAGGGCACCCAGTGGGCAGCAACCCTCCTGTGCTTTAATTTTCACAAAAGTGAAAGCAAAGTAACTTTCAAAAATGTGGGAAATGAATCCTATTTAAGCCGTCTTAGGAAGTTACCGCAAACTTCGGGAGAGCTCCACACAGTCTTTAAGGAAGGCCAGACAGCATTTTGAAACAAACCCTAAATCAGATTGTGATGATAGCCAAAGGAGTAGTGACCTCTGCTCCTAATATGCAGAGATTAGGAAGACCTGTGGTTTATTCTGAATAAACAAAGGACCAGACTTGCTCCTCATGTTAGTCTAATGAGGTCATCAGAGGAGCAATACTCTGCCAACTAATCCAAGTGAGGAGCACACTCTGCCAACCACTAAATGCAGCTTCTGAGCTATAAACTTAACTATATGTATAATTATTTGCAGGATACATAATAAATGAAGACTACCAGGCTTGACGGGACTAATATTAGTGCTACCAGCTGTGTTTTGGCTTGTGGGTTTACAGGGGGAGGTAATTCTGTCTCTTTACTTGGCCCATTTGCTGAGTATATGTGAGCTGCTGTCTGCTTGTGTCCAAAGCAACCCCACTTCTCAGACAAGTCTTTATGTTTCCTGCAATGGTTCCTTGTAGGCAGAGTTGTGCAGGTTTTTATTTAACTCCGTCTCTGAAATGTCAGCACTTGCATTCATAACCACACAACCCCGTTGTCCTTTGCCTCATGATGCAAAACCAGGCTTCCCTGCATCTGCAAACAGCAGTATCCCTAAGAGATGTCTGAAACCAAAGTTACCAGCTTCTTTATGAGTAATAACTCTTGAAAAATTCCCAACTCCAAGCATATGTTATTGTCCACACCAACTGCAACAAGAAGACAAGAGTCTTCTAAAAGGCTTGAAATCAAATTGCAGGATTTCCCGTAAGCCACCATCAGTCCCAGAAATGGAGAATAGCTCGTTGCACATGCTTGTGCTTCACAGGGCCAAGAATCTTAAATTCAGTAAACTGCTGTTATCTCCACCCTGACTTGGTACTGCACATACCTTTCCAAGGTCATGCACCTCCTTGCCTGTCTGCAGGGTGATGACACCAACTCTGGGATGTGTTTTGTTCAATTTCTCCCTTCTTAGAAAGTGTCACAGCTGGGGGAGGAGTGCTTTCTGATTTTACTTGGATAACTTGGAGAAGAGCCAGGACTTTGTCTTTTCCTGGAAATGTAGCTGCAGGAAGAATGAATCACCAGGTTGAACCTGTATAACCAACTGAAAACAAAAGCTCAGACTTCTGTGTCTCACTTGGAAATAATCAAAGGAAAAATAGGCATCCTGTTTTGAAAACCACTACCAGCTGACAGGACAAAAATGCTGCACGTGTGATGTCTTTTGAAGCTGACAAGTAACCTAAGACTACGGCCATTTAAAGGAAAAATCCCCGAGCAAAACAGTAGTTAGGGGAATAGGATATTCCAATGTTTGGGGGAGAAAAGTAACCAGGGAGGTTATTCAGAACACCCAAGGTGGATTTTTAGTAGCCCTGAAGTTTCACACACTATTAAATCTCCTGTATTACCTTGGCTAGCAGTGAATACAAGCAAACCAGGGCTGGGGAGCCTGTGTTTGATAGCATAAGGGCAGACTGCAGTGCTGCTGTCATTGATTAAATCCCTCCTTTTGCCTTTGCTGCAGTCTAAGATGTCATTACAGGCAATGCAGAAGCTGCTTGGCTGGCATGCGAGCATCTGGATTCCTGCAGGGATACCACAGCACAGGCGTGTGGGAGTAAGCCTTTCTTAGCTTTTCTCTTCTGCTCCTACCTTTGTTTTGTCTTCAGGTAAAAAAAAAAACCAGCTTGACAGTTACCAAAGACCTGAGAAGAAAATTTGAGATGTGTTGGAGCCAAGACTGAGGCCTGCAAAGCTGTAGTTTGGGTGGCAGAATGGCCACTTTGATTTATCAAGTATTAGAAACAGCTGTTACTGCAACCCAGGGATACAGATTTCTTATGTGTTCAATATTTTAACACAAACATTAACATGAATAGGAAAAGTCTAATTGTGCATGTATAAGTTCTACAGCAAGTTTATTTAGGGCAACCTTCTGCAGTTCTAATTCCAACTCTGGGCCACCAAAGCCTGGACAGTGGTGCTAAAGGCCCTCCCTGTTAGTTCTAAGGTACCTAAAATTGCTTAGATTAGACTCTTCCATCTGCTCAATTGTCTGATGGATTTTCTAAGGACTCAAGAAGAGAAACAATAACAATACCATTAGAAATAACACTAAATGCCCCACATTCTTCATATGCTTGGATTCTTCCTTCTTCTGCACTCAGGGAAATGCTTTTGCATCTGTATGAATGCTATAGCCTGTCCATATAGTTGTTTTTAAATCGTTCAAAATTAGTTGTTGTTAACTAGCTGTAAATTAATGCAGTCCATTGCTTGCACTGTAATTTCCTCTCCACTGCACCTTTAGAGCATATCATACATTTCTCCACCTAAGGTTAAGCTTCTAGATCCATACTCAGACTCCACAAAAGGAAGGGTTTTTTTTAGCATTTTCCCTGCCCCATGTTCATTCCACTTCCCCACCACAGCCCTGTGCTCCCGGGAGTTGCTGGAGCAGCCTTTCCCAGGGTGCATCCATGTCTGCTCATGTGTCAGTCTTGCTCCCTCCCCTCCCAAGACCTGACACTGGCATCTCGTGGCCTGGAAGTTCAGCAGCACTGAGATGTAGGCTGTAGGTCTGGGAACATCTGAAAGTGTGGGGAGGTTTCCAACAAATGAATCGCAGCTGGAAATCCAGTAGTTGGTTGTGAAGAAGAGTCTAGTCAATTTGCTTTTTTGTTCCTTAACTAAAAATTCAGAACAATGTCAGCTTTCAGACCTGCAAGGCCTTTGAAAGCTCAGTCACATAATTCTACTAAAAGCTAAGTGATCGTTCAGTAAAAAGACACTTTAATAAACATGGTGATTATATGTGGCAGTTTATCAAGATGCAAGGTTGAAGGCACAAATGTAGTATTATTGATGGGAACAATTCCCTCTTCAGACATTCCAGAAACTTCCTGTGTTTCAGCTCAAGCACTTATGAAATTATACATCTTCATATTTTTTATTATTACTTCCACTGTTTAATGTAACCCTGTGTGTAAAGGAAATGAAACAGTAGATCGGATTATACATTTATTTCAATATTTCACTTTTTTTGCAAGGCTCTTGCAGAAGCAGCAAGTTCTAAGGTCTACTGATAACCACCAGTTTCTGCAGAAACTTTTTATTTTTAATTCACTCCATCAGTTTCAAAGATGATCCAAATCACTTCAAGCTGAGGCTGTCTTGATTCTGCAACTGCAAGCTGTCATCAACCAAATTAATCTCTGCTTTATTCCCTTTGTATTTAACAGCAAGTGATTCACCACCCCATCTATTTTATTGGTGTGAAGAATCTGGAAGATTCTTCTGCTGGTGAAGATGATAATGTAAAACTTGTTAAATCATTTCAGTGCTAGTCATTTGAATGGCTACTTACAGTGATACATAGGGAGAAAGACTGCTTTCTTTCCTGGGTTTTCCTCCAAGCTTTGTGTTAGCTCTTGTTCATTTGGTTGATGAAAGCTCTTAGCAAAACAGGTATTTGTCCTAACTTTACTTCCAAGACAATTTTCATATTTCAGTGGAATGACAACCAGAAGTAGCTGCTGTTTATTTTGGGAGAAAAGGATTAAACCAGAAGTTTCCACATAAATGTAGAACAGAACCATTTGGAATAAGGCGCTGCTGTCAGAGGGTTATCAACAACACAGGTTTCTAGATGGAGTTAAAAAAAAATCAAGATTGTTTCTATTTATACCTGCCTTTGCCTTGGTAACCAGAGACTGTGTGAGGGATGCAGTATTTTCCCATCATGGATGTCTCCAAAATCCATGCGCAGACATGCAGTGCACCCAGTATCTGCAGAGCTATCACAGGAACCGTCACTTCCATTTCTAAGAGGGGATTTTATGTGCTGAGCAGCAAAGAGAAGATTGCAAAAAGAGGGTTATATTAGTATAGATTCAAAATAATTTGTACTCATTTCTATCTTATCTACTTTGTCCTTTGATATTTTAAGTATTTCAAGGACCATTGCCCTTAAACACTTTTTCTAATTACCACGAGCAGTTTACCCAAATCCAGGATGGTGGGATTTACTCATATTGGCTACATTATCCCTGCTTTATCGAGTAGTTGAATGAGGTAAGAATGGACTTGAATTGGTGTTTCTTCATAATTTAAATAATTCTTGCTTACCTTAAAATCAGCTGTTTGCTACTTCACAAGACTACCTGCAGCTTAGGTGTCCTTACTGCCCACTGCAGTGCTCAAAAGCCAAACCAGGCTATGTTCTCAACACTTCACTGCTGTGCTGAGCTTTAGCCCTGCTGGGAGAAAAGCATTTCAGCTCTGGGCATCTGTTTTAGCCATAATTCTGTGTTGTCGTGTTTTCCTTATCCTTTTACTGTCAGAAAAGGTAGAAGAAACCAAGCATGTCTCTCTGTCACTGTAATACCGAGGCACTCAATTTTCTTAGAAAATGGATGTGGAAATTCTGAAGAGAAGGTAAATATAGTCTCAGAATGTATATGGGGAATCAGGGCCCTTATTAAACTTCTACTGGACTTGCTTCTTTCTTAATAGCTTCACTATCCAGTTATGATACAGAAAGTAATTTCTGATCTTCTGTCTAAGGCTCATGGAAGTCAGTGCCAGAGGAACTTTATCAGGGAAGAAGGGGAAATATTTCTGGGAAGCAGGGCAGGATTGGCAGAGAACCTGCTGCGCTCCAGAGATATTCAGGGATATCTGACTAACAAAATCACATTATTGGGATAAAAGCACTCCCTGCAGTATCATCTTCGGGAACAATACATTTTCACATGCAGCCTTTTTTACCCTAGTTGCTATTCAGCCAGATACTTGGTCTTACTAAATACTGCAGGGGAAGAAAACTCATCTGGGGACAGAAAGGAGGCAGTTGGGAGCACTGGAGCCCTGCCACACTCCTCCATATTCTGGTTAGAGATTCCATGGCTGGCATGTGGTACAGGAGGTGGAGGTGACAGCTTTGTGCCATTTGGGAATTTCCCTCTATATGCCTGCTGGTGTAGTTTAGGCAAAGTGTAGGTGACTCAAAAAGTCATTCAAACAGAGTTCTCATTTCAAATGTAATGACTCTCATTGCTTTTCCCACACTGCCTATATAAATAATTTAAAAAATAATCGAGATAATAGCAATTTCAAACTCTCAGACCCAGGAATCGTGGCAAGGGGCCAGCACTTTAGGACATAAAACCACAGAAAACTGAATCATCACACCTGTTCTGGCATGTTTATAGGGAGAAGTCTGAGTTGCCATAAGACAAGTATGGACTGGTTTTGGGCAAGTAAATTTTGGGTTGAATTCTCTTACAGTAGCAGAACCCTGAAACAAGCTTTACTTTCTACTACCACTGTACAACCTGTAATGATCCTCTACAGAGGTTTTCATGAATCTTGAGCCACTCTGTTGAAACTGTCAGCTTTTAGATGTAACCACATTTGCCTTTGTCTGCCAGCTACATGTGCCGGTCCCTGTGGGAAAGAGAAGGGATGTTTTCTGGAGCTGGTCCCCAACTTCAAGGGGCCGGCCTTGCCCCCATTGGTGGTGTCACCTCACCGGGCGCTGTCAGGGCACAGAGCCACCAGAGAAGGAACAGAGATGTCCCCTGGCCCTGCTGAGGAGCGTGGCTGCAGGCACTGCGCCTTTCTGTGGAGGACCTGCAGCAGGACCATCCTTCCCTGGCTCTCCCATGGCCTTTAGCAGGCTTTGGAGCGAGTTCAAGTAACACAGGAGAGGAGATGTGTTGGTTTGCCAAATGAGATTAATTGGAGCCAAAGGTAAAGAGAAGTCCATAGACAAACAGCGCAGGGGAGCGTTTGTGCCACAGCACCAGCCGAGAGCAGCCGTGGCTGCGCTGCCTCGGTCAGGGCTCGCCTGGGACACAGAGCTGCTGCGTTTCTGCGCTGGGTGCCCCGCACTGAGGGAGCGCTTCCAAACTGGGACCAGCACTTGCAGAGACAGCGCTCTCCGTGCCACCAGAGGACGAGGCTTGCTGGGCTGTACAAATGCTTTGCCCGGGCACCGACTTTAAACCCCCGAAGCAAAATCCAGAGGCTTGCACCACAGGGAGCAGTCCTGTGACAATGTCCAACGAGGCATGGGACCTTCCTCCCGTACCTTACCGCGTGGCTGTGAGCAGGCGAGGAGCCCTCCGGGCCCCGGCCTCCCGCAGGAGGCAGCGCGCCACTTCTCCCTCCCGCCGGGCCGCCCCGCAGCCCTCCCTGCGCCCCTCGCCCGGCACAGCCGCGTCCGAGGCGCAGGAGCACTCCAGGGACTTTCCAGCACAGCCCGGCGTAGCCGAGACGTGACCGCCCTGGCTCGGCCGCCGAGTGTGGCCGCTCCCGCCCCTGGCTGCGGCGCGGGGGGCCGGGCCGGGCGCTGCGCGGCGGCCCCGGGGCTGCGGCGCGGGCGGAGCGGGCGGGCCGGGCCCGGGCGAGGGGCCGGGCCTGTCCCCGCGGCGGCCCCGGGCCCGTCCCTGCCCGCGGCGCGGGGCAGCGCAGCTCGGGCGGGGCCTAGCCGGGGCCCGGGGCCGCGGTACCGGCGGCAGGATGGCCTTGGTGCCCTACGAGGAGGGAGGCGGCTGGGCCGCGCGGCAGCTGCACAGCCCGTGGGCCACCTTCCACTTCGCCAGCCGCACCATCCGCCTCCAGCAGGACTGGCGGCGGCTGGGCGTGGCGGCCGTGGTCTGGGACGCGGTAGGTGCTCACGGCAAGCGCAGCTTTTCTGCACTCGGTGGCTTCCTGTGGATCTTGCCGAGCTTTGAGATCCACCATAGAAAATTACTTACCGTAGAATTGTAAAGGGAAGGGTTTTTATTTTATTTTTTTAAATGTTATTGAAGAAAATGTTAAACTGTGCTTTACTTTTCCCTCTTCCCCCGTAAGAGCTCCTGCAGGAATGCAAAGGAGACGCGCCACCTAAACCCTTCATGGCCAGTGCCCAATACAAGAAAATATTCGGGATAACTCTCACCTCTTTTTTCACAGTGGTTGGTGATATTAGCTTGGCGCCCTTCAGAGCACAGCATGGATCCCACTGCTTGTAGCCTCGAGCAGGACTGCTGATAGAGTTTATCTTGGCGATAAGAACCATCCAAAACAGAGGGTTTGTGGTGGGTCCAAGGCTGCAGGGCAGTCGATCACAGCATCACTGTAGGAATCCAAGGGTTTCCCACTGGGTTGTGTCTCAGCCCACACACAAATTGCACTTCTACCTCTAGTTTAAAAGAAGTGTAGCATTTTTAGCAAACTTCTCAACCCCTCAGCTTTTCCTTTCCAAATACAACTCTTTCTACCTCCTGTTATGTTTGAGGATTCATGGAGCAGCTACCACATCCAAGTTGTAACCTCTGCGGTACTTTTTTCCTTTTGCAAGTAGGAGTCTTTAATAAAACTCTATACAAAACTTCCATAAAGCATTAAAAGACTACATGTGCACACAGGAGGTGGAGAAGTGCTGAAAAGTCTTGCTGCAGATCTGAAGCACCTGACCCATCCCATAACCTTCTCTCTCAGGGTAAACCCTGTGTTCAGTATGACTGAAGCCCTGTGCTTAATCGCCCTTGTCTCTTGGCTTAGGCTGTTGTCCTGTGTGCTTATCTGGAGATGGGAGACATTGATCTCAGGGATCGGTCTGTGATCGAGCTGGGAGCTGGAACTGGATTGCTGGGAATAGTGGTCGCGTTACTAGGTAAGGGCTTTTTTCTTGTCTCATTTAAAGTAAATCACAACTGTAGTAAAACTAGGTACTTGTACGTGCCTGGTTTAGAAGTGAGCACCAAAGCTGCATGCATGAACTGTGATGGTTCTCTGAGTCATCTTCCTTCCTTGTTAGACTTGAGAGCCTGCTGGGATATTTGTTGTAGTGATGGTGCCACTGCAGTTTACTTCATGGCGGGACCCTGTTGAGGCTGAGCCTGTTGCCATGGCAGGCAGCTCAGCTCAGCTCTGCAGCTATTCCCCCCCAGGGAACACGAGCTGTGCTTCCATCTTCCACTTGTCCTCCAATGCAGATAAAGCTACACACAGAAACCACTCTCTGAGCTTGCATAAGCCTTTCATTAGCCTGTCTTGCAGACAGGGCATGGAGAAATAAAGTGATTTGCTGCTGATCTGTCTGTGGCTGAAGAGCAGGAACTAGGTACTGTGTTAAATTTGTGCTATCTTTCCCAGGTTAATTTTGTAATTTAAAACTCTGATGGCTGTAAAAGGTGCCTATTGAAATCATAGAAACAAAGAAGTTTGACAAAACACAGTCATGCAAAATCACACAGGCATAACTTTTATCTGACCTGTGAAAGAGGCTCTTTAGCTGCCTCTCTCCTACAGAAAAATATGGCATTGGAGCAGGTTAATTGTAACACCCCCTGTAAATTATTCTTTTGGCACATGTGGAAAGGCCAAAAGTAACTCCTTGACTTTCGTGCATTAAAAAAAGCAACAGAAAACATGTTTTTTTCCCTACCCAGCCTAATCTTCATGTAGAGTACACTTTATATTCTTAAGTGACTGATGAAGGGTAGGATGTCTGTACACAGGGAGTTTTGCTTGTTCTGTTCTTTTGTTTATTTGTTTTTAATCAGGCAGCTCAGGGGAGCTGTTAATGTTTAACAGGAACTAAGGAGCCTGCTGGAGTTAGAGCATTGTATCCCCCATGCTGTACTGAGGGACATGGACTGTGAGTGTGAGCCATGTCCTCCTGTCCCCCTTAGGTGCCCGTGTTACCATCACAGACAGGGCGGCAGCACTGGAGTTCCTGGAGTCAAATGTGCAGGCGAACTTACCTCCTGAACTACGCTCCAGAGCAGTGGTGAAGGAGCTGACGTGGGGAAAAGACCTGGATAACTTCCCTCCAGGAGCATTTGACTTCGTCCTGGGTGCAGACATCGTTTACCTGGAAGAAACATTTGCAGAACTGCTTCAGACGCTGGAGCACCTGTGCTCAGAGCGAACGGTGATTCTTCTTTCCTGTCGTATCCGCTATGAGCGAGATCTCCAGTTCTTGAAGATGCTGCGAGAACGTTTCTCTGTATCCGAAGTCCATTATGATTCCAGTAAGGATGTTCATATCTACAAAGCACAGAGGGGTAGTCCCAAGGATGACTTTTGACTCTTTGCTTTGTTAATAAGCCACTGATGCTGTTCAGTTCTCCCCTTTGTTTCTGCTCAATACACTCGTTCCTAAGCGTGAAGTTGCAGTTGTGTTATTTCCCTGGCTTCTTGTTCTGCTGGTCTTGTCTGATCACCAGGTCTGACACAGCAAGGTTTGTACTTCCATTCTGCAAATGGAACCTCTGCTGCATTTCTGAACAGAGTCATATAGGGTGTTTCACTGTCTTTTTATCAAATGTAATTTTTGAAACTGATTCAAGTTGCAGAAATCTCCAGCATCAAAATTGTTATATCGAAAGGTCTGTTGAATGAAATCAAACCACATTTAACTTCCGGGGAAACTTAAAGAGATGACAGTGGGGTTTTTTCCCTTTATTGCTTCCTTAACTCTAGAAAAGTAAGAGTGGATGAAAGAAAAGCTAATGCTCCAGCTCTAAATGCTTTAACTCTTTGGGACTTCTGCATCTTAGAAGTCGTGGTAAAAGAAACCACTTAAAAGGCAAAAAGAACCAAAGGCAGATGCTATAAAGTTGTTCCATTGCTGTCACTGCCGTGTTGAGGAGGCACAGGGAAACAAAGAGCAAGATCTGCAGGGGCACTGGGAATAGGGATTGCCAGCTTAGAAATCAGTGGCATTTTTCCATGACTTGCTAGCAGGTGGGCTATGCCTGCAGTACTGAAGCAGTTGTGGTTTCTGAGTTGTCCCTAACATGTCTGCCTCACACAGATCAAGGTTCCTTGGAGGAGAAACACATGCACACGTGCTGCTGGGAAAGTGCAAGGAGACTCAAGCTGTTTTTAAAATATCAAATCAGCCCTTGACTCTCAAAGTACCGCTAGATAATGTTCTTTATTTGTGCTCCTTCTGTCTCTGGGGGCTGTTATTTAGGAAAAGAGGGTGCTCTGTGAAGTCTTTGTAGCAGGGGAAGTACTTACTCTTGTTTTACTTGGGACCTTGGGGCAATGTCTAGGTTCAGTGTGCTTTCAGTGCACAGTGGTAGTTAAGACACTGTTCTAAGTAACAGATTTCGTACCTTGAACTTGTAAAACACATCCGTGTTTATCCCACAAGATCTGGGAATCCAGCAGGCACCAGCAGCAACTTCCTTCTCTTTCTAGTGGTGGAATAATGAAACTGATGAAAACAATGGGCTAACAGAAGACACTTCTAAATGCAGGAATTGCTTTACTAACTTTTTTTTGTGGGTGTGGATGTGGAACTCTTTTTGCTTTAAACTTAAACTCAAAAAGCCTCAAGTCAGGCTCAGAGTTTGAGCATGTACATGTGTTTGGCAGTGCAACAGCAAACAGCTTTGTAGGACAAAGGAACAATTGCTTTGGGCTATGGACAGTTTGGAACTTTTTGTCACTTTTGCTCCCATCATACTTCAGGGTCAGTGGTCCAGAAGTGCTGGGCTGACTATAATGTGGATATGACACATTTATCATTAAGATTTGTGCTTCATCCCTGGCACATCTCCTGCCTGCTTTCAGCGAAGGTTGCTTGGCTCCTGTCTGGCAGTTGCTGTAACAGTCTCCTCATAAGCCACACGGTGTCACTAGAACAGTACTTAGGCAGCTGGCTGGGAATTCACAGCCTGGAACTGGAGTTGGACTCAGTTTGGGGGAAGGAAGACAGCACCTTTAATTGAAAAGATATCATGAGAGGAGCTCTCACGTGTCAGGTGTAGCTTCTTCTGTCCTATCAGCTGGATGAGCAGGTTGAAAAGAACTAGGAGCTCTCTCCCCTCTCTCTAGCTCTAGTTTTCAAAATGTAGCTGTAAATTCTCACTTGCCTTCCTTTTCCTCCCCATGGTGTTTCCTTGTCTTCAAGCTCGTCTGAGATTAGGCATTAGGCTCATGTGAAGCTCAGGCTGCCCTTGGGCTGGAACTGGCAGAAAGCAGTGCGCTGGTGCTTGGGCTCATGGTGTCCAAAAGAATTTTTTTGTAGGAAAAGCCTGGCAGCCCTTGGTCCTCACAAGAGGCGGGAGCTTGCAGCACTGACAGCCATAGCAGCTTGCACTGTTGCCATAGCAGGAACGTGCTAAAAAGCCTGCTTAAATAGCACAGAATAAAGGCTGATGCAGGCAACCCGCACACTTTTAAGGGGGTTTTGCCCCAAGCCTTACTTTGACAATAGAAACAGTTTTGTACTTTTAAAACAAATCAGCTTAATTCCATAACTGTCTATTGGTTAAGTTTTCAGTGTCATATTTACCACTACTGCTATTACAGCCCTGTAATACAGTGCCTACCAGCACAGGCATGTGCCAGTAGAGACCAGGCTTGGCTTCTTTCACTGTGCTGCTGGTACATAGCAGCTGTATGCACACCCAAGGGAGTTTGTTTGAAGGCTGAAGCCATGCTACTGCCCATAAGTAATCGTAGAGAACATCATGAGATGGCACTGGCACCTCAGGTGAGTGCCTTGCTCCCAATCTGCAGAGCTCTTGGTGGGCCCTCCCCAGCCCAGCAAGTGGCACCCTCCTAAGGGGACCCCTTCTCTGACTGCTACTGGGGTGCAGGTCCTGTTAGATTTAGGAGACCAGATCCAGGCACGCTGCAGTTAGGCTATGACTTGGTGCATGCCAGTTGTGGTTGCATTTAAAGCCACAGTGTTCAGGGGCAGGCATCAACTTTGAGAATGTAATTCAGCTGTAACCTGAAGTCCATCCCCCCTGGGCAGTGCTGACACCCTCGTGCA
Organism: Sialia sialis; assembly: GCA_009812075.1. Lineage (NCBI taxonomy): Eukaryota > Metazoa > Chordata > Aves > Passeriformes > Turdidae > Sialia > Sialia sialis. The sequence continues at coordinate 6,892,262 of VRYO01002782.1, forward strand.
CCAGGCAGTGAGCTGCACCAGGCAGTGAGCGCTGCCTTCTGTTGTCCCAGGCTGGGCTTCACAGGTCTTTTATACTCCCGACACACTTACCTTCAGGGAGAGGTCAAGAGTGAGTCAGGCCAGGAGCGACTCATGCCAGGTGTGAAGGACAAGTAGCAGAGGTGTAGCTGCTGGTGAGTGAGCACAGGGAGCAGCGACACCTGCAAACTCGGCTGTCCCAGCCCACGCGTCCCACGGGAGCTCCTGCTCTAGAGTGAGATGATGTATGACAACAGCTGTTGCCAGCAGCTGTTTGGTAATTATACCAACACACCCTGCCCAAACACTCGTCACCCTGTTCATCCCAGCACTAGAGAATCCCATTCTCCTTTGGGTGATTCCATTGCACTGATCCTGTTTTGTAACAGGTGATCTGAGCTCATCTGTAAAGGGATGTGTTTGGCATGTGTCCCCGAGTAGTGGGGCAATGCACAAATAGTCTCTTGAGAAATTCACTCACTCTAGGGAGTGGGTCCAAGCCACAGGAAAGTGACCAGGTAAGACACAACAATGCTGAGATACTGGGAAACCATCCCTGAAACATGTGCAAGAGAACAAACTTTTGTGAAATGTCATTACAACCAAGGTAATGTTCGATTGATATTAAGATTCATAGCTTAGTACACAGGGATCTGCGTTAACCAGTTCTTTGTAGTACAAAATCAAGCCAAACTGCCTTTTTATCTCAGGGACTAACCCTGTTTGGGATTCTCTTTCACGACTGTAGATTTTTCTGAGTAAGAACATGAATGGCATTATAAAAACTAGAAAATCCCAGCTGTAATGAGCTGACCTTACTGCTTCTCCCCGATTTCACTGGAGGTGTGTTTACCTTAGTGCTGAATTTGTTCTCCTGGCTTCCGTCCCAGTGTTTGGATCCAGCCTTGCAGATTACCTAATGGGGTTGCGATCCTTGCAGTTTTTGTTGCCTTCTGTTTCTACTCTGTTATAAAGACCAGCAGTACATGGTTTACAGGAATGCTTAAAAGTGAGACATGCAGCATATTTAAACTGTGAAAGGAAAGCAGGTTTAAAAATATCAGGAGGAAGAGAAACTTTGTTTTTCAGGACTTAAACTCTGACTAATCTAATTCAATTAAGATTTAAAAAGCCGGCTCTTTGGGGAGAATACTTTATGAATACTTAGGGCAGGGCACAGATTGAGAGGACACCACAGACTGCACAAAATATGTCTTTCCCCATATTCCTCTAGCTACCACTTGCCACTAAATTACATTAGTGTAAATGGAACACCCTGCTCAAAAAAGAGACTTTGCAGAGTTTTTTAAAGCATGTTTATGTGACTGCACATAAATGTTTGTGTAAAAAGGGAGTTATGACAGTTTATACCACAAAGGTTACAGTAAGAAAAAGCACTTCTTTATGACAATAATTCACAAATTCACAAGAATCACTTTAATATACAAAGCAATTACTACCATTCTGAAACACAAAGCAGCTAATATGTACATAGTGTTAATAAAATGCATTATAACCCAGTACAATTGTTTTAAACACAGATAAAGCACAAAAAAAAGCAAAGAAAAAAAGAACACAACAGAGATGTTTCTAGATTTTTGGGGAGATGTAAAAAAACCATTTATTTTCCCCCAATGATTTTAATTTAGTCTTTTAACTTCCACAAGTATGTGGGAGTCAAGCTCAAATACCCTGTTCTGTGCTGACATGGTTTGGGTAAAGAATCAGAAATGCAGATGAGGTGAACATACTCTTTCCAGCTTACACTACAAAGGGAAAAAAATAATCCTCCCTCTGGAAGCTTCCCTGAAAAACATTGTTTCAAAACAATTTCAAATTATAAATCCAGAGTATAAACAGCTAATTTCTGAAGTGAACAACCAATCTGTGGACAAAAGTTTGTGGAGGGTTTGGCTGCCAGCTAGCACCTCTTCTTGCCTTGTTCCCATCCCAAGAAGTCCATTATAAGCAGCACAGTTTCAAATCTCATACAAACTTGAAGATGTTGAACTTTTTAAAATTAATATTTTAATATAAATAAATGTAATTAAACACACACAAAAAATGGAGTGGCACCTGGATAAAACACAACTTGTGGAGAGCACCCAAACATCCTCAGTTCTTAAGAGTGGCCATTTCCAGGTAAGCGACTGGCTCGAGGCCAGCTGTCCCCATGCTCTCACTCAGCTATCCCCTAATTTAGAGAAATATGCAGCTGAGGCTGAGGGAACTGCTCGAGTCCTGAGTGCAGGGAATGCTCAGCTTATGGAGTGTGCCAGCCATGGGTCATCCCAGCCTGGCCCTGGCCCTTTCCCTGCCAGCACACAGCTCCCAAGGACAGCTGACTGCTCCTGCCTCTCCTGCTGAAAGCGAGCCCTGAACTCACCACAGAGCAAGTCACAAACCTGCACTGGCAGTGCCAGAAAGCAAACAGGTCACTCTCTTCAATTTGTGCTATGCCAACTAGCCCAAGCACATCTCTTTGCAGGCCACAGCTTAAATACATTTTTAAAACACATTCCAAGGCAAAACACTTGAAATGTAAACCCTCTTTACTCCACCTGGATCTGGTCCCTTTTCCCCAAAGATTCACACTTAAGTCTATCTAGCCACAGACCTGAACCCGTCACGAGCACACAGCAGGTGGATTTCAGCACCCTCTCTTCACCACTCTGGCTCCTTTCAGACCAGCTGAGCTTCAGGATACATTCAGGCTTTTGTAAAATCAGTGTCTTTTACAGACAGCAAGTTAGCTCAGAAAAACAAGTTCCCAGGCAGATGACAGAGAACCATCGTATGAATGCTTTTTAAAACCTGCTCACAGTGACAGACTTCAGGGTTATAGGTAAATTATCATCATTCCTGCAAAAGAAAGGTGGTTGTGCTTTTCTTTTCAGGCAGAGTGACACATTGTCAATGTACCTTTACTTCCTGGTGTCAAATTATTAGAAAGCCTTTCAATTTATTTTCTTGGAATGCAGCTTGTAAAATCCACAGACAAATCTCAAATTGAGAAAAGGGGAATAAAGTGGCTGAAAAATAGTTTAGCTTTCCTTCCAAATTAACCTCCCTTTCCCACATGGGATCACTGAACTAGTTCTACTCTAAAAATAATTTCACATCCATCCTCTACATACTGCTCCGAGACACCAGACGCTTGCTTCTCGCCCCTTCAGCTCCCCTGCCCTTCTGAAGCAATGCCTGCTGGGCACCAGGTGCTGATCCGCAAGTTCAATTAGCCAAGGAGTCAACTGCGGTGGAGGAGTGAATTGCGTGCAGGCAGCAGGATCACAACAATTATGCCAGAAATCTTCTCAAGCAAACCAAATTTAATTTTTTTTTTTTGTTCTCTGTGTTTTGTTTGGGTTTTTTTTTTTCCTTTTTCTTAAAGTGCACATATTAATTAAACATTTACAAAGAACATAGTGTAACAAAAATAAATACATGACCTTTTAGTTGGATCATTGGCAAATGTTACATCACTAACCAGGCTCCAGGGTGAAAAAATTACAGTAAAAACAAGGTCTTAGAGAATCAATTAAATCCTCTATGGACTGTCATAGATTTGCAACCACTGATATCAAACTTGCTTTGATTGGTAAACTTGCCTTTAAACCACAAAGTGTACTGTCTGCCATAAATGAAAAAACAAAAGAAAAAAGCAGGTGCCATTTTTCACTAACAGATTACTACTACTTGCTGCTGCAGTTTACTGGAAGCCCAGATTTTAAAAAAGCAACCTGTGATACAAATTTAGGTCAGAAACTATCAGAGCTGTTTTTCCTTATTAATTTTTTTTTTTCCTGAGCCTCTTAATGATTCCAAACACTCCATCAATTTTCTGACCAATGTACAAGTACCAGAGAAGACAGTGATCTACGATGCAAACACCAACTCCAGGCTAGCCAGAACTACAGGTGTCTGAGCAGTTCTGACAAGCACAACAGGCTAAAATTGTGCTTTCGGATACAAGCAACGGTACCAGTGCTGGTGAAATTGCTGTCTAAGAATGCATCTCCACTACCCCAGGAGGAAAACAGAAGTCTTACCAGTGGTTCCTTTAGAAAATAATACCTTAACAACCCTTCCAAATGTTTTGCCTTTGATATATAGCTGCCAAAGAGAAAAAGCACAAAAGTGAATTATTCTGGGTGGTGGTTGTAAACCAACTGTTTACATAATTTCAAAAATCTTCATCAATAAAAAACAAACTTCACAAAAGCCACAAAAGATGAAATAAAATTCTTGAAAATGGGTAACTGAGAGACAGCACAAAACAAATCAGTAATAAGCTCTAGAATAATGCAGCCCAGAGCTACTGGGGTGAGGGGAAGCTTTCACACGCATACATACACACATCCACACACACCCAGACACACAGAAAAGTAAAAATTCTTTTTCTGACCTCCATATACTATAATACTCAGCATTCCTGACTTAAAAGCTCTCAGAGCTGTAGATTATATACTGTGTGTATATATATATATATGTACATATATTATACATATGTATTTTCCAAGAATATCTAAATTAAAAGAGCACCTTTGACAATATCTTAACTGCCTGATTGGTGCTGTTGTTTTGCAAAATAATGACATTACAAAAATTATATTTCAAACCAATTCTTGTTTATTATGAACATAACGGATCTAGCCCTTTCTAACCCTCTCTTCAGGTAAAAGAATCTATCAGTTCTTGAAAACTCACAACTGTGAGATATAAAACTAATCCTCCCTCCCCCTTGTCAGCATAATTTCCATTCTACTTCCAAATGGCCTTAGTTTATAGAAGCTTATTACCCCAACCTCACTACTTGGTAAATAACATAGGAATGGATTCCTGTGTCATATTCTTTCCCTTTTTGGGTCAATATGAATAGTAAAGCATGTATGGGTAGCCTAGCCAGCCCCGTACTTCGTCTAACACATTTTTTAATCACTGTAATCTATAATTTTCATTAAATAAATTTGTGTCCCTAAATCCTCAGTGCAGCATAATTAAAAATAAAGATTCTTGCAGATCCCTATGTATTTTGGGTTACATTCCTTTTCTTAGTGAAAGTTTTTTTGCTAATGAAGTCTAGGCTAAAACCACTACAGACCACTTGCAGACCACACACAGACAAACGGGTAACACAGTTCTCCTCTCACTGCCACACGAATTTGCACAAACTGCGTGTTAGGAGAACCCCATCTGGGCACTGTTTTAGGCTCTCATGCCCAGTGATTATCAGCAAACTCTGGAGAGTGTTTATTACCAACTAGACACAGCTCTCAGAGCCCAGCTCGCCTTGCTCAGGTTCACAGCAAAACCGCACATTTTTGCAAACAGATGTTCTACAAAAGAAATAGCTGTAACGTGGGCATGCACAGCCTTTTCTGTGTTTCTCAAAGCTGGAGGAACCATTCCCTGTAATTGCAAATGAGGCTATCATGAGCATCATGTTTTACAAGAATGACTCCTGTATTATCAACACTTCTACTTCAGAACTCATTCCAGAAAATGTAACCGTTTTATGTATTTGTATTTGCTGATTTTACGAATCAGATAATTTTTATAAAAGCACTGCTGAAAACTTAGGGTCTTTAAATTTGCATTGCTAAAACTAATAGATTCATCTCCCATTAAATAAAACCACAAAAATCAACTCTCTATGGCAGATAAAAATAGACCATTTATAAACACCCACAAAACTTGTGAAAGTGGTTTTTTTTCATATTTCTCATACTTATGCTCTCTTCTTGAAATACAAGTGTAATTGAAATTCTTGATAACTCTAGATTTAACAATAATGCTGTAAGTTTAACCATGCTCCTTTTAAATTAAGTCTTGGAAACTGAATGCCCTCTCAAATGAGAAATCTAGAACTTTTAATACTGCTTAGGTGTTTGAGCCTCAACTGCCCAGTCTTCCAAGTATTTTTCTTATCACACTGATTGTATAACCTTTTAGAAGCCTGTGCGTGAAATTTATCTTAAAAAGAGACAGAGTGAATGGGAAAAAAATATTAGCCAATACTCTGCTAGGCAAGACATTAGTATAGACCAGAGCCTTAGAGCCTTATCCATACGTTTCTAAACATTAAAGAAGCCCAAAGTAAACTTACTCCACCAAATGACCCAAGTTAACAACAGTGAGAGACTGGCTTCAGAGGGCCAGTACACAGACCGCACACGATTCTTTTGGACGCATTCTTTTTAACAACTTCTTGAGGTTCTTTTTTGGTTCCTTTTGAGCATGATTCTTTTAAGATCCTAATGCTTAGTACAGAGGGGTTTTTTTAATAATACTAACTACCTTTTTTAACACCATAAATCTGGGAAAGATCACAGTTCCTCAGTGCACAGAAAAATTTATCTTGCAAAAGTCTGAGGCACGTGAATAATTTTAATTGCAGGAATAGATTACTGAGTAAATCCAACCCTTTCCATAAAAAAAATACCCCAAATAAATTAAGAGTTTAGCTAAGCTGGCCAGTTTCTAATAATCAGTATTGTCTCTTGCAAAGCAGGACTTGGAATATGTGTGTCTGAAGTCCTCCTTAATATTTGAGGTTGTCCTAGTAGCTGTCATACTGCAACTTTATGTATTTAAGGCAGCCTTAAAGTTCAAAAAAGAATTTAGCAAAGCAGGCTGATATTTCTATTGAGTACAATAATTTCCATTGCATAAGACCAGTGGTAGGAAATAAAAACAACCTCATTGCTTGAGAGGACTTGGGACACAGACCATCAGGGAGTACCTAAGCGGAGTTGGCCATGCTTCAGCTGCTTAGTTGTTCTGCATACAAACAGGCAGTGGCTTCATGTGTTACCCCTGTTTACTCTGCAATTGTTTTCAGAAAATCACAATTGCATCTTTTTTAAAAATTCTTTCCCATCCAAATACCATTTCCCAACCTATTTCCTATGAAGTTGGTGTCTGTTTCCTGTGTATTCAGAACGCTGAATGCACCTGCACACATAAGGTATGAAAAGCAACAACTGACCAGTGAAGCTCATTTCAATGCATTTGATTCCAAGGTATGGAGAAGGTTTTACTAGTCCAGGAGGGTTTAATACAGATTGCAAATCAGACCCCTCCTGGGCTAGTTTCACAAAGGTCTGTTATCTCCACACCAAGAACGTGACAGTGAAGCACCCTTCATCTGGCAAGCTGCTCAGCCGTGTGTTTGCACAGTTCAGCATCAATGTGTGAAACCAATTTGGCAACCACTGCTTCTTCACTGTACCATGCATGCTGCACCTATGCGGCCCACAGTTCTCTGGACCAAGAGGCTGGGGTGATTCTGTCTCTAAGGCAATGGAAAGAGCTCAGCACAAATTCTTGACATCTTTACAAGAGGACCCTCCCCACAGTAACTTCCCAAGTGACCACTGTTACTCTTTGAAGAGGATCGGGAGACAAGAAAGAAGCCTGTTCTTCTTCACGCTGAGATTGATGATGAAATTCATCTTGTAAGGGGAGAAGTGGAGGCAAGTACTTGAACATTCACAGTTTGATGCAAAGCACAGATGAAGTATATTCTGTAATTGCTTCAGGCAGTTTTGCGCATAGAAAAAAAGAAATGTTTAGAAAATAAAAAGTTTACTTTGTCTTTCTGGGTATAGCCAGAACCAGTCTCTATCCCACCTGGACAAGTGAAAATGAGAATCCAAAATTAATCTGATTTGTGGCAGTAAAGGTCCTTAAGTGCTTTCAACTCCTCAATCAGTGTCTTGTTTTGGTTTTCAAGTACAGCCACTCGATTTTCTAGACATTTCACATACTCCTTTTTCTTCCTGCGACATTCACGTGCTGCCTCTCTGCAAAACAAAAAAGGCCATTTAAATCCAGAACAATCTTGCAGACATGGGCTACCTAACTGCTCTCAGGCAAACCCTTACTAGTACTGCCATTTTCAGAACATGGAGGTATTGTTAAGAAATGCAATTGAGGAAAGAACACTGAGTCCGTAACAACTGCTCCTCACCAATCACACACACTCAAGATCCACATATCATTTCAATATACAGATCCCTGTAAGGAAACACCAATAAAATTGTTATTATTAGTATTATTATTTCCGTGAGCAAAGGGTCTTACTCAGTGATAAGATTTTGCTTGCAGGATTTACACTGGAGCCTTCAGGCTGAGTTAAATGCTCCTGCAATAATTTGACTTTATTATCATCTATTATTCTTTTTACAGCCTTTAACTTTTCCCTGTGCTGCAGTCCAACAAGATGATCAACTGATGTAAAAAAGTGCTGTATTTAGTGCATTCATATATTTGCTCTTGAGCAACACTTTCATTTTAATTATGTCTGCATCACTGCAATGATAATATTACTGATGGAAATTAAAAAATCACAAAATAAACAGTAGGAATCATGTAATTCTTTAGTCCCTGTCAGCTATGCAAAAAACAGACCTCAAGATAGTCAAACTTCTAAGTCTTGCTTGTAAAGAGTTAGCTGCCTGCAGGTGACTTGGTAACATACCAAGAAAACCAGTGAAAAATACCAAAAGGTATTAATGTGCTGCTGAGCATCCTGAAGGCAGGAACACCAAGGCAGGAACTACCCTGCACAGCAATACAATGGCACCAGTGTGCAAAGTAAGCACAAGGCTAAATGCCACGGGCAGATGGGAGCCCAGGCAGAGGGCTCTCCTCCTGCAGTGCCGCTTGTCCAAGCACATTCTGCAGATACATGGAAATCAACACTTTTTTGCACTGAACCTTTAGGTGCAAAGCAGAACAGCTTCAAAAATAAGAGTCTGCGTGACCCTTCATTGCAAACACTACACAGACTGGTGAGACAGTCTGTGTTCTGACAAATGAGAGGACAAATCAGAACCCAGTTCCTCCCCTTGTTAGATAAATAGTTGCTGTAAAAACAGAATGCATTCCAGGACCTAACTGATAAGAAGCCTCGAAAGTAATTTTTGAAATTCAGCTCCCAAATGAGAAAAGATGAAGAAAACATAGCCTCTAAACCCTGAAAGGACTCAGGTATCTATTTGTCACTCCCACAAATACAATTTCACATGCCTGCAGTGCTTCAGTAAACCGTGTGTAACATTTAGAATTTAAGTAATTTTGGGCTGTTACCAAAAGATTAAGTACTAGTGGATCAGGAAGTGCCTCCCAATGCAAACTACTAACATGTCTCCTTGGGTGACAACATTTTCTTTCCATGATTTTTTCTCCCCTTGGGCTGTATATATTAAGCCACCTCAAGTCTGTGTATGCTATTTGTTCATAATGAACATCCAGAGTTTTACTGAATTACAACAGAGCTTTAAAAACGTATACAGAAAATTTGCACAATAATATCTATGAATATTTACACTATAATCCTCCAGTAAGTACCATCTTACCATCTGCCTCTCTATCCTTTTCCCCTACTTTGCTATGGAGCTTAGATTTGCAAATATCTATTAAGCAGACAGGCTAAAAGCACCACATGCAACATGATACTGTTGCAAAAGCTGTCAATTTAACTCAAGTGGGGTAATTCCCCATTGTTTTTCTTGGCTTTCACAAACACAAAAGCTTTTTTTCACTGGAATAAGACTGATGACTAAATGAGGGTATTTTGTGATTCTAATTATTTTTTTTTCCAAATGCAGAGCCTGAAAGGGTGATATCCATTATTCACTAGTATGAGAAAACTACATAAAAAGGGACATGGATGACATTCTGTACAAAAACCTTTTAAAAAGTGAACTCCGCTGTTCAGCATTATTTACTTCATTAAAGCCCCTTGTATAAGCACTGGGTCTGCTCAAGTAAATTTCTATTGCGTTCACAGCACAGCAACCTACAGAAGATAAATGAACCTGTACAACGTCAGTTTTTTCAGACTGACAGATGAAGTTAACAAGGCTTTCCCCACTCAGAAGGGCAGGAAGCACTGGGTTCTCAGTGTCACAGTGTTACACACAGAGGCTCCAATCTGTGGCTTGTGGGCAAGAGTTCAAGCTTGGTGTGATGGGCCAGTTCAGGCCTGCCCCTTCCCACTCCCACAGACTTCAGGAGCATCCTGCTCAACTTCTCCCTACTGGTCCCTTCCTTTGCTACCTCCACCCACCTCCACCTCTAAGCTTAGCTGCTCCTGCTGAATCCTACAGGATCAAGTTTTTAACCTTTCTTTTAGCCCCTCTGTGGCCACTACTGGCTCCACAGGACTTAAATCAAAAGGAAAATGGCTAAAAGAACAAGTGAGACAATCAAGAAAGTACTAACAAAGAGCACACGTGGGCCAACAGCAAGGAGAATGCATGTAGAAGGCTAAGGGAAAGAATCTAGGAAAGCAAACCACATGAATGTACTAACTCAAAAAAAGTTAAGAAAATATCTGCAGTCATACAAGTGCGTCACAAGTAATTATTCTCCTTACTGCAACAACCAAATTCACACACCTCACAGAACAAATCTGACACTTCACTCATGATTTCACAGTCGCAACACACAGCAATAGCAGATGGGCGTTTTTGCTTTGCATCTTCAAATAAAGGCAAATTCTTCATTAAGCCTTTCATAACATGACTAGGAAAGATCAGGACTCCTAGTGCTTGATGCTCTGGGCCTATGCAGAGCTGACTGGGAAAAAGGCGTGTTCAGAATGTACGTGCCTGTTCTTCATGAGACGCACTTCTCTCTTCCGCGCAGCCTCTTCTGCCGGCTGGGTGGGAAGTGCTGGAGAGGATGCCATGACTACTCCTGGTGCAATGGTGCTGGTCGGGGCGGTGCGGATCTGGTAGGTCTGCACGTCTCCTGAGGCAGCTGCAGGGACATGGAACATGACATCAGTGTCACCCATGACAGTGCTGTCACACGTGCTGTGTAGAGCAACAACTCATCTCTCTAACGCAGTCACCTCTCTGCCCAGTCATCTCTCTAACTGTGCAGGCTGGGCCACAACTCAGGAGGGTCAGCCATCATCTGGGCCATCACTGCTACCTCAGGCTTAGTTTATTAATGTATGCAAGGTTTGGGCATTCCTGCTGAAGAAGTCCTCACTTGTGCTTGCTAACTTGATTGGTCTTGCTGTACTTCTTTCTCCCCTGTATTTCTTTGTACTTCTCTGGTTTTCGGGCAGTTCCAGCATTTCTAGAGAAGGCTGGGGTCACTATTTCTAGCTATGCTCCAAAAAGGAAAAGGAGGAACTGCATGTGTATGTATCTAGCATAGAAAAAAATGTGTAAAAATGCAGCATTTACTCCCAGAAGATATGGACAGTGCACTCTATTGCTTCTCTAAAACAAGCAAGGTCTTGGCTTTCTTTTATTTTATTTATTGTAATCTTAGGAGTATGTTTGTTTTGCTTGAGCTCATAAGAAACCACAATACCACCTAAACAAATCATTTTAAGGACACAAAAACCCAAAGATCAATGCAACAGTAGTACTCCGCTAAGCATTTTTACTGATGCCTGGTAAACTCTTCACTGGATAACTTCAAATCAACTACTTTACAGTCACAGAAGCAGAACTTCTGTTCTTGTCAATAAAAATTTTGCAATACTCCTCAATTTTTAATAAACCAAAATATGTATTTTGATACAACAGCTTCCTACAACTTATTCTAAGTGAAAGCAGCTCTGCCAAGTTGAGGGCTAGACCAAATGACCACATATGGCACTCTTCTAAATTGTTCTATGATTCTGAGACTCACTGATTGAGTAACTCAGTGACTAGTTACAAAATTTACAGTAGGAAGAAATTATTACTTGAAATTGAAAAAGGGGAAAAAATACTAATAAATAAAAGTGTCCCTTTAGAAAGAATCAAACATCCTTCTCTCCTATCTTTAATGCTTGCTTTAAATTTCCTATTGAACATATAGGAGGACTCAGAACTCTAAAGTGGTATTAGTTTTTGCAGAACATATCAAAAATGCAAGAAATACAGCACGTCAAAGCAAAAATAAATATATTAAAACTCAAATATCCATAATTTTACCAATCTAAAGGGAAAGGCTTCAAGAAAATATGACAAAGCTTTGTCCAGAATTTCAATGATTTTATGGACTTACCTGTGCCAAAGCTGTTAATTCTATTGTTTCCTGACACATTTGAAGGAGTCAGGCTGGCAACTTATATCTGCATAGAGAAAATGTTACACAGAATGACTGGCTGTGAAGTTTCTCACCTTGTACAACAACTTGGTTGCTGGGTACAAGTATTTGCTGTCCGTCTGTGGTCTGTGCATATTGTAAAATGGTGGTGCCAGGTTGGGTTGCAGCTGCATTGGTCATCGTCAATGTCTGCAGACCTTGTACTCCATCTGTGCCGTTGTTAGATAACTGTATTGCTCCTCCTTGGGTGATGGCAACTGCAGACAAAAGAAGGAAAAAAAAAAAAGAAATCAACCCAGCATTTAAGACACTAATTCACTCATTAACTTAAAGTACTAAATCTAGGTATGGAAGAATACTGATCTAACCCTTTCAACTCTTACACACCCCCAAATCAAACACATGTACACGCTTCAATGTACATGAAAGAAATCCTTTGAAAGGTAAGTTTTCAAATGTTTGTGAGGGCCAAAACCCACAGCCTAAAATACAGATTAGCTTCTCTAATAAAACAGAATCACATGGAAGTGTTACAATCTACCCCCAGGGAATACTTTAATTTGTTAAGATTTTCTTCTTGGTTGGTTTAGGTATTTTTCTCAATCCTTACTTTTTCTACTCATCTGAAATTCCTCTCATCTTCTGTGCTTTATGGCCTTCAGTCTCCTCCGCTGCTAGTGCTATCCATTTTGTGTTTCACTTTCTTTTTGATTTGGTTTTTTCTTCCCTTTTGATTGTTTGCCCCCTTTTCCACAACTTCCTCAGATGCTTCCTAGCTGATTATTCATTCATAAAGGTACAGTTTGGTTCAGGCAGTCTTAACTTTGCTGGCTTTTTTCCTCTTTCCCTCAATCCTGTCATGCAGGTATACTGGGATTATTGCCCCTTCTGTGAGTCACAGAAGGTCACTGTGTTCCTACATACAGACACACCAAAATCTCAAGTGTCTGCACACGCAGTTAATAGGAAGTTATAACAGGAATCAGAATTAACCACATCCGTTTCAATGAAATTAAGCCGAGTACAAGGCAAAGGGGTTAAAGAGTAAACAGAGATACAAAATTTTTAAAGAGATTTTAAGAGACAGATGTAAACAAATAGTTCTTTCTCCCTTCTGTATGTGTTTTAAATGTCTACTACTGTATGTCTTAGTGTGAGATGGCATGTGTCTTCTCTTTACTGCCACATCCTCCATAATTCCTCAAGTCAAAATACTATCGATAAAATCTAACAAATAAAGAAAACACAGAAACATATACTTAAGACATATATTAAGGTTGTTGACGTCATTATTTTTTCAGGACTTTCTAAAAATGTAATTGCAGATTGTAACAGTTTTTTCTAATTATGAGGCTACAGTTTTGTGAACAAGTGTTAAGGAACTGTCAAGAAAAAAAAGAAACTTCTGAATTCCCCCACCTAGTTCCTGAAGTGAGGAAGTTTGTAACAGCATTATGGTTAGTTCCTGTTTTGCCTCAGGATGCCTTAGCTGCACCAAGTAGCAAGCAGTCCCAGAATGTTAATCGAGCCTTTCAAACACTTACAATAGAAATGTGTCTAAAAGGCCTGGTTAACAGTCAAAATAAAGTAATCTTTTTTCCACCTCCTTCTTTGTCCTAGTCCAAACAACAGTTACAGAAAATAATAGTTCTTGATCTTCTCATCCCCACTTACTAGCACCACTGAGAAATTCAGACTACATACTGTACTGCCCACTGCTGGTTTGGTAAATGGGAGTTGGCACCGTAACAGTGGCGATGGCAGGTGCTGCTGTTTCCTCTTCAGACTTTTCTTCTTCGATCCTTGGCACTCCTGGGGCGTCTGAGGACAAGTCATTCAAAATTTTTCTGGCAAAGACAGTGTGTTGTAAAGATTTTAATAAAAACTGGGGGAGAAAAATAGTCTGATACACAATGCTGGGGAAAACTGTGAAGTGCAGCAAGCCACCAAGGAAAGTATGAGTGGAGAATGAAAACCACTCTTCAAACTCTTATTGGAAAGGATTGTTCAAAATGCCAAGCATTGATGGGCGAGGGAGCCAGCACAGAACAGCTGTGCTTGTCAAAACCCACGAAACAGCTATTAAAACCTTCCCTTTTTTTTTTCAGAGCATGTTTCTCTCATCTATTTTTATTTTTTTCCTGCTTTTAGCTATGTAAACATTAAAAAAACAAGGCAGAACCTGTCTCCTCAATTACATTGGGGGAACTGCTCCATTTCAAAGACTATAAACATCTCAGCCAGAGAGCTGAGTACCAAGGGAGTTAGCAGGAATGCTTGCAGAGAGTTAGCAGCTCATAATTTAACACCTGCCTGGGAGACAATACCCAGTGTTTGAGAATAGTCTCATAGTTATGTTCACAGGTGTCTTGCCTAAGAAAGTTCATGGGTAAAGGAAAGAACAGATTGCTTCATTATCTCCATGAGCTAATTATCCAAAGTCAAAGCTTTAAAAAAAAAAGAAATCACTGCTGCAGGTCCCATTGAATGTAACTGTAGACTGACCACAGCAATCATTGCAATTTACATCACTGAGATCAAACACTATCCTTCCTCAGAGGACTGTCAAGCCCTTTTCACTGCTGGCATATTCTATATTGTCACTGCAAAATGTAATGAATGCCTTAAATAAATGTAATGCTCTTAGGTAAAGGGCAACATTTTTTCTAGTTTTCCTCCTATGTTTTCCAGTGGACTGGCACTGGAACTCAGCGGGGTGAAGCAAACACAGCTGTAGACCCCAAGTTCCAAGACAACACTACTTTCTTATACAAGCCTCCCAAGGCTGTGGGAGCTACAACACCTGTATGAAGCTATCTAGGGAGAGCAGTCATTCTGCTTAGCTGCTTGACCAACAGAGCTTTGTTGTTGCTCTTTGTGTGTGTACAAGAAACCCCAGCACTGCACAGCACTGTGTGAAGAACCACTTGGACAAATAAAGTCCCATCCAAAGAGTTTGCAATCTCACTGTGAGACCAGAAACTAGTGAATGAAACAGATGAAAAAATATGGAGAGAGCAGGGATGATGAAGGACAAAATCCAAGGAGATTAAAAAAAAAAAAATCACTTTTTAACCTCATGTCATTATGACACAGTGGTTAAAACCTACCTTTGCCATCATAAAGATGGACTTAAGGTTAAGGATAAAGTGGCAGCTTTACAAATAGAGGAGCTATGAACTGACATGGAATACATGATGCACTTTAGTAGCCAAATCACATGGGAGTTTTTGTGGAATACATATAGCTTTCAATTCTGTGAACATATCTGCACCTATCTTGTTTCTAAGGCCAGTTTACAGCAGGTTGAATAATGCCAGCTGGGCAGTCACTAAAGACAGCAATGGTCTGGCTCAGCCTTTCTAACCTAACTAACACCAGCCCTATCATCCGAGTCTGAGCTGCATATACAAGTTTTACAGCTACCAAGTGTTGCTGTGTCACCATGATCTGGTTTGAAGACAGAGGCTGTGCTGTGGCACCAGTGCATGCAAAGGAGTCCATCTCAATGAGAAGTCAGCATGCACAAGCACCCTCTTCTCAGTTTTGCTGCTTGTTTACTTAGCTCTGCTTTCTCACCATATACAGCCACTCTTCCATATATAGTAAAATCAAGTGTCTTGCTGCAGAAGCAGACTGAAGGGAATCTCTGGCAGCCTTGAAGTTAACACTGCTGCTCACAAACAAAAATATTTTCCCAGATCTATTATGGCTAGGGATCTCAGCAATGATTTTCACTACCTTTGGCAGAACAGCCTTGAAGGCTGCTGGAGAAGCCAGACAACAATCTCCCAAGTGCTAAAAACGTATCATGGTTGAGATATGCTCAGGCCTACAGCTCAGCTTCTATTTCCAAGGCTATGCTCGTAAAGACAAAGGAGCATGTGAATTTTCTAAAGCAGAGAGAACTCATAGGTCATTTAAAACCTACTGAAGCCCAGAGCACTTCCTTAATGCTATTTAGCATATTTTAAGAATGAAAGCGGGATTTAGCACAGACACAAAAAAAGCTGTACAAAGGCTTAATTAACAAAGTAACACGACACACCATGTGAAGGAGAACCTCAGCTGGCTTTGCCAGAGGTATTTGCCATGAGAAATAGAAACATGAGATGCCTTTCACTATAATCAACTCACACACTTACTTAACTTTAAACACAAACTATTTTGCTCCAGCAAAAATTCCCTCTGAGGTGTGGAGCATCACAACTTCCTTAAGTCTCATGGGAGACAGGAATTACGTTTGATTGCTGACCGCATTTCAACAACAATGAAAACCAGTGGAGTTGATTTTTTGCAGACTACAGATTAGACGTAAGTCACTTTTTGCAAAGCTTCTGTGTATTCTGTGTGTTAAGTATTCATTAAAGCTATTTCTAAAGGCATCTATCACAAGGATACCTCAATTTTCTGAAATGCAGCAATTAGCATATTCTCAGCTCACTTCTGTCTTAAGTGAGTGTAGCTGCTGAGGTTTCTTCCTCCTACTACTATCTGCTTATCTCTTTACATCCTATTCCATGGACATATTCCATATTCCAATTCCAAGACATTACAGAAGAGAGATTTAAGTGGTAAATCTAAAAATAATAAAAGTACAGTCCCACTGTTTGTATCACTATGTGAATGCACCCATCCATCAAGCAAGATGCTTTAACCTCCATACCTGTAGGAGGGTCGTCTGGACAGAATTTCTCTTCGTTTCTGTGAGTCTGTGACACTGTCTACTGATTCCTGTGAATCTTCACTTTCTGCTATAGTGGAGATCTGCAAATAAGAAGAGCAATCAAATTTAACAAGACACTTCTAGTGCCTTTTTTTAAGGAAATGTTGACATCCTGTGAAAAACACCCCAGTGTAAGTATTCTATCTAGACAATGAACAGAAAGTTACTGCTTAATAATAGACCCAGGAAAGAATGACCACAATTGGTGATCTACCCATTTGAATGTTACCAATTAAATACTCAAATAAGAAAACATAAACATCAGTACCATATGGTTTTTGCCTTCCATGTTTTTTTCATCCATTGCAATCAAACTAAGATTTTTTTAAGTAAAATTTAGGGAGAGGATAAGTAAACAAAATTAAGGTAGCAGAAACGTTTGGAAACAAAGAATAAAATACTGAAAAAACATCAATTTATAAATAATGAGGTAGATATGTTAAAGAAAGACTGCCTTTTATGGGGGAAATTGCCAAGAAAATATAATATATGATAAATATTAAAAAATAACATAGTGCTGCAATTCTGAATATCTAAAAAAAGCAAAACATTGCTAAAAAAGCAAAATATTTGTGCAAGAAAGCTCAAATAAAAATCATATTAAAAAAATTAGATTATTTAAAATTCAAGAT
Organism: Sialia sialis; assembly: GCA_009812075.1. Lineage (NCBI taxonomy): Eukaryota > Metazoa > Chordata > Aves > Passeriformes > Turdidae > Sialia > Sialia sialis. The sequence goes on from VRYO01002782.1 coordinate 6,909,701, forward strand.
GTACATGACAAAAATGCATAAAAGCTAATGATACTTATGTTAAAAACAGAGCTTGCATCCTGATAATTTATGCACTGCAGAGAAGATTCCTTAAGGCTCAAAAATCCTGCTGGCACCCACATCTCACAATCATCAGATAGAGGGCCTGAATATGTCCAAACCTGATTGTGAACTACTGGGCTCTGAATATCAAAACACGATGGATCTGCACTGAACCAGGTGAACTCCAAGCATGGCTTCATTGTCAGCCTCTTATCTTCTACCTCCAGGATAGCAACTTGTGCACTTATCTAAAAACTGCTCACCTCTGACAGATTAAAACTCTAAACTTTTGACTGCAATGGCTGAGGATGGTAGAGCCTGCCACAAACTCAGCACTGAAGCTGAGAAGGAAAAAATAAAGATTATTATCAGAATGGTCTAGTTTTAAATTATGCATACCTTATTTTTAAAAATAATATCCAGTTGAGTATCTGTATTAAAAAGCCACAACATCTACTTTTTGAAATTAAACATTTTTTGAGCTCATTATTCTAATGGCAAATGAATAATGTGCAGTCCTTGTCCTGTGTAGCTGCTGTACACCAAACAATTTCTGCATTCAGTAACGCTGAACTTCAAGTGGATAAAAATCAAATTGGAGGTTACAAAGATTACAGACTACCTACATGCTACCTCACCATATTGCACTACCTGTCTTACCTCACAGAAAAAAAAAATGCCAGAGCTTTATACAAAGCATACAACACTCAACCAACACATTTTAAAAACATTTCTACGTGAGGACTGATAGGTTTATTTTAAGAACCTGTAACATACAGAAACCTATTTTGTAAACCAATGCAAATATTTCTTATGCAGCAAAGACTCTCATCTAGAATACTGGTCTCATTAATTATTAAAAATTACATTATTTTTTAAAAATCATCCTTTTGTTCACTTCAGAATAAAATGAACTCTTAGTCAATAAAAATGTATGGAAATACAGGAGAGAGAAAAAGTAGAGTAATACTGTAAGGAAAAACAAAGCTGTTAAACTCACCAAACAAATTCTAGAGGGAAGGGAAACTCAGCAATGTTTGAAAATGAAAAGTGGTTAAGCCAGAACAGAAAAAAAAAGTCAGAGTAGCAAATACTGTACAGATTTGCAAAACCAGAATCCAGGACACAAACCACTGCAATCACAGGCCTATTTTAAAGGCCCAGTTCACATATCAGGAATTTCTTCAGTCAGTACCTGAACTGTCTGGACCTGTGGAGACTGAATAACTGATGGCTGGGCAGCCTGAATTACTCCATGCACTTGAACCGTCTGCCCATTGGGCAGCTGAACTAAGGTCACCGTGGGTGCAGAAGATGTTGCGTGAGCTGCTGGCATAGATACCTGCAAAGAAGAGACAGTGAGCATACATTAGGTTATTGCAAAATCTCCTTAGCTCAAGAATTGTTTTGACGAAAGATCTACATTTCTTCTAGACCCCAGTCAGATGACTCAAATGTTTCAGTGTAATATAAAACCCCCTGAACTGCCTGAGCCCAACACCTGACCTACTTCACAAAATAATCTAATACAGAATTTCTGCAGGCTCAAACATACCTTGTGAAATTACTGATAAGAATAAGAAAAACACAACTGCCTCTATTTTGAGGTAACTTGATACAAACACATCATTACCTTTTCCTTACTTCACTTGGATACTGCTCAGACTCGGGTGTACTCCTACAGACACTGCTGAGTCAGAGGCAGAAACATATGGGAGTGCAGCTATTTTTGTTCTCACTCAAAAAAATGCAAAGAGTTTGCCAGATGTAAGAACTTAACATTTTTTAGGGAACCCTACCTTTCATTTTCTACTGATTAAGCCATGTGAGTAGCTGGAAAAGTGCATATAAATGAAGAAAACTGACCATGTGTTCAGCCAGAAAAATCCCATTAATTTGCCGTGGAAATAAGTATTCTGTAGGCAGTCATTGTGATTGCTGTGTAAGACATCAACACAAACTCTAGTTTCAAGAGTTATTTCTATGAGGAAAAATTACCCACATTTTAAACACAACTGTGTTTCTCCAGCACAGACCTGCAGGCACAGCAGCTATGCCTACAGGGATACATTGATGAGCTCAGCATGGCACATTAGGGCTCGAGCTTTGGGGACAGCAGTAGCCACACAAAGCTGTTCACAGGGCAGGCCCACCCTGGCAGGCACAGAACTCCTCTGGGTAGCTAAAGTGCCACGTACCAGGGCTGCTCCACGGCTGGGCCAATGCCCAGTGCACATCAGAACCCCCAGCTGTCTGCGGACACGATACCTGAGTTTGGGGCTGGGGGCTCCTGAAAGGCTGCAGGGTGCCAGGGCCACCATGCCCTCAGTGTGTGCCCTCAGGGAAGGGCTGCAGGCAAGCATGAGCTGCTCTGGCAGACCTCAGCCAGGTCATGGGTCACTGATTTGCCAGTTTTCTTCTAGTCATCCATGTTTGGAAAACCTAACATTCCTCCAGGGTTCAACAGCATTAAAAAAAATTTTGATCCACACAGCTGCAGTACAAGAAAGGGCTGCACTGCTGTCCTACCTAATCTCAAAGGGCTGCTATGTACTGGATGCAGAAGGAAATCCTCTGCTGTCCCTGTGAACACGTGGCGCCCAAAAAGCTGCAATAGCTGATCTCTGAATTTCCATAAACATCCAACACTTACAATGAAATCCTGCTTAACAACAAAATTAAAGGGAATTACACGTAGACCTCTCTCCTCCACAGTTGTCTCTCCCTAATCCACCAATATTTGCATTTGCTTTTACCTTCCTTTTTCAGGAAAGCAGCTGCAGCATTACATGATGCTACTTAGCTCGCATCTGAGAGAAACTGGGGCTGAGATTAACATGAGAGCACTTTCCTCTGGCAAATTATATTCCTTTAGCAAGCGACCTTTCTTAATAATGCACGTCTGACTAAACTCCTTGGCAATGACTGCAAAGCTGATCAACTGGAGGCCACTGTGGTTGGATTAAGCCCACAGCAGAGTGTAACTTCCGCACATGTTTCTGACTCATACCTTGTGGAACTGGGACGAGTTTCCTTTTGACTCTGAAAACTACCCTGAACTCACTAAACATGCGGCAATTAAGCTTGCAAGAGGGATGACCTTACAAAAGATAATACAAGAGATAATGGAAGAATTAAATTGATATAATTCGTTATTTAGATTTGGCTAGGCCTCTGAAGGCACTCCCTAATGCCAAACACTGCCACTTCACTTATTAAAAGTATCATAGTAACATAACACTGATGCGAAGAACACAAGGAATAATGTTTAGACTGTTTTATCGCCCTCACAAACTGTACAGGCTGGAGAAAAAACAAGGTGCAAATAATACAGTGAATGATGACATGGTGGTTCACGTGGATTTTAACCTCACCTGTATAGTGTTTTCTTACATGGAAAAAGGTCTCATTCATGTACAGGGGTAATTATGTCCAAGTAAAGTGCATTCTACCCACTACATACTTGTAAGTTCAGCTCCCTGGAGCTTAGCATGTTAGCACATAAATATAAAACATTCTTGAAACTCTGGACTAAACCATAAAGTATATCAAGTGAGCAGCAGTTCGTTGGTTTTGCAAGAAAAATAAACTACTTCCACTCAGTTCACATTCAAGTATTATTCACACCACCTACATCCTGTGCCTAAGTTAGACAGTGAGAAAACTGCCCAAAGAGGCAAGCTGGTGTAGGGCAGCTGGTGGCTTGTAAATTCACACTACAGCTTTACCCAACAAAACCACCCTGTGCATTCAAACAGCTCCAATCCCTACACTACCACATGAATGGAAATGTATGGACTACGGAGGGCAGGACTTGTTTGGAAGTCTCTGGACAACCAAAAAGTGGAATGACTTAAAAAAAACATCAATCATTTATAAAATGTTAAGTGATTTAACACCTGTGCCACTTAAAAGTCACTCAATTCCATAAACTGAGATAAAAAACACCTGTTTGTTCTTTGCAGACTACAATTAGTTTTCAAATTAAATGGTTACAGAAGAAAACCAGATTCTATAGTCTTTATACAATGGGGCTGCTTCTGCCAACCATCAGTGTATTTGAAAATGAAAACCATTTCCAAAATCAGACACATAGCTGGGACTGTGTTTCTTATCTCTCCAAAATAATTTGGGAGCAACAAATCATCTACTTCTGTCTCTCTAATTCGCCAACAATTCTATGAAACTCCAGAGACAAGGTAACACGAACTGTCAAGTGCCAGATTGTTACACCTGATTATAATGCTCATAACATTAATCCCATCTGATAAAATGTTGTATTTTCTGCATTATTTATCTACATATTGTTTGTTTTCTTCAGAATTAAACTGACTAATACAGAAGAGTTTTTAACAGAAAACACAATAGCAAGACAATGCAGGCAATATAAAAAAGACAGTAGATTACACATATTGAAATTAATACCTTTTAGTGGTATGGTTGTGTTAAAGAATGCTAGCAATATTTTTATTCATTACTGTGTTAACATTACACAATTTACACACACACAGTTTTTCAGAACTAACACAGCCTAATGTGATGGGAAGTCAAAAATCTGCTTTAAAAATGTGAAGACAAATATTAAAAGAACTATACATCACATGTGTTTCAGAATGGTATCAACAGAATCTTCTCTCAGGCCTGAGAGCAGACATTATCTGTCTTAAAAATATTAACCATAAGTAAAACTATTACACCATATGATTTTTATACCTGGGCTAACGTTGCAATCTGTGGTTGTGCCTGTACTGTCATCTGTTGGGTTTCTGCCTCTGTACCGGCTGCATCTCCACTCTGCTGGTTCTCTGCTCCAGATTCCATGGTCATTTAGTTACCTACAATCACAATATTTGTCGTAAGTCTGGGTTGGTATGCAAGTCCATTACTCTTGGTGGATCTGGCAGTAATCACTGCAGCTGAATTCCCATTACTACATACTGTTTTAATTTGCTTATTAAACGTTGCCAAATTATTAGTATTCAGGCAAATTCTCTTCATGCCAGGTGTTTGCCTCAGGTAGATTTTTCTGCGTGTAATGTTTCTGAAAAACAAGTCCAGTCTCCTCCAACAATGAGAACAGGAAAAAATGCATTCTGCTCATCTAAAAAAACTGAGCAATTGCACTCCGATGACCTAGCACCTCTGCAATTTGGAATAATGACTTGTCAGTATGTCAGGAAGGGCACTCCCTCAGTGCCAAGGTGACAACATGCCCTGTTATAGCCCTCCTTCTCCCCCCAGCTGCAGTCTGCAGATATCCAACAGCAATTGTTTCTGTGCTGGGCACTCATTTCTCAGCTGTCTTTGCCTGAACTAAATATGCAACATCTCCATGCAAGTTCTTTCCATCACCACATTGTGTATGGCTCTATGTCACAGCAACTTAGCCTCTTCCACCCAGTAATTTTAAAGCCAGTATACAAAATGATGGAAGCCATTTCTACTTGAACCTTACCACAAATGTTTTTATATTTTAGAGGTACACATTAATTTGCCATCACCTACGTTTTTTATCATATACAACTCCTAATACACTGATGCTTCTAAATACTAACTGAGCAAACCTAGATCACCAGAACACAAAACTCTATAAAAAGAGAGATTGCATAACTTCCAAACCTGCGCATGTAGGCAGAGTGCAATGCCTGTTAAATTCTGCACTGATCTGAGAAAATCACTTTTCAGTTCTTCTTTAAGTACTGATATGAAAATATTTGATATAGATAAGAAGTTCAAAATACAAGGAAATTATGCAGCAATGCTACTGTATTATACAGAACTCCAAATACCAAAAATATGGGATGGGTACTACCTCCATAGCCACAACGCTTATTCTGTGTACCACCCTGTACTGCCCAATGTATTCAGGCCTCTGGTTACCCTAGGGCAGCACACCTCTCCTTCAGAGCTGGTCCAAAACAATCACTAGAGCATTTGGGAAAAGGCCTGGAGGCAGAAGATGCTCAGAGTAGAACAAAGGTGGAAAGAAGAAATGCCCCTCTCCTTCCCAGCCACCCGAGGAAAAGACTTAGAAGCATCAGTACAGGTAGTGGCACCACGTCCACACTCCAGACATTTAATTTTAAACACAAAGTTAAGGAAACTTCAATTTCAATGCAAACTATACCTCAGTGTTTGTTACAGGAAAGAGAATACCTTTTATACTGCTTATAACAGCACAGTCACACTTCAACCCTGAATACAAAATGTCTTACAGCAAGCCACTGATAATCAAGAAAGATAAAACAGCTTTTCACAGTAGTAACTGCATCCTACATTGAAAGAAAGCAAGTCAATGTGTATAAATCAAAATCTGTACATTTACTATTGAAAGTGACCATTCAAATGAGCTTGTGTGTGTCTCAACACTGAAATGTAAAGCATCAAATATTTAGTTCTAACATCAGTAAAGAAAGAAAAGAATTAAACTTGATTTTCCTTGAAAATTAACAATAAAAGAAAATACACAATTAAAAAAAAGCAAATTAAATTATTCTAAGCAGTGGAATTTTGTTATGCCTCTCTCTCTAGCCAAGATTTCTGTGCTACAAACCAAGTCTTTCCCATGTTGTGTTTTGTATGTCAAAAAGCACACAAGAAAATCCATGCACTATTAGTATTTGCAATATACATTACAAAACAGATTTTAAAGTCTTAATTACAACAGTGGGTTTCCTATCCCAACTTTAACACACAAGTCATACTTTAACACTTAGTCCTCCATGCTATATGCCCATTTTCTTCTGAGTATTCAACATTTTGAAAACTACAAACCAGACTACTATAGGCTTCCCTTTGATTTTTACCATTTCCATTACCATTTTACTATTTGTCCAAGGTAAGCAAACCAACAACTTTTTCCCAATTCTATGTATCATGACGTCTCCAGCCAAAACACTACCTCATCGGAACCATTTCAGAAACAGATCTTTTACATCAGCAACATCTCCCAGCCAAGTCTTTCCAAAGACTTTCCAGTTGTGTTTAAAACACAACTTTCCAGCTGCAAATGCAAGTATATTGCAAAACTAATAATGCTTTTGTTCGCTGTTAGAAATCGTGACTCTAGCATGGAGTCAATTGGGATTAGAAATGGATGAAATGTGCAAGTATCAGGTATTTAGCAATGTTCATAAAGGTAAATGTGTTGCCAAATTCCTGCTGATAAATGCAATGTTTTCCGAGGAAGAATTTCCAGTCTTCTCATACACTATTCAGCAAAAGTCCTCTGTCTTTACAAGCTTGGCTTTCACACTTGCATCATCTTTTGCATATGTAATCAGCAAAAGAATTAACTGTTTGAGATACTCCCTCTTCTACAACACCAACATTCCAGAAATCAATTTCTTAACATGAATTGCAAACACCTAAAAGGAATTTCCTTGTTTCATAATGTAAGAACCAAGCAATTGAAGAAGCTGCCTGCAAGATTTACATTTTGACACATGGAGTTTAAGTGAGTTTCCAATGACCTGTAGATTTTTTACAGGTTCTAAGGACTCTGGTTCAATTTAGCTTGCACTTACACATCACAGTATTTGAATTCTAACAGTTTTGCTACCACCTTCTACAGTTATTTGTGAGAAAAAAGAAGAATCAGATTTTTGAGCATCAAGGCATCATATTTCAGAGACACTGGCCACTACACTGTTTAATGTTTGGGTATGATCAAGATTGCCAAGGTGTACAGGACCATGCAGACAGAACATAAACACCTACTTAGCTGTATGTGCAGGTAAGGCCACGAGGGCAGAAACTAATACTGTCAATTCCTATTCCTGCAATGTACAGTGTAACGGATGAAAACATGTTTGGATTGAAACCTTAACCTCCCAACACATATAAATGAAAGCCAATCTGTACATCTCCTTTCTAAGCTCTCATACCCCTAGTCTAGACAAGCTTTGCTGACGTGCATCCCAGCATCTTTCTGCTTTTGTGGGTGCCATCCTCTCCTTTTATTCCTCCTGCCTCTGTTCACAGTGGCTCACCCTACTCCCTGGCACTGATTTCCCTGACAGGCACCACACCAAGACTTCTCAACTCAAGACAGGGTTCTGAAGAGTGTCTTGGTGGGGAACAAGTTTCCAGGGCATGAACAGCATATGGGAGCAAGGGAGCACACTTCTCATTTTTCCTTGCTTCCAGGCTACTTTCCAGCTTGTCAGGAGGACACCCACACACATACTTTGAGAAAAGATTAGTAACTGCAGTATTGACCCGAGTATTCCACATGAAACTAACTGAAAACAACAGCTATTAACAACCAGAGTCGGAAAATCAGAGACTGCCTGCCTTAAACATTCTGGGTATGAACTCTGAACACCAGAAAGCTGATGAGACTACCTGGTTAGAGATGGTTTAACTTGTGACTTTTGTAGCATACAGCTTTCTTCATTAGTTCAGAAGTGGCAGCAGTATTGTATTTACTAATGCTTTTTATTAATAAGTTACTTACTAATGATCTCAAACTCTGGAAGCAAAGGGCCAAACAGTGAAACATTCAGCTGACAGATGGGCATTTATTTCAGCTAAATCAAGACTGGGAGAAAGGAGTTCAGCAGAGGATAACTAACTGTCCCAGCTGAATTTACACCATGACCACAGAAGACAGGTGCTACTAAAAACAAACAGTTGCAGAGTGCAACTGAACTACACACACTGCAGAAAAATCAAAAATAAATCTATCTCCTTAGTTACATAAACCTGGAAAGGGCACTTCGCTAAGGACTGCTGCAGAGAGATCACTTCTGATTTCTCCTTGACACACATTTATGATAAGAAAAGCCAGTCAGAATGCCACAATAATAAGAAACAGGGTAATCTTTAACTACTGTATTTGTGTAGCTGGACCCTATACATCAGGTGGATTACAGTGCAGAGGCTGGGAGCCTATATTAAAAATGAGTTCTGTGGAATTTGGGTATTCAGGGAAAGCAACTATTTAGGGCAATAAAAACCTGTTACAAAAAGACTAGACAGTTTTTTATTATTTATCCCAGAAAGGAGAAAAATGCTTCAAAACCTAAAAAATATATTTAAATTATTAACAGGGGAAGTAAACTAGAAACATGCACTGATTATAAAACTAGCAAAGCTTAAAGATGTCAAATTTTACAGTATAAAAATGAAAAATCAAAAAATCTATTAAAAATTATGAAAATTTATATTTAATGTACTGCATAAATGGAGCCATGATGCTACTGATGACAAGAAATTTATTAGGACTTAAACACGGGTAAGACAGGCATTAGGGTAAAATGAATATGCAAGAATATGTTGAATTAGTACAGTTTTTCATGCCATAAAGAGTGCTGAACCAAGAGGAAGATAAAAACTGAATGAGTCAGGATTTAAACTGCTTTATAATCTTTAAAAATTCATATAAATGCTTTTTTGAGAGGGGAAGATTATATTCCATGTAATTTTTCCAGGTTCCAGTAGTGTTTTGAGGTACCTACTGATAGTCACTGTCTTGAAAATAGGATGCTCAACAAGGTGCTACAGGTAATGCTAACTCCTGTAATCCCTCTTAATTGAGTGTTATTGCTGTGTATTCAGAGCATGAGCTGTTAGTTACCTCCCCTCCCACCTGCCTAGAGTCAAGATAAAATACAATTGTCTAGCAACACCTCTCATCTGCACTCTTTAGTATCCTCCCCTTGGTACGTCTGTGGTCTGCCTGCTCTTTTTGCTTCCCTACACTGTATTCTAGCTCCCGTCTCATTTACCTCCATGAATTTTAGCACGTCTCCTAAAGATTAGGCTCTGCTCCTTGGTTTCCCCTTGCTCACAAAAGCTGCAGAGCTTTCCTGCCAACAGGCTGCTTTTGATCACCCAAAGCAGACTGGAGAAAAGAAAGGTGGAGATGCTTTCCCAAACACCATGAAATCCAAGAACCAAAGAACTACACTGTGGCTGTTAGAGCAGATAAAACCTCCCATCCACTTTTATATGCAAAAGTCTTTAACACCCTAAAGCTTTCCATGTTTTCCAGCTGGACAGCTGGCACAGTAAAACACAGCACATCTCCCCACAAGCCTTTCTTTTCTCTCTTTATTAGCATTGTGATGGCAATTCACTGTCAGAAGTTCAAGCCTACACTGAGTTCCTGCTCATACAACATTACTGCACCTCCAGGAAACGTGGTTTGCTTTATGCCTCTGAGGTACTATCACACCTGTTCCCCAGCAAGCACAGCTTCACCAAGAGACACCAGCGATGAGGACTCCTGACTTCTGGATTCATTTTACTGAAGTATACACTGAAGTCTGAAGAAAAACAAGTCTCCAGAAACAGTGCAGTGCAGAGACCCAATAGACTCATGCCCATTCTGAGCCTGACTTGTACCACACCCAGCCATCTGCTCACCTAACACCTTCAGAGGTCACTACTGCCACTTGAGGCTCCTGATCCAGGGCAATATCCACTGAAGTGAAGGACCAGAGCAGCTGAGGGAAGGGAAATTGAGGCAATGCCTGTCTCAAGCCCTGTATTCGCAGCAGGTGTGCCAGTACAGTTTTTCAGGAAGCAAGCACAGCTCCAGTATCCAAAGTTCAGGAATCTGACTCATTCTGTATTTAATGCAAGCAGCTTTATAAAGCCACAATCCATCATGAGAGCACTGAGAAGATCATCGAACACCACTCTGGTACACAATTGTTTTCACATTTCCAGCATAAGCACTGAAAACATTGACCTGCAATCTGTAAACATTTCCAGTCACCTTGCAGAGTGGCAGCCCTTTCAGCCACAGCTCAACAGGCACTTTAGGAACTCCATTCAGCAGCTGCCAGACTGAGAATGTTCAGAGAAAAATAGTAATTATTTCTTTTGTCACTAATGACTGTAGTGGGGTGGTACAAGAATTGCAATTTATACCACAGCTTCTCTGTCATCCCAAGATGGCACTGCCACTGCTCCTGGTAATTGCGCCCTGTGTCCTCTCCCTTCAGTGACCAGTCTGCATGTCATACCATGAACACAAGCTATGTTGGTTGCTTCAGCTGAAATCTACCTTTTACCACTCCACAGAGCGGGTTCTCCACAAAGCCATTTGATGATCACACCAGCTTCTGGGTCAGGGAAGCCCAAAGACCAGGCAAACCAAGTGGAAGTGAAATTAAAGAATGGCCATAACAACCAATGCCACTAAAAATGCCTAAAATGAAGAAGAGTCTTCAGATTGCTTTATTGCAGATTATTTGCAGAACACAATCTGCTAGGCAAACTGAAGAATAAAAAGCTGGGAAAATTCTTCTTGTCATTGAACCTACACTATTTCTTCTTGAACATACAAGAAAAATTTAATCTCACTGTAAAAATATCTCACACAAAGCAGAATCATTCCTTCAACAGAATGTAATATCTGTAGTTCCACCCACTGTCTCCATCAATGTGACACTCAGAGCAGTGTCTAAAAACTCTCTGCTAACTGAATACAGTGTGTAACAGCCACTGCAAGAGATGTGAAAAAGGTTGAATTTTCATACAGGACAGAAGAAATGCAACCAGGACTCTTAATTACAATTAACAAACTTTTCTGACTCATGGCTTTTTCAATAAAACTTTTGTTACATTTCTAAAGTCAGTGAAAATTTCTCACACTTACCAGATTCAGATATATGAGTGATGAAAGTATTGGAAATTATTTGCACTGCATGCTCAACCTCAACTTTACTAAAGAAAATGTGGTGGCTGATTTTAAAACAACGGAAGAAGAACCAAAAATGTAACACTGGGTGAGCACTCAAACCAGCAATACCCTCTGGATTTTGTTCTCTGTTAGCATAACTCAAGCAAGCTGACATTTACTAGGCAGATAGTGAAGGTGTATGAGTGAGAATTGCTTAAACGCTCTTCACTACTGTATCCTCCTGATTCGATTCCTGGCATCTAGTGTTTCTGCCTTCAAGCTTTTTAAATGAAAAAAAGGCTCTGACACTACTAACTGCAATTAGTTTCTTATATCACAAATTACACTAATAAATACAAAAGCATTCAGCAAGTATTTGGTACGTACACATAATTTAAATCAAGTTAAACCGATACTACCTTTTTTTGTTCAACATAAATTATAAATAATAAATAAATAACCCCCAACCCTTTTTACTAACCTGATCTAATAGTTGAGATAGGTCTTATGTGACTACATGAGCAGAGCCCAGTAGAAGCACCCAAGGGGAGACACCAAGCAAGCATTTCCTAAGGCATTAACAGAGAAAAGCAAACAAATGATTCTCCACTGTCTTATCCCCTCCCCACTCAGAAATGCCCCCAAAATACTGCCAGACTTCATTTAGACAAAACAAAATATCAAAACAAATCCCAGGAAGGTTACAAAGTCATTAGGTAACTATTACTATTATTGAAAACATAATCCATAAATATGTTCTATTTATAAATGCTCTGTGCTCCTATTGAAGGCACTTAGGGTATTAAAAAACTAATTCACATGCTTTAAGTCTGTGACCCTCAAAATGCAGAACAGAACTGTGGTAACTATTTATAAACACCTTTATTAGTGCAGTAAAAATGACCAAAACCCATCAGAAGGTATCTGCAAACTGAATTTTAGATAAGCAAGACATTTTTAAAAATGTCCTGCTCAACATATTCAATCTGTTCACAGAGACTTCTAAGAACTCTGCCCATTTTGTTGTTCTTAACACATTCATTGCCAATATCATATCTATGTATTTCACTTACTTACAAACTGACTGCACTTTACTACAGCTTACCATCTGTTCTCTGACATTATTTTTAGGACATAAAACTCACCTAATTTTCATTCTATGCAGATTTCTTGCAATTCCTACCAACAGTAAAAGCTTTCCTTTCTCAAAAACGGTATCACATGAAATTGGCAAAATACATGCTTGTTTTCTCCCTGTGACCGCTGAAAGTACCGTGGCCTCACCTAATAAAATCCATCACAACATTGTATCTGATGGTTTCATTTGTAGGCCGATATCTTTAATACAATATAAAATACAGGCAGCAAAGGATTTTTATGATGCTGTTGGGGAGCTAATGCTCCTGCTGAATACACCACAACCCCAGGAACAGGCTCTTTTCAATTGGTACAAGCCCATCAAGTCAATAATCAGCACAGCCACTTGTGACAAGCTTTAATTTAAGGCCCTAATCAAATTCTCATTTTACTTTTGACTGGAACAGCTGTGGGTGGAGAAGTGAGGGTGATACCATAGGATTTGAAGCTGACCTCAGCCCAAATGAGGGCAGCTACCTGAAGCCAGCCACTTCTCATGTTTGCCCTTCTCACTCCAGTGCTGAACTGTGACTGCACACCAGTCTGATGGCAGTTTTTATTTAAAAAGGATGATGTGATTATCTGTACTATGGCAAGCGAGGGAGTCCTGCTCAGCCCAGGGTGAAAGCTTGCTGGATTGTAAACAGCACCCATCCAAGAGCCCATGACCCCAGATAACAGCAGTACAGAGATGGGTACAATAAGCTAACACCTTTTCTGCTCAGGAGGCCCTGTGCCTGAGCTGGTACACCCCGCTCCTAGCACAGGCTGATAGCTTGGGCTCAGTGCCCCACTGAAGCAGCCCTACAACCTCTCCTCAAGAGGCAGGCTGTACCTGGCTGGCAAGTGAGCAATTCAGAAACATTCTCTCCTATCACCCAGATATCTAGATATGCCAAATAAATAATTTACCCTGCTGGTCAAGCAGCAGAGCATTTTGAGGCCACTTCCTTTCACAGCAAACACTGGCAGGTGAAGGTGTTCCAGCAGAAGAGCTAAGGCAGCCCAGTGACAGAAGGGAGAGCTAATCCAACAGTCAGAGACCGCCTCCTTTCCCAATGACAGTGAGAAAAGGACTGAGACTACAATAATTAAAGGAGTATTCAGAGCAGAAAATGATGCCAAGTGAGCAAGGCTAAGATCCATCTAAAAGAAGGTGCATGTGTTCCTTTTTTCCATTGGGTAGAGCTGTCAGAACTTGAGATTTCCACATGACCTGCCAGAGTCATTCAGATGAATATTGTATTTGTTCTCCTCCATATGCATTTCTATGTTTTTATGGCCTTTTACTGCCTCACCATTTATTCTGGCAGAGTAAGAACCACCTAAATGCTGCATGACATATTTTGAAACCTTTTGACATGCTGTAAGGATCTTTGTCCACTTGCCAAGCAACCTTTAAACATCCCAGGTCAGAGGCATCAGCAGGAAGAACTGTTGCAATTCCAAGCCTGGGGCAGCCTGCAACTCTGTAGGGAGAGCAGAGCCTCTATGCATTTTTATTAAATAAAGGGTTATCTCTGAGGTGAGGAAACTACTGAAACTTCTTCTCAGCAAACAATGATGACTGCTCAGCAGAGTCACTCTCCTGAAGTGAAGAAGTACCAAGATGTTGTTAGGAAAAGGGTATTAGTATGACTGTCTTCTGCACAGCCTGCACTCTATAGATGTGCTAAGGAAATCCACAGGCTCAGTCACTGGCTGTGAAAAACACTTATGTGAGCAAAGCTGAAGCTACTTTGAAACTATACAGATCACCCAGCTTTCTTTTCCTGCTTGGAGAAGATCAGGAACAACTTAAAAAAAGATACAAATAAAAACCAGAGCATCGCACAGGCCTACACCAGTGCTTAACCTGAGTGCTCCAAGCCCAAGGGCCAAAAATACAACATGTATTAATCTCAGACTAACAAAAAAGGAATTACATCAATATTGGTGTTTCTTTAATTGTACTAATTTAAATTACATACCAAGTATGGAATAATGTGATAAAGCCAGAGAACCACATAAACATTTTATTATCACCTGAAATCTTTCTATTTGAAATATATGTTTTCAGAGTCTCTGTTAATTTTAAAAATGTGCAAATATTAATAGACAGATGTAATTTATCAGAATAGAGTACTGCAAGACTGGACTAAAGGCTCTTAGATATAACATTGATTAAATATGGCATTCTAAAATAATATGAATGCAAATTTATATTTTGAACTGGAAAGTCCCAGATATTCAGGGGACTTTCTCATGAACAGTAAATGTTTCCTTTTCCACCCTGTAATGAAGGAGAGCAACTGTCAGTAAAGTTCTTTGTATGGTCTCAAATGTTAAATTAGAGACCTGAATTTTATAATCCATTTGTAGTAGTAGTAGTAGTAATAATAGTAATAATAATAGTCATAATAATATAACAACAATAAGCCTGAGGTCTAAATAATGTAGGTCACATCAGAAAAATACTGTGCACTAAAAGGGTCAGATACTGGAATCCCAAAGTGACATATCACACTTGTTTTCACATCATTCTTCTGTTGTAGAGAACAATCCAGTCAGCTGGGGAACTTAGGGCAAGTGTGGAGTTTCAGGTATTTGGTATTTGACATGAGAATTTTAGGTAGAATTTGTGTCTGCTGAGATTTTGTCTGTGGGTGAGAAGGGACAGCTCCATGGCTAATGTTTCTAACCCACTTCTGAATGTCAGTGGTTAAAGCATCAATTAATAAAAATATCACTTGAGATATTTATGCTGCAAGCTTGACAGACATGAACTGTTTAACCAAACAGTACTCATTCTGATTGATGCTTGGAACATATGGGGTATTTCTAGAGCTCAAACCGTAGTATAAAAACATGAAGTTATATAACTTGGTGAATACTGGAAAGTCTTGTTCAAAAAAACCAGAACACTTCTAATGAGTTCAGAAAGAAAACACAACAAAATAGATGCTTCAGTCCAATGCTTTCACTGCTTTATTAATAAGTATCTTTAGAAATGGTCACCTGAAAGTAAGACTGAGTTATTCATACAAAGCTGACAATTACCAAATATCATGCCAAATCTCTGGAAAAACAGAACAAACACCTGTATCTTTAAAAGCAACATAGTCTTGGGGTTTTTAAACGATTTAATAGCTTTGTTTCATTTTTAACAGGCAGTACAGAGTATTTCTTTGCTTCAATGCCCTCCAGGAAGTGAAAACCTTTCAATTCTTTCTGAGGCTGGAGTGCTAGAGTAGAGTATGCCCCAAGTATGCACAAGAAAAACAGCACTTCCTTACAAACCTTGCCCTTGTCAAATTTCTGAATGCATCCTATTCACAAAATTAATCGCAACATTAAAACCAAAAGATTTAGGTCTTAAACCACAGTTTAGACTTGGAAATACTTTTAAATCCTAAAATTGCTCTGGCTTTACTAGTTTTATTGAAAACATCGTTCCTTGGTCAATTAGCACTAGTCTTGAAACACCATCAGATTATTGCTTAATGCACCAAAATTAAATCTATGACCCAGCCTCTCTCTAAAAACCAACTGAAATGTAACAGTGATCAAACGTCACAGTCAAATAATTCTGACTAACATTACCAAGCAAGTGGATTCTAGTTTATTTTTGATGTATTTTTAAAATTTGCTGGGCAGTGCAGGAGAGCCTTTTAAAGGAGAAAGATCACTCATACGCCTGCCAGGCAGATCTACTCTGCAAAAAGCATCATCTCCAAAGAAAGAATAATGTTTCTCAAATACTTAACTGGAGTTTAAGACCTCCATCACCTGTGAGCAACAAGACTCCACAGAACCCCATGGAACCAGGGTGTGATTTGCTGGTAATGCTGAAGGTCTGCAATGACCCGAAGTAAGCAACAGGAGCCACACCAGAAAGAGCAAGAGAAAGAAACAGAATCCATTTTTTACATCCATGTGTTGCACACAAAAGAAAATCTTCATTTTGCTTTCTGCAACTACAGCTACAGTCTTGCAAGCATTTCTGCTGGCAGCACTGCCAGCTTAGGCTCTGGTTTCCTCCAAATTCTTTCTTATTTACACCTTTACACTTGTCTGTGAAGCTGTCTAGTAAATGGGACTGGGAAACCAATTTGCACTACAGACAACTAATTTCTAGCCTGGACCAGTTCTCTGATCCAGTTCACAGGCAGTCATACTGGTGCTACTTGCACAGGAACATGAGCACGAATAGGGAAGGTGGAGCAGAGTCTGCGCTGCCACAGCTAGGCCTGTAAATGAAAGCAAACCAGATCAAATCACAGGTAGAGGTGTCACAAGACTGTGGAAAGCCAACAAAGATGCTGAAAAAACCACATCTATTCTGTAATTTCATTATTGTTGTGATGACTCTGGCTAAGAGTGTGAGGCTGGAAACAGGATGAGTATTTTTTATATAATCAGCATTAGCTTTATGAGGATTGGGCAGAGATGTGTTTTTCAAACAGCCAGGTTGCTGACAAAGCAGCTATTTGCAGCAGGTAACATACCTCTCTCTCCCCAGTCCAGGGTAATGTGCATTGGTTACGTGTGCCACACTAACTTTACACTACAACTTCCAGGCCAGTAGTTTCAGCCACCATTAATTATTTTACAATCCAGAAGACAGGGCAAGGCATTTATCAGTTTGTAGCAACAGTGAGACTACAGCGAGCTCACAGTCCAGGTGCCTTGGGCCAAGTGACAGGATGTGCACCCAAGTGCTGGACCTGCACCCCTTCTGGAGCTTCCTATTTCAGCCTGGGCTTCATTACAGATGTTATACATCCTTCTCCCCTGGTGACTGGGCTCCTCATAATGAAAAGTACCTAAGAGGCACACAGATCTAACCTCTTGAGAAGACTGAAATCTGCCTCTGATAAGCAGCAGTTAGTACGATCACACAGGTATCAATCACACTAGGCTTTTAAAACAAGGAAACTTTCCTCATTTGTTTTTTATTTTTGGTTGTTGCTTCTTTTCGACTTACTGTGTTCTTAGCTTTTCCAGCTGCAAAGACAAACTCATGTGGCTCGGACCACTATGGACAGAGTCCAACTCTTCTTTTGCTCCCAGTCATAGATATGCTGCCATTCCCCAAGATGGGTCTGCTGACACAGCTCTCTTGTTGCTGAAGGGATAAAGTTGTGTCCCTCTCCTTCCTTTCCCTACTGTCACTGTAGATCTGCACTGATGGTTGTGCTGACAGCATCTCAGTCACCAACCAATTCAGCTCACTCACACAGGAGAAAATTACCTACTAAAAAAGCACAGTTCTCTCCTGGGTTAGTGATTTGAACTGGATTATGTTTTATATACAATCAACAGTACAGACAATGTAAAGGGACAGTCCAACACCACACAACCAGGAGTAGGAGGGAGAGAGCAAGACATCTGTCTCCTGAGAGCCACCACACTGCTGTATCAGCTCAGACAAAACCACAGCAACAGGTTATTTTTGCTGGCTATACTGTGGCATTAGTACACAGTACCCTTTTTCACACCTTCCCTCCCTCTTTATCTCCCAGAATTTTTCTATTAGCACAAAATTTGTATGAGTTTCACAAATAGGGCAGGGGTCCTGAACCCACCTAAATGCACCGACCTAAGTGATGCCTTAGGTTTTTGGCTTTTTTTCAAGAGAAAGAAAGCTCAATACAATCCAGAAAGGTGTAAATTTACAAATGCTGTTCATATTGTATGCTGTTTGGAACAATGGACAAGCACCAGTGGATTTTGAGGCCAGGCCAGCTACACACAGCCAGATGATGTGTCATCAGAAAAAAAAAGGCAAGAAAATGCTTTCCATCTATTATTTAATGGGGTATAAAGGACGATGAGAGGTTTTACAGACAAGATTCTGACATTCAAGCCCCAGGTAAGGTGCAAGGGAAACTAAAACGGTCTAGAGAATGAGAAATTTAGGGTAGCACCTATAAGAAAAGTGCATGTAATATTGGACCCAAAATGTCACAGGAGGTTGCAGAGCTTCTGAAGAGATGATTAAAATACTGCAGCAAAGAGCTGCAGTGAACAGCAACAAACTTAAAATGTAAAGAATAATAATAGAAAAAAAAAAAAAAGGAAGCAAAGAAGTGCACAGAGAACTTGCTAAAAAACATACACAAAAGGTGTTTAAGTAAATAAGCAGCACAACAAATCAGTTTAAGACATGATATTGAAGTTCAATATCATGAACAGCTGCTGCTCATGTTCATTTGCTCATGGTTAGCACATGCAAGAACTCAGCTGAATGATGCAGCTCTGTGGCAAGAACCCCAGCAGCATCTGTGTCATCCCGCTTAGCTACAAACACAGTGATAATTTAAAAATTTTTACATAGGCTGCATTTTCCCATTTGGCAGCACAGCTGCTTGAGCTGCCCTTACCTCCCTGCTCATTCCAACCCCATCCCTTCCCCTGATTATGCTGGTACAGCTCCTGTGCAGCCATGCAGCAATCAGGGGAGGGAATGATCCAGGTGAAAATGAACCAGGCTCTACACCTCTCAAACAGCTGGATCATTTCCCCGTGCAGTAGCCCAAGCATCTGTGTGAGTGCAATGGAAAAGACATGGAAGATGCTTTGGCTAGTAATACTACCAAAAAAATACTATGAGAAACTATGGTTTCAGTTCATCAGCCAGTAGATAAGTGTCAAGAATTCCTGCATTTCTTAGGCTGCCTGCTCTTTTTCGTGTTTAGAAATCGTTGTAAAAAGTTTCTGTTTTAGTTCTGTCATGTGCAGGGAAAAGGAGTTTTCCTAATAAGCTCACTGACTAAACAGGCTATCACTAAACACTTAAAAAGATCAGATTTTTACAAATCACTTTAACTCTCCCCTCCAAAAAAGTGTGAAAGCATCAAGGATATTTTTCTTTCAGATTACTGCACTAAGGTAGTTTCAAAATAGTTTACTGTAAGGCTTCCTGCAAACTGTGTCTCAAGTAGCCAGTGTAGTCTCCTGTTGGAAAACAACTGAAAAGTAACAAAATCCAGAACAGCAATTGGCAGTACTCTCCTACCTTCAGAACTATTTTTCCATCTTTTGCCTAATGTTTTCTTTTTTTTTTTAACAAAATATCAACTCTCACTAAAAACAGGAATATTTATTAATGTTTATTATCTTAGGATAATATCCTGCAGCTCTCTGCACTCTAGTCAAAAATCACTGCAAGTAACTAACAAGTATCAGTGCTGCTTTAAACTTGTGTGTATGTACCCGTTAGGTAAACCATATACACAGATCCAAACAGAACATACTTCCTCCAAATTCTTTACCCTCTCACCTTAAAGTGGCTTTTCCAACACTGAGCTTTCTATTCTTTCCAGTTGACACAATACTGTAAATGCAGCACTGCCAGACAAAAACAGCAGCAGAGAAACCTTGGTTTTGAGTGTTTTTTTACCTGAAAGGCCAACTACAGCCTGGCACATTTTTCACCTCCTGTGCAGCTGACAAGGCTGTTTTAGAAATATGGAAAGTTGGAAGGTGTTGTATTCATTCTCACTCACCTTTTTTAAATGCAATACAATCAAGTGATCTAAAAGCTTTGAAGAACTAAAGAGGTATCAATGCCTTCATGCTGGGAGATGTACATAGATCATTAATGGCAGGCTGCTCAGGTTTTCATAATCACTATGAAATATGAGCTCACAGACTGCAGATAAGGCAACACAATTTTGATTCAGTTAAAAAAAAAAAATCACTGCCTTGTCATGAACTTCAGTTGAATGCAGGTAGGGTACCAGGGAGCTCAAACCAAATTGAGTATGGTTGTTCCTGTAGATGAGGATTGCTGTCACGTCCCATGAAACTAACTTTAGTTAGATTAGTGGCAGAAAGCTAACACGGCCTTCTCACTGCACAAAAGCCTTGAGAAGTGTGGCATGAGTAACTGATCTCCACTTGCTTCCAGAGATCCAAAAATAGAGGTGAAGTGTGAATATCCCATTTGTTTCGAAGTGCTGCCAACAGAAATTCCAAGTTGGGGCCTTGTCTCCTATCAAAATATGCACCTACAGAGCTGTAGCTGCACTTAGGCAAGAAAAGACTGCCTCTTACTGCAGCAGAACAGCTACTCTGCAGTGTCAGATCTACAGAAGATTTTGTACAGCAAGAGCTGTGCTGGTGCAGGTTTCCAAGAAACAGCCAGATTGATGACTTCTAAACGAGATGTTTCTAAATTTTTTGTATCAGCAAACCCCTCCCCCCTCTTTGGGGTGTTTTATGTGTCAGATTTCTTTGTTTGACTGGTTCTTTACTTTTTTTACCCAGGGCGGTAGACACACCTAGCACCAAATCTATGAGAAAAAAAAATAAATTGGATGCAGACCATCCAGTGCAGATGCAAACACCCTAGTGAGAGCACCAATCTGAATACTTGTGTTCCCTCAATTAAATGAAAGCATTAAAAATGATTACACTCTTCTTTACTACATGCAACAATTTCATTTTAGGTCAACCTGTAAATGATGCTTAGCAAATACACAACCACCTCTCTGTTCACTTTTCTATCTCAACTGTGAGGGGACAAAGCTGATGAGGAAATGCAGAGATCCGTGTTTAAAAATAGGGATCTGAGAGTCTTCCACTCTATTATGAAATCAAATAACATGTTTTTTCTAAAACTACAAAAGACAACAAGCACAGATTTTCTGTCCCAATTTTGTATTTAAACCAAGAATGAATGAAATACACCAACAATTACACTCTCTTTAATCACTATCAACAGCTACATTGCTTACTGAAGTCCTTGGATGTCTATTAATCAATTAGAAGTTTAGAAACCTCTTCTCATGTTGGTATTACATAGTGAAGTGATGTAGAGCATCTTTGACCTTCATTTCAAAAGAAACGGTGGAAGTGACAGAAAATAGAAATTCACATACAAGGAAATATACATATGAATCACAAATATCCATTTTGAACAAAACCTATTTCAGTGACTTTGTATTTTACTGTATAAATCCAGAATTGTTGATACAAGGAAGAAAGGATGCAAGTAGAGTGTCAAAAGTTCCATACTCTAAAATAGTGTTTAGTGGTGGTCAGAATGGGACTAAACAGAGATACATGATATTCTTAAGTCTCTTGTCTTTTATTACGAAATAGGAAACATGTTTCTAACCCCGGAAAAAAAAAAAAAAAAAAAAAGACAAAAAAGACAAAAAAAAAGGTGTTATTCCAAAAGCAGATTGTGAGCAGGCATCCCAATATTCAGGAGGAAGAAACAAAAATTTAAAGTGTTGCACAAAGAAAAATAATATGACCATTTAAAACTTCTATCCTTGTATACATTTAAGAGGTGTAACAATCTTTGCTAAAAAGTTAAGACTGCCACATTGTTTTTGCTTACTACTAAACATAAAACTGCAGATACGCAGGATTTGAAAGTAGAATGAAGTCAAAACACTGTCTTCTATTCTAGGTAAGAAAAGAGGAAAAAAAAAGCCCCCCAGCAGCAGCAAGGCAAGTCTGATGTAAGGTGCAAAAAGGCATTTGAGCTGACATTTGCTTATAAAGCTGGGATAGAGGTCAAATCCTGCTCGCTGTGCAACACCCAGGTCTGTGGAAAACTGGCAAAAGTAAATCCCAAACCGAGATTTACCAGCCGCAGCCTGGCTCAAGTTCACTTCGGGTTAAAAATACTACCCGGGGAGTAGCAGCGCGGCAAAGGGGACCGTATCCCTGTTACGTGACCTGCGCGCCGGGCTCGGGCTGCGCCCGCGGGTCCCGCCCGGAGCGCGGTGTTGGGTGACCGGCACCGCGGCCTCCCGGAGACGGAGTCACAGCGAACCACCACGCCAAGCGCGGCCCCGGCTTCCGAGCACAGATTTTATTAAAAGCTTCTCGTTACAGAGCCGGGGAGCGCCCCACGCACTCGTGTCCATCACGGCGGGAGTCTGTTTGTTTATCCGGACAGCGCGCTCGGGGCGCCGGGGAAGCGGAACTCCGGCGGGCGCGGGGGGCCGCGGCGGCCGCGCGGGAGGGTCCCCGGAGCCCGGCGGGGCCGGGGGGCGGCAGCGGGGGAGCGAGAGCCGGAGCGCACTCGGCGGGGCGGGGAGGGGGCGCAGGCGGGAGTGCGGCCGCCCCCCGTCGCCGCCGCCGCTCCCCCTCGTCGTCGTCCTCCGCCGCCTCCTCCGGGGGCCGGGGGGCGCGGTGCCCCTTCCCCGCCGCGCTGAGCGCCGCCGCTGGCTGCCGGCAGAGCCGCCGCCGCCCGGCCGTGGCGGCCGCCGCCGGGCCGGCTCCCATCCGCCATTATCCTTTGTTCGCGGCGCGGCGGCGGCGGGGATGTTGCAGGGCTCGGCTCCATCTTTAAGGCGGGCGCCCCTCCCGCGGGCGGTGCGCGGCCGGGCCCCCGCGTCCTGCCGCCCGGCGGCTCCCCTGGTCCCCGCCGGGCTCCATTTCCTTCCCTCCCCCCCGCCCCTGTTTGCTGGGCGCCGTCCTCCTCTTACCGGTTACCAGGCTGCTCCGTCACTGCTTTCGTTCGCGCCTGGGATCTCGCCGCAGTTTTATTCTCTCCCCCACGTAACACACCGCGTCAAACTACACCTCCGCCGCGTCACTCACACACACAGGCGCTCCCAGCCCGGCGACAGGCAGGCAGCGGCCGACTGAGGAGCGCCAGCCAGGGAGCAAGCGCCGAGCGCGCCCGGCCCCGCACGGAAACCGCCGAGC
>VRYO01002782.1:6934163-6989153 GCA_009812075.1 Sialia sialis
TTTCTCTTCTCTGGACACACGCCAGCGCCTCAGAGCCTTTCCCGAATAGAAGGGCCCAGAACTGGACACAGGATTCAAGGAGTGACCTTGTCAGTGCTGGGTACAGGGGGATGATCACTGCCCTGGTCCTGCTGGTCACACTATTCCGGATACGGGTCAGGATGGCATTGGCCTCTCTGGCCACCTGGGCACACTGGCTCATGTTCAGCAGCTGTGGACCCTGGGTACTTTTCTGCTGAGCTGCTTTCCAGCTGCTCTGCCCCAGCCTGTGGAGCTGCATGGGGTTGTTGTGACCCAAGTGCAGGACCTGGCACCTGGTCTTGTTGAACCTCATGCCACTTGTCTCGCCACTGATCCAGCCTGCCCAGATTACTCTACATAGCCTTCCTGCCCTCCAGCAGATCAGCACTCCCACCCAACTTGGTGCTGTTTGCTAATTTGCTAATGGTAGACTGGACTCCTCACCCAGATCATCGATAAGGATATTGAATCGAGCTGGGCCCTGTGCCCAGTCCCTTGGGGGACACCACTAGTGACTGGATCCCAACGAGATGCAGGACTGTTCACCACCACACTCTGGGCTCAGCCATCCAGCCAGCTCTTAGCCCAGTGAAGAGTGTGCCTGTCCACATCATGGGCTCCTAGCCATGGGCAGAGGACCAGCCATGTGTATGTGCCGTGTCAAAGAGAAGCAGCCATGTGCTGTGGGCCTCAGTCTCATCTGCAGTGCCAGCATGATGTCTGTCATTGGGAGTTTCAAAAGCTAAATAGATGAATTGTTGCTGGGAAAGGTGTATTCAAAGAGCTGGTGCCACCAGGGAGCAGGGAAAGAGCCAGTGGTGCTCCAGCCAAGTGAGTACATCCCTGTCTTCTGTTCACAAACCCAGCTGAATGCACTCAATCATACACCCTGAAGAACAGACTGCTCCAGCTACAACCAGATAAAAACTGTCTGTGCTCAGAAAAGCTGCCTTTCATTTCCCAAGACCTCAAGATGGCACTACATAACAAGATTTGAAGCTCCAAAGCCGGTGCACTTTCGCAGCTGCCAGGTGCACCGCATGACATGGCACTGGTGTGCCATTTAGTTCAGTTCATCTCAAGTCTTGTTTTCTAAAAAACCTTGAACTCATTTTGCTTATGCTGAGTTTCATCTAATTCCCCCCAAAACTGCAAGAGATGGTGCAAGGAGCTATTACAGCTGTACTTTGCATTAGATCTTGTTGATGACACTTATTGTAAAATAAACCTTTGATATTTAAAAAGAAAAATAGGTAGCTCAGGTTAAGCAGCTAAAACATTGCTTCATCGCCAACATGGCTTGGGCCACAGCTCATTTGCTGCTTCTGATGCATTTTTTCCCTCTGCACTGCCTGCAGACAGAAGCTCCAAGGTTGCAGGACAGCATAGCCTTGGTGCCACCCATTTTTCGCAGCTGTTGTAGACCTCTACTGTGCCTTTGGCTCATACTGTTCCTGCCTGCAGTGTGTGGATGACATAACTTTCGGAAATTATTTTTCCTTTTTAGAGTCTGCTAGGATATTAAAATCTCCATGCACTAAATAGGTCTTTACAACTCCTTTTGGGGGCAGAATGTTTCTTCCACTCAAAGCTTTTGAGACAAGCAAGAAATCTAAACTCAATGTTCTTGATTTGGTCCATTCATTGGCAGTGAATGGAAATGCTTCTCACTCCAAATCACCAGCAGAGGTGCAAAAGGCTCGTCTTACCACATCTATCTCATTTCACAGGATACTGAGGTAGAGGACTCTTTTTGATAGTATTTTGACATTTGAACTCTAGCCTCATTGCTCAGTTTTAATATTTTAATATATTTTCTGCATTTTGTTATCTTATACAGATGCAAATTAAATTAGTTAATTTAAAATATGTTATAATTAATCTAAAACATTAACATTTTCACCTTTTCCTAGAACTTCTGCATTTCCAGAAGTGATTCCAAGACCAAAGTATAAAGGTTCAGCCTTTGTGCTCCTTTTAGTAGTGAGTAAATTCTCTTTTTGTGTGAGAAAATATTTATGATGAGCAGAACAAATGTAGCCATCTGAGTGTCTCTTGTTTGACTCATCGTTTTCTTTAATTGTTTTCTCATCATTTTCTTTGCCCTTTACGTCAATGTTTGTGTTTCATCAGCTTTTTTTGCTCACACGAATGACAAAAATCACATATATTTACCACCCATATGTTTCCCAAAGCTGAATTGCTTGCAAGCCCAAAGAATCACAGCAGAGAGAATGTAAGGGAATAAATTCTGGTCCTTGAAGGGTGAATAAAGCGCAATAATCAGATCTCAGCGTATGGCTCCCATCAGAAACCTGGGCAGCACTCCCAGCCTGAGTGATGAGAGTGCCACTGGTGCTCCTCCAGACTAGGCAGGGCTGCCTCTCTGCAGCTGCTCAGCTCCTTGTGTGGCTCTGGTCCTGCTGCCCTGGCACCCTGCTGACTCAGCCAGTACTTGGCAGCTCCCTGGCAGCTCCTCAGCACTTCTCTGAGTCTGCCAGCTCACCGATGAGTTTGCACAGGGCATCTGGAGCAGTGGCTACTTCTCTGCCAGCCGGTGTAGGCTCCCCATATCACAGACAGCTCAAGAGAGCAATTGATCTCAAGCTAAAACAAATGCCTCCGATAGGCCAGATGCCTAAAGGGCATTAAGATTACACCCATTGTTGAATATCTCCATCTCTTGCACCATCGCAGAGGATTAAACGATGGATGTGAGCTGGATTCATGCTTGCCTCCTGCTGACTCAGTGGCAGGTCTGTGCGGACCTCATACACAGCTGCTGTGGAACCTTCTGACAGCTGTTTTGCACGTTCCTCCTTCCCTTCTGAGCAAAACTGGGGCACTAAGCAAACTGGAACTTCTTTGGGAGAGGGAACAAAAGTCTGAGGTGCCAAACCCCCTTCTCTCACTGACATCGACACCTTCCTTTCACGGATGCCTCTTGGGGAATTTGTAGAAAATAGGGTAGTAACGATGTGCCAATTACCCACGAAGTCCAGCAGGGAGAGGCTGACTTGGAGAATGAGTTGGAATGCTCAGCAGTTTTCTTCATCAGCAAAAGTTTGCTTGATGATGAGTGAAACCCAGCAAGATTAATTACTTTTCTTGCAATTAAGCCTCAGAGGCAAATTCATTATTTTTCAGATTCCAGGTCGGTTACCCTGGGCAGTGGACTCCTTGCACACAGCATTTCAATTGATTGCCCGTGGCCCAGGGTCCACAGAGGCTGGCGAGTGTGGATCAAGAAAGGTTTTGTGCTTGGCTGTGTGGTGTGGCAGAGTCGCAATGCACACCGTGTCGCTGGAGCAGTCAGTGCTGCTGCACTGATACCATGAAAGACAATATTTATTGTGGAAACACAGAAGTACATGCATTTTTAGTCTACCTACAGCTGTAACGACAGCAACACAAAAGTATTTTTTGCAGGCCACAGTGATCTTTGGGAGCGATTTATAACAAAATAATCTTTCAGCATCAAACACTCACTGACAATTTCTAGAGGACCACTCTGCTCTGCCAGTGCAGAAACAGAGAGTGTGTTTTATACAAATCTGACATTAAGCACAGGTATTGCTGGGGAGGAAAGAAGACAAAGAAGGCAGGGTGTGCTCTGGGGCTTTGCAGCTGCATACACTAATGGATATTCTCCCAAGGAAATTGAGAGAATTTGAAAAATATTAGTGTGGAGGGTGACAGATACTACATTAGACAGTAGAGGATCCAGCACTTTTCACTGTACAGAGAATCACATTTATTTCCAGCCTAAACAAACCAAGCAACTGATTTTGAAGCAGATGTAAGAGAAGGCAGGGGTGCATCCATACCCCTGTGGTGGACATGGCCATTCAGTAGCACAGACAAAGCTCTGAACTGGTACTTTCTGAGGACAATGAAGGTAATAAAGAGGTGTCATTCTGAAATCCAATGACAAAGGCATGCCAGTTCTCCATTTCGGTCCCTGCTTCTGAGATAGATGGAGGCTTAACTTCAAACTCTCATACAGAGCAGTCTTCTATCATTTCTTAGCCTCTCAGGATGAGCTAGAACTGCTTACTCATCAGGATATGGACAAAACCCTACAGGTTTAGTATCTGCCACAGAGAGCAAGATTCACTGGACTCTCTGAGCACTTTATTACAGAACTAGGTCTGAATTCACAGTTAGCTCAGAACAAAGTAACTGATAATAGAAATGGTTTTTCAACATCATCCCACTTAAAGTTAATGATCTGCACCTCAGGTCTGCCCTTACTGCTCTTGGACATTCATCATTGCTAATAGTAACAAATCTTCCTGGCCAAATACAGGCTTTACAAGCAGGCAGATTGCATGCTCAATTAGCCCAAGGAAATTGGTCACTTTGCTTAACCCCTGCTGTTTGAAATATGGAGTCCCACTGCTGCACCATCCTGCTGGAGCAGCATCATGTCTCTTCCACTGATGGAGCAGCCAGGGAGGGGAAATCCTCTGCCCTGAGTGTTGTTCCCCACCACATATCTTGTGTGGAGCAGAGGAGCTTCCCAGCTCACAGGCTGCTGCAGCAGGGTTTGCCTGCTCTGGCCAGGGAACTGTGAGTGCTTTGGTTACATTCTGTGCTAAATAACAGCCCATTTCTGAATTATCAAATATCACCTTTCCCAGAAGCAGAGGGGATGTTTCAAGGGCAGGAGTGTGGGAACAGATAAGCACAAGCAGCTTTTTGACACTTTGACAGTGTGCTGTGTTTTCTAAGGGTAGTCAGAAAAATAAATCTTCTGGCTTTTTGAGCACACTGCAGAATGCCCAGTCCAGCCCACTGTCTGAACTCCATGCAGACTAGGAAAAAGTCAGGCTTTCCCTTCAATCCATGAAAAACACCTCCTGAATATGTTCTTCCCATTATAGCTTCACTTTTCTCTGTCTTCCTCATTAAGGTGAATTTCTTCTCACTTTGCTCGAGGTCTGTTTAACGATTTCTCATTTTGGTTACTTTGTTCTGAGAATTTAGACCAGATTCTTCAGACAGTGTCTTCTCATTGCAGAGACATCCTTGTTAATATATCCCAGGCTTCGGAGGACTGCCACTCCTTGGTAAATGATGACTTGTGTTCTCACTAAACCTCTTTCCCACCAGGCTGCCTCCTGAGCCCCTGTCTCTGTCCCCTCTGACTTAATGAAGGTGTGACTTAGGCTCAGCACTGCAGGGCCAGCTCAGGTACAACCTGTCAGCCTCCTTCTTCTATTCTGCTTTCCCTGCCTTAGGATCGACAGATGCTGGCCCTGCAGAAGCACGGTTGTTGTTGTTATCCCATCTTATGGCAAGTCCCTCATGTGCCAGATGTCAGCAAAACTGCTTTGGGCTGAACCTCTAAAGGTCACATAAGCTTTAAAGAGCATCTTGTGTTTTCATGTGACAGATTGTCACACAGAATGGAGAACTGAAATGAATTGGTGACCAGGGAGGGGCTTAGACATGCTGTAAATACCTGGTACCTCTCCAAACAATGGTGACTGTTTTCTTGTCTGTTAAGCCCTTTTATCACATACTTCATGGCTTCTGGGCCTGGGGATGCTCAAAAGCTTTCTGTTGCTTCAAGAGATGGAAAAAGCTATAGCTGGTGTAATTGCATTCAATAACTTACCAGGCATGGCAAGTAGAACATGAATGGGATACTGACCTGGCCCTGGGTGTACCTGGACCCTGCATGCCATGAAGTAATTGCTGTCATGAGGCCACATTTGCCTACACACGAGGGAGAAGGAGTTGGGGCTTCTCAGTAGCACACCAGTTGGAGAGTTTTTCCTTTCTAAGAGGAATGTGATTTTGTCTGCTGCACGTGGAGGAAAAAGCTGTTGGATGAGACACATTGGAAGTGAAAGCCAAAATGAGAAACCAAACCAAACACAGTAAATGCTGTAAGGGTGAAAAGGGAAGAGAAGGTGAAATGAGGGAATAATTCTTTGAAATACCCTAAGCTTTGGCCCTGAGAGCCTACATTTTAACTCAGAGATGGATGTTGAGGGTGGTATATTCTATATCACTCTGTTATGAAATACCCCATTTTATTTGCACAGCCTGCTGATTTTGAGCCAGTTCCTGTCATATAGAAAATATTATTTAGACTGACTGCACAGTTTGAAAAAAATAAATCTTACCCCTCAAGAAGCCAGCAAACACTAATTTGGTGAATAAATGTGGTTCTGGGAGAAAGAGAAAAGCCTGTGTGTGGTGTTTGGTTTCAGCATCACTGTCTCACAGTCTTGGTTAAACAGAAGTCCCTGAACATTCAGCAGCCCTGTTTTTTAGCATGTCCACTTAGTATAAACTCAGGTTGCAGGAGTTAAGTAAAGGAGGGAGAGGTAGTTTAAAAAAGAAAAATATAGTGAAAACATTTAAAAAGTAGTGCAGGTTCATCTGAAACAAAATGCAGGGAAAAAAGAGGGTGGGTGGAAGGAAGTAATGACTACCATTAGCCCTCTTTGGTTTCCATAACAGGCATGTGCTATCTATTACTAATTTAGATGATGAGAGAGCCACAATTTCTTTAAAACATGCCAGGACTCCAGTCTGTCTCTCAGCCTATAATATCCAAACAACAAATTGGGTCCCAGCTGGGATGTGTTTATCAGCTTAAAAAGAACTGATTTTCTCTTCCACAGTCAGAAGGAAAGCGTTGTCTGACAACATGAAGCAAGATCAATGCTCTCCCCAAACTCCCTGTAAATGGGCAGTTTTGGCTATTGGATTGTCCAGACACCGATTCTGGCTCTGCAGCTTTAACTCTGCCCTGTTTCTGGCAGCCATTGTCCATCCCCATCATCCATCCCACCAGCAGGGTCCATCATCACCTTTTATCCACCTCCCACATCTTCTGAAGAACTAATTACGCTTCGACCTTTCTGCACAGAGCCACTGGCTTAAGTGAAAATGAGTCTAAGCTTCTTTGAATCAGAAACAGGCAAGCAGCAAGCCTTGGTCCAGATGACTGGGTTTAGCCTTTTTGTGTGTCTGTGTGTGTATGTGCTCGTTCATGCCTATTGTCTTTCAGGATGATTTTTATGGACTGCTAACTATTAAAGCACAGTGATTTGTACAATACTTCCATTAGCCTTGCTATTATGTGTAGGTAAGAATGAGATACTGTATCTAATCACAAGTATTTATATATCCAGTGATATAACATATTTACTTGGGTGGCTATATAATATACAATTTAATTTCTTCTATGAAAACAGTGAGCCTTCCTTACTAGATTTGTGTCAAAGCATCTGAACATAAATTGGAATTCAAATAAAAAATCACATTACTTTAAAGTATTCTTATTTAACTATTGATAAAATAGCTCAGATGGGCACAGTGTAAATGACAGTAAAATTGGCATTTACAACAGTCCTATTAGACAAAAGGGAATTGGACTGAGAGAAGCAAATCGATTTTTTTCTACACTGTGCTTGAAGCAAAAACTGTGTGTAGAGAGGAATCTACTAATTTAGAAAATCTTAGTCACTTAATTGGGGTACAAATGTTTGCTTTCTGCCTTTGTCTCTCCCTCTGGGGCTGATCTCCCTGGGGCATAGGTGAAGGCTGTGATGGGAATTGGCCTCTAGCCCTTCCAAAGGACCCTGTCTGACCTGGTGTCCCCTCTTTGGGATGATGACCCTCAGTCTCACTGAAGTGATCCTCACATGCCCCTGCTGGGAACATGCTCAGCAGCATTTTCAGCACTGCCTGGGGGCTCCTGATGCTGCACCTGCCTTGTCTGCTGCTCTTAGGCAGCCCCCGGTAGCCACTGCTGAGATCCGGGAAATGGCCCTGGGATGTCTGTGTGTAAATCTGCATGAGAAATCAGTATCTGAAAAGTAGCTTCTCACCTCAACCTATATGCAAAACATCCTTTTTGGTTTTTTTCTGGACAGCCCCTGCTCATATCATACAGCTGTGGAAACAGGATTCTCTCCCATTCCCCCAAACCCCAAGGGTACAAAGGTTTTGTGTTTCCAAGCTCCCAGCCGCAGTCAGTGGCTGGCTGTGAGGTGCTCTGTGAGTGTCCAGCCATGGGTTGGACCTGCTGCCCAGCTGTGGGTGTGGAGCCATGGGGTTCACAGCACCAGCCTGGCTGGGGAGCAGTGAGTGGGAGCTGGCTCTGCGTGCAGGAAGAGTGGAGGCTACTGACTGCAGATCCCCTTGGCAAGATAACTATTGATTGCCCCCTTTCCCCCTCCCTTAACTGGTAAGGTTTGATATAAATGAGTTGCCATGCAGAGCTATATACAAAAGGATATTATACAATGGGGAAAAGGCAAAGCCAAGCATTTGGCTGAGTTTAGGCTGTTCAGTGCCTTTCCAAGCACAATAAAATTAACAGAATTATCTCTGCGTGTGCTAGTGCTTGTGGAAGGCTAATGGTGTCAAAATGGCAAAAGAAGACAAGAACAGGTTTGGGAAGGCAGCAGAGTGTTATCCCTACATGAGAAGATTTGTGGTTTAATTTGAATAGCTTCACCTTGGAAAGACCATTTTCTGAATGGAGAGTAGTTATTCTGGGAGAGGAACTCTCCTGCCCTTTTTTATCAGTAGGAAGAGAGTAAGAACAGTGGGAGGGATGCTGCTGTATCTGGATGCAGCACATGGAGACCTGATGTTCCTTAGCAGAGAATACTTCCTCACTTTTATTTAGCTCTGGGGCATGGGTGATCTCTAGCCCTATGCCCATCACACCTGTCTCAATCTGCCAAATTCATTTAGCTCTTTTGGGAGCATGAGTACACAGGTAAAACCAATTTAAAGAACCAGTTTAGTTTCCCTCATGGATGCTTTTAGCAGAGAAGGAACAAACTGGACACTACCTATCCAGGTTTCTTGCCTCAATTTGGAGTTTCTGCTGAACCTCATCTGGATGAATCTTGATTTCTCCAAAATGGAAATGCAGTAGGAACTTCATAATTTGCAAAGCCATAGTCAGGTCTGATATTGCTCCTGATGTCTCCCACCACTGATTCCTATGGTGGACATGAGACCTGTCCTGAGTTACAGCACTTTTTGTGTTTCTAAGCTCTGAATTTAATCCTCTCTCATTCTCTGGGCTTGCTGTCACTGTCACTTCGATCATGGCTACATCAGCTACATGTCCAAGAAGGAGGTGGGATAAATATCCCAAAGTTGCTTTTGGCTTTGAGGCTTGGCAGCCCTTATTGCAACTGTGATTTGAGGGGAATCATGGGAGCGATCATGAACTGTAGGGTGAGAAAACAATGCACCACAGTACCATTTCAGTGCCAAATTTCCATGAGTTGGCTGACACAAACATCTCAGCGAGGCAGAAGCGTGGGAGCTACAGGAACCTGAAAATGCACCACACTACAGCACTAACTCCTAGTGAACAGAAACAAGCTGTTTCTGTAAGCACAATGCCAAAGCTCTCTTAGAGTGTGCCAACCACGTTCCACGAGGAATAACCTCAGGTTAAACAGCTGCACAGGCCAGATAACCTGGGGTTGGCTTCATCTGCAGAGGGCAGTGGGCTGGGAGCCAGTTAATTAACCAAGTTAAAATTTGGGTGATGGTGTCTGCTCTGTTAAGCAAGCTCACATGAGCTACCCCACATCAGACACCTTTGGAGACGAAGCCTGGATTTTCCCAGCACTGATTTTT
The DNA here is from genome assembly GCA_009812075.1 of Sialia sialis. NCBI lineage: Eukaryota > Metazoa > Chordata > Aves > Passeriformes > Turdidae > Sialia > Sialia sialis. The sequence goes on from VRYO01002782.1 coordinate 6,943,818, forward strand.
TTGTGCAGGATCCCTGCTTGTTAAGGACATCTCACTCAGCATGAGCTATGCAGCCATGGGCCCATCCGTGCTCCAGAGCAGTGTCTGCCATGCCTACATTTGGAATGATAGCACAGCTGCCAAAAAGCCTGATATCAGTGTTCTTTGATCATTCCTTTTCCCATTGTTTCTCTCATGTCATCTCTGTGGAGAGGAATCTCAGGTGATTAAAGGTTTGTGGGGAGAAGTGTTTTTTCTGATCTGGACAAAGACTACAGATGGAAAAACCAGGCAGACTCCTCCATGCTGCTGTGCAGAGTGGGACTGGGGTGGCTGCCCAGTGGTCTGTGGAATACAGCGGTTCCAAAACTCCTCCATCAGCTTTTGCCACGGCAGAGAGTCTAACAGAGGATATCATTTTTCCCTGCAGATCTGGTCTTGCTTTTGGGATGGGAGACTGGGTTTGCATGGCAAAGTCTTGGTAGTGGGGGACTACAAGGGTGACTTCTCTGAGAAGCTGCCAGAAGTTTCCCTTGTCTGATGGAGACAATGCCAGTCAGCTCCAAGACTGACGTACCTCTGGCCAAAGCTGAGCAAAGGCTAGTAGTGCCTCTGGGATTACATATTTAATAGCTACAGAGACACAGGTGTTACTGCTGCAAGGAAGAAAAAGGTTTGGTTAATCATTAGATTTTCCTGTGACTACTTGCAAGTAAAATCAAACTCTTGAGTCCTCTTTAAGATGGGCTTCATGCAAGAAATATTGGAGTGCCATGCCCAGAAGTATGTAGGATGACATAGGTATCTGGGGTTTGGAACACTACCATGGGAAGCTATATGTGTATCTTGAATTACTCTGATAATTCTCTTTGAATGTGCTACCCTGCTGGGACACCAGCATGATTTCTCTCCCCAGCCTGAGACAGCTTCTGGGAGATCAAGATTGTTATTTTTTCCCCTCCTTTTAAATCTTCTGAACAAGAACTTATGTGCAGCCTAAGCGAAAAGTCCTGAGGCTGCAAATAGCAGAGAAAGGAGTTATAATGACCATATATGTTTAATGGCAGGTTGTAAATGACTGCTGATGTTTCAGCTGGAGGTCTTCAGCAGTGGAAGACTTGATCTCAGAGTGGTAGCTGCCACCCATTATCTGCAATGAAACAAATAGAAAGACTTCTGTGCCTTTGCTTGATGCCTTTTTTATGTTCCAGGTTTGGAGATTTCTCTTGTTCCTGTGAAGCAGACTGTGCTGACAAAAAGGAGAATGGCTGGCAGCTGCCTTCAGTGTGGGAGTCATGCTGCTAATGCAGCCTGCATGTTCCCAGACTGCTCTCTAGGGCCTGGATTCTTGTTCCCTGCTCCTGTTGCAGTCAGGAAAGACAGAGCCAAGCTCCTTCAACTCTTGCTTCTTCCTAATTCCTTGTGTGGACAGTCCTGTCCCCAGGGAATAACACTGGCCAGCTGCTTCAACCAAAGTGGGTGCTGTAACCTTGGTCAGACCAGGTCATATCTGTTCCCTTTATCTGCCTTCCTGTCTTTGACCTTCTCCACCTGGATTTCTGCTCATAAAGAAAACAGTAATTTCTTACTGTGTATTTTTCTTTCCACACAGTCTGTGGAGCCACACAATTTCTCAGTCAGGAAAAAGATGTAGTTCAGATCAGTCTAGATTATTTAGCTGGTACAGACCCTCATGGAGCTATTTCACCCTTTCTAAAAAATTCCATTTATGTACAATGCAACAGCAAAATATTCTGTTTTAAAGAAAGAGCAAAATATTTTGATGCCTTGCTCTGTCACTGTGAATGCTTTATGAGAGACACACTTCTTGGGATTTCAAATGATTTATCTCCTGAGTGTTCATTTTGGAGTGATGCCCATCCAGTGCAGCTCCCTGATATCCAGCACCCACTCCTGACAGCACCAGGTGCTGCTCCCATGGCAGACAGGTCAGGGGTCTGCCCATGGGAGTTTTGGGGGCTGTGGGTTACCCAGTGTGCTGTCCCTGCACAGCCTTGCTGCAATGCATTATCAGGGCAGAGCTGAAGATGGCAGCAGGAATTTGGTTTGGTTTCTCTTCTTGTATTTTGTCTCCTTGGGAAGCACAATGCAGGGCTGCTGCAAATGGGGCTGTGATTCGGGTTTGACAACATTGTTCCTGGGGTCACTGCAGACAAAGAACTTCTCTTCCCTTGCATTTAACCCTGTTTCATGCACAAAGGACACTGAGGAAACCCAGAAATCTCCATGTGGGTCTTGAGCTAAGGTGACTGCCTTTCCTGGGTATCCTGCATTTGATGTGGGACACAGGCTGTAACCCCAGAGCCATGAGCTGCCTGCATGCCTGTGCTCCCAGACAGAGTCACTGTCCATTCTGTTTCCCATGGACTTCAGGAGATGGGCACCACGTGGCTTTGCAGTGCACAGCTAGAAACAGAAAAAACTTCAAGACAAATCTGCATTTGCATGCTGGATGTCTTGCATACCCACAGGGGAGGTGTCTGGGGAGGGGGCACTGCCAGGGGTACTGGGAACTGGGGCTTTGCTTTCTCCAAGGGGGAATCATAGCATAAGATCTGCTTGTATTGTAGCAGTAGGCAAAGGAGGGATGCCTGGTGCTCTGCCAAGTTTGCAGTCGTGAGCACTTGACTCTCAAGCCAACAAGAGAGAGGCCAAGGAAAACAGCAGGAACTTTATTCTACATCTTAATTTATTGATGTTTCCTTAATCCTCTCACAGACCTCATCTGTTTGAGAAATCAGGTTCATATGTCACCTGTAATGTCTCCTTCCAGACAAATAGCACCACAGCATCTGCAATTTTCATAAGTGTGTTGCACTTTGAAGACGAAGATACATGGGTTGCTTCAGCATAGATTGCTTTTAAGTGCTGCAGGATTTGCCTCATCAACATGAAGGCCTATTCACTGTACAGGGCATGCTGGTATTGGTTTCAAGTTGCTCAAATGCATCAAAAGCAGAAGAGCCCATTGCTCCAGGCAGGCACTGTCAGCTGATGCATTGCCCAGATCCTCATTTAGAAGGCAGAAATTGAGAGGAGACCTTAAAAAAGGAAGGGGAAAAAATAGCAACTCTGTAAACTTTACATAATTTCCTGGGTTTCATTCATTTTACTGTGATTTTACACGTCTTCACATTAAGAGCTTATATTGTCAGATGAGCACTCAGGATAAGTAATGTCACTCAACAAGTCACAAATGGAAACCATGTCGGCTGGCATTGCAAAATGGATCTATAGCTGGCTTTTTGTCCCTCAATTTGACATGATTTAATTCGATTTCTGTAATTTATGGCTGGGAGGAGGATGCTTGCTGTTCCCCCATTCCCTCCATGTATCCAGGCTTGATGTCTTCTCCTCTTCTGAATATCCTGGCTTTTGGAGGTAATGAGTGTCTGAAAGGGCAGTTCACGTATTTCCTGCCTGAACTGATTTTTAAAGCAGCAACTGGGAGAGGGAATTTTTTTACCTGTCCTTGCTGACATCCCAGGATAACACGTATCACTCATGCCAGCTCTGAATTTGGAGATTATGGCGAAACTGCATTTGTAAGAAAAATGAGCGAGGTGTTTGGGGTGAGTTATGGAGACCTGCAAGAATTTACTGCCACAACACGGAGCTGCCAGTGACAGCAGCAGCACCCGGTGCCACTCCAGGCTGCTGCTGCTGCTTGGAAGCTCCTCTGCATGTATATTTACTCACTTAGCTCTGACACAAAACCTGCCATGTCAGTGAGTTTCAGTGGGCTTCAGTGGGGTCAAAGCTGTGACATATAACAACAAACCATCTGTAAAATCTCACAAGCTGCCATTTGGGCAAAGAGAGGACCATCGCTGATTTAACAAGAGGTGTTCCATCCCAGTAGCAAATACAACTAAAGATAGTCATGCATGTATAGGAGAGGGCCAACACATTCACCTTTGTGGATACAGTGTGTTAAGGTCCCTGCAGCCAGCTGAGGCACTGCTGCTCTTGCTGCCAGTGCAGAGGCAATAGCTTCAATACACCACATGCACCTGAAACACCCCCACTAGAGCATCAATGTATGGAATCCACTTGCTTTGACATCCTCTCTTCCCCTGTACCCGTGCTGGCCACTGCAATTTCCCACCCTCTGGAGAGCAGCAGTGAGCCCCTGGCTCCCAGATACCAGGTCAGCACCAGCTGTGCCACAGCTGCCTGCAGCTGTGTGTTGTTGTGTGTGCAGGGCAGGAGCCAACCATGGGCACACAGGGGCTCTGCCCTCCTCTGAGCACTGCTGTGTGCCACGCACACCCACACGTGTGCACACGAGCTGACCCCAGCTGACAGCACAGGCACGGTAAATCCACGCTGCCCATCTAAAACCTCTCTTCCTGCTCACCACACGCAGTGCTCTCCCTCTCTTGTGCTGTGACAGGGTGTGGGTATGAGCTGCTGACCAGCTGGGGGTCCCAGCATTGGTGGTTTTGGCATGCAAGGAGCTCCCGGAGCTGCTGGGGTGGATGGCACCCCATGGAACGAGAGATGATCATCCCTCATCTTGCTCATCTCACAGACACTCTTGTCACTAGCTCTGTGAACAGCCCCAGGTAAGCTCCAACCTGACATTACCAGTCAGGATTTTAGGAAGAAAACATTCAAGGCTGACCCTGTGCCCGGGCCACCCACCAGGCCCCCACACCACACACGTGAAATCTGGGCAAAATTTACTGGCTGTGCAGTAATAGGACAGACAGACTCCTGCCATGACCCTGGTGGGTCATTCACAGTTTTCTGGTACCCTCTTTCCTTGCTGCATTATGCTTGAGTCATGAATATATGTATTAACTACAGAATAGTCTTAAGCAAACATTTATCTTGCGCAGCAATGGCTGTTGTTAAAGACACCGGGGATGGATGTCTAGGAAAACAAGCCCATTCCAGCACAGCACTGGAAATGAGGAGGTCCTCACAATAATTTTTTCCTTGGGTTAACAGTTTCCAAATAAGCAGGTGAAATGGTCTGAGGTGATTAAAGCAATAGAGAAGATTAGTTTTGTTATATGTAATCACCTTTGCTTCTCTTTTATGTGTGGAGTGATTTTCTCAGCAGGATGTGTTATCTATTTTAGGGAATGCTAGTCTTTTTGTTATTCCTTTTTTTAAATGTAAATCAGCTTTTTAATCTTTTTATGTCAATTTGATAGACTGTAATAGCAAGTCTGTTTGGTAGTAGATTCCCTCCTTCCCCAAGCACTTCTTTGCCTTTAATTGCCTTAATTGTTCTAATTTGAATAAATCTGGGATCACACCTTGGCTTGTGGAAATTTCCTGCAGATCTGTGGTGTTCTGCATGGAGCCACTCCTTCATGTTTCTCTGTCAGTCTTGGGTGGGATAGGGTAAGGTGGAAAACCCAGGTGGTGCCTGATCTTGGCAAGGAGAAGGTACTAGTGCTTCTCCAGGCTGGGCTACATCTTCCTCTCAACTCTATTTCACTCCTGCTCCTGCAGCAAGTGGAGACCTCATCCTGCTCCTTGGCTGCCCTCATTTCCTCAAAGAGATGAAGTTTTGGGTCAAGTTAGGCAAACCTCAAAACACACGTGCTTTTTTTTTTACTGTTGCAACTTCTTCTAGAAGTATATGTAGTGCTGGGGCACTCCTTTCTGCAGGATTTCCTCTCCCTGTGCCTCAGAGGAAGGCATGGATTTAAAGTGCTTATTTTAAGTGACACAAAGCAGTAGCAGCCTTTTTCAACAGTGCTTAGCTCTGTTGCCCTCAGCACTCTCCTCATTTTGGAAGGAGGATGCTCGTAGGGGACGTTCCTGTCCAAACCCCTGTGCTGCTCATTGCCTCGAGAAGCTGCAGACCTTGAGCTGTCACTCCACTTTTGATGACAGACAGAAAGAAGGGAAAGGTGTAATTTGGCATCTTTGTGCATTTCGTTGGTGAGCTGAGATAATTTTACCCTGACAAAAACACATATCTCCATCAATGCCTAGGCCTCGGTGGGGCATCCTCACTGAAAGATGCAACAAGGAGATAATGCCTCCGTCAGTACGGGATCTGTTCATGGTGGCGTGTGAGCTGATACAGCCTGTCAGGTACATGACAGGGTGGAGAAGAGCCTGAGAAATTATTTCTTATAGATCACTTGGAAAACAGTCCCTGGAGCAGCCCAGATGAGAAGGGCTCCCTTGGGAGCACTGGGAAATGAGTATTCATCTGTCAGGGATGTCTTCAGGAGGTGGAGACGGCTGTGAGCTCCTCCTGTGCTCCCTGGCCCAGACAGGGGGACCTGCAGGAGGTGATGGGTCCCTGCATCTGGGGTGTCACCTGCACTGGGGAGCTCCAAAACCAGTGAGGAGGTAGAGAGAGGAGCTTTATTCCCAAGGAAATTGTGCCCAGAGGAGTCAGGCCTCCTTGTTCAGTCTGTCCCCATGATATCCACCCCGAAAGCTGCCAGAACTGGGGGGAAATGCTCTTTTGATTAAGCTGCCATGGGGGCAGTCACCAGCTGTGGGATCACTGCTTGCTTGCATGGAGTGCTTAAATGCTACTGGGAAGTGAAGAAGGAAAATGCTAGATGATTACTGTGGAGGAAAAAAGGTTACAGTAAAGAAAGGAATTAAGGGGAAAATAACAGGTTGACTATTATTAGGGAGGGAGATGCAAAGAGATAACGGGGGGAACAAACATCTAGTACAGTATATTAGACTTGGGTGCGGATGTAAGTATAAAATGCTCCACAAGTCCTGTAATTGAGAAAATCCATCAAATGTCCTGACAGCTGTTCCAGCATTTCCAGAAGCGATAAAACTTGAATTTATTTCACTTCTGGAAAGGGGGCAGTATCACCTTCTGGCGGCTCTAATGAAATGCCATAAAATTTGAGGAAAAACTGTGCTGTAAAGTAATAAAAAAGGGCAGTCGGCAGCGAGTTGTTTGCTGAAACACTCGTAGGGGACGTGGTGGGACGGAGCAGCTCCCACTGGTCACAGCACCCATGCTGGGGGATGCTCTGGGCATCTCTGCAGCCACAATGCCTGCAAGTGGCCACAGCAGAGCTGAGCACGGCTGGGTCTTGGCCCTGGTGGGGAGGCAGAGGTTCCAGAATAACCATGAGTCTGTGCCAAGGCTCAGGCAGGGCTGCAGGGGAGCTGGGAGAGGCTTGTGTGGCATCCACCCACTGCTGGCCAGCCCCAGCACCTGGGTCCATTCAGAGCAGAGGAGGGCTGCAGAGTGCAAGCACTGAGGAAATTTTCTTAATTTGGGTTTTTTATTAACTGAGTCATTTGGTGACAGGAGAGAAGGTCATTGCTGTTTACCTCCCATGGTAGCTGCTAGGCAATAAGCTTGTTTTCCTATTTAATTTGTTAATTGAAACTAAATTTGTAATACAACATTCAAGTTATTTGAAGGCTCTTGGACTCTGTAATTTAACCCTAATTTGTTGGCAGGAAAGCACACCTTTTGCATATATTTTTCTTTTTGGCTCACCATCGTCTCTCACGTAATTGCTGAGACGGTTTTCTTCCATTGCCTAATTTCATGTAAATGCTGTAGGCACCTTGGGAGCCAGCGTTACTACCTCCAGCTGGCAAATATTAGAGATCTAGGTAATATATTTAAACAACAGTGGGAGGAGACATCTAAAAATAGAAGGGAAGGAAGAGCGGTACTGACTGTGCGGAGAGACCCCTCTCCTCCTCACAGCTGTCAGGGGTTGGGCACACGAGTGACCAGTCCCACCTTGTCTTCCTTGGGTGACACAAGGGAAAACTGGCCAGGAAGGCAGACCAAGAGCCACCAATTTGCTCCTCCTTAAAGGTTAGTAATGTAAAATCCTCTGTGCTGGATGAAAAGCTTTGGATGAGGCCATAAGGATGGCTAACACATCCCAGTCATTACAAGCGTAAAGCACTGTGCACTGCTGGTTTCTGTGCTGTGAAACCCTGTGCCCAGGCACTGTGGCCGTGGTCAGTGCTGGGTTTCCACCAGCATCTCCCACTCTTGGACACCTCCTGTGGCTGATGGTCCTTTTGGGGACTGACTGGGACAACTGTATGGGATGAGAAGTCTGTACTTTGCTTAGACTGTGGTTCCCAGTAGCTTGGCTGGAGGATGAATTGTGGGAGTCGTGGGATTAGGAGTCTGCTGGAGGCCCCAGGTAGAGGGAAGCATCTCATTGCCATTGTGCAGGAGGTGCAGCTGCTCGTGCTGTGCAGCATGCTGAGCACCTTACACCACAAACCAGAAAATAAAGAAAGAGACAGAAAGGTGATCTGTGAAAGGATTATGAAATTCCCAAGTGGGCTTGTCCTTTCACACACAAATTGGCCAAATTGGAGAGGCTGAGCTCTGCTGATAACTTGTATGCTTTATTCTGTGTTCTCAGCCCAAGTCCCTGCTGCTTACAGAGGTGTTGAAATGAGCAAGGGAATGATTGTCTTCAGCTCATCATGAGAATTCAGAGCCCTTTTCTCCCAGCAGGCTGCTGATAGTCTCTGTTCTCTTGCTTGCCACTTTGTGCAGTGGGAGCCAGAGGCTGTGTGTCTGACCAGCTCCTGTGGTGTCTGAACAGGTGGCACAGATGCTTCCTAGACTGCTTGTAGAAAAAGCTTCTCCACAATGAGTACTCTGGGGCAGCCCAGGACTTCCAGTAGGAATTGCCTGAGTGTTAGGGAGAGGATTTCCAAAGCTTAGGTGGCAGTGTGCTGGAGGCTGATACTAAAATGCCCTCTAGCAGGCAGAGTGAATCCCTTCACAGGGAATGGTGCTGGCACCACATGGGGGGAGCTCATCTCCTGCCCAGCCGTGGGAAGGATCCTTCTGATCAACCCAAAGTCCAGATTTTTACATGAGGGTTCCCATGGCAACCAGGCTGCACAGATTAAATATTTAAAAATATGGAAGCGATGCTGGTGTGCGAGGCGAATGCAAGAACTTTAGGACAAGTGGTGTCCTCTGTTCCATCCCCATGGATGGGCTGTGGCCCAACCACTGCCATCTCACCTGGCAAGGCTTCTCCAGGCTGGGAGCAGCCATTCTGCCCATCATCCTGCCCATCAGCATCACTGCCCACAGCCTCTGTGGGACAACCCCTCTCTCCAAGTGATTTTCCACACCAAAAACTTCAGGACATGAGGCCAACTCCTTTTGGCAATTGCTTCCTTTGCTACCAGTGCTCTTTAGAAAAGGAAAGTGGAAAATGCAATTTAAGTGCTGAACAAAGCTTCCCCAGGATTCTGCCCAGTGAAACATCATTTATGGAGAACTTCAAAGTGGTTGCCAATAATTTGGGAGGGTAGTGGAGCAAAGCAAAGAACGCTGCTGATTTACCTTCATTGTACAGCTGTTGGAAAGCACTGGCTAGTGAAAAGCAAATGCTCTGTGGGAAGTGATCAGTTTAATGATATTTTGATGGAAAATTTCTAATCCACTAGAAAGGAGTAATCTGCTTTGACCTTGTTTTGTTTCTGAGATACTGTTTTACACAAAGAGCGTGGCTCAGGTGGCACTGGCCCTGCTTACCGCACTAAGATTATTCTGCCAGCTCCAGCAGTACCTGTGGTAAATCAAAAAACACCACTTACAGCAACACAGGGTCTTTACTGGGAGTTGCACGTTTAAAGTTCAGCATGGTTAAGTCTTTTCCCACCAGTGAATGTTAATTTATTGATCCAGCAAAGGAGTAATAGTGGCAATGCTAAAGGAAAGTGGTGCCAGCATCGGGGCATCTGCAGGGAGGTACAGATGGCCTCTCCAGACACAGCAGCGGTTTGGGGCATCACAGTTTCAGCTCCTGTCTTTGGAAAAGAGATATCTCATCTCTGAAATGACTGGGAAGTTAGAGAAGTTGAATTTTTAATGGCACCCACCATACCTATATCCACTTTTAACATTTCAGACTTGTCTCTAAGGTAAAGAAGAGTGAGGCTCATTAGAGTCCTTTTCTTAATTAGCTGCAGCAAACAGATTTTATTTTATAAATGCCTGAATGTAAAGTTATTTGTGTACCTAATTTCTTTTTTATGTTGCATTTATTTTTAAGTGTAATTCACAAAGGCTTCACATTTATAATTCTTTCAGGGGCATTACAACCAGCGATGCACATTTATTACAACCCCTTAATTTGCTGCGTTTTATTTCCATATGCTTTTGAATTGCTATTGAGCTTGTTTCATGCTCTTCCCATCGTTAAATTGTATTTTTTTATTGTACATAAATGGTAAATAATTGATACCTGCCATCTGGTGCTAATCATCCTGCCAGCCCTATGTCTCCACCCTGTCCTTTCATTCCTTGCTAGCTCTCCCCATCAGTTCTTCCCCTTTCTTTCCCAATTTTCTCTGCGTCTTCACCCCCTTGCTCCCTGGAGGTGCTTGCAGTGATGTGGTGCCAAGAAATGCACTGCCCTTCATCTCTGCTCAGTCCAAATACTCCTGACACCTTTCAGGGCAGGCAGTTTCCCTAGGGATACTCAATCTGCCATCCCTGCCCAAGCTCCCCTCATCTTCATGGTCTGTCCAGTCCCATCACCCAGGGACCATGGCAGACCCCTCAGTTGGAGCCACTCTGCCCCAAAAGTGCTGGGCTTTGCAGCCTACCTCCTGTGGTGCCCATGTGCCTCATTGCTTCCTTGCCAGCATTAGACCCTTGAGAGATGAACATTGAACTGCTGGGCTGGGCTTCTCTCAGTACAGACCGGGCTGGAAAAAAAGCAGCCAGAGATTAATGCAGCAAACCTCCAGTGCTGGTGGCTTCAGAGAGAAGCAGCAAGCCAGAAGCCATGACGCTGTGACTGCCTCCTGCCCTGTCACAAAGTTCCTCTGACTCTCGAGATTGCTCAGCAGTGGGCTATGAACTCTAAAAATCACATTTGCAAAGTTTCCAGTTGCCAAAGTAGGGAAAGCCCAGAGCTGCCTAAAACCAGAGAGTGCTTTCCATGAGCAAAGCCATTTCTTTGTCATAGCCTGAATGAAATCTTTCTAGACATAAATAAAACCTCTTTGTAGGCAGATCCCTGGGATGGAGAATGTCTGTCTAAATAGTTAAGAGTTTGGCAACCTTGTGAGTAACCAAAAGCAAGGCCTCAGGATGGGGAATACTTGGGAAAATTCGGAGCCAGCATTATTACCAGCCCAGCCGATAATAACAGCTGGCGCTGTGCAGATATGTGACCATCCGTGCTGAGCTAATTGTTGATAAAATCCTAGGAGTTATAATTAGCCCCTGTGGGACTCCTCGTGCTGCTAAAATGAAGCACATGCCTCCCTGTTTGCAGGGAAGAGCTGCAGGGCAGGGGGTGGCCCAGCACCCTCAGGGTACAGGGTGCAACCTGGCAGTGCAGACTCTGCCCCCAAAAGATGGAAGGCTGGCGGTATTTGAGGGATTTGGAATAAATAAACCAGTGCCTCCCACCTTCCCACATGATGGCCAAAACTGGCTGGTATAGTGCTTGCCAGAGCACGAGCCTTCCCATGCTTCTGCTGCTGCAGGACAAAGAGATTTTGGGATGCTGTACCTGAGCATCCATCTGTCCATCTGTCTGTCCCGAGCACCGTGTGCCAGGCACAGGTGTGCAATGATCCTCTGCTCTGTGCAGCATCCAGGGTGCAGGCGTGGTACCCAGCCCCTCCAGCAGCCCTGGCTGTGTCCCCAGGGACAGGGAGGGCCAGCAAAGGGGCCACGGGTGACAGAGAGGTCAACAAAGGGACCATGGGTGGCACAGAGGAGATGAGAGGAGAGCAGAGGGAGGCAGCAGGAGGAAGGGAGAGACTGGGGATGTCCGTGTGCCAGCTGCTGGGGCACAGTGTGAACTCTCCAAAGGGGAGGACACTGCCAGCCATGGTCAGAGGAGCAGCCTCTGTCATGATCTAAAAGATGGAAAATCGGCTGAAGGCTAAAGGCATCGCTCCTGAGGGATTGATGCTTGCAGTGTATTTAGTAAAGAACCAGGCTCCTTTCCATACTGTCTGCATTTTAGTGCACAGGGAACAGCCCTACTGAATGTGCCTCGAGCAACTAACACCCAGAGAGACACAGATGGGCTTTGCTCTGTCCTGAAACCTCCTTTTTGGCAATCTCGCTTCACTGGGGGACCGATCAATCAATAATTAAAACACGGGGTAATTAAAATCTCATAAAAACCTTCTCTGAGTCCTCAAAGTGAAATATATCAGTGTTTCCACTAGCTACACTGCTTGTCCTGATTTTGTGGCATCCCCCGCTCATGGTGATCAGACCACAGTTTCTCGCTGCTGTGGAGGGCAGGAGCTGACAGCCTCCAGCAGCACCAGTTGCCAGTGGCTCCCTCCGGGGCCCTGATGCATTTCCAGCGGGGGTTGCATCATTTGCAGCGTGGCTGTGTGTGGGGATGTGCCCGTGTGTGTGCATGCCAGCTTTTGTTTGGGAAACGGGGAGGTTTTAGCTGCTTACATCTATCAGAAATTGGAAACTCTGGGTCCTCTTGCAGCTGAGTAAAGCCCCCGCCAGACCTGAACAGAGTCACTGTGAGAGTGAAAAGTGAAATCCCATCATGACAGAAGAAGACTAAAGCCATTTCACTGCCATATAAAAAGTGTCCATTCTAGGAGCTGAACTTGTAACATGAGTCCTTTTTTATGTGTTCATAAATCTAGTGATGACAGTAAAAAGGCAGTTTTCCTGTAGAAAACACAGACCTTTTCCGGGCATCTAAGGGTTAAAAACACATCAGGCAGACTTTGAACCCTGAAAGAAAGCCCCTCTGCCCAGGGACAATTTCCTGGGTGAATTCAGGCCTCTGACACACTCTAGCTAAATGGCATTCATTAGTTCAGAGGAATTTCTTTAGAGGAAAAAGCCCTGTACTGGAGCCAGGTGCTACCAACGTGTGATTAATAGCAAGTGTTGGGGTCTGGTGGAGCAGGAGGATGTGGGGGGATAGAAAGCCCTTCCCAAATGTCTTTGGCACAAACCTCAGCAGCTCTTTCTAAGCTTTTCCTGAAACGTAGCTCACTTGTGGGATTAAAAAATGCTGCTGCATCATCAACAGCTGTGCTTACGGGAGCAGGTGAGAAGCGGCACTGGTTATCCAAGCAAGCCAGTTCCTGACCGTAGCTGTGCCTGGATGCTAACCTTGGCTGCCAGGCCACATCCCCTGGATCCCCCAGGGGAAGGAGCTGCAGGATGGGGAGCTGTCACCTCCTCCAGCAGGACACAAGGCCACACCTGCGGGTGGCCCCAGGAGCAGATCCCTGATCTGTGCGCCCTGCATCCCTGCGGGCCACGGCGATCTGAACAAATTCTGTCACCGCCAGAGCTGCTGGTCCCAGAGCTGGCACTGAGGCTGCTGCCATGTCCAAATCCTCCCACGCCCCGGGCAAGGCTGGCACGGTGCTGGCACGGTACCCGCGGCGCTCGCAGGGAGGGGGACGTGCCGGCTCACGGGCCTGAATTTTCTCACTTGTGTCTGATGGGCTAATTATTATTGATTGACATTTTTGGAGTTTTTGGGGCACTTTGGGGAAGTGTGGAGTGTGGGAAGAGGAATATGTTGACAACTTTTTCACATAATCCTTTCCAGCCCCCTCATTTTTCAGTCAGCCATGGAACACGTCCAAATATCTGGGATTTTAATGAAACTAAAAGCAAGCAGACCCAAAATCCCTTGAAAAATACAACAAATCTTACACAAATTTCTGTTTCTTTCCTCTCCAGCCCCCATACCATAAGGCTGGGATGGATATCCAAGGAGATTTGGTGGTGATCTAGGGAGGCTGCCCTGGCCCTTGCTCCCAGCCCCACACCAGGGCAGCTATTCTAGAGCCATAGCAGCATGTGGCCACCCTCCTTGGGTGATCAAGTGGTGTTTGCTGAGAGCATCTTTCCCTCCCTCCATGGTCTGCCATCAGGTTCTGTGATAAGAACTATTTACATGACAGTCCTGCCCATACCAAGAACTGCACGGTGTCCTCAATTGTGTTCCGAGGGAAGGTCCAGCACCCCTGTGTGCTGAGCTGGCTAAAGCAGCATTTCAGGAGTTATAGCTGCTGGTGTGTATTTATCCTAAGCCCTGAGTGAAACCCCACCGGGAGCTGCACCTCAGCCCACGCTGCTGAGGATCCCCAGAGGGCTTCAAGCATGTTTGTCACAGGAAAAAAACATAGCTCTTGATATTAATAAGTAACAGTCTACTTTAGCTTACTACTGAACTGCAGTGAGCAATTTGTATGGCATGTGCTGTAACAAAGCAGCTGAAGGTGGTTACAAGGGACCAGCAACCACACACTGCATGCAGCAGTGTTGGCACGTGCAGCCTCTACCTCAGCTGCTGTAAAAAATGCATCCGCACAGGTTTAGCCACTGCTGCAGGAGGTAGCTCTCACAATGCATTGCGAACAATGAAAACTGTTGTACAGTAAATACCTAACTGGCAAGCTGGATTTTAAACTAATTTTCCTTGGAAATGGCAACCCAAGCTGCCTGCATGGCTGGGAGCATTGCTGCTTCCTTACTGCCTGGTTGCTGGCGCCAGGCAGAGCCAGCATGGCGATGTCTCCAAAAGATGCTCCCGTTGCGTGCTAACACTGCGAAGGTACAATCCAGACACAGCTGGAGCTCTGGCTCCTACAAGATATTCAAACCTCAGCCTGCAAACACATACTCTTTCTATTTTCCCCGGGCAGCTTGCTTAGCCTTTAGGCGTCCTGGGTTTTGAATTGACTCTGCCTTTTGAGTGGGAGTTTCAAGGAAAAAAAAAACCCCAGCAGGTTGAAAGCAAAGGAGCCGGCTGTGCTGACTAACCTTTTTGATTTGAGGCAAATGTGGGGAATACTGAGGGGAGAAGCAAAGCCTGTGCTTTGTGAGCAGCACGACAGCAGTGCAGCACGCGCTTAAAATGGTTCCCGATGCCTGCCGTCCTCAGCTCAACATTGTTAATGTTATTTAACCTAAACAAGGCTGGACAGGAGGATTTTCCCCCAGCATGGATTAGTGAGTCAGGAGAAAAACGAAATTCAGCAGAAATCCTCTTAGTAATTTTTATCAGGGGTAGATTTTCACATCTGAATCTCAGCTGCCAATTTGCATGGTTAATCTTAGATTAGCTTTAGTCCATGGTTCATTTTTTTGTTTCCCCCCAAAATAAGCCCACTTTTGCAGCGACAAAGGAGACAAACAATTCTTTAGGAGAATGGCTGTGACATCTAAATAACAATGATAAAAAAGTCCATCTAAAACCGAGCAGCTCGGCACTTTCGGCTCCCCCCTCTTTGCTATGCATTATTCATGGTAGACAACAGGACCAAATGTGTATGCTCCCTGTGCAATTACCAGGAGAACATATTCAAAGACATATGCTAGTGCCTCTTAGTGAAAGGAGATGTGCAAGTACCCATTATTTACTAGGCACTGTTATAAAATCTGCAAGTTTGACTCCAAGGTTGCAGCTTAATTGACTCCCCCTGGTAGCTCTTGTCATCCATCTAATTCAAGCCATGTGAAAGCCTGGTTGTTGTTTTGTGTGTGTACAATACACTGGCTGCTTTGGCACATGCTGGTGGAAAAAATGTGGTTTGCATCAATTAACCTTTTTTATAGCAAGGAGAGTGGCTGAATGACAGGGCTTCTGAGAGGCGTGTAGAACTTCAGCGTGTCACTCACAGCACATCATGGCCGAGGTCATGCGTGTTATCATCATGGCCCCACTCCCCCCCAGCACAGAAGCCTCAGTAAGGATCATCTGCTTGCTTTATTGCCTTCTTGATCCAATAAATACATTTCCTGTGAGAAAACCCTTCTGTGGGATTTATTTAAATCAACCTCCCCAGATTCATCTCTGCAAACTTCCTTCCTCTTCCTCCCACACTGTTTCTCTCTGCGTGCCGTAAGCTTTAAGGATCTCTGCACTGATTCCTTCCCATATCCCCTTCCCAGGCAAGCAGTACCCTCTGTGCACATGGAAATAATTTTCCTCTAATCAGCCTTTTCATCCCACAGTGCATCCCCTGAAGATGTATGCCCCTTTAGAAACGGTGCACTGAGGGCAGCATGAATGCCTGAAAAAGGAAGGACAACAGTTAAACAAAGTTTTGGGAAGAGACTACAATAATGTTCCTTACCCAGTCAAATGAACATGAGAGCCTACATGGAAACCCTCATCCTAATTCAGACCAGGAATGAGCTCAAATGAATAGCTGTATTTCTGAGAATATGTGTGGAATATGCACTTTTTTTTAAGCAGTCCCACTCTCTGCAGTGCTTTGGGAAGTAAAGCATCACTTCCAGCCTGCTGAGACTGGGAGGAGGGACAGAGCGGCGATCTGGTGTTCTTTCCACACAAACCCTTAATGTAGATGTGCTGCAGCCCCGCAAAAGGGAATTGACTTCACTGCAAATGAAGCAAGGCCTTAAGTGCTTTGTTGAACAGCAGCCGAGCTCTTTGGTAATGAACAACAGTGACAAAAGAAATAAAGAAGCAAGCCGTGATAGCCCGATGTGGTTGCAGCGGAGTGGCTGTTCCGATGGCTGCTGGCGTGAGATGACATGTGAACACAATCTATCTCCACACGCTGCTGCAGTCTTTCACCAGAGGCTAGTTCAAAACCTTGAAGAGTTGGCAATTAAGAGGACCTCTAATTGAAACAGAACAACGGTAGCATTTTAATTGCTGTGCAGCTCCCCTCCAGAGCATCGTGGTCTAGTAGAAATTCAAGGTTTCCACAAGCAGGTTTAAAAGCAGGTTTAAAAAATCATACAGAAACCATGTCATGTGTGTTTTGCCTCAAGAGCCATTGACTCCTTGGGGAAGGGATTAGTTACTCCACAACACCTGGGCAACACATTGGGGTAGAAAAGACACGTCGCTTCAGTGGGTGACGTGCCCTGGAAACCTTCTTGCTGGAGGACAGAGACACCAGCTGCAAGTACCAGACAATTTAAAATGCAGTAAACCATGTGCTGGAGCCCAGACTGGAGCTTCCTTTAAAAAAAGACACTGGCTGATAGTGATTATCAGCTGCGACAGGGACAGGGAAAACTCACTGGTGTCCGTGTCATGCAAACTGGATGGTGGTATTCTGATGTGCCCAGAATGGGGGTGATGCAGAAGTTCAAGTCACATTAAAAAGAAAAAACAAACCAGAACCAGAAGTCAGGATATTCCTTCTCATTACCTGGATTATCCTACTGTTTGCTGGCATTGACACAGGGCTCTTCAAGGAAAGGACATTCATTCCTACTATAGCTGGGAAGAGAAGCACTCCAGGTAGCACTAAGAGTGATAATAAATGGGATTGCAGCAGCAATCTCACCCCGGGGCAGAGTGTGGACAGGGACTCTTCAGGGAAGGAGGGAGATGCTGGAGATACTGGGAGCTCTGCCAGCTTCCCCTGTGGTGGGTGCCAGGGCCCGTGCTGGGCAGGAGCCGCTGGCAAGTAGATGTTGTAATATATTAATATACTTTTATAATTCCTTTCATTTCCAAGAGCCCTGAGACACGCTGCAGCAGATAATCCTGCTGATTAGCCAAATCAAAGCTTTGTGAGCAAACCCCGCACACCCTTCAGGGAGCTGTGCAACACGAAATCAATGTATTGAAAGAGCGCTCTCCACAGCGAGTGCTGCTGATTCACAGCCCTCGTCTGCTTCCCATTTCAGGGTAAGTGACATCCAAGGAACGGTCGTGGTGCTGTTTTCCATTATTAATTATCTGCTGGTCCTGGTCTGCATGGCATTCGAGACGTGAAAGACAGCATCCCTCTCCCAGGGAGATGAGAACCGATGCAGAGGGAGACTCAAGGCCAGGAGCGGAGGTTTCTGCCTCGCATCTGTGGGAGACACCCGACCTAGGCTGGAGCAGCAAATGCATGTCTGCAGAAAATGGTGAGCAGGTGTCTGGCACGACAAGGAGAGGAAACACAGAACAACAGATGAAGAATAAAGGTCTTTTCCTCTAACCAGAAGCCGTATGAGGACTCTAAAACCAGTCAAAGCCAAACCCCTTGCTGGGAGCTGGGCATTTGCCACTTGTTTTTTAGGAAACCCCAGTGTCAGGTGCTCCTGCCTGCAGCTGGCTCCCAGTGCAGATTTCAAAACTAGGTCTTGCTCCTCCTTGAAGGAAACAACAGTGCTGGGGGAAGCAGCACCCTGCAGGACCCCCGACACAGCCCCCCCTTTTCATCACACCAGAACTCTTGTTTTTGTCCCCCCCAGCCCTGGCAGCACGGAGGCAACCTGACGCTCCGCCGCGGGAAGGACCTATTAGATAATTGACTGCATCCCCTGCCAAGGCAGCAGGTAGTCTCCTGACAGAGGCTGTAACAGATATTAAACATACTGCTCTTGATCTCAGCAAAAAAAGGCCACTGGAGTAATTTTTTCTTTAACCCACTAAGTAAAAGCTTTCTAGCTCATCTTAATAGGTTTTATCTGATGAAAATGGTACATTCATCACGGAAAGGCATTTCTTTTTTTTTCTTCCCCATTAAACTTTCGAAGAAATGTTTTAATTTTTTTAAGCTGTCATTGATTTTTTGTAAGCAAAAATGGACATGTTGAAGCAGAAAAAAAATCCATTTCATTGTAAGCCAATTTTCATTTAGGGGAATATTTCAACATACAATTTCCAATTTGGTCTCGTCACATCCTCCTTGTCCTGCTGTTACACAGGTCAAAACATTACCAGAGACTGATAAAAGTGAAAAAATGTGAGCTTGTTTTAGCAGTAATTGGTACTTTTATATTTGTTTCCAGACAGTTTTGTCTAGCTGCTTTTCTCTCTTTCTGTCAGCCCAAGAGAATAACACCCTCAGGTAGCTGTGTGTTGATGCCAGACTCATGATGCAGAGATTTGTTTCTCTCCCATATCTAAACAACCTCAACCAGACAATGGAGTATGACCTGTATTCAGGTGAGCAGACACCAACACCCCAGCACATGTGATGACCAGAAAGTAATTAATTTATCTGTTAAAACCAATCCCCT
This sequence comes from Sialia sialis, assembly GCA_009812075.1. Taxonomy (NCBI): domain Eukaryota; kingdom Metazoa; phylum Chordata; class Aves; order Passeriformes; family Turdidae; genus Sialia; species Sialia sialis. Next base: position 6,962,743 of record VRYO01002782.1, read on the forward strand.
TGCCTGACCCCCAGTCCCAAAAGCCTTGCTGCCCTTGGAAGCCTTTCCCAGCTCTCACTTCCCATCTGGGGTTGGGGGTGATGAAGAGGCGGGGGGAGTTTGGGGGTAGATCCCTGTCAGGATCTACCTCTGTCTCAGCAGCACAAGGTCACAAGCATGGTGAACCACTCTGCACCTGGAAAACATCTTCTGCTGGGCTTCTGAATATTGCAGCAGCCCCTTGGCGCTGGCAAATACAGACAGCAGTGCCAGTGCTGCACCTTTGAGCCCTGTGCACCTCATTAGCCCCAAGTTATGTCCAGCCAGGGCTGTGTACAGGCCAGTCTCCAGCAGCCAGGGCTTCCAGCAGGACTCAGCACCTCTGCCTGCAGCCTCAGACATATTTTGCAGTCGCGTCCGTTTGGTACCAGCTGAAGGCAAAGAGGGAAAAGGTGAAAAGCAAGGAAACGGCTCCCGCATTGTTCATCTCCAAAGGAGGGAGGGAAGCTGCTGCTACAGCCCGCAGGGGCACCATCTGTCGTGAGTCAGCAACCAGCCAGATTTACTGCCGATTGATTAAATTAACATTTGTTATAAGCCAGGGAAGGGAGGAAGGAGGGAAGAAATCCTCTTCACTGCTCTTGAATTATTTATGCCCTGGAAGCCTCCATGCCATGCTTGGGGCAGGCAGCAGCGACATGAGCTGCAAGTCCTTGTGCAGTGAGACAGGCTGGGCTACTGCAGGTCCTCCTGACCTCTGACAAATTCTAGCAGCACAGGGTGGTAAGAGGTGTGCAAGAGGTGCCATTCCACAGGGCATTTTCCTCCCACGAGCTCTGTTTTCCCAGTGGTGGTCGTAGGGATGGTTGTCAGCACCACCACACTCCTCATGCCTGCGCTAAGTCTTTGTGGACTGGCACAAGAGTGAGGGCAGGTTTGTTTGGGCAGGCTTGTTTGGGCAGGACAGGCTGAGTGGCCTCGCTCCACACCTCTGCTAGGTGCAGGAGAAAAAAAAAAAACAAGCTGAATTCCCACCAATTTAAAGTGGTATTTTTTTCCCTAGGTGCTGACAGTGAATGTGGATGGATTCAGCTGGGTGCTCCTAGGTCTCATTGAAACCTGCCTCCGTGTGCAGCGCGTGGCTGAATTCAGGATGGGCTCGTGTTGCTCTGCAGGGACTGTCTGGGCTTGCCATGTGCCTGGCCAGGAGGGGCAGAAAATGTGCTGGAGCTGCTGAGAGAGGTGTTACATGGGCCATGCCTGAGCGGGCTGGACCTGCCAGGAGAAAACATCTGTGCAAACCTGGGCACACCAGGTGCCAAGCCAGCGAGGAGCAGGGACTGCGGGTCTTTTGTTCTTGTGGCTCACAGTGGGTTTCAGAGCCAGCCAGCCCCAACACAAGGCCATAGCCCTGACCATCTCTCTGCAGAGCTGGCAGCCAGCCTGCATGAGAAATAAGGCAGCTCTTCCCTTCCTTCCACAGACTAATATTCTCTGTGCAAACATAGCAAGGATGCATTTTCTTTCTGTCAGCTGACCTGGTGTACAGGGATGAAGGCCCTTGTGCCCCCACAAGGTGAGAAGGGTGCTCCCACAGGGATTGGGACACAGTGAGCACAGGGGAGCTGAGCAAGGAGAGTCACCAAGGGGTGAAGGCAGCAGGAGGGATGACTGTGGGAGCAGTGCCACCTCCTGTCCTCACCAAGCCTTCCTAAAGCCCAGTCACTGCCCAAACCTTTGCGAGGTCTCACCCCGCAGCCCATGCTGACATGTGAGTTCTCCTTGAGCCCCCAATGGCCTGCACAGCCTCCCCAAACTTGCCAAGTCCCAGGCTGCCACACAACTCCTTGGCAAGAGCAGGGCAGCCAGTGTGCCTGTACCAGACAATGAACTTAGGTATTTAAACTTCTTGTTACAGTCAGCCATCAAATATTCATAGTAACAAATAAATGAGGAGAGGAGGGGCAAGCCTATTGCAAAGGGGCTGAAAAGGGAAATAACTTTTTACAGCCAGACCATTAAGTCATAAATCTGGATATGTCCAGGATTTATTTACCATGTTCTCTGGATGTAAGCACGCCGAAGCTGCAGCTGCAAGCTAGGGCAGGATGTGTGTGATTTGTACGGGAGATGCCCAGGTAGAGTCTCCAGCCCCACGAGGGTGGTTTGGGTTTCCAAGGAGCTGCTCAGGCTGAGCTCACCCCCCAGTGCCCAAAAGCACACATCATGACCTGTTTCAGCAGAGTTCCTGCCACAGGGAGAGGGCAGCACAGGAGGGAGCTGCCTCCTCCCTGCTCTCTGAGCCTCTGGCAGGCAAGGTGCCCAGCAGGCACACAGCAACCCCAGCAGTCACCAGCAGATTTTCCACAGCAGTGATAGGAAAAGGGGTAGGTGGTGTGGGAAGGCTGCTGTCTGGCCACAGCCCCTTCCCCAGAGCCCTCTCCCCATCCTCGCTTTCCCCTGATGACAGTGCCCACCACAGGGGCACTGGTCATTGCAGGAGCCTTGGAACAAAGTGGGGGCTCTGTAGGGCTTATTTGTGCATGAGGGTTTTCCCTGAGCCAGGCCAGGATTTCCTCACCCTCCAAGGCCCATCACTGTAAAGGTCAGGGCGTATCTCGGCAGCGCAGAGCATCCGGCACGGTGAGCGGATGCCTGGACCCTGCTCCCAGTGGCCAGTGTGGATTCCTGGACAACGTCGCTGTCTGAAGCTCCAGGTCCCAGGGAGCAGAGCCGGCAGGGAGGGTCAGAGGTATGCCAGGGGGACTTCCATCCCTGATGAAGTTTCCAGTCATATTCTATTTTAATGCTAAGATCCTCCATTTGTTCAATTCTTAAAGGCGACCCCCAAAGGAAAGTGCAATTTGGGCCCATGCCCAGTGTTTGCTTCCCTGTGCTGAATAAAAAGACCTGGAAGTAGGTATTTTTATAAAGCTACTTTTTGGCATTAGAAATGTCGATCTTTGCTTTACCTCAATACTCTGGGGAGGCAAAAAGGCTCGCCTATGTTGTGGTTTCAGAAATGATAATGATGTGAGGTGAGCTGTTGTGACATGATTGGAGCAGGCTGTTTGCTGTCCAGTGTTTCTGTTTGTTTTGTTATTAACATCACTTAATTTCAGTGACCAGCTGACATTTTGGATAAAAAGCCTTTGTTGAAGCCTCAGCATCATGCCTTCTCCTATGGTACATTTTCCATGGGCTCATCCTCCATCTGCTTCAGCAAAACTTATCGACTGTCATGTCCATCAGCTAAACCAGCAAATGGGAAACATTTTTAATAGCTTTTCCCCTCCAGGACTTTTGCCATACAGAGAAGATACCTACAAGACAGAAACGCAAATAAGAAAAGCCCAGTCTCAGGCCCAGGGCTCCCAGGGCTGCCCTGGCTGTGCAGGGCTCTTTGCTCTTCCATGAGCAGCAGACAAAGGAGGGTGCTGTCCTTCCATGAGCACAGCACAGCCACCCCCTGCACCTCATTTTGAGGCAGAATTTATGGCTGTTCTGCCATCAGAGACTGCTCATATGAAGCCTGTACAACTTCACACAGGCTTTTCTCTTGATCTGGTGTGTGTCCTTGGGAGCTCCATCCCTGTCACTCCTGCATGGACACCCCCACTGCTCTCCTCTCACCTTTCTCTTATTTCCAGAGCCACTGTTAAGAGCTGGGGTCACTTCTGACCCCGGGTGTGTGCCTGTTCAGTTTACAGCAAAATCACTTAGGGAATGTAATCACTCACACAAACCCAGTTCCCATGGGGCTGACACCACTCTTTGATGCATTGAGGTCTTCCTTGCCATGGCTCCTCCTTTTCCAGTGCCTGCTGCCAGCCCCCCAGTGCCTGCCCGGGGCAGAGCATGCCAGGCACGCTGGCAGGCAGGATGAGGGCAGTGGTGCAGGGCTGGGGACGCGGCTGGGGATGCTGCTGCAGCTCTGCCTGTGCTGAGTCACACCCACCGGACGCTCCTGCATATCCCTGCTGGAAAGGTACCAAGAGCATTAGCATTGCAAGCCCAATCTCTGCAAAATAAGACAGCCTGATCGTTGCAGTAGCTCCTGTTACAGCCCGTGGCTCCCTGCCCTGTGTCCTCCAGCCATCCGTCCTGGCCGGGTCAGGCAGCCTCCCTTCGGTGTGTGCTGCATGCCTCATGTTCAAAGCAACATGCTTGGGTCTTCTCCAGAGCAAGCCCACCGACTTGGTCAGCTGCTGCCACAGCTCATTTACAGACTGCTGTTCCCCCTCCCATGCTCCTGTCGCCCAGCACAGTGATGGCTCCTGCCTTTCTGCTCTATCCCATGGCACTGCCCAACTGCGGGCTTCTCTACATCTGTGAAAGGACCAGACAGACACCAAAGAGACCTTCAGCAACACCAGAGACTGGGAGGTTGGCCTTTAATCAACCCTTGCAAGCACAGGGGAGGCTGGGAGGGACTGCCCTGCACCCCTGAAGGCTCACAGGCCATGAGCTCTCCTTTCCTTCAGCCACAGACCAGTGATTTATGGCTTTGTGCCTCCATTTCCTTGCCTGGGTCCCAGACAAGCATCCCTCCCTCTCAAGGCTGCTGTGACGAGTGCTGTGTTTAAAATCTGAGGTTCCCAGGCTCTATAGCAACGTGGCCATACAAACACTTCGGGCTGAGCCACCCTTTGTTTGGTGTTTCTGGAGATCTGCTATGACTGATGAGCTCTCATCAGACCAAAACCATCTCGAGCAGGCTCTGCCGGGGCCAGGCTGCTCTTGACGTCAGTAGGTTTTGGACCCAGGCCCGTCTTTCAGAGGAGGTGAAGCCAAAGCTGCTTTTAAATTGTGCTGCTTCTGCCGACAGCAGAGAGGACAGAGCGGGGCGCAGGAACACACATGGAACATGGCAGGATCCTCCAGGGATGCAGATTGCCCAAATCCTCTCACTTTAGCTGGCTGACCCTTCCCACCACCTTGCCCTGAGGCTCCTGGTGTGAGCAGCAGACTTGGCACAATCCCTGCCCCAAGAGCCACAGCTGTTTCTTTGGCAGACACAGTTTTTCTGCCCAGCTCCTCAAGCATCACCCAACCACCCTCCATGTCTTCCTTTCCAGCAAGGTTTCCTGAGGGGACAAGGTTACTGCCACCAAACTCTGCTGAAGCTACATGACCAGCTCTGCTTGACATTCACACTGTGAGAGACACTGGAGAGACAAATTGTAAGGTGCCATGATCCCAAAGATGTCTCTAAGGCAATACTGCAAGAACAAAATAACCAGCAGTTCAGGCTGTTCCGGAGGGTCTTCCCTTCCTGTTGGATATCTAAGCATCTCTCTCCCACTCTGAGTCCTTACTACAGTGTCAGAGACAAGGACAAGGTCTGCAGACAGAAAGCAATCTATTGCCTATGGTGTCTCCACCCCAGCTTGCCCTTCCCATGCTCTGGGGTTCCTGGCTCTGCCTCTGGCTCCTGCTCTCCCATTTTTGGTCTGTCTCTGGGTTCTCCCACATCCCAAGGCTCGTGGGGCTGCCAAGCACCAGCCCATTCCCCCAGGCTGCCAGAGGGGCAGTGGGTGTCCGAGGCACAAAGGAAGGCACAAAGGAAGGGGAAGGCAGGGGTGCCATGGGACACCTGTCAGGATTCACCCTGGACAGACACAAAGAGCCTTTGCTGATGCTCCAGCACCGGCTGCTCCGGGTGCTTAGGTGAGCTGGTGTTTGCCAATGGTGCTGCTCCTCTGGGCACAGCTTCCTAGCACTTGCTGTTCTGGGCCTGCCATGTGCCCGGGGTCCTGCTGGGGTTGCTGGGCAGGATGGAGCATAATTAACTGCAAATCTTCCTCCTCCCTGATTTGCTCAGCTCTGCTAGGTCTCCATCCCGCTGTTTCCAGGCACTTCATTTTCTCCTGGCTTCTTCCTGCTCACCTTCTTCCATCCCAGGGCTGCTCTTTGAATCCACCAAAGCTGCTACATAGGTCTTACACTAATTTTAACAAAGGCTGTTGTTTACCCTGGGGATTTTGTTAGTGTCTCTGTCAAAGCTGCCTTTGAAAGCTTTGCTACTCACGCTCACTAATAATTTAGTGTTTGGCTTCTGCATGGCTTCCTACTGTTCTTCTGGCTCCACCAGTCTCCCTCATGCTTCACTCATCTTTTTGCTCATGCAGGTTGGGAGCAGGAACCAGTTAATATTTGATTTCCCCTCCTGACTGCCGTGTCTGGATGGCATCAGGGGATCAGCACAGCTGCCCAAGGAGGGAGCAGCAGCCCCCCTAGAGCTATTTGCAGCCCTCCCAGATGTCTGACTTTGCTGCCTTTGTGCCCCTTGATGCCTCATCGTCCCTTCATCCCTCCTCACACCCACCCTCCCAAGGTCTGTTCCCCCTGTTGATAATCCATTATCTACATTTAATGCCTCACTAAAGTCCTCCCCTTTGTCTGACAGTGAAACCCTGACCAGATGTGAAGCTTCTTCTGTTACTAATGGCAAATCCTTTTGCAATAGCTGGTTAGAAAATGGGAAAACCTTTTTAATGAAATAAAAATTGCATCACTGGGCTAATTTTCATTCTGTGGGTCTCATCAAGGAGCAGCAGGTTTTTTAGTAATATTTTCATCTTTTTACAGAAAATCACTCTTTAGGATTGTGGCTAAGAAGATGGGTTTGTGTTGTCAGTAAGCACACCACTAGATATTTGCTTTGCTGTGCTGGTGTAGTTATTATTGCTCTCATGGTCCACTCAGCTCTGAAAAAAAACCAGAAAGGGAACAAGAGGTGGAAGAAAAAAAATGCCAATATTCTGGTATGTGTTCAGACTTCAGAAAACTGAGGCCACCAGCAGCATTTCCAGAAACAAGACTGCCCTCTGTGCCAGCTGAGCACACCCAGATGGATGCACAGATAGGCTCCAGGAAGGGGGTGAAATGTGACTTAAAGGAAGCTCTCCAGTTAACCCTCAAACTGTGTTTTTATCACTTGGCATAATTTCCAGAGTCCTTCTGCAAAGCTGCTGGCTGCTAAAAGGTGTTAGGCTGTCTCACAGTGCCATGAAAATGACCATTAAAATACAGCAGTGGCTCCAGCACAGCCCCTGAGAGCCCATGGCCCTGCCATAGCAGGCCAGCATTCCAGTGGAGACCCACAGCTGAGGGGGTGCAGATAAAATGTCAGCATGCGATCCTTTCTGGCCAGCCAGCACTAGCACAGCATTTTGGTCTTGCATTTGGGCTGCATGTGCCGAGATCTGCATCGTTTTTTTGCTGAGGCAGGTGGTAAGAGGAGATCCTGGAGCACAGAAACCGCGAGCATTGCCAGCAAGCTGGGAGAGAACTGTCCTCCTGACCAAATGCTTATTCCCATTACTGCACATGTACCTATCTTTTTCCTTCACATGCAAGCACTCACTTTTGCAGCTAGTTAGAAATGCACTGACAAATGCCAGCCTGAAATGTTCCATCTCCTGCCCAATGAACTGTTACTGAAAAAAAAAAAATAAAAAAAAAAAAAATCACAAGGACATGCTTGCACTCCTGGTGTGTCTGCCCAAAGCCAGGATTTGAGAGCTTCCCAAACTCACTTACGACATTCTTCCAGCTGGGGGAAGTCTAGCTAGTTTTTAAGTGTCTGTCTAATTCAGAAAGAATTTTTGCTTTTAATTGCTGGATACAGTGGCACATCCTGTGAACTTTCTATCTTGGGTACCAGCTAAACTGTGTTTTAGATCTTTGGAGGTTCCTGTGTCCTGTCACTTGGGATAAAGAGGTTGGTGAACTCATCTGATACCCCAAACATCTGAAACAATAAGCAAAATATGCACAGACACACAAGGAAAACTTGCTGCCTGAGAGATTCAGAGGGAGCTGGTGCAACAAAGGTGCTTGGCTGTGACTGTGAAGATGTCCTGGGGCAAGAAAAGCAGGTAGACAGGAAAGCTGTGAGGAATGGCTGTGAGAAACTGTGAGAGCAAGCTGGCAAAGGAGTCTGAAGAGAGAAGAGAGGGAGAGGTGCAGGACCACACACCAGTAAAACCAGCCCTGGATTTGTGAGACCAGGCATTTTTCCCTACGTGATTTTTCCCAGGCACAAAGAAATATTTTTTGTGAAGGTAGAGGTTGGCAGCAGAAGTGCTTCCTCTCACATTGTTTTCCCTTTCCAAGGCCCAGAGCTTGCCAGGCACTGCCTTTTCTGTTCCCCACCATCACCAAGGAAAGGCAGGCATACATAAAATGACTGACTTCAGGGAAGCCATGGCTCACTAAACCACCCAGCTGAAGGTGGTTTTGGCCCAGCAGGAAAGAAGAAACCCTGGAAGGACAAAAAACCCTGGAAGGAAAAAAAAACCTAGAAGGAAAAACCCTTGGTAATGGTGACAGCATCTCTGCCTGGATTTTACTCTGAAGGTGAAAGCAGCAGCAGTGAACACAGTGGTAGGAACAACAGGACAGCCCTTCCTGGGCAGCCATCCTTTAGTCCCCTCAGCTTGGCTGTGTTTTCCCCTTAACAGTAGGGCTGGGGGATCTCACAGGATGAGATGGGCACTGCTGGCGCAGGGTATCAGCAGGAGATGTTCTTTGTTCCCCTCGCTTTCTGTATTTCCATGTTTGTTTGGTTTTTTTTTTCCCTGGAAACTTTTGCTGCTATGCCCTGCTGTTGGCAGGAGCAGAGCCATCCTGCACACAACAGTGCCACCAGCACAAGGCACACACTGGGCACTGCTCCACCACTGCGGAGTGAAGAAAAGTAGGTCAGGAAAGTAGGTTTGACAGAGCCAAGCACTGGACTTGTCACCTCAGTTGCCATTGGCGTGGGAATTGAGAGCTGCCAGTGCCAGCCAGTGAACAGAACAGGCGGTGTCCGGGATGCCGGGCAGAGGGGGAGCCCCTGCCCTCCCAAAGCATGGCACTGCCTGCAGCCACACCGCTCACCTGCCTCAGCAAAGGCTGAGCATCTCCGCGCTGCACTCGCCTGACTGATCATTGGAGCAAACTCCTGAGCCCAGGGAGAAGATGCTAATTGCAAATACCTACTGCTTCTCTGGGAGTGGCAGGACAGCACTCTGCAGGCTGGTGTGTCACTCCTCGTGGGAAGGGTCTGCCACTGGTCACTGACAGGATAGAAGAAATGACTGCGTGGGGCCCCCAATACTGAAATTTGCCCCATTAGTGGCTCAGAAAATCACCCACCACACTGCTGCCTGCTGCTTTAGAAGGTATGCTCCTTTGTTCAACACACTTCCTAATAGATATGCTGCAGTCACCACACGAGTCTCTGTATGCCCACTCCAAAAGTCTTCTGAACATGTGGGGACCCCAGTACACTGGGCTCTGGGATAGGACTGGGCTGTGCAGGTCAGGGCAGCAGAGAGGATTTCTTATCGCCAACACAGATGGGATAGAGTTGGCACACAGCAACTTCCCAAGAACAGAAGTTACCTGTGATAAACCCCACACAAGGCAGAGAAGATTCAGGCCTTGTGATCCCCAAAGCACCTCGGTGCAGACACAGTGGTTGTGTTTTGGCAAGCAGGGCCCTCCTGCCCAAGGTGGGGGTGGCAGCGGCAGGCAGCTCAAGAAAGACAGTGCCTAGAGAAACCCCTGGCACTGGCTGCCCCCTCCCTGCAGCTGCCTGTGCAACTTTTAGGGGCTAAGACCAGTGTGGCTCCCTGCTGCCTGCTGGCTAATCGCTTTAATGCCGGTCAGAGCCGCGGCTCATCATTTATTGAGAGGCTGGAGCGTCCCGCTGGCCGTCACGCCGCGGGCGGCTGATGCGGGGTGGCTGGCCCGTGTGATGGCCAGCACCGACAGGGATGACATCATTTTGGGTTGGCAGCCAGGGAAAGGCTTAGCCCACTTATCTTCCCATGTACACCTACAATTTTCCCTTTCAATCTCCTTCCAATCTGGCTACTCCCACGTGAGTTACTAATATAGGACACGCAACGGGGCTTCTCCCTGCCTGGCCTATCCTCATCTACTTGACTAATTAGCTTGGTTTCGCTGGCGGGGGTGTGGGGGTAGAGAGGGGGAGAAGAGATGAAAGGGGAGGGGAAGTCTTGTCCAAAATCCACCCTTCTGCTCCATCTTCCCTAACCCCTACATTGGTCAAGCTGAGCACAGCTCAGCTAATTCTGTGCCTCAGGACCCACTGCAGTGCTCGGTAGCTCTAATGCCATTTATCCAGTGCCCTGCAAAACTCGGGGGGGGAACACTGGTCCTTTTCCTCACCCTGCCAAAACACCTGCCTGCAGCAGCCCTGCAGGTGCTGGGGCAATATTGCCTCTGCTCTGGGGAAATTACAGCCCCCAGCTGCCCGTCAAGTTGGGGCAGAAGGAGAAAGGGGCAAAGAACAGAGGAGTAATAATTTGTTTTCCTCCTACTCCTCCTGCAGCTTGCCCCTGAAGCAGGTCTGGGACAAACGAGAGGTCTTGGGGACATGTCCCCCTGGGAGAGTGTCCCTGACCTCCCACACTGGGTCTCATCAGCACCAAAACTACCTGGAGCCAAACCTGTGGCATCAGAGAAGCTTTATGAGTTTTTCGGCAGGGAACGAGTGGTTAATTACCATGTGCCACTGCTGTTAACCTCTGCAAATAAGTCTAATTATCACAGATTAATGAACAGAGCGCCGGCACATCCGAGGAGCTGTCACTGAGGGTCTTTCTGGGGCCACATTTCATTATTTTTCTGAATGCTGCCATCCTGTCTCCCACACCATCCCCCCAGCCATGCATCCTACTGGTGCTCCAGCTGGTCCCTGAGAGATGTGGCCCCAAAACTCCTGCAACTCCACAGCACAGAGAGATCCCAGGGGGAGTGCCAGGGGAGGCACAAAATCAGGGTTTGGCACAGCTGCCCGGGCTCATCCCATGGACATCAGCGTGGCCCTACAAGGGTGCCTGCACATCAGGGCCATCTCCTTGCATGGTGTTATGGGGTGCCCCGTGATGTTTGGGTTGCGTCCACCCCAGAGGCCCTAGATTTTGTGGGTAAATAATCAGATGAGATCCTCCTGTCTCCTCTGGGAAAGAAAAAAAAAAATAAAATACAAAACCTAAAGCATGTCATTAGCTCTTGTGGTTGCAGGGAAAAGCTCAAGTGAATCTCCTAGGCTGAGAAAGCAGACAAAGAGAAAACAGATCGTGGTTATTGATTTTTGTTTCTAAAAGGCCACTCTTTCCCCACCACTGCCTTATGAGAGCCTGTGGCTGGGAAGAGGGGGATCCTGGCACTTGCTGTGGGATGGGCAGCAGCGTGGGGAGATGGCAGGGCACAGCTGTGGGACCAGGCTGAGGACGCCAGAAATGGCAGAAGGCTGGGGATGGTACATGATGTAGCCTCAAAGCAAGGAGCATTAATAAATGATCAGATTTTACGATCATGACAGGAAAGCTTACACTCCCAGCATTAAAATAAATAATGAAACTTTTTTTTTTTTTTTAGCTATTCTGGCTTATTTTCAGCACTTGCTGAATGGCTGATGCTTTCTTATGGTTGCTTACCCAGCACTCAAGAGCATCCTTTCAGATTTGGACCAATTAGCCCACACTCACTTTGACAAGCACTGCTACAACACAGGCACACGACTGCTGTACTGAAGCTCCTGTGCCAGCAAATCAATGGAGCCTTTTTTTGTTACCCTTAGGAAGTGGATAGCTCCGTCTTTACGTGTCTGACACCAGGAAGAGTTTGCCAGAGGAGAAAGGAGATCCACACCTGGGCACGTGCTGCCTTTGCAACCAGCATCTTGCTGCCCCTGCAGAGGAACCTCGCTGGCCTTGACCGTGTCGGGATCGAACGAGTTCCATCTCATCCCTCATGGCAGCTTCGCAGCTTCGCAGCACAAATGTGTCCCAGCTTCGACATACTGTCACGGGGAGGAAACCAGCAGATGCAAAGGAAGCTGAATGGGCAAATGAATGTTAAAATAATTGGAGCCACCATTTCAGACTTGATGAATATGTTGCTCAAATTACAGCTCCGCCTTGAAAACAAAACAAAACAAAAGCCCTGATGAATGTAACATTAATTTAATAATAGTGAAACTTGTAAATAATGTAACGCTCATTTAAATGGTTGCTCTTGCAATATCTCTTGAGAGGAGAGTAAGGGACTTTATAATGTTGGGGCTGGGACGACACATGTTCTGTAAAATGTGATGCTTTATTCATCAGCTCCCCCAAGAGCTGGTGGGGCAGTGGGGTCAGGGCTGAGGCACTTGCAGGAAGCCCCCAGCCCTACCACTGGCCACGCTGGTGCCCCCTTCCTCCTCGCCAGTCCCTTGGGTTTCCCCAGCACTGCCCTTCCTTGTGCTTGGGCATTGGCAGCTTCTCTGGGACTCCCTCATCCTGGTGCCCATCTCCCCCATCCTGTGGACATCTGTGACACCCACACATCTCAGACCTCTCTCCTCCCTTTGCTGAAGCATTTATTTAAATGTTTCTCTTATCCTTCACCTTCCACTACAAGGCAGAATTAAATTCACAGAAAAGCAAAAAATGCAGTCCATGGTCAAGTCAATAAATACCATCAAACCCAGAGAAAATCAGAGCAGAGACACCAATTCCACTCTTTGTCCCTTCCATTTTTTTTAATTGCCCTTTTTACTTCTCTTTTACTGCTGTAAGAGCCTATTTACAGCATCTACAACTTCCTTTCACCAAGGACCTCTGGGTTTTTCCTTGCCTGCTTCCTCTGCTTTATTTATTGACATATTCAATAATTTAGAGAAATCTTATTTTAAATGCACGAGGCAGAACTCACCCCCAGGTTTAAAAAACAAATCCTGTCACATTTGGCAAACAGCTGCACACAGAAGGCAGACATCAAACATAAATATATCCAAATATGTAAATTCAAAGAATCAATAGATATGGCGTATTCTTTATTTTAATTTTTCATCCAGAAATAAAAGCTTATTGCTGTATTGATTTCCTTGTGGTAAGGATCATCCTACGAGACGTGATAAGCTTTCCTCCTGGACTGAAGGTCAGCCTGCTGCCATGAGGACTATACTTACATGACCAAAAATGCTTGATATCAAGAGCTGATTTGCAAGGCTGGGCTTTAATCTAGTGTGACCAGTCTTCCTCCTCCTCCTCCTCATCACTGCAGGCACTGTGAGTCACTCACAGAGTGAGTCCCACAGCACCTCAGTGCTCCCCCAGCAAACACCTGGGGCCTGAGCTGGTCACACAGAGGCTGAGCCTGCAGACTGGCACCACCATTCATGTGTCCCCCACTCTACACTAAATTTACACTAAATTTATTCTGCTCCAGTATGCTCCTCGGAAGGTTCTCTCCCCTCTTTTATAGCCTGTAGTACACTTATTTTTCACCTCTCTGGTGCCACATTACACAATCTCACAGCTGATCAGCGCTCTCCAGCCAACACCTGCCATCGAACTGCCCAGGTTTGTTTGTACATAATTGAGAAATAAATGTAAACGTGCCAGGATGATTAAGATACACACAGGTGGTGTCACCAGAAACAGGGAAATGGAGCAAGCGTTTAGTGTGTACCAGAGCTGCTTCATACTGACTCATCCAGGACCGTTAGCATCCAGATGATGCCAAAGGCAAAGAGGCTGCCTTGCAAAACCACTGGGCTGTGCCTCTGGGATTTCTTCATGCATTATCATTTTCATCTTGCTGCTGTTGGCTATAAAATAAATGTGTACATCAATACAGTAGTGGAAAGCAAATGTCTGTTTTGAAGAGATGTTGGCATTGTTTTATAAATGTCAGCAGCTGAACAGCAGTGGGCTCTGTCACCTGCTTCTATCACTTCCCTTCTATTAAAAATACATACTGACAATAAAAGCTCTGGCTAAAAAAAAAAAAAAAAAGCCCCTCCCTCCTCAGAAGAAAGACCTTGCTCTGCTCTTCTTGGAAAATCTTTAAACACGTGCCCTGTGAAATGACCTCACACATCTTCTCTCCTCCTGTGAATGCCATTGAAGTACCTCTTTTAAATCAGGCAATAAAAAGTGAGGCTCCTGTAAGTGGTTTAATAGCAGTGCTTCTCCCAGCCACAGCAGCAGCAGCAAATGTCTGAGCTCTCTAAAGTACTGTATTTTGTCCATCCCACGCTGCTCCTGGCCAGGCTGTGCCTGTTGGTGCACACACCTGGACAGCTCAGCCCCTGATCCCTCCCCACAGGTGCTCTGTGCCATGGGCAGCAGGGATGGCCTGGCTCCAAGGCTTGGGGCTTCTTGCTGAAATGCTGGGGCACTGAGCACAGAGGGCTCTGCTATCCCTGGCAGACAGGAGCGGGGCTGGAGCTGCTCCCGAGGGCCTCTCCCACCTCTGGGGGTGCCAGTGGTGAGGAAAGGTCAGAATCTGGACAGCCACGGAGGTGAATTATCACACCTCAACAAGGCACCGTGGATGGCACTGTTATTGTTTTACTATGGTATCAGTTTAAATTATTTTTTCCTCTTTGGTAGGTAGATTAAGTTTTAATTTAAAATTATTTTAAAAAGCATTTTTTCCCCTATGTAATACAGGAGAGAGAATTTTTAAAAGTATCCCATGAAAGCAAATGGGTTTCATTTCAGCACTCCCTGCCTAAAACCTCACTATTTGAGTTTCTGTCCCTTCTTTACTGCTTTCCTTCACCAGCAGTCTCAAGGAAAGAAGGCCAGCAATGTTTACAGCCCTCTGCCCACTGGGCAATCCAGACTGTCACACATCTCTCGGGTTTGCAGTGGACATGCTGTAAAACACAATGGTCATGTCTGCAGTTGGCATCCCTTTACACCTCTGCATCAGGAACTGGAAAGCAGCAAGTCCCAATACCTTCCCAGCAATCCCAAAGAAAGCACTTTGTTCAGGAACTCGAGCACTTGAACACTGCCACATAAATGTCAATCACCATGAATCCTACACATTGGCCATTTGTAAACTATCTGACTGCAAGTCAAATTGTTTCATGGTTAGAGGAGCATTTAATACACTATCAACAGTTTAAAGTTAGCATTTCATACTCAGAGTGATTAATGGCACCATATTGTATTCCAATTACTATGAGATACTTCCCTGTAATAAACGATGACAATAATATTCACATTAAGTCAATAAAAAGCATCTCTGAAGTGTGATGTATACATGCCATTACCACAGCCCAACGTGAAAGCATCACACAACAAGTTAGCAACACTGATAACAGAAACCCCAGCACCCAAATCCAGAGGTCTGTGCCAGGCACAGGCACTGCCCACCTTCTGCATTGCTTCTGGGCACAACTTCAGAAACTCCAGCCTGGGAGCTGATCAGAAGGTGACTGCAAGCATGGACATACCACAGTCATTTCCTAAGCACTGCTACTGCTACACAACAGGTCACACCAAAGCCTTTCATCCTCTCTTTCTTCTTCCACGTGAAGCCTCATTAACTGAAAAGGGAAATGATTTTTTCTCATACTCTTTTTAACCTGCTTGCTTTTAATTGCTAGCTCTGATGTGAGTGCCCAAGAGCACACTGACTGACAACAGGCGATTTCCACAGCCTCACACTAAGAATACTGTTTCCCTTCAGAAAGTGGAAAACTAAAAAAAACCCCCAAACTAAGAAAAGAACCAAAAGAAACCAACCAACCAAACAAAAAACCAATCAAACCCCCACAAAAAATCCCAACAACAACAACAAAAAGACCAAAAACCCAACCCCCCAAAAAACTAAATAAGAAAAATAGAAAAGTTTACCCCCCTAAAAAATAAGAAAATATTTAATTTCAATAAACATTGAATTGTTTTGCCTTGGTACTTTAACTTAATTTTGTTTCATTTGACTAAAATAAAAAGACACTTGGCTTAGATGTCAAAACAAGACAGCACATATTAAAAAAGACATATGATATTAAATAATATATAGAAAAGAATAATGATAAATTACTAACTGTTTTGAACAGTGTGTTTATAGTTATAGCAGAAAACGTCGTAAAATGAGAAGGTGGGAGTAAGAATTTTTTTCATCATGGAATATCAAAACAAGACATTCCACCATTATCAAAACAAGAGAGAAACCCAAATAATTCACTTTGACTTTCCTGTGGAAAATTACATCCAGATTGGCACATTCTCACAAAATGCTTCAATTAAAAAAACCCTGCATGTTTTCAGATGAAAATTCCCTTCTGCTGGGGACCTTTGCAGCCACTGCTGGTGAAGGGCTCAGGAGAACAGGTATCTCTCATCACACCTGGCACCTTTGTCCCTCCAGTTAAGGATTTGCATCCCCTGCCTGAGGCCCATACAATCCCTCAGTAGAGGCTTACCTCAACAGTCCTTCTGTTTTCTAAGGTAAAATAACAGCAAGTTTGTCTCCCACTCTGTAAAATGCAAGGCTCACCCTTTGGTACGACCCTAAGAAGCAATGAACAATGCACCAATAATAGCAGTATTTCATAAAACTCTACAAGGAATTTTAAAAAATAATAAAAAAAGACAAAGGCGACAGACAAAGAAAAACCATTTTTCTTTGTAGGTCAGCTTTAATGCACCTGGTATGAGGATTGCAGGAGTGAGAAAATCTCGGAGGGAGTCATTATCTGTAGATCACTGCCCGGGCAGACCCTAATGGCCTCTCCCAAGCTGTTAGAGGCAATTATTTCAATAAGCATTTGTCCTGCAATGAATGGCAAGACACATGGCAATGCCTGTCCAGCTCCCTGCTGGTCTAGGGGGGAGGACATGGCCCCTGGGCAGCAGGTCCTGAGGAGACAGGAGCCCCAGGCCTCCTCAGGATGCTCTGACCAGCAGGGACTGTGCTGATGCCTGTTTTTTCCAGGCAGGGTCTCACCCTGCAGGGCTTCCTGAGCAGCTGGACCCGTGGTGGCCAGTGTCCTTCAGCTGCTGGTCATGGGCACGTCCTGCATGGACAGCCCTCCACAAAGCACTGCTGAGCTGCCCCACACCCTGCACAGCCACAGCCCCGCACTACAGACTGTGCTGTTCTATAAATCCCTGATGTTAGGAACAGTGGCTTTTACTAGAAACAATTTAGGCCTGGTTAGAGGTCCCAGCACTGCCTTCTGGTGCTGCAGCAGCCGAGGTCTGGTAAGGTGAGCTAGCAGGGGATCAGAGTTGCACTGAAACCCTCTCACAGTGCCAGCTTCTGTGGGGGCTCGAGGAATCTTCACCCACTTTCCTGCAGCCAGCAGGAGCTGGTCTGGGGACAAGCCCCATGTCAGCCCTAAGGATCAACTCATAAGGATCGACAGCAACATAATTTTATTAACTGTTTACTCTTCTCTGAAGAACAAAATAGCAGCTGCTTCAACTAGCCTCCATTGAGGGACTTCTTTCCAAACACTCTTTCACTCATACTCCCAGACTTTTCCATCAGCTTGTCAAAAGCAGGAACAAAACATGCATGGCAAATACAGCAGCCATAAGCCCTGACACACACTCTGTCCAAGTCCAGTTTAAAGTGGAAGTTACTGGTGGAAAACAAAGGAACCTCCACAATTTAGCAGTCCTAATCCCATTAATGCTAATAATATAGGTTACTAATAACAGTAGGTAACTCTCTTTGACACAAATCAAACCTGTACCACATAATGTACAGCTGAGAGATGGAGGCAGATGTAGCAGTAAAAATCAAGCTGAGTCTCCAGGTCAAACCAGGCCATGTCCTGATCATGCCACCCCTTGCTTTTCAAGTTTCACATTATTCATTTCTTGAAACACATGTTCCTACTTAAGCCAGTGGGAAATTTGCCATTGACTTCAAATGGACCCAAAGCGAGCTCCTGCAGCAGTTGCCCTTCTTAAGGAGAAGGGCTGAGCATCCCCAGTTTTGGCAAAGCATAAGCAATCCTGCTGGCTTATAAAAATCACACTTAACACCACAACTGCTGGGTGAAAGTTTTTCCAGGAATACTCTGCTAACCTTCATCATGGCAACTTAATGAAAACCAGTCCTGAATTTGTGCAGAATTCAGCAAACAGGTTAAGAAAAGTTATTAAAAGATATACATACACATGCTGTAGTGACTCTGCCCAGAAAGGGATTTGTCATGGTTTCTCAGGGCACTGTCTGCAGCAGAACTACACACTTGAAAAATGCAAAGAGGGCAGAGGTTCAGTGCCCACAGCTGGTCTCCTTGGGTGGCCCCTGGTGAACCAGAGGGTGGAGGAGCTGAAGGGCGGGAAGTTTGTGTCCAGTGGTTTTCCTTCTTATCTGAACAGGAGAGGGGTCATTTGCCAACAGAGTGGTACTGACAGCAAGGGCATGGCAGCATTGCATGTCACCCATCCAGGCCATCAATGCCCTTGAGACACCCCTGTCAAAAACTCAGTGATGTCTTTGTGTGTTACCATTGAGAAAAAGTAATGTCAGAGACTGAGGCAGCCACTGAGCTGGCTCGCCTGCTTCCAAGAATCTGTAAGAGTTTCTGGAGTCTCCCTCATTCTTTGCTCCTCCAAAGCTCTGTATCTCTGCCTTTGAAGTCCTGGTTTTGGAAATCAGCAGGGATCCATCTGGCATGAAAGGCATCTGTCTTTTGCTTGGCAAAGCTCTGGCAGGAATGATGAGACCCAGCATCTCTATGCTTGGCCCACAAACCAGCTCTCAAAGGCAGAGTGTTGAGAACAAGACTCAGATCTTCTTGGCTACCACTTTATTATCTGTATAACCTCTAAATTTCTTTCCTCAGAACAACTTCTCAGCTCAGCTTCTGCAGGCAACTTCCACTTTATAAAATTATTTCCCCCAATCCTTATAAAATAATCTCACAACATTCCCTGTGGCTTTACCAGTAATAACAGTTAGACACTGTCAGCAGGAATTGCTATGGGTACAAAGGGCAGGGATCACAAACCGCTGGCCCCTGCTGAGCACTGTGCCAGAAGAAAAGACAGGCCAACAGAGCTTCCTCAGCTACCAATCAAGTTGGGCAGCCAGGATTCTTCTGCAGACAAAGAGAGCTCAGACGGAATCAGGTATGATAGTCACTGTGCATTAATCTGCATTTTGAAAGGATATAGGTTCCTTTCTGGGTTCTGATGATTTGTCACTTTGGACTAAGCTTTGTCTCTCACGTTTAACCCACAAACACTTGTGTTCTGCAACCAATGCCCCAGGAATAATGGAGTGCTCTTGGAGTTATTGCCTTTTTTCCAGCAGACAGGTATCTGTCTCACCAAGTGATTCAGTATTCCACAGGCTGAATGAGTATGAGATGATCTGCCAAGTGGTATAGACAGAGACATGTAGATCCTCAAGGGAAATCAAAGCCAGGAAACGAAGACTGTAGTGAGAGAGAAGCCCAAAGACCCACTCACCCTCTTGAACAATATCTGTTTTCCTTTCAGCGCAGCAGACAAACACTGAGCCCCCAGGAGAGTTCATTTGTGAGGAATTTTTTTTTACAGGTTACGTGTTACAAGGCCTTGTTCAAAGGTCCTTCTTCAAGTAGGATGGGAGTGCAGAGAGGGAGAAGCCCTGAAGATGCAGCTGCTGTTGGGATGGGAAGAGGGTGCTTAAGGGAAAAGACATTTTTCCATCTTTTTTCATAACAGGAGTCCCGAGAGATGCTCTTTAGAGGGGGAAATGCTGTGGTACCCAGGTCATGCTCCTGTGTCATGCCAGCAGAGCCAGCAAAGCCCAACTCATAAACCAGAGCACAGTTTGACTACAGTATCTTTGTATGAATCCTGGCCACTGCTGTGCCAAGCCTGGTACTTTACTCTTCATGCACCTCTGTTGAGAACACGACAAGCTGGCCAGCACGCAAGCAGCATGGGCTTGGTTCCCTGCATGCCAGCATTTCCTTATTAATTCACACATCCGCACTTGACTGTGAGAGCCACACCTTCAGCAGCTTCTCGTGAGGGACAGGACTAAAGGGAAACCCCAAGAGGATGTGAAAACAGAACCATGAGTCCTACAGCTTCCAACCAAGGACAGGCTTTGCTCTTAATGCATTGCATCTCCTTCCTCTGCAAAAAGTCTAGGGAAGCTTGCTTCCAGAGAACCTTCGTCTTCCCACAAGCCCCGTGTGCTGTGGGTGTTTTCTGCAGTGCCACAGAAGGGCTGTGCACAGCACACCTCTTGCTGTGTATGCTACCTCTGCTGTGATTTCAGCTCTTAACAGGGCTCTTAGTCGCTAAAACCAAGTCAAACCAACATTTGTCCAGAGTAATGTGTGTAATAACAAAAGCCAGTCCCCAGTTATCATCTACTGAACCATGCCAATGTTCTCATGTTTTACTGTAAGACTTCCTATACGCTACTAAAATGCGATGTGACCCATTCATTAAAAGGGCACTAACTCAGAGATGCAGCATACAAGTGCATCTGCTGACAGCTGCACAGCATCTCCCAAGGCAGCTGGGACTCCCAGCCCCACTTTCCAGCAGCACCACTGCACTGCAACAGCAGCCCAGAGGGTCTACAGCGTGGACATCTCATGTGGAAGCTGTAGGAGTCCAGCCTGAACTTGAGACTCAGAGGGCTTCCTTGCAGCTCATTATTATTTATTATTTGTACTGTAGAAGCACCTGAGAGCTTACTAATATGATCAGAGACTGTTTATGTCAGATGCTGAACACCAACAGAATAGCAATGATAACTGCCCTTGCCAAGAGGTTCAGAAACATACAGATCACTTTGGGCAGAAGGGAGGACTTGAAAGACAGCAGACAGAGTTGCTAGATCCAGATGGGTTCTGAGCTCTTGGTGGGACCCCAAGGAAATAGCATTTCCCTCTGGTTCCCCTGGGGTTGCACCTGTCTGCCTCTGGAAGCTTTGACTCACCATCATACATACACAATCACAGTGCCTTCTTCAGCTTGTGTCCTGGCTTTGAAAACTGGGAAACTGAGACTGATCCTAATTCAAACAGCCACAGTCATAAGGTAAAAATTATTCCAAGAAATACAAAACCCCTAGAGCACGTGAACAAACCCCAGCAGATGAAGACTCTTTCCCCACAGTGGAAACTCAATCCTGTTACATGCTGAGCATGCTCGCTGCGTCTTCAGGACAGAGGGTCAAAAAAAATCCATGACACATCTGGATCTGACCCATTCAACTATGATTTCTAAATTTCCCTTGAAGCATCAGGCTTTTTTTGTTGTATTTTTTTCCTCTCTCAGCTCAAAGAGCTCAGCTGGATAATGCTTCTGCTTCAGGATGGCATGTCATGTTTTCCCATCAAGTATCTTCTGTGTCTGGCCAATGATCAACTTGCAAAGTCCACTGAGACTTCTGGGTGCCCTAAGCTATGATTTTGGGTTAGACCCATTCTATCTCTAATCCTGAAGAGTGCTCATTAGCTGCCCTGCAATTAATCCCACTGCGATGTCCACAGGGCACTGTCTTGAAAGGGAAGGTGCATGTTTCCTGGAAGGAGGGGAGGCACTGGAGCCTGCTGTGCCATACTCTCATGTTCCCTTTTGTTGCTGCAGATCTGGGGAACAGCTTGCGACCCACTGGAGTCCAGGAGGCGCCTCCAGCCACTCATTCCCAGCACAGAGACGCCACCACCCTGCTTCAGAGTCCTGTCCAGGCAGAGTCAAGTGCCACTGACGCTGCAAGCTACAGCCATGCTGCTCCCCAGCATGGAGATGGGAAGGGAAATAACCTCTGTTCCCTGTGTCTTGGGCTGCATCTGCCAGAAGGAAGCATGAAATACTGAACAGCCCTGCACGTCACTGAAATGTTGCTGTGCAGGCATGGGGCTGAGAGTTTCTTTCTTTCTCCAGGAACATGAGGTCTGAGGGACATGAGAGGTTGGGAAGGAATGAGGTATCCAACTGGAGGAAGACTGGGGGATTTTTGGGGCCTACAGGGAAATGCTTCACTGCAGGAAATGAAGTTGTCTCCCTTTTTGCTGCTTCATGCTTGCTAGGATTTTGTTTCTCATCAGATGTGGACATGGATACAGATGCACAGACACATCGGATATTGGGAAGTGGCAACCCTGAACAGCAGGGTCACCTCTGAGCTCTTCCACTGTGCCTCTGACAGCCACCTGGCCATAAACAACCACCAAAATCCTCCACTTCCCCAGTAGCAGCTTTCTGCATCCATTTCTGGCTGATCTGCAAATCCAAGCATGCTCCAGTGCATCTATCAGTACTCTTCCCTCTCTTTGATCTTTGCAAGGCTTTACAACCAATGGCAACCTCAACCCTACCAACCTGCAGGCACAACCTCTCCCCCTCCAGGAAGGACACAGCCTGAAGAATCAACACCTCTGAACAACCCTGACACAGGCTCTAAGCTGTACTAGTCTGAGATGGAGGAGAGGAAGAGATGCAGCTGGCAGCCTAGATGCAAATGTGATGGTAGAAGAAACTGGCAGCCTGGATACCTGGACCAGTCTGTCCCTGCAGGAGAAAGTGCTTTAGCACTTTTGTTGACTATGCAGAAGGCCACAGTGTTTACAACTGCATCATGAGCTGTGTACAGGGTAATTCAGTGTAGCTGTTGAAACATCATTGGTATCAAAGGAGGTGTTTTCAATAAAATGTTTATAGTATGAATTGATATACTCCCTGATTGCTTTATGGCATCTTGTCTCTGCTCAAGCCAAAGCAAAGAAACACAAAATCATCCAAAAGTCCCGTGCAAATCAGCCTTCTATGGTGGGTCACCCCTAAAGTTCCCTTGCCATTGCTTCTGAGGCAGGGGACACAAACATCACAAGGGAAACAATCAAAACTGTGCATCTGTGCACACCACTGCCTTCCAGAGACCCAGTGAAATGCTGGCAGGGATTTTGCACTCCTTACTTGGAGTGGGTAGAAAAGGTTGTAGCCAGAGAACCTATAGCAGACTGTGATAAATGCAAGCTTTTAAGAGAAAACAGTGAAGACCCCTTTCTTCTTTCTCTTGAAGAGCAGAAGGAGCAGGGAAATGATCTTTTCTTTCTATCTTTCCATTAGGACTAACTGCTCTCATTGCCCCTTAATGCCAAAAATATAACTGCTTCCCCTTTCCAGGTGCCAAAGAGCACTGGTGCAATAGCACAAGCAGCCATACCACTTCCCTGCATCTTCCTGACATTTCAGCAAGTCACAGGAATGATGAAGTCTCCACGTGCAAGGTATTTTCTTTACCTGTTATGAGACAAATCTGTGCTCTGGCTGAAATGCCCGTCCTCACTCCCTGCAGGTCCAGCCTGCTCCCTTTGCCTGAATTTTTGCGTAGTCCTCTGTGCCCTTGAGCCCAGCTGTGTAGCAGTGGGGCGATATTGCTCCTCCTCCACATCTGATTGCGTTGCTCTCCGTGATGGGTGGCGTGGTTGGGCCAGGGCAGGGAAAGTGGCCATCTGCCAGGAGAAAGGTCAGTACAGCCTGGGAAACAAGAGCTTGGCAGAAATGGCCCTCTGTTACCTCTGGGTTAGCACAGGTAGATGCCACCTCCGGTGCTGGACTAACACTTTCATACCCAGCGTACCACCACATTCTTTTTTTGTCTAAGCTTTTCTACTTCTGCCAAGTGACAACTCTATTCTGCTTTCTCGACTGACCTCCAAAGCAGAGTATTTGAGACAATAAAAATGCAATGTCTGCCTGGAAACCACCCAGGCAAGCAGCCAGATCTGTAGCCCAGCTCTTCACCTCAAGGCTCACAGCCAAAATCCTGCCCTCAGACACTATTCCTCCTGAAGCCAGCCAGAGAAGCAGAGCAGCATCTGCTCATCAGATCTGGCCACCAGTTACAGTGCAGCCTGGGCACAGTCTGGGCTCTTTGCTGGTGTAGAGCAGCTGAGCTCCACAACTGAGAACAATCTCCTCCATGAGGGTGAGAAGCCGGCAGTTCCGACAGGACATGCTTCCAGCAGAAAGTTCAGGATAAGATAGACAACTAGAAAGATTTTAATTGATTCGAATGAGAGCTACTCAATGGCAAGCAGAGGTGACTATGAAGCAGAGAGGACTCCTGGGCTGCCTGTACATTAAGCTTTGCAGTAAACCAAAGAATGAGCAGCCCATAGCTTGCACACACCAGGCTAGAGGGGAGCTTGGACATCAGACCACTAACATTTCTACATATTAAAATGGTAGCTATGCTAAACAAGGTTATAAATAAAGCACCAAAATGGTTTTCAGCTATGGGAATTACAGAATTGAAAGACAAAAAATATTAAGACATTTAGACATTTAAGTAGCTGAGAGCATAAACCTTCACTGCTTCTGTCCTTTATTTCTCTGTCTAGGTTAGAAAAGCCTCTGCATATGCATTTGGCCTTGTTCTGACAAGCTGTTAAGGATAAATGCTTATAGACAGCTTTTTCTGAAACAGGTATTTCTTGTGTAACCCTCTCAGTACAGGAGTGTGTTAAGACACCCTAGTGCTGCTTCTTTCCACAGCCTTTGTGAAGTTCTCTCCTCTACAATCTTTAAAAGTTTTCCCTTTCCAAGGTGCCCAGGAAAGGTGCTGCTTTTGCCAGATTGAGGCATGCTTGGAATGGGTAACGATGGTCTGCAAGACATCTCCAGCAGTGCTTGCTGCACTAACCTTCCCTCTCATCCTCCCGCTAACACATACATTTACACATTTATGGGTATATTTATGAGAAAGAGTAGTTTATTATTCATGTCCAGCCTCACACACAGCTTCTCTGCTAAGCTAAAGATGGCAGGAATGGTCCTGTTTGAGACAACCTATGGCTCCCCAGGTGAAGGCTGGGGATGGCATTGTTTTCACAAGCAGCTCACAGGAGACATTCAACTTCAAGGGAGCTGCCTCTGGACCATCCAGACCTGCAGTTTGAGGTCAGCACCTGAGCAACAGCTCCCATGAGTAATCGTGCTCTTTCTTCAATGCAACCAGAGTTTTTGTAGTGGTGAGCCTGTTTATTGGAGAAAATTGCCTATGTCCAGTTCTTTCCTGATTACTGCAAGTCTTCACCAATAGCTTCATTTCCCCTTTTTCCTCTACATTTTAACTCCTCAGACTAGAAAGGTGCTTACTCTACCACATTCTTTACAGCGCCTACAAGATTTTGGGATTGGTGCAGCCATTATCCGGACTTTCTGTAGAGGTTTATTCTGACAAGTCTTCATATACGGTTTTCAAAATTGTTAACATGGACCCAGTTTTGAAAAAGGCAATTTATCTTCATTGCCAGGAAAGAAAATGTACCATGGACTAATTACTGGTGAATTCTGCGGCCTCATACTTTCACATCACTGTGGACTGGGACACCTGGGAAGAAATGTGTCTGTGCTAGTGGCATCACACCAGTTAACACCAGCTGAGGCCTAGCCCTGGCACGCTCATCCAGGTGCAAAAGGAAGAGAACGGCGAGAAGAGACATCTTAGTCATGGCAAGGCAAGTGTGATGCAACTGCTCTACAAGGAGATAGTTGAGCAATCCCTGGCAGCATCTGCTGGCCCTGGGGCCCAGTCCAACTCACACCGGTGACAACCCACCACCAAGGGCTCCAGAGGGATGTTCATCCTGCAGCCTGGTAGCCAGATACAGCCCTGGCAATGCCACCAATGGGACCACAGGGCCCCCTGAATTTGAGAGCAGCAAAGGGAATGTATTTCTTCTATTACTAGAAGCCCCTCCCCACGGCCATCATCTTCAAATGAGCACACTCAGTTCTGCAATCCTTCCAAAAGCAGAAATGCAACTGTGCCCGGTGCCAGAGCGATTTTGGGGAAGCTCTGCACCACACTAACCATTTAAGGTCAAACAGCTCATTAACCAACCCAAACTAGCACTCAGAGAGCTCGGCTCACATCTCAGCCTCATTAAATCCCATGATAGATGCCTTAGTAAGCACACGTGCATTTCTGGGGACGGCATGGCTGGATCAGCACTCAGAAGCCAGGCTCCCGTGGTCTGACCACACAGGCACCACTCAAATGTTCCTGATGCTGGCCACTCCTGCTCGGGGTATATTCTCATTCCTACTCCTTCCAACACCCTCATAAGCCGCACATCCCTCCCGGGCCACTTGCGACCGGTCTGGCCAGGCCCCCCGGGGACTCGAGGGCTTGAGGCTGCGGGGAGGCACAGGGGTGCACACAATGTAGGAAAGGCAGAGGGATTCAGCAGCCACCGCCTGCGGGGCAGCCTCAGGCTGGACCGCGGCTCCTCCGGAGCCCGCAGCCTGAACGCGGCTACAAAATCCCCGTGCCGCCCCTCAGCCCACCGCACTCTACCACAACCGTGCGCCTTGCCGCCCTCTTATATAGCACCCTAAAAATAGCTCGCCGCGCGCCGCCTCGCGAGCCTCGGGGAAGGGGCGGGAGCAGAGCTGCCGGCCAATCGCCGCCGGCGCTGTGTTCTCGGCCCCTCCCCCCGCGGCCCGAGCGGCGCCGCCATTGGGCCACAGCGTGTTCAGGCGCGCGGCGGGCCCGCCCCTCCCGCCCCGTCGTTTACCCTACATGGCCACGCGCTGCCTGAGTGGGGCCGCGCGGCTGCGCGCGCGGGGGGGCCGGGCCGGGCTGGGCTGCCTGAGGGAGGGTGAGAGGGGAGCGGGGAGGGAAGCGGCGTGAGG
>VRYO01002782.1:6990153-7113470 GCA_009812075.1 Sialia sialis
TTTTTTTTTTTTTTATGACCAAAAACAACCCCCCACCCGAGCAAACAAACACACACAAAAGCAGAAAGAAAGGGTCTTGCTCAGCAGCAGCATGGATGTCTTGGCTAGTTATAGTATATTCCAGGAACTCCAGCTTGTCCACGACACCGGCTACTTCTCAGCTTTGCCATCCTTGGAGGAAAACTGGCAGCAGGTGAATCATTTAAATTACTCCTGTAAATCTCTTAAGCGCAGACAGTCGATGCATTGAGGCTGCATTTCTGACTTTATTTTATTTTTGTTCTTTAATTCAGGGTTGGGTTTTTTTGGTGGTTCTTTTTTTTTTCTTCTTCTTTTTTTTTTTTTTTTCCTGCGTGGGTAGATCTTTAAATCTCTGTATTTTTTACCGTGGCAAACTGAGCAGTCCATTCAAATCTGTCTGCCTTCAGTCTTTCTGAGCACACCCGACAGTACCTGAGATCTGGTGACATTCTTTAGGGTTTTGTTTTTATGATGACTACTATTTATTTTATTTTTGAGCTTAGATTTTTTTTTTGGTTTTGTTTTGTTCTTTTAAACAAGCCTTCTCACTTCTAGCCAGTGCTGACAACTGGCAGCTGGTGGAAATGGAATAGATCATTCTTATTTTCAGGTAATTAGTATATGTCAATAAAAATCGTAGCTTAAGTCGGAGGTGGAGGGTGGGCAGGTGTCTGGAAGCAAAAGCTTTAATGCTAAGTTCAGTAACTAAGAATGTGACTTATTTTTCTTTTTTTGTTTTCATTTTTTTTCTTGGAAGATGAGTAGAAACGCACACTTCTTACTGTCTTGAAACAATGACGCCTTAGGCTGGTTCCAGTAATCCAGTGTGTTTGGAGGCACTGTAGGGTTAATATGCAGACAGAAAAAGGATGAAGATGGAAATCAAGTATTATGAATGCATTAAAATGATGACTGGTAGCATAAAATACAAGACCAAGGGGAAGAGTAGATATCAGAGAAGAGCTGTATAAAATACACTATGAACCCAGTTGTTAACTATAAATAGTTATCAGCTGGGATACTGAGGGAAAAAGAAAGACAGAATTTCTATTTACAACCAAACGTTGTGAGGGACTCTGGTTTCTTGATGTGATTTTTTTGTTGGAGTGATACACCAGGTGAAATTCTGGAAACTGATGTCTCTTTAAAAGAAAAAAAAAACCACATCTGCTGGTGGGTAGAAATAGTGGAGTGTGGCTGGGATGACATGTGGTGCTATCGCAGCGCACGGACCCGTGGCACTATCGGTGCAAGAATAACGAGCCACTGGATTTCATCTAGCCAGCCTTCACCTGAGCCTTGGCTAGTGTAAGGGTAGCCTGTGTTAGGTCTCCAGTAAGTGACAGTTTGGGGGATGTCCATTACATTTTTCCTTAGAAGTGTGTATGGGTAGAAATGTGGATGGCAGAGCTTCTGGGGAGTACTCGGGCTGTAGCATTGTCAGCCAGCTGGACTGGGCTGGATCTTCAAAGGTTTACCATAGTAAAATCATTTTGGCTTCAGCTTTGTATATGTGCACACCAAGCAGAGGTTTATCGTCAGCTACAAGGTGAACACATTCAGGGTTTATTTTGCAAAATGACCGAACCAACTTTGCTTTATCCTCCGAGGGGGAGGGGATGCTTTTTGTTATTAATATTCAGCGCACACATCCATGATGGTCACATCTTTCCTTTTATATTTTTAACATGCTAATTAAACTGAAGAGGTTAATATAATTTATTTTTAAAAATATTTCATAGCATCATTGTTGAATCAGTTGCATATTACTAGCAGTCCAAACAGTCCAAAGCGGCATAGTGTGTTGACATAGCCAGCATGCTTCAGGCAGCGCTGTGAGTGATACTCTGTCTCCTTCTGCCTCCTTTTATGTGTGGAAAAGCAGCAGTTTGTTTTATACAGTAGCATGTACCTACCCATCCCACTGTAAATTGCAGAATTTAAAGTCATGCTCCCGGTTAAACTCCACTGATTCTCCACATATGCTTAAAAAGAGAAGCTGAAAAGAATTTGCTACATTTTCCCTTATTTCCTCTCAAATCCTGCAACCAGTGCCTAATGTTTCATAATGCATCCTGTATTTACGGCTTGTTCCCCTGTTGTTGCTTGGACTCTCCTTGCAAACAACAGGCAGCAAAACTGATGTGTCAGTGGCGGGAGCAGCTGAAGCTGGCTGTGCAGAGACCACGCTGTTAACAAGCTTGGCAGACCCACTGACACAGAGACCCCAATTTACTTCTTCTAAATCACTTGCAGCGTAATCAGGTCTTGGGGATTTACTTATTTTAGGTGAACTGTAGCAACTTTGAGACAAAGAATGTGTGTGTTTCTAAAGTATCCTTTAAAACTAAAGGCTATAGCTGAGGCTGGGGGAAGACAGCTGACAGAGTAGTGACTGATCCCTATGGGATGTGTCATAAATGGGAAACAGCAGATTTAATTTTGAGTGAAAACACTAGAACGAGTCTTGCCTCTGTTCCAACGATGCCACAGAGGTTCCAGGGCAGTGCTTTTCCCAGCAGCAAAGCGGCACTCCAGGAGATTTCTTCAGTCTCTTAAAAAGGCAGGGATTGAGGGGGAAAATAGATGTGTGGGTTAAGAGCAAGCTTCTTTATCACTTTGTGAGCTCCAGTTTTGTGATTAGCAGCTACTGGTGCGTGATGTGCAGAGGTTAGTCAGTGCCAGGTCCTGCTCTGAGAAACGATGCTTATTGTGACGCTGTGAAAGATGCACCTGCCTCACTGAAAATCAGAGCATGCCTTGGAGTGAAAGCATTGTCCTGTCTTCCTTTTCTCCTGAGCCTGAAAACAGTCTGGTAGCTGCTGGCTGAGGAATATACAACTGGGCCAGTTGCTCGTATTTCGGATTGTGAAACACCCATTACTCACAAAGGGCACTGACAGCTTAGGCAGGTTGCTAAATGGTTGCACACAGTCAGCTGATCTCCCGTTTTTCCTTCCCACTGCAAGAGGAACGTGAGCAAGTTTGGTATCCGTGCTTTTGACAATTAGTGTTGGAGTTGAATGAATGCAACCCAGCAATATGTACAAAACAAACAGATTTTGTGTAGGAACAAACAGTGTCCTTTTGTGTAGGTTTCTGTTTTAGAAGGCAAAAATGCAAACAAAGAAACCCTTATTGTACCCTGGATGTAGTTTGCATTGTGGAAGTGGAAATACCTGAAGCAGAAGCTGGAAATGAATCTGTGATGTGTTTGATGTTTTTTTAAAACATGTTGTGAAGGGAGAGCCTAATTTTTAAGCAACAAAAGCTGAGCTCCTCTCCAAGCTTTGTGTGTACTCTTTCAGGTAAAACACTTTTGGGTAAGGAGGATTTTTCTTGGTGTGGGGATGTCAGAATTTAACAAGTAATCAGTAGCACAATTTCATCAGGAGAGAGAACTTCGTTTAGCCTTTCCAGCAGTGTTGAGCCTCCATGGCACTGAGGAGGGATTAAAGGAAGAGGTGGGCTGTGTGCATTGGGAAATGAGTCGTTTTCTCTAAGTCAGCTGGCTGGTACCTCGTGTTTCTGCCTGGTGCTTCATCCTGACTGATAGAACCGTCCTAGTTCTCTCTGTCCCTGTGAGCTGACTCTGCAGTTTGGGACCAGGGTGGGGGGAGATTTCAGCACCTGCGTGGCTGCTGCGCTGCTGCAGGAGGACCTCTGGCCACATATGCCATTGCTCTGGGTTGGCTGTCTCATGTGGCATCCCCGAGATTGGAAGCAGACTGCTGGGAGAGACAGCACGAGGCTGAAGAGTGCTCATTACTCTGCAGAGGAAGGAAGTGGGTAGGAGGCTGTTTTTGAGGGAGATAACTGTGAGGAGCATAGCCTGTGCAGCTGCACATGGTTCCACTTTGTGTGCCAGGCTGCAGAGAGGGGGAGAGTGGGACTGAGAATTTGGCAGGGGTGGGCATGGGGCTTCAGTCTGTTCTTCCTGCCTTCAGAATGTCATTTAGGGCATCACCAAAAGATCAGGGTGCAGAAGGCATCTTTTATAATCAGATATGCCTCTTCCTAGGGTGACCTTTTAAACATCCCTATTGTCCTCCTTAGGCCCCTTGGTGGACCCAGAACTCACCATCCTATCTGAAAGGGCTCTGATCAGGAGATGTTTTAGGGCTGTCTTCGTATTCATAGGGAGCACAGGGCAATCTCTAGCATGGGAGTTCCCATAATGTCAAAATATGGGAGCACGAAGACAGGTGAATGTACAGAATCATCATATGTAGCTGATGCAGCTGGATAAAAACAGCAGGGCTTAGGTGCCAGAGCCTGGTTTATTCTGGAGGAGATAGCCTTTCTCACATCTGTCAGCAGGCTGCACAGGTCTAATTGGCTGGCAGAAGTGGAAATGGCATTATATTGTTTGCTGATAACTATTGCCTGATAACATTTCCTTTTGCCTTGGCTGACCCAGCTGCTCTCAGCTGCAGCAAACAATGATCCTTTCAAGAAAGCTGCACATTTCCTGTAAAGCATAGGATTGAGGAAGCCTTTGCTTTTCTGTTGGTCCTTTCATATAGCTTTCTTTGCCTGTTTTTACTCAATTCTTCAAGCCTCAGTTTCCCTCTTTCTGAAGTGACTGCTAAGGCCTAATGGTTTTTGTGGCACTCAGAATGCTGAGTTTTGACTCATCCTGGAAAAGGTGCTTTGAGATCCTTGTGCTGTGTGAGAGCAGAGTATCCCAAGGTGACTAATCTAGCAGGATTCTTATATCTTAATGCTGTCTTTTGCTTGGCAGACAGGGTCATTTTCAGGCCTATAGGAAAAATTTCCACTCCTACTGGAAAGGAATAAATCACACTGAAGAACATTCCTGCCTCCCCATCATCTCCATTGTTCTAGTTTAATGGCATAGTTGGCCACTACATAAACTAAACCATCTCTTTTAATATTGCTATTTCATCTTGGTTCCAGTCACAGTGTAACACATTTCTTAAGTGCTTATAGTACATCATGCCTCTTGAGAATAACTTTCAGAAGTGGTTGACTTCCAAGAACAGCCACATGTGTAATGCAGTGTATTTCAGACTCTGAAAGCTGCTCCATTTATACCTGCAGTCTCTCCGCTTGCTCCATGTACTGAATGCATGCTCCTGTCACCTTACAGAAAGACGTGGACAAAGAGCAAAGACAAACTTGGAACTGCTGTCTCTATTGTTGCATGATTTCTTAATTATAGACTCTGTTGTGAAAAGTGATTATTTCTTGGCATTCTGAAAGCATAGAGTCCTGCAATCCACATTACAGGTCTTAAAATAGCAGATTATGTGAATGACTTGTATCAAGTAATTTTGAGATGGGGTAAATACCTTTAAGCAATGCACAGTCATAATGTGGGTACTCAGCTAGAAAATATTTTCTCTTACTTGTTTGGGATGCTTGAATCTGCCCTCCCCCAAGCCCATTTCTATATGTCCTACTGAATAGGCAGTCTGTAGATTAGAATAGGCTACATGAAAATCATGATACATAGCTAGTCTGTAGTCTACTTCCATGTAGAAATGGCGAAATGTTTTCAGTTCCAAATAGTAATTTCATACTTAGGCTCTCCAGGGTTGAGGCAAATATCTTCTGGATATTGTTGGGGGGATTTTTTGAGGCTTTGTCAAATGATTCTCCACTGAGAAACATCCAGTGTGCTGTTTCTCCATTCTGAGTTAGGAAACATTATAGGGAAGCAAGAAGGAAGCAGCTTCTCTTTGTAGCTGCATGTGAACGACCTTTATTGCAGTTGTCCTAATGAAATAAAGGGATTTTGCTCACTGGCTGAGCAATACTGCTCTTTAGTACATTAAGCAACGGGTTAGTGGCATACCTCATCTCCCATCAAGTTTGTCACATTCTGCAGAGAGGAAGAAAAATTGTAGACTTTTGATCATCATGCTCAAAACCTCACTAAAAGTTATGCCCAGGCATTGTAATTGATGGTGGTTTTCTTTTTTGATGCTGAACATGAATTTTTTGAGAGTTAATAAAGGTGTTTTCAATACTAGTGCTGAGTTCCTTTTTCTGCTTCCCTGGACTCTCAAGTGCCTCCTGTCCATTCCCTACATTTACTATGTCCCCATCACTTCTAAACTCCTGGCAGCGCTCAGGAGCTGGGAGTGCCATTTTTGTGGTGTCTTTTAGACTGAGGTGGCAGGAATCACTCAGCTCAATTACTGGTTTTCTTTTCCCCACAAGTTATTTTTGTACTTTGAGTGCTTCTGCCTTGGTCAAAATTAGTGTGGATTCACTTGAATTACAGAATTCAGTGGATTCTGTAGCAAGTAAACAAAACAAACCTGCCAGGAAATGAGCCTCCTTCCAACATTGCCACTGTGAGTTAAAAAATCGTGTCTGATTCCAAGACACTGAGATTGTCTATAAGGTCAGAGACCTTTTATTTTTTTTAATTTGATATTCTTTATACTTTCTTTGTATTTGAGTCACTGAAGATTTGTTTTGTTGTCTTTTATTATTAAAAAATCCCAAACAACCTAGGATTTTTAACTCTTACTTGATTCCAGCAGCATTAATAAAATGAAAGTACTGTGGCATTTATAGGTGTGTACATCAGAAAAAGCTTATGTATTGCTTTGGTCATCAGGCTATGTTTACCATTCCTGCTCTGTTCAGGAGGACTGCTTGGCTGCTCAGGTTGTTAGGCTGCCTATGAGAGTAATCTGCCTGTGAGTTCATGTTTATGCTCAAAGATAGTTAAACATCTTGGATTTAATCAGGACACCAAACCTTTGCTTCTCAGTTCTTCAGTTACAAGATGCGTTGGCAGCTCTTGTGTTCTGATCTGTTGCTGTGGGGATTCCTGTTCTGGGTTTGTGGTGCTTGGGCACAGTGGCTGGAGAGGGGAGGGTTGTGCAGGACCATGGGGACATGGCAGCCAGCTCCTCTGGAGCTGCGGGCCCAGATCCTGCCACACCAGCTGCCAGGACAGCTCCTGTGCAGAGAAGCCCTTGGTGGGGTGTGGTGTTTCCTCTATAAAAAATCAAAAGTAGATTTTGAAAGGTAAGATTCAATGTCCCTTTGCAGAGGTCTGGGTTATCTTTGTGACAGCCTGTGCATGGCACTGATTTGACCCTTCTGAAGTTTTTATAGGGCTTGGAGTTGAGTGTAAGAAGGTTGGGCAGAAGACTTTTAATTTTTTTTTCTTTTAAAGGTTTAATATATCAATTCTGATTTATTAAGCTGCTCTGACATTAATCCTTTTGAAGCAGGTACCCATCCACTCCCTGTTCTTGCATGTGAAGAATCCTTTCCAATCCAAAGCATTTCCACTCAGTGCAACTGTGTATTCATTACATGTGTTACTTTTCAGAGAGCTGCTAAGAGGTATGTAGCCTACTGTACCACACACACCAAAGAGCCTGTATCGTTTGTGCAGAGGTGTTTTTGTCATTTATGCTTGCTCAAGGCCCACCAACCATACTTACTGAAGTCTCATACTGGTTTTGAACATAATGCTTACTGGCAACGTGTCACATGTCCTAATCCTCTTGTTATTTCCCAGCATTGTGGACCTGAGTGCAAAGCTGGAGTTTAAATCATACATGAGGTCAGCAGCTCCTACTCTGCAAAGGATAGAGAAGTAGACAGTGACACAGGCAAGCTTGGGAGATGGTGTGATTTATGGGAAAGGATGTGAAGGAGAAGGATGCTGGCTTGTGAGAAGCTCTTCTAAGACATTCCAGTTAGAGTCTTGATTTACAAATCCTGCCCTTAAACCTGTAGTCTCAGAAGGTCAGTTTTAAAGGGATGACATAGGGTTGATGTTTGACCATAAAGGACCTTTCTAGGGTAGCATATTCTGACAAAAACTGCAATCAATGGAACTATCTCCACCTAAATAATTCAAAAAGCCCTGGAAACAGGGTTTGTGGTTTTTGGACAGGATCATCTGGCCCACCTTTTGCCTTTGCAGCTCTGTCACTGCACTTCTGGTACAAGTGAAGTGACTGGGAATCACAGTGAAAATAAGTATTTAAATTGTGCAGTGAGGGAAAAAGCATGTGTCAGGACAAGTAAATTCGATTTTAAAAACACTTTCACTACTAATAGGCTACTAAGGTCTAAGGCATTTGGTTTTAATCCTGACTTTTGAGTGAGCAAAGTGCACTTCCAAACATAAGGAAAGTTCTTGGGTTTTGAACATTTGCAATTTCTGCTGACTTGCCTTCGCTCCAGCCCAGGAGGGGAATCAGCAGTGTGCTGAATTGCTCTGTGCTGGTGGGAGTGAGGTATGGGACTGCCTTTAATCGCCTGCCTTTGTTTTCCACCAGGGCTGGATGGAAAACAAAGGTTCCAGTGATCAAAGGCTGTGGTGTAAATTGTTCATTGGGTGGCAGAGTAGAAGGGGGGTGAGGTGCTCCTGTCTGCTTGCTTTTTACACCCAAAATGCACATTACAGCACTTAGGTGTAAGACCAAATTTGAGTCACTGCATTTCTTGATTTCTGCCCTTCGAGATTACATCGTGGATGTGTGACATTTCAGTGGATAACATGTTGACTCCAAAGTGAATATATATTCCAATAAAAGACTGGGCAGAAGTGTATTTCTTTTCTGAGAACATTTGGTAGAAATCTTTCAACAAGTTGTACTTCGTAGAATTTCCTGAGGGCCTGGCACTTTTCAGTGTGAGAGACTTCATTTGGCTGACATCTTCTTCTACTTTGTTGTCAACTTTAGCTTTTCATTTCAGGTCTTTTGCCCCTAAAAGTTGATTAATTTTTTCCCAGCTATTAGCAATTTGGCTATTCAAAGGTATCCAGACTCTGCATCCTGTGACTGTTGCATCTTTGGAGAACTGCGTCCACAACACTACGTGATGGTGTGAGCAGTGTATGGATACTTCTGATTTCTTACCTGGGTGCCTGCTTTCCCTTCCTCGGGGAAGGGCCTGGCAAGGCCTGTTGATACACAAGATGCACAAAAGCAGTGCAGCCACACGGGTTCCTTGTCTCCTTGCAGTTGCTGCTCTTTCCTTTGCTCAGCTGCTGCTTGTGAGGTGCTGTGCTGGCTTGGAGTCAGTGCACTTGCCCTACCTTGGCACCTCTGGCTTACTGTTGGATTCTGGATCTGAGGTGCCCCACATTCCTGGGCACACGGTGGACTGAGTGGATCAGGAGCTTTGTTCTTTTTCTGTGGCTGTGCAGTGATTTGAAGTGTGCCAGCCCTGCAGAGCTTGCTGCCTGCTTCAGGCTGGTGAAAAGTACTAAATAGTTCTTGTTGGGGTTTTGTTTTTTCTTTTCTTTCTTTTGGTCCTCCCTTTTGGTCAGTCTGGAAAATTTGTGCTGCTCTGAAGAAAACATTCCACTCATCTGCAACCTACTACAGCTGCTGTGTGAGTAATTAAGTATGGAAAGGAGGAAGGCAGAGGGAAGAAGGAAGATGAGATCTAGTGTTTCATATGGAAAGCATCAGGCCAGAAGTGGCTTTGTTTTGGACACGTGGACGGTGGAGAGGCTGCATTTGCTGCACAATGGAAAATCGGTGGCAATGGAAAAAGCCTCCCTCATTAGTGTCTAGATCAGATGGGGATGAACTTCACTGTCTCTTGTTTTTATTTTTAAATTTGTCTGCATTTTAAGGTAATAAGGGAGAAGCAAAGAGCACTGAACTGAACTGAGAATAGTCAGTTTGGGTAAAATAGCTCTTTTGTGGCTCCACCTGATGCTGCTGTCCCAGCTCATTCTGGTGGTGTCACAGTCCTCCCCCAGCTGTTCATAAGCTATGCCAGCACATAATGGTTGTGATCCTCTGAAGGTTTTCCTGTACATCAGATTCTTACCAAGGTACGTGTTTCTTCTGTTTGATTTTGGGTTTTGATCTTTCAGGGCAGTGTTGAATTATGTGAGTAGGCTTCCCTGCACAATTGAAGAAACTGGGAGCTTGGCTTTGGTGCTGAGAAAGGTGGTCCTGATGTAAGCAGAAGTCTGAGAGTTGGGGTGCTAATAAACCTATGAAAGAGCGGGGGTGTTTTAAGTCAAATAGGGAGAGTAAGGCATGTTTCTGTGTGGTCAAACCAGAAGGAAAAAGCATTTAAGAGTTTTTGAGGTCTCCAGGATCCTGGAGGACAAGGCAGACTGCTTTAAGTGATATGAAGCAGTGTAAGAGCTTGTAAGGTACTTTTCTTTCAGAGTAAGTGGATGCTACCTGGAGTAGTTTTCTACTTTCTAGTGTAGGGAAACACTGTAGACTTCTCTTACTGGTACTTCTCTTACCTCTCCTGTGTTTCTAAAGTGCAAAGAAATATTCTTGTAAGCAGTGTTTGAAAACACTTGAGGAGCTTTTTTAGAGGGATCAAGTCACTTAAGGTCAGTGGGAGCTTTGGTGCTTGTTACATTGATTACAGGTTGAAACCTTCCAGACACAGGCTGAAATACCTGTCTCTAGTGCCTCCTGTATGAAGTTGTGTGCTTGAATAAAAACCCCTCGGGATCTGGGGTAACATGGGGCTCTAAAAGGTAGTATGAGGGCCTTGGCACACAACTGTACTTCTGAGTTGGCTGAAAAGCTCATGCTTTCTCTTCAGGCAGCCTTGATTTTCTGTTCACTCAAGACAGTTTTCTGTTTTCTGGGTGTGATTCCTTTATTAATCTTTCTTGGGTGCTGGCAAAGAAGTTTCAGGGTGCCCAGTTTAAATACTCTTTACTGAGTGTGCCTAATTTGTCTTGGGCTTTCTGAGTTCTAGGGGTTTGTTAAAACATGAATAAACCCAGTAGTTAGAGGAAGAACAGATTTCCAGTGTGGAGTTACTTTCTGGTGTGAGAGACTTGGTAGACAGGTAACTGTCTGGGTGACTTCTCAGCATTGTTTCTGAGTGCTGAGAAGAGTGCCAGTAGGTGCACAGAGCTTTACAAAGGCTGTATTGGGGTTCCTTTTTCTCACATGAGAAGTGCATTTCTTATAAGAATACATTTGAGGGAGAGCAAGGGAAGCAAGGCATGGGTAGTTTCTCACTCCCGAATACCTCTAGTGTATGTGATTCTGAGTACCCTAGCTGCATCCCCTGTAAGTGGACGCTCTAGGTTGAAGGCTTCTCCTCACTGGGACTATCTTGTGTGAATTATTTCATGCAGTGAGAGCTATGCCATATGCCATTCAGTCAGTTTTGTTTCAGCAAGCTGCATCTCTGGTCAGCTGATGTTACAGTATGGTGTAAGATGGGAATTTCTGTCTCATTTACATTTCTTTAACTGGAAAAGGTCAAGGAGACCTTTAGCATTCAGTTCTGAATGGTTTTTCTCTTTGTAAATGGAAGGAGTAGTATCCACATCACATTGGGGATTTCAGATCAGTCAGTGAGTGCAGATCTGCCAAAGTTACAGTGAATTTACACTGGCCTAGTGTCCACGAAATCACTTGACACCTTTCAGAATAGTCTATACAAATCCCAGATCTTGTCAGGATGTGGACTAAATATCAGGATGTGGGCAGAAAACAGCACACCCATGTTAATGATTTGATTAAAACAATCTTGCTGCTCTATAGCTCTCATAAGTGTGTTGGGGAGGAGATATTCTCGAGTGCTGTAATGAGAGAGTACATTTAAAAAAATGTTGCACAACAGGCCACTAAGTTGTGCTGTAGCTATATTGACTTACTTTGTTTTATAGTGAGCATGGCCTGAGGCATCCTATAAATACCATTTCTCTCCCGACCTTCAGCTAATAAATAATGGAAACTGTACAGAAAGAAATTTTCTTTCCATGAAGGAATGAGAGGTCCTGAGCTGCCCTCTATAAAACTGAGGGTGAAGCATGATTTGTTTTCACTGGTTTTATAAATGAAGAAAATGTGGGTGTGGGAAGGAGCTAGAAGATGTTTCTAAGAGCTAAATGTGGCCTCCCCAACAGTGCAAGGTAAGATAATGTCTGGTGTAGGCACAGCTTTCCCCTGAAGTCATACCCGTCTGTGTAATGATGACAGGTGAGAGAAGTCTTGTGAAAGTCTCAATGCATGGATAGAAGGAAGGTTCCCATTCTGACTGACCCTCAGACTTTCATATCTAGCAGTGGAAACCAACCTGAAACTGGCTAGAAATGAGTGTTCAAGGGAACTCCTTGTGCACTTTGGTGAGCTGTGTCATCCAGAGGTGAGATTAAATGATCAGAGTGGCCTTTTTTCACATTAAAATCCACTTCTGTACATAAATCCTCTTTGAGGCCTTTTTGCTGTGTTTTAGTGATGTTGAAATACTGTAGTATAAACGTGAGTGAGGAAGGGTCCCTCTGTGTGCACATGTGGATGGCCAGACACATTTCATTTTGAGACTCTGTCACAGGTGCACTGTATGTCAGATTGGAAATGCATCTCAGAGGAGACACCAGGTTCATGGAAGTGGAGTCTTCCTCCTCCTCTGGCTGGAATCCAATGTGAGTCTGTGTCGTGTTGTGCCACATTATGTTATGTCATGAGGGAAAAGCACACATTTGCACTGCAGCTTGGTCTCTAGGGTTAGAGAAGGGTCAGAGAAGACCTTGTGTTAAGCAAGTGGGTTTTACTGGCTAATTTTGAAGGCAAATGAGATTCAAGAGCAGTATGCACATGATGAAAAGCATTTTTTGTTTCTGTCTTCATTCAGCAGCAATAAACTGCATATAAGCAGATCTGGCACAGAAACAAACAAGCAAATTCTGGAAATTGGCACTGTTAGATCATGAAATTCTGCCAGGTGTCATTTCTTAATATATGCCTCAGTTGTGCTTTCCAGTGTCCTTTGAAATCCACCTGGTGTGAAGCCTTGTACTCCTTGGAAGCCTGTGCTAAAACCTAATTTAGGGGAGGAATATCTTATAACTGACTGTTGCCTTTTGGGTGCCCAAGTCTTCTCCCTTCCATATTCTCTGTTCTCCATGAGCAAGTCTGTTGCTTTGTTTGGATTCACCATGTTCATAGTTGCACAAAGCTGTAATGCTTTTCCCCATCTTCATCCATATTACCTATTTCATGGATTTTTTTTATCTAAATGTGAAATGAGACCCCTGCTCATTGACTGGAGATTACAACTCTGACTGCAGAACAGACGTGATAAATAGTAATAAAAGTGCATGTCCCTTTGAATTTGGTCATACTTTCCATCTCTCTGTTCCCTCCAGATGCTTAGAATGTGTCCTCAAAGCTATATTGGTCTTCTCTGTGTCTTATCTGTACTAGGACTCTTGTCAGCCTTACTAGATCTCTGCTTTGTGTTAGATATGCATGTTGTGTTGCTGTTTCTTCTATAAATGCATTAATTTGTGTTTTTCCAAATTCAGTCTCAAGGATTTGTTTCCTGCCACTATGTGGCTTTCTTTATAAACTGCCTCTTTCTGTTGGCATCACAGAAAAATGTAGCATTTCCTCTTTAAGCCATTTCCCCTGCTTTTCTTCACAATCAGAGCTTTTTATGAGTTTCCTTAGTTTTCCAATTTGTTTTTATTAAGCGTGTTTTTATAACAAGGGCTG
The DNA here is from genome assembly GCA_009812075.1 of Sialia sialis. Lineage (NCBI taxonomy): Eukaryota > Metazoa > Chordata > Aves > Passeriformes > Turdidae > Sialia > Sialia sialis. The sequence continues at coordinate 7,003,626 of VRYO01002782.1, forward strand.
TGATCCATCAGAGTAAAGGGAAACAAAAAAATGATGCCAAATTTGTGTTTGTTTGTTTAGTGAAACAGACTTTAAACGGGATGAAGTCAAATTGGTGTTGATGACTTGACTTGATGGTAGCTGGTTCTAAGTGCTGGCTTTTGACAGTGAGTCATGAAAGATCTCAGCATTTCAAAGAGCCTAAAAGCACAAATGTAACAGTGGGCAATGGGGTGGTATTAGTATTGGGAAAAGCTGAAAGAGCTGCTGTGCATGGTTGACCTGTGGGAAAAAGTATCTGTATGTTGGTTAGTTAGTTAAACACCAGTGGCTTCCTGGTTGATGGATGTGAAACAGTGTTTAACCTGGACCACAGCTGAAGAGTAAAGGCCCCTTGAATTTGGGTGCCCACCCAGCACACCTCCACCCTTCTCTTCACAGAATCACAGAGTGGGTAAGGTTGGAAAGGACAACAGTCTGTCATCTGGTTTAATCCAGGGTCCTGGAGCACATTGCACAGGATTGTGTCCAGGTGGTTCTTGAATATCTCCAGTGAGGGAGACTCCACAACCTTGAACTCCCTCAGCCTTTCCTCGTAACAGAGATGCTCCAGTTCTTTAATCATCTTTGTTGCCATCCTCTGGACTCGCTCCAGGAGCTCCATGTCTCTCTTGTGTTGAGGAGCCCAGAACTGGACACGGCACTCCAGATGTGCCTCACCAGGGCTGAGCAGAGGGGCAGGATCAGCTCCCTGACCTGCTGGCAATGCTCTTCCTAATGCACCCCAGGATGCCATTGGCCTTCTTGGCCACAGGGGCACACTGATGGCTCATGGGCAACTTATTGTCCACCAGGACCCCAGGTCCTTTTCCACAGAGCTGCTCCAACAGGTCAGTTCCAGTCTGTGCTGGTGCATGGGGTTGTTTCATCCCAGGTACAGGACCCTGCATTTGCCTTTGTTGAAATTCTGATTATTCTTTGCTGCCCACCCCTCCAGCCTGAAGAGGTCATTCCAAGGGCTGCACAGCTTTTCAGAAAGGAGTTGCTCCAATGTGGGCAGGGAGCAGCCTGTCTGAAATGCTGTGTGATCTGTAGTGGGGTCCCACTGTCATCTCTCTGGAGGTCCCCCCACTCTGCCACTATCCACTGTAGTGCCCTTGAGCAGTGTGGCTCCCTGCACCCTGGCCATGTACCTTAAAAGAGGATTTGCCGAAGCCCCTCACAAAAGGCAGAGGAGCCTGCCTGAGCCAGGGATGGAAGGGGGACACAAAAACCTCAGCTGCTCTGGGCTCTGAGGTGCTCTCCATTTGCTTGTTGGGACACCTTGGATTCTGGGCCTTCCTGCTGTGTTTGTCCACTGTGCTGCTTAACCAACTGTGCTCTTTTGAGTCAGCTTGGGCTGCTTTCATGACAAATAAATATTTTCCTGGCGTTTCAGAAGATAGGTGATACCCTTTCCTTCCTGTGCCAAGGGAAGCTGCTGGCTCCATGCAGGGTCTGCTGGGGTTATGACAAAACAGTGGGGCCTCATGAAATAGCAGTGAGGCACACAGTGGCTGCAGGCAGTTGGGCTCTCTGGGTTCTTGCTTGGTTCTGCCTCTGTGAAAACTTCTCTCAGAAACTCTTAAGTTGTGGGTATCGGTGAGAGATTTTTGTGTGAAACATAAGGACTGCAAAAAAGCAGGTCCTAAACCATGTGCCATTGCTAATGATTCTGCAGACCAGCATGTAAAAAGCCAAATGTTTTAACAGAAATTGAGGAGTGAAAACAAAGGACCTGCTACAATGAGACATCACGTGGCACCATCCTTATGACTTGATCATGTGATTGCACTGGTCTGCATCCTGGGTGTATTTTTTCATCTAATGACACTCTGAAAGAGTTGAATATGCAGAAGATTCACTGTCCTCCCAGATGCTAATCAGAACAAAAGTTGAAGTTCAGAGATAAAACATGAATGATGAAACGTTGGGAAAGCAGTACTCTCTGCCTAGCTCTTTCTTCAGCACCAGAACTGTGCTGGCAAGTTTGAGCAGTCTGCAGCAACAAAAATCCTTAGTATCACCCCAATAAGTTGGACAACCTGACACCTACAGTCTTGGAAGCAAAACTTGCAAGTTGCCTTTCTGAAGATCAAATTTTCCAAGAGCAATGACAGAGCTGTTTCAGCAGAGAAAAATACTTGCCCTTTCATCCAAGACCTGGAGGTTTAGAGCATTCAGATATCTGTTTGATTTGATGGTTGAGCTTTGAACAGATAGGATGCTTCACAGCCATTGTCCTCAGAAAGCAGAGAAGCTGTAGCATTCCGATTTTACAGGCTGGGAAACTGGGACACCCAAGCTCTCAGTTGTTGGAGAGAGGAAGTCAAGAGCAGAGCTTGAAAAGGATACCAGCTCCCTGATCTCCATTTTAATTAAATTATTTCTGCAATTGTCTTCCCTGGCAGTTTGATTGGTGGAATGTGGTCTAGCAGAGGAATTTTTGGCTGCAAAGTTTACAGGAATATTTTTCTGGGCCAAATCCTTGCTCAGTGTAAATTGACTCCACTAGCTACGATTATGGCACCAGCTTTTTACTCCTCCCTCTGAGAATCTGGCCCTGCTGTGCAGACAGTGGGCAGTGTCATATAATTTATTCTTTTTAATTTTAGTCTGTCTAGACACTTCTGTAGCACCCCTTTCTGGAAGAAGTTTATGCCAGCAGATCTGCAGCAGTACCACACTTCTCTGGTGAGAAACGCTTACCAGACAACAATGTGGAGGTGGCCTGGTGTGCTCAAACTCAGCATTTTTAACCTTCTTGGTATAGGGTTTGGATTTGATGGTCTCAGTGTTTTTTGGTGGAGAGGTGTCAGAGGGAAAGAATGGCAGGATTTCTTCCCAGTGAAGAGGAAGCAAGTCTAGTTTTCTGGTTTTGACAATGCATTGTCCCAGATCAGTGCAGGAGAAAGGTGGCTGGTGCAAGTGCACCATTTCTGTGGTAGGTTTTTTTCCCATCAGTGGATGACACCTCTCTTTGTTGGTAAGGGCTTTTTCATTGTTTAAAAGACTATTCACTGGCTTTTTTTCTTATTATTAGTAAATATTATTATTTTGTTTATTACTATTCTTCCTCACATGCCATTACTACCACTTAGCCTTTAGCTTCTCTGATACCTTTTCTCCCAGTCTGAGTCACCTGGCGTGTAGGGGTGGTACCTCTCTAGCTTTTTGCAAACTTGTCACCAGGCTCACACAGGACCTGGTTTTTACAAAACTCTCCGATTTGTTGGCTATGGTGAAGCAGGTGAAAGGCTAGGACTTCTTTTCTTCACCATCCCATTCTCTTGCCATTCCCGAATTAACCAGGACTGTCTGTAAATGATTTTGTCAAGAGCCAGACACAGAAAGGCTGTCACAGAATGACTCTGGCTGGGGCTCAGGAGCAGCAGAAGATATATGTGTATATCTATGTATATAGAGATATGCCTTTTTGCTACTAATGTTTCTGCTTGAATCCAAATGCACTTAATTGCTAATTCTCATAATAATTAAAAAAAAAAATTGCTAACCATTAAGTCCTACCTTCTGTTGTTAACCACCTGCATTTATGTGTTTATATCCAGCCCTCTCAATGAAAGGTATTCATGGCTGCAGAAACAAAAGCCTGAAGCTAGAGATTCTAAGTTGTTAAAAACAAAACTTCTTTTTGAGAAAACCATAAAGCACATACTATTTCTAGGATTCCACCCGAGCTTGATCAGTATTAGTGAAGCAGAAAAGCAAAAAAAGCAGTTCCCAAAACAGCAGCTTCCATGAAAATGGGTAAGAGATTCTTTGTGCGGGCTTAATGATTTTGAGAGAGACGTTTCCCCTGTGAATTGTTGTAGGAGTTTGCACCCCTTCCCCCACTCTCAGCAGAGGCAAGAACATATGACTATCCTCATGTAAGGCAGCGCAGTGTTAATAATGCTGCTGTATTGATCACATTGGGCTGCTTTGTCACCAGGGACATCTGGGAGGATTTATTCTGACTCCTAAGGCTATGCCTTCTAAAGTGCATTTTCCAGGCCTTTCACTAGGCAAAGGGTGTGCTGGGCTTTTTGTCTAAGCCTGCAGGAGCAACATTTTCAAAAGATTTCATGGTGTCCCATCACCCACTGCCTCTATCACTGCTTCTCACAGGGCTCCCACCTCACTCCCACTCACAGCTGGATATGACTCAAAATTGTGTTGTGGCAAGATCCAGTTGTTTGCCCTTGGAGAGAGCCTGAGAAGCACCCACTGGTTGCTGGAATGTGGATAAACACAGGTTTACGGGAACAGGAGAGGCTTCCTCTTTGCTTAGAAAGTGAGCAAAACCTCAGTAAGAAAGCAACACAGAAAGGAAAACATGTACAGGATGGTTTTATTTCTCCTCCCGTGCCCTCAGCTGATATTCATGACCTTGTTAAAAAGATCAGACTGCTTCAGAGACTGCACGTGGTCATTTTTAAGTGTAGGGAGAAACCGAATGTGGCTTTTATTTTTCCATCTGACAAACTGCCAATTGCAGGTTTTACTTACAGAACACTCTGAGTAGTCTGAGAAGAACACGATCACCTTGATATTATATTTATGAGTAAAAATGGTATGAGGCAAAGAAAGCTCTTAGCTCACATGTAAAGGCGACTTTTAATGCAGTTTTTGCTTCCAGGAATGCATCATTACTCGTGGCAGAGAAGGGACACATTAGCAAGCTTGACAGCAGGACTGAAATGCCTAGGGGTACTCAGGGGCTTGGAGGAGCAATTTGATATCACACTTCTTTGACAGGTGTCGAGAGCTTGGTGCTGGGTAGTGATGGGACATCTGCAGAGCAGGGAAGGGTTAGAAACACTTGAAACAGAGGAAATCACTTGAAGCTTGCTGTGGTGATGGTCAGAGCACCTCAAGGTGCTCTGAGCAGAGTCCACGTGTTCAGAATTGCTGTGATGCATCCTGCGGGGGCTCAGAGTGACAACTGGGTCACAAGTCATGCCTGGAAAGTTATCCTGAGTGCACAGGCTGCCAGTAGTGCTAGCTGCAGCTAAAGAAGCACAGTTTGAGTGTGTTTCTGTCTCTCTCTGAGTCCAAGTTCCTGGACTGCAGGATCTGAAGCAGATCCCTGCAGCAGCCTAGGCCACCACAAGGCATTTGGGCTTGGGAAGCTAAGCACTTGGGAGCAGAGCTGGCTGGAGGTGAAGCAGCAGAGAACTCCCAGGAATGTTCCTGCGAAGCAAAGACTCAGCCTGTGGTCTCATATGTGGCTCCTCTCCCACCATAAAGGGTACCTTTGTATGTTTATAACCAAAATAAAATTGCAGTTCTAGAAAGCTGTAATTTGTACTTGGAGGAACATAATGTTTATGTTTGCAATTGCAGAGATTGTACCAAAGCATGGTGACAGAGGTCTGCAGTGTTTGGGATGACAAGAGCTGGCTGCAGACTCCACCTTTGAGGGCTGCTAATAAACAGCTTTAGTTAAACAGTGTTAATGATAAACAAAATGCCAGGAAGGATTGGCTGTACCATGAGAGGACCCCTCTCCTGCAGCTGGAGAGGCTGTCCTTCCTCAGTTCCCGCCCATCCCCTTCCTGCAAACCATGCCAAGGAACCTGGCTGTAGTTTTCCAAGTTGTGACACTGGAGATTTCCATCGCATCTCAGAAAGACAATAGAGGGAAGGAATGATATAAAGCCAACCCACAAAGGCAGGCTTATCTTGGGAGATGCTGTATGGACTTAAGTGGACTGGAAAAGGGAAACTGGGGAAAATAGGACACTTAAGGCAAACTAGCTGCACTTTTTAAATGTCTGAGTTGGAAATATTCCAGATAACATGTCCACTGTTGGGCTTATAATGACTGCAGTATGTTTCCTCTTTTCCTTGTTAGTGAGTGGGTTTTGTTTGTTTCCTTTTTGGATTGTGGTGGGGGACTGCATTTTCAGTAGTGAGCTGGAGCTCTCTGTGGTGGTTTAGTGGGCAATGCTGTAGTGGTGTGAACATGAACATTAAATTTTCCAGTTCCTGGCATCATCGTTAGGGTCTTTGGCTCTTTGGGAAAGATGCAATGTTGAGTTTCATTCAGTTTGTGCAAGAAGGATACTTAAGGATGGGACTGGAAAGCTGAAAGCCTCGCAGAGAGCCTCTCAGCAATGTGGGTGCAGCCAGAAGGGATGCCGAGAGCCTTGCCAGTGGAGAGGTGCCTTCCTGTGGTAGGCATCTCAGCATCTCTGCAAGGTTATGCTGAGTGTTCCACTCAGTGATGCTTCTGGAATTAATTTGGGAACCCTCACAATTAATGGTAGGGGAAAAGGTACCCATGCAAAGAAGTTAGGGTCTGGTGTTTTCCACAGTATTCCCCAATACATTTCCAAGGATATATTGTTAGGAGGAATAGAAGGTTTAAAAGAGAACCTGAGAAGGGACAGTGACTTGCCTTGACGATGAAGCTCCTGCCCAAGTAAAGAGTATTGCTGAGGAAATGCAGTATGAATAAACAAGGGAAGGAGAGGGTGCTGATGGGGGAAGAGAGGTTGAAAATTAGAGCCCCTCTGAGGCTCTGGAGGCAGACAGGTTTCTGAGAAGGGCTTAAACGGGTTCTGTCCCATTCTTATCCTTCAGGAAGAATAAAGCTTCTCCTAACCTGTTCCTACTGATGCTTTGTCACAGCACCCAGCCTCTTCTTTTCAACAGCCTACTTAGAGTAACCAAGTACCACCTTTTGGGCCTTTCTGCATTGTAGTCTCTGTGGACTGCTGCAGTGTGCAGGTCCTATGAAAGTATGTCATGATGGCTTATCATATAGTGACAAAAAACAGACTTGTGCATAGAAACATCTTGAATTAACCCTGGTGGTTTCTTGGATGCTGGGAAGTCATCCTATCTTCCAGGAATGCCAAAACATTGCATTCCTTCTAGACTATTTTCTGGCTGCTTTGCTATTAATAACTTTGTCCTGAAATAGCACTTTCATATTGCAGCATATTAAAATCATAACAACTGGGTGGGTGTCCACAGTCAACAGACTGAAGAAAGTGAGCCAGTGTACGAGCTGTGGTTGTGTCAATTGGCTCACAGAGGTGTGCTGACTCCAAGCAGCTAGGGTCTGACCTGCTTGAGCTTTCTCAAGTCAACAAATGGCAGGGCTCTTAACAGGATCTCCTGGCTTCCTATGCCATGTGCCATATCCCAGCCAGTACTGTACAGCCTGCTGGGAGCTGCCATGAGGGTGATCTGTGATCCTTCCATGGGGAGTGAGCAGCATCTTGTCCTGTTCTGACAGTGCTCCTTGTGCTGACAATGACATCCACAAACAGCTGTGCCAGATCCCCTCTCTTTTTTTGGATCTGATGCATTTTGGGGATACAGATGTCAGATGCCTGTGAGCACCTGCCTGGGTTGCTGCTGAGCATTTGAGCCAATAATGGCAGGCTCTTAACCAATGTGCTCTCACAGATTGCTGTTAAAGAGGACCATGCTGCTTTTATCAGGGTGCATTACAGCCTGAGTCCACTGCCTGTGAGATTTTGAGGCTGAGCAACATCCCTGGTGGCTAAGGGTTTGAGAACAAAAGCCTTGTCAGAACAGTGCAGAAATGAAAAGCAAAGGGAGAACACCTTTGACTGTAGCATCCTTTGGAAAGCGCCTGGCTTTAAAGTGAGATGCACATTTACCTGCAGTGGGACATTCAAACGTGGAGACTGTTGTTTCTGTGTACAGATGATGAAAACTCTGGCCTAGAAGTGGCAGAAACTAGTTTGTGAATACCTCATATAGATGAACTAAACTTTAAAAAAAGAGAGATAGAGAAAAGAAACAAATCCAAGTATCAGGATGTCTGAGAGTCGTTGTTTTGAAATTTTTCCTATTTTTCCATTTAGGTCACACTGTCTCTAATAAAGTAGACAAGATTTGTAATAGAAAATAACCATCTCCAGCCATCAAAAAACATGTCGAATTCTGTTTAATGTAAGCCACAGAGTTAAGTGGTGCTAATCAAGAGCAGCATTTCATGGATTTTGAATATTGGCAAGGTCCCCAGCTGATGTAAACAGGAACCATGAAATCAGGGCTGCTCTGTGCTGATGTACCCCAACTGAGAATCCGGTTGTGCTTCCCATCACTTTGTTTCTAGTCTGATTATCTTTTTTTTTTTTTTTCTTTTTTTTTTTTTTTTGTGCAACAGCAAAACTCAAGTCTGTTGTCTTCTTTTCCTTGCCCAGATTGGCATATTTATCACAGTAGCACACGCATCTTCTTGCTCTTGTAAGATAAAAAATTGCCCACATGATTTAAAAGAAATCAAAGAAAAAAGCAGCAAATGGCTTTTTGTAAATGCACTTGGACAGTTGCTGTTCACCCAATAAAGTCTAAACTTCAGCCAAACAGCTCACTGCTCCCCACATGGCTGGAGGCAGGCTTTGGTCCTATATGTTTATTATAATTTAGAAGTGGTATAAACGCTCTTTTTTGTTCTGCCCTTATTCTACAACGCATTCCCCTCCTGCTTCCTGTTTCCCAGACAGGTCCCCACCTCTTCCTCCCCACAGCCAAAAATAATACAAAAGGGAACATACAAAAGATTTTTTGAGCTCTGAGATGTGATAATGAAAGGGCGTCATGTACAGGGTAGACACAGTAGTCCCAGCACAAAAATGTTGATCGTGCAAAGTCAGTATGAGGAATTGTATGTTTTGGGGTTGGAATTCAGTGTTATGCATCCTCTCATTCAATATATTTTTAGGTCAGAGCAGATGAGATGACTCACAACCCAGGACTCTTAGGAAATGTTCTGTATATTGAGTGTATTGATCACATCTCTAGGTTTGGTTTAATAAGCTAATTGTGACAGACTGCACTTATGAATATGCTGTTGCCCGAGAGCGCGCGAATGCAACTGCTGTATGCGTTTATGTCAGTTGGTGAGTAAGAAATGTTGTCTTTGGTTGTTAATAAAATGTCTCTAAAGAATACATTTTTTCATTCATGAACCTAACCAGAGTAATTAGAAGGAATCCAATTCTGCTGTGTAACCCCCTTGCAATACTTTCTAAGGATGAATCTTAATTGAGGATCAAGACCTAAAATATTGCTCTGCTTTGTACATTCCACAGTCGTCAGCATTTGCTCTTGTGTATCCATTTCCTGTGAGAAGTTTACCACACTCTAGGGCATGCTTTGAACCTGATCCTTTGATTTCAGTAGGAGCTAGGACTAGGAGCTAATTGTGCTTTTTTGCTATTTTTAATGCTAAACCAAAGCTGCTTCTAAACTGGACAACAACAGGTTAAATACAGGCTTGATCAAGTTTGGAGAAGAGTTTGCAGTGAGGGCCACTAGCCAGCTCACTCAAAGCCATCCAAGGTTGTTATATAAATAAATGCTCTCTTCTCTTCAGAAACATTTTGAAACACACTTACTTTATATATAATTTTTCAAATGGTCATTGCATGGCTACTTGCTGTCTTGACTATATGGCAGCATGCAGGGTATGTGGTGGTGTACAGGCACACATGGCTTTTATCATATTTTGATACTAGCACAATGGACTGCTTGCACTTTTGAATTCCTGATTTGGCTATCCTTAATCCTTTGCTGACATTGATGCTATTTTTTGTTGTTGTGACTGGTCGCAGATATTTTTTCTGTCTTTATTAAATGGTCCAAAAAAAATCAACAAAAGCCCTCCAAAGCCCTGGTTCAGTGTTTGCAGATTTCTTTCATCCTTTTTTTTTCCTATCTAGATGCCTATCAAATTCAGCCACGCTTAGCTGCAGTCCTTTGTTCAGTGTCTCATAACCAGTGCACTGATATTCTCTATGCTTAAGGCCCAAATACCACAGATTTTTAGTGAGGAAATTTGGCTTGTCCATTCAAAAGAATATTTGTTAGATAAAGATGTATTTCATTATCACCAAGTTAGGGAACAAAGCCTGATTTTGACTCCTTGGTTAGAGTTATGGGTTCAGACCTTTTTTTCTATTTGAGACATTTGTTACCACCCATTTCTGCTGGTGAAAATTGGTAATTTTTGGTAAAGTTGATTTTGATCTTTCGGTCTTTAGAGTCTGATTAAAATCTTTGATAACCTTTGTTACATCATGCCCCAGAGCAACAGGAAAATGAATCATATTTGTATGAAAGTAATGATTCTGTCCTTTATATCCACATTTTTACTTTAAAATTATCTTTGCTGAATGCAGTTGAGGCTTCTGATTTCAGCATTTCTAATACTTGGAAGAAGTATAGGAGGAGAAGATCCAGGGAGAAAGCCATCTGGGTCATGGTAGGAGAGTTTAATGAGAGTGCTGTTGTGCATGAATAACAGTGAATGGGCTGGTTTAGCTAAATACACTTCCTAATGGTTCATTCTTTGGGCTCAGACCAAGAGGGAGAATGGGTACAGGCCATTATTGTATTAAAGAAATTAGCAAACAGAGACTTTAGTCCTGTGTGGGGGAGTCAAGACTTAATAGACTTGTCCATTGCAGATTGGTGGCTGGTGTGACCTGTTCAGACGGTGTTAAGGAGGACTGGGCTGGTGCCTCAGGCATAAGGTGGAGTTACCACAGGAAAACAAGGCTTTACATATCATATGATCTTGCTTTGCTGCCTGTGCCTGCTTTTTGCGCTTGGCAAAGCCTGTTTGTTGAGCACCCAGTTAATATGATTTCCTTCGTATATACAAGGGATTAGGAACACGCATAAAATATTTACCACAAGTTAGCTGTCAATAAGTATCTTGTTTTATCTGAAAGGAGGTTTTAGCTCTCTTTTTTTTCCAATGAACTATATCACCCAAGATGTGCTGGCTCCTGACTAGTTTTTTCTTAAAACCTTTGCAATAGAGATTATTTGCACTTGAAACATTTTCATATATACATTCATTTCAGGCTGCAGTTTTCCATTTTTCCCAAGTGTATTTTGCAAAACTACTTATTTTAATACTTAAACTCTGTTTATTTTATTCTGTCCCAAATGTTAAGCTTCTGATGTGCTGCAGCTTTTTCACGACTAGCAACTGCCCAGTAAAAGTTGCCAAGAGGAAAAGCTGGAGGTTTTGGCAGCTGGGTGGGAACAGATGACAATCTTGGAATAGATGGGCAAGAGATTGGACTTTGTTGTTGTTGTTCAGGAAGTAATGAAGGCTTTTGGCAGTGGGAAGAAGATCCATCGTTCAAATCTTCTTTTAGGGTTAAGGATAAAAAATAGCATGGGATTTCAGGGGAGGCAGGTAAGTTTTGAATCTTCTATTCCTCTGAACTTCAGGGCTGCCCCACAACATCCAGTTCAATTTCTGCCTGTGGTATCAGCAATGCAAGAGCCAGTTTTGCTCAGAGCTTTTGCTGTTTTTGCTGCACAATGAAACACTGATACTGGGCACTGGTCCTGGTGCCAATATTTACTGTGAGTGAACAGCGATGGCACTGACCTTACTGTTACTGTTTTGGGTTGTCTTCTGTTGAAGACAGTTTCTTCTCCAATGCAGACTTGAGATGTTCACCATTTTTTAGACATGAGGCCCCTTTTTTACATGCCAGTGGAAAGCAATGGGGTCGTGATGGAAATTGAAATTTGACCTTCACTATTGCATGTGCAATTCTGCTTTGCTTGTGTAAATTACAAAGAGAATCCTTTCATGTATTGTAAACAGGCCTGGTAGATCAGACCTGCTTGTCAGCCACATTCGACATTTTCATTTTCTGTCACAGCCTGATCTAAGTATCCAACTTCCTAATTAGGTTTTGGATAACTTCCAAGTTCAGTGCTTGATGTCCAATTATATCTGCAGTAAAATGGCACTTAGAAGTAACTAGCACTTCCAGATAAGAACTTCTGATGATCTGCTAGAAAAATTCAGAATCAAGATACTATAAAATACTTCAGTATCAATAAAACAGAGGAAGCAAATGAACATATTGATAAAGTGCCTTCCCTGATGTTCTGTCCTCAAATTACTAGAAGTGTTTGGGCTTTTTTTTTACCCTTGGCAGAACTTTACTGTTGCCATATTGTCCTGTCTTTACTTGTGCAAAGTGCCCAGAAGTTTGAGTGCTTTAAAGACTTCACAACATGGGCAGGTTCTTCTCAAGCAACCTGTTATTTTTCAAAAATCTGTATATATGGGTGAACTTCCAATAGATAACATGGCTGTCAACCAAGACTAATTCTTGGTATTTCATTGCAGCGAGTTTAGATTTATACCTAAGAACAAGGATTCTGTTTTGGTTCATCAGGGGGAATTAAGTTTTCCAGAGCTGTCTGGACCCAAACCTAGATGCCAAACTTGTGTCCCTGCAAAGGCTCCTGGCCTTCGGGTGTGTCTTTCCCCTGTCATTTTCTGAAGGGAAGATACACTGCCTTGAGGCTTGACACATGGATGTTGATGGTGGTCCCAGGTAGAACCTTCCTCCTGGTTCCTACTGAGGAGAGAGATGAAGTCAAATAGCATGAGAGCTGACTCCAGCTCCTTCATGTCTGGATTTTGAATGATCTGGGTCAGCTTTAACCTGGATAGCTGATAGACACCTTAAAATATAGACTCTGAACCAAATCAAGTATCTGCAAGTCTGGCAGGGATTGCAGTCTGAGGTTTGTCTTGTTGCAGTTGTGGCTAAACGGTCTTGATTTCTGCTGGCTGTAGAGTTAGGTGAATACTAAGCTCTGCTGAAAATAGTGCACACATGTATATCTCTGTGTCAGAGGCACATGCTGGATTTCTCTTTTGTTGTGTTTCACAGTGGTGAGCATACTCAATGTGTTTTATAAATAATCTTTACTTTTAGTAAATGAGCTTTAGAGGTAAGAATCCAACCAGATTAGAGGTCATACCTTTCTCAATTGACAAATGTACTGAACATTGAATTTTCCTGGACCAGTGCTACTGCAAACTGAAAAGTTGGTCCTGTACTGTCTGAAGGATCTGATACTGCACATGGAAGTGTCCTGGCGTGCAGTTTACATGTATTCTGCCCCTGCATGTACCCCAGAGGATTTGGATGATAGTGTTATAGGGGGAACAAAGAGAGGTTTTGACTTACTGGAGGAGAACACACAGCATTTCTTGCAGGTGATGGAAATATTCCTCTGCTGGGGAAGTGAGGCTTCTTGCAACTGTATTTGAAACTGATAAATCAGAGGAAGGCCTTGACAGGATTGTCCACATGCCAGACTGTTGTCCTTTTCTATCTGGCTTACTTCAAGTACGTGGTTTCTCACAAAATCACATCTTATTATTTGTCAGCTGTGAATCATCATTTCTTTTAACTGGTTAAACTGAGAAGCAAGGTGCAAGGAGAATGACCTCATTAAGCAGGGCAGATGGGTTGAATTAGTGGGTCACACTTTTTTATCCCTAGCCAGTGGAACTGGATTGACAGCCAACAGCAGTCTTATGCATCTTCTTTTCTTCCTGAAGGGAGCCATCTTCTTCTTCCCTTTGCAGTTTTTAAAGTCTTTATTGCTGTGTATCATACAGATACTGGTTAAGAAAGTTTAATACTCACCATGTTGCCTGCAATTTAGCAAGTAAAGGGTAGTCAGACTTCATGTCAAGTGTGTTGTACTCCATCTGTTCCACAAAGCTTCCTCTATTGCATAAGTGGTGAGGAGAAGCTGGAAGTCCAGCAGAACTTTGATAAGAGCAGAACAAGAGCAGCTCACTCCTGTCTGAGATATTCTTGAATTATTTTCTTACCAGGCTGGTAGTGGAAATAGGAGATCTGTAGGGAGTTACCATCATCTGAATTCAGCAGTTTGGGTTTGTGTCTCTGTAGATAGTGGTCAATATCCTGCTCGTCCCACAAAAAAAAAACCAACAAAAAATCCACAGTAGTCTTTTATGTGCTCAGTGGCAAATAGCTTTGTGGAAATGGAGATCAAAGAACTTTCCTGCCCCTTCTGATGGCCCACCAGCCTGGAGAAGGGACCTTGGTGGTCTCAGCCTGACTGGTTTCTCCAGGTCACAGCTCAAGACAAGGTGGTGTGTCCTAAAAATTGTAATGCCAGGGCAAGGAGTGAAGAAAGCAGGCTGGTTTCTAAACCCTTCCTCACCACTCCCTGGGAGATTTGGACCTCAAGGAGAGAAGGTCGCATAAGGTACTTGGCAGAAGCTGGGAAGTGCATATGGGGAAAGATGCTTTGTTTCTGCCACCAAGAAAAAGTGCAGCAGCAGGTAGGGCCCTGGCAGGAAGTAAGGGAAGGGCTGTGGCCATAGCCCCTCGCCAGGCTTTGTCTGCCATGCAGATTAGGTGCGGGGTTTTTCTGGCTCAGCGTTGCTAGGCTCTTCCCTGCTGTTGACTTGTTGGAGAGGCTGAGGGGGGTGGGTGGGAGGGACTGCATTACATTGTTTCTTTGAGTTGTTTTTTTCCCCCTTTCTATGGGGAGATGGGCTTGATCCACTGGTTTTGGATTTCAGAGGCAGAAGGCAAGACATGACCAGCTGGTGTCTTGAAATGGCACAGGTGCAGTGGCTGCGGGAGGGGGGAGCCAGGAATAATTACAGGTTTGTGAAGCATCAGGCTTTGCCTGAAAAGAGCTCATCGAGAAACTGCTCTTTATGGAAAATTAATGGTGAAGCTGGAGAAACTGTCAGGCCCACTATTGTTGTCATGGGGTAGTGATGCCTTAAAGGAGCAGCACCTCCTGCTTGCCTCCCCTCCATGGGCAGCCCAGAGCTGGCATGCAGCTTTCTGATCCCACAGCAATTGAAATTTCATGTCACTGTCATCAGATTTAATGGCCTTGTCCTCATCTCTCCTCCCTGCTGCTGCCCTCCCCCTTTCTACCCCTAATTTATCATTATGTTTGCTCTTTCCTTTGGAAGCCTTTTATTTATTTGGCCCCTAAACCTGTTTCTGCCCCATTGGATGAAGGCTAAGTGCCCCATTGGATGAAGACCAGAAAGCTCAAATTACATGATGTGGAGAACTCAAAAGCATTGCCTCTCCTGGTGGTGGGGGTTATTACTGAAAGATTATGTGGCGTGTTGGAAGGCTTCTCCCAAAACCCATTAGGATTTATCTGGGGAGAGACCAGATGCCCAGATAAAGCTATTTCTCATAGTCCCAGAAATGCACTTTATAAAGAAAATGGAAAGGTTGCTTAAGGCAGCTACAATGAAAAGTGTCCCAACCCTGGGCCTGAGTGCAGAGAGCCTCATACCTCTGAATACAACATACATGCTGAAGTATAGCATGTCTCATCTGCATATATTCTGTTTTGTTGCTTTTTGTCCATCTCTACAGCTCAGATCTATAATCAGCTATTATTTTTAAAAGAAACAACAGTGTGGCAGATTTTGTTGTGAGCTTGAAAATCATCCCACCACATTGTGCTGCTTTCTGGGATCTTTGAAAGTAATAATCTCAAATTACCTGGCAATTCCTAGAGAGCTGTGCGTGGGGTCTACTTACATTCCTGTTGATGGGACCTTTGTGCTCAGAAGGCAGCAAGTCTCTGTCTCTCCTCTGATCATAGAAAGCTTTTATTTCTTGGTCAGATGCTGGATTCTCCAGATTGAGATGTAGTTGGGTCACTAGCTCCCATAGATTAAAAATTTTGACTACAACCCCTTTCTTAATATTGGTAGGAGTGTTCTCTGAGGAGTAGTTTTTAGAGGTTTCTAGCATGTATTTGTTAGAATGTCTCTTTCTCCAAGTCCTGTGAAATCACAATGGTGGTATTAAACCAGCTATCCTTTCAAGCTGCAAGAAATGAAAAACAGTGCTAATAAACTCCATTAAAAGCTCCTGAAACTGCAGCAAACGGTTCCTAATAAACAATAAGAGTTTATAATGTTGGCTGTGGAAGACACCGGGGCAGTGCTTTGGTGGCTGAAGGCTTTATTGGGGCAAGCTCAGGGCACTTCATAATAGGGGACATTCACATAAGAGGCTCATCCCATTCTTGTGCTGATGATCACTGCTGTGGAGGTGCAGGAGCACATTTTTATGTGGCAGCGTCTTTGACTGCAGCCTCACCTACTCTTTAATATGTGCCAAAACTCCCTCTAAAACCAGTAGATCCTTTTTTTATCTGTCACCTTTCCTTTTCTCAGGCCCTTTAAACAAGCTGTGGTTTTGCAGGAAGCTTTTCTACCTCCTATCTTAAAATGCCACACTTCAGAATTGTGCTGTTTTAGGAAGATTGGGCCCCAGCCAGCTACACTGAGTTAAATTTGGAGAGAAAGTTAATGTTTGTGAAGGAAGAGGAAGCAGTTATTTGAAGAGGTGACTTTTTGTTTGTACATGGCCAAATGATGAGTCTGTTAGGATAGTTTCATAGGAAATGACTGTTGGACAGATGATACCTAAAGTTGGGAAGGCCCTGATACCCATGGAACAATGTACAGACTTAAATGAAAGTGTAGTGGATGCTTTCTGGTTGTTGTGTCTTTACTTCTAGTATAATACCTGCTACCATATGTGGGAATTCCCAGGCTGTCTCAAGTAAGCAGCCTCAAGTAAGTGCCAGATCTTCATGTCTCCCAGTGTGTGAGCATCTCACAAGAAGGTGGTGCTGATGAGTGCTGTCCTGTAATGCCTCTGGACCATGTTCTCCTGCCCTCAGTGGCAGCTGTGCTGTAATCTCTCTCTAACAGAGTTTCTCTCCCCGCTGCCTTTCCCTTCTGCAGACATGCCTGGAGTTGGAGCGATACCTTCAGACTGAACCACGGAAGATCTCTGAGACCTTTGGTGAGGATTTGGACTGCTTCCTTCATGCCTCCTCATCCCCAGATGCAGAGGATGATATACGACGGCTGGACCCCATCCTTTTACCAGTGGAGACCAGTACATGTGACAAAAGTGCCAGCATGGACATTATCCTCTCCCGTGACAAACTGCTGTCTGAGACATGCCTCAGCTCGCAGTCCACCAGCTCTTCCACAGAAGGCTACACGGCTGTCAACCAGGCCCAGCTCAATGCAGTAACCTCATTAACCCCCCCTTCCTCTCCGGAGCTCAGCCGCCACCTCGTCAAAACCCCACAGACACTCTCAGCAGTGGATGGCACAGTGACGTTGAAACTGGTAGCCAAGAAAACTTCACTCAGCTCTGTGAAAGTGGGTGTAGCAACAGCAACTGCGGGGACAATAAAAAGCGGGCAAAGTGACAGTGAGCAAGGAGGTACAGGGACAGAAGCATCCCCAGAAAACAAGAAGAGGGTTCATCGCTGTCAATTTAATGGGTGCCGCAAAGTTTACACAAAGAGCTCCCACTTAAAGGCTCACCAGAGGACTCATACAGGTACTTATGTAGGATGCTTCTCTCATCTTGTCCTCCTGCCACCTATCCGTAACCATCTCCTTTTATTCTCATTTAGAAAAGGAAAAAAAAATCTCTTCTGAAAGTCCAAGCTTCTGTCTATGAAACAGGGCAGTGGAAAATATGGTAGGCCAGCAAATGTACTCATTGTTTGATAGATCAGAGGAGTTCACCATCTACCATTAACCTGTTGGGGTTTCATATGTCTTATGGGGCTTCATGCAGAGTAATTTTAGGATACCTAAGGGATGTAGATGGATCATCATGTAGATGTACATATCACTTTGGGTTTTTGGCACTCACTTCCCCAAGACTACTTTAAAAATGTAAAGTTTAGTCAAGTGTTATTTTCCTCAAATAGAAAATAGCGTGGGTAGGTTTTTGGTGCCTTTTGAATGGGGGAAAGAGAAATGTGTTTCAGATCTTGGATACGCTGTTTAGGAATAATCTGTGCATGAGGCAGTGTGTGTAGATGCAGACTGTAGGCATGCAGAGACAGATACCCTTCAGATACTCATGATCTTGGACTTCTCCAGTGCTAAATTATAGTGAGAACAAATAAAAGAGTGACATGGAGTTTGAATGAAATAGTGTAGGTGGAGAGGGAATAGGATGCATGGATAGATGTGAGGCTGTTATTTTGGGTAACATTTACAAATGTTATATATCTGTGTGTAAGCTGGTTGAAGCATACCGAATTGGCTTAGGCTGGCTGTTCAGGTTCACTCCTCTCATTTCTTCCTAGTCCCCAGCAGCTTTTCAGCTGGTGTTCATTGGCATTAATAGCTGTGCAGTTCACACACGTTGCTGCTTTGTTCTAAGCTTCACACGTGATGAGAGATGATAAATTCCCATTAGCACTGTCTTATCATATTATTATTCTTGTTTCCAGAGGGATTGCTATAATCAATTTTCTCAATTTTACTGTAAAATGTGTGGTCTCTTACAATAACTGCACATTTAGTTCACGATCTTATCATGCAGGCAGATTCCTAGAAGCAAGGTTGTTCTTACAAGGCAGAAAATAACACATTGGACCAATGCAGTAAATCAGATAAATATGTGGGTTGTTAAGAGAGCTGCATCCATCACATACTAGGCAGCACTGTAAAAGTTACATGGGCTGAAGTATAAATCATAGTAAGGCATAAAAAGCATTGATCTTTTTATATGGGCTTTCTAGTGCTTTTACTGGGGATAGCCACCTTGCCAGGAGTGACCTCACCTGTGATTTCAGTGATTTGAAAGCCAGTGAAAGTAGTACAGTAATTTTAAAATCAGCATCAAGATGGTCAGAATGTTGGTTCCTTGTAGCACCAATGCTGCTATGAGGGTTTGTCTCTTCTGGGGCTGGCCAGTGGGACATCCCAGCCAAGGCCTTCCAACAGAAAGCACAAATGAAGCTTCCAGAAAGCACAAATGAAGACGGTGAGAGCAGTTGACCCAGTGATCTTGTCTGTTCAGATATGACTGCCATGTTCATCCTCAGGCTGGAAGTGATGGGTCTTACACAGCTTTTCCTGAAGTTAGTCAGGGATATGACACAATAGCCTGGAAACTTGTGAAGGTTTCCTGGAGTTATCATGCAAATGGGGATATGGAAAGGAGTCATGAGGAGCACTTGCAAAAACTGCTAATCTCTCAGCACCTATACCCTTTGGTGTAAAAATCTTGTAAGAGTCTGCATGCTTTTGAACCCAGCCTTAGGCCTGGTTGAATTTTCTGAGGCCAAAACCTTTCCCCTCTAATATTACCATGTGAAATCATACATTTTACAATTCATAATGAGAAAGGTTTCTCACTGATCCTGTGATCTTTCTGTTGAATAGCTGTGTATTGTACGTGGTGCCATGACATGCTGAGCCTGCCTCTCCACAGCAGTGCTTGACATGGTGAGAAAGACACGTCGGCCTTTGCTGGCCAATAGGGTAAACCTTTATCAGATGATGAGACTGCAGCTGCCTGGGTGCAGAGCCCAGACCTCCCGATCCCAGCACCTCACTTGGTGGGATCAGCGAGTTACTCCTCTGATATTGCCAGTTAAACCATTAGTGGTTTAAACAGCCCCAAATTATAGGAGTGTTTCCATTCACCATGTCCTGAGCAGATAGTATAGGTTGTTAGAAAAGCAGAAAGGCAAACAACAAGAACAAGAGGGACTACAAACCTGTCCTAACAGCTGTGAAACCATCCTGCCCATGTCCTAGCTGTGCACAGCTTTGTAAAAATCATGGTTTCCCTTTGTGATGAGGTCTGAATGCAGCCTTATTGTTAAAACACATCTTTGATGCAGAACCTGGGAGCAGGAAACCTGTCTCTCCTTTTTGTCTATGGAAAGCAGGTTGTCAAATACCTGTGAACATTTACATCCTGGGAGCAACCTGAGTGAAACGAGGGAAGGAGTGTGATAGGTTTACCTTGACAGCTTATTTGAGTCTGGAGCACAAAGTCATTCAGACCCCTTTATATTGCTTACATGCTCTGTTCCCTAAAATCTCACTGACCATTGGATGCCTTAAATGAGAGCTGGTATAATCAAGACATTCAGTGTGTTCACACTGACCTCTTCAGTGGGGTTCCCCACAGGGAGCTCCTGCCTCTGGTAAAAAAACTGGGACAGAGAGGAGTAGTTATAGATATTTGGGACTGAATTATAAATGTCAGGGCTGTTTCCTTTCCCATGCAGCCTTCAGGGCATGGGACAAGGAACCCTTTTCTCCATGGGTGCTTTGTTTTTTTCATGCCTGAACTGAGTGTGCTGTGGGTTGCGAATGCACCCAGCAGTGCCAATGGCTAGTAGCCACTTGGCTAAGTCAGTGGCTGAGCCAGAGGGTCTGAAATGATTGCAAGATATTTTCCTTTGGCTGGTGGTTTGTTAGTGTGTCATGCGAGAGCAATCTGTCAGTGTGGGCTCTGTAAATGGGTGTGAGTGCCTCGACAGACAAAGAGCTCCCATTGTGGGTTCACAGGCAGAGAGGCAGATGTGGGCTGGTCACTCAGCTTGCACGTGCAAAGTCCACTTGCTGGATCAAAGGGATTGACTGCAGTGCATGAAACCACGGGCTGGGGAGCGGGTGGGGGGTGCGAGGCAGCGGAAGGAGGCTGCATTCCTTTCGTTCGTATGTAAGGCTGACCAGACAGACCCTGGCTGCTGTTCCTCGCTGCTGCGTGATGAGCCAGGCTGGGCTGCAGGCAGTGCAGGCTGATAGCAGTTTGCTAGATTGGGAACAATCTTCTCTTGGCGTTTTACTTTGCTGGAAAGCCCAGGGACCATCAGACCCCATATTACACTTGGTGCATCTTCCACATTACTGTCCCACATCTCATCTGCAGGAGAATCAGGACAGCACTATAAGGCCCATCAGTGGTCAAACTGGTTATGAAACCACCTTCTGGATGACCTTTGGAGAGGGAAAAACAATCATCTGTGTGGGAGAGAATTTAATCTGGAAGGGAAAGGGAAAAACACTGTCTGTATGGAAAGGGAAATGAAAATATTTGACTGAACTCAAAGCAAGCTGGGGCATCTAAAGTTAAGGGTGTGTAAAGGAGCTAAGAGCAGTGGTGGGCTTGACTGTCAGAGTGCGGCAAAGAAGCCCCTCAGGAAAGAAATAGCAGCTGGGCCTGTAAACAGGAGGAAAAGGCACGCTGTAAGTTTGGAAAAACCACACTGCCAATGTGAGAGTGAGGTAAAAGCATTTAAAGAAGGAGCAACCAGGACTGGCATGGTAATTCAACCCTAGCACATTTTCTCACCTTTGTGGAGCAGATATCAGTGCAAACAATGGCATTTTCTCTCTTTTGAGAGAGGAAAATTTTCTTTCTACCTTCACACATCCATGGAGATGAATTGTCAGTGTAATGGAGAGTGGAAAGAGGAGGAATTCCAATGAGCCAAACTCCATGTATAATCATCAGTACTTCCTAAATTAGAAAACAGGATATTGCTGGAGAGTGTCTGAATGCAAATAAGTCTAAGGGTGAGCTGGCCTGTGACCTATGGAAAGATTAGTCATAGGATATGACTGTGTCTCCCGGATCAAAGACTGCTGGAGATTTCTATCTCCTGACAAAACCATTCCTATCAGCCCTCCTTGCAGTAACATGCAGGGGAAGGTATAAGGCAGCGTGGATACTTTCTGACCAGGGATGATGCATAACATAAAAACTGGCCAGGAAATCCTTAAGATTGGGACAGTGATAAAAAAAATTAGCCTTACAGAGTTTGCTTAAGTTTGAGGAACAACATATATTTAGGTTTCTAAGTCTAAACAAGTAGGAGATACTCATGTAAATAGGTGCTACATGTGATCTTAAGATAGCACTTCTTCAAGTGGGGTTTGTTTCACATTGTTAGGACATCTTATTTTAAATTATATAGTTCTTTGATCCAAAATGCTGGGTGAGAGCAACCTAAAACAAACAAATCCACCCTGTAGGAAGACTACATTTGCAAGAAAAAGACGAGACATGCAAGAGATTAGAAAGAGCATTAACCAACAGAATGTTTTTGAGATGGCATATAAAATAATAGAGAAGAACTTTCCCCAAGTGTTGGAAATGAAAGAGAAAATATCTGGAAATAAGTGGAGGGGATAAAGTTGAGGAAAGTAGGCTGGATGAGATGTAAAGAAGATTGATACAAAGTAAAGGAATAACAGAGAAAATAAAGACTGTGTGTCAGTGATAGCACATGAATGGGAAGCTGCATTGCTGTATTGTTTTAGTGTAGTAGCATCTGTGAACAGAAAGCAAATGAAGAGAAGGAAAAAGCAAGTTGCCAAGCACAGCACCAATTCTGCAGGATGCAAGGCTGAATAATGAATTAGAGAAAAGCATTTGGGAGAGCAGCATTGGTGGCATAGGAGAAATTAAAGCCAAAGCCAAGATGTTTTGTTATGGAGAGACCCATAGCTTTGTGGCAAGTCCACAGCTCTGTACTCAGGACTGAAACCTGCCAAGGGGACATGGAGGGACGTGGAGAGACATGGAGGATCCTGAAACTCCAATGGCAGCAGCTGAAGGAACAGATGAATACGCTGCTGGAAATAGAGCCAGGGAATTGAAGGAGGAAGAGTATGTGAAAGACCTTCATTCAGGGCTGCATTCAGGGAGTATGGTTACTTAGCCAATTTGGAAATATGTGGTTTTGTTGCGATGCTGGATTTCTAAAAAGTTTTTTTGTGTAAAAACGTAGCAAGTCTATATCAAAGCTGATTAAAATAAGCCCAGCTTGATCCTGAGCTCCTTATAACTTTCTGATCTTGAAGCTTTTTAGCCATTTGGCCAGTTTGGAGGGGAGTGTGATTTCATTGTGGAGAGTCAGAGCCTCACTTAATAATTACAGCAAGAGCTTAGACTTAGAAAATGATCTTTGAGAACCACCCAGGCAGCAGGAGGATAGCCCCTGCAAAAAAACCAGCCTTGCCATTTGAAACACCAGTGGTGATCATCTGTAGCTTAGTGGTCAATACCTGAATTTTCAGTCCTGTGTTTCTGCTCCATCATTTGCCAAATCAATAGCATGGAATAATCTTACTGTTTGGGTTTGAAAATGTAAATGGGTGGTTTTTGTTTGCCATGTGAAAAGATTTCTGGCACAAGGTAGACCTAGATGTTTTCTGCCTGTTCAGCAGCTGCAAGAGGTGCCTCCCAGTGTTACGGCAGTCTGCCTTGGTAAGGCACAGAGGAGCCTTCTTGAGTTTGTAATTTAGTATTTTCTTTATATCCACTCCCGAGCCCCTGTGAAGCACCCAGCCAGGGGGCAAATAATAGAGATCACAAAAGAGACTCAAAGAAAAACCCACCAATTTGTTGTTTGCCTATTTCCCTTAGTGTTGCTGCTGTCCCACACTGGCTAGAGTTGGCAAGTTAACAAGAAGAAGCTATGATTTTCTTGTCCATTTGTCCAAAAGCACTGTCATTTCTAAAGTATTTGAGGTCATGCCAGGGTTGAATTGAAGATGTGTGCTCAGACATGCTGTTTTAGGCTGAGGTGGGTATGACTGGGAGACCTGAAGTACTTTCCTTGGCAGGAAAAGCCAAGTGCACTGCCTCGTGTCTTAAAAGCAGGTGCTGGGTTGAAGGCTTTCCCTAAGTTCAGTGTGGGTGTCCCTAAGTGCAGTGTGGGTGTTTGAGTCTGGGTCATATCTGGGCAGGTAGCAGCCAGCAGCCTGGGTGGGCCTCTCCTACTCCAGAGCCTGTCTTTCACACCCCATATGGACACAGTCCCACATAACTACACACCAGCAGCAGCAACATGAAAGCAGGAGTGGATGAATCACAAGACTTCATGGAAGCTGACCTGACAGCAGAGGTGTCCATGCTTTTGCCAAGGGTGGTGGGGTCCCAAATAAAACCATGGGCACAATAGCATAAGCAGTGCCTACCTTAGAGCAAAGAGGAGCTGCAGGTAGGGAGACTGGCCTGTTAGGGATAGGGAATATGAGACATCCATTCAGTCCTGTGCTCTCTGACCTAGGTATCTGTGAGGCTATTTTTGAAATAAGTTCCATTGTCTGACTCAGGTTCCATGTCACCACAGGACTTGCTTTTCAGTGCCCAGGATGGTGCTCTGGGCAGTGGCGTACATCTCCAGTCATTCAATGGTGTCCACCATTGTCAGCATGTAGTGCCTGGCATGTTGGGTTTGTGTGAGTGTCATGTAATTGATGTGCCAGCCTCCCAATACTTATATTTCCACAAGGGCCTTACACTTGGCCTGCTTGATTGCAGCACATTTCGCAGTTAGGGATGACCTGGAAGATACCATCTGTGGTTAAGTCCACCCCTTGATCATGAGCCCATCATGTTGCATCTCTTTCTTGATGACCTGAGTCATTATGGACCCACCAAGCCAAAAATAATTCACCTTTATGTTGCCAGTCCTGATCCATCTGAGACACTTTCATCTTGGCAGCCCGATCTACCTGTTTGTTGTTGCAATGTTCTTCAGTAACCCGACTCTTGGGTATGTGGGCATCTACATGGTGCATTTTTATAGCCAGCTTGTCTACCTGTGGCAGTGTCTTGCCACAATTCAGCCTACGTGGGTTTACCCCTGCGCTGCCAATTGGTCTAGCCAGTCCCACAGAACTGGGACAAAGGCATTAATGACGTTATGACTAATGGCATTATAACTTGGCTGCAAGTCACAGTTCATATTATTAATTCATTAATTATTATTCCATCTTCTTTTGGTTAAATGATTTATTTTCTTTTGCTCAGTCTACTTCTTTTGAGTTCTTGAATCAGTGCGCCGTGAGTCAATGGTTATAATCTCCCTCTGCCAAAATTACTCTTTCCCTAGTTTGATGAGTTGACATTGTTTTTTCCTTGTAATCTGGTTTTATATTGGTTGTTTTGTCAATTATCTTTGATTCCTTGGTTTAGAAGAGCTCTTTCATGTGTAGGTGGTAGAACAACCTCATGGCCCTGTGTGGCAGGCTGGTTTTGGCCTCCACTCTGTAGAACAATTTGGACCACCTCAATGTGCTCTTTTTCCTGCAGTCTGTCCCTACTGAAGATGAGGACATCGATCACCTTCCCTGTCCCTGAGATTTCTTCACATTTGTGCAGATGCAAAAGGCAATACCGGCCATGCTGAGCAGCCCCCCGTGTTGTACAGAGCAACCAGGTCAAGGGGCAAAGTGGTTCCAAAACTGGCAGGGCAGGCTAGAGGCTGCACTCTCTGGGATAATGGGTGATTGCTTCGGTCACTCAGGAGCAATGTCCAGCCTCTCCCTGGTCCAGTCCTGGGAATTGGAAACGCCATTGGTCCTGATCCTTTCAGCAGTCATGCTCTTGGTGACAACAGGTGGTTTCTTTGGACCCTCAGGAACGATGTCCATCCTGAACCGTACCCAGTCCTGGGGATTGCATGGGTCGAGGCTGCTGGTCCATTCTTCGGCCATACACGTGGCAGCAATGAATGTCAGAGACAGCCTGTGGAGCACCATGGTTAGGAAGACCACCAGGAGGAACCTGATCCTGGTCTTTTGCAAGGGTGACATCTTGGCACGTGAGCTGCCTCGGCCTGCCATGTTGGTCAGTCAGGCTGTGACATTTCTGCTGCCCAGTCTCTATGTGCTTGCACATGTTGGCAGTGTGACATCATGGCTGCTGTTGCACAGGGCTCTGTGATGTCACAAGTTGTTTTCTGCCTAGCCAGCAGGGAATGAACACCTGGGAAGGAACTGGGTGGATGGATTTTTAAGGCTTGTCCCACTGCTATGCATGATGGCAGGCACAGAGCCCAGCAGTGGAGTGGCACAGGATTTGCACTGTGAGCTGTGCCCAGACTCCATCCAAGCTGCATTCAGTGTTGTGCCCCAGCTGGGCAGCCATGATATGTTTCCACACAAAATCCTCTTGACAGCAAAGTGGCAACCCATGCTAAAAGGAAAGCAAAAAATTCATGCATTTTGAAAAAAAATCTTAACCCCTCTTGAGAGGGTCTTGGACAACTGACCTGTAAGAAGAATAACAGCTTATTTTCAACATACCATTACCTTTCACATGTGTTTAATCACCTTTTACCACCACAATGTCAATTGGATACAATCTACCATATAAAATTTCTAAGAGACTTACTGCCTTCATAACACATGTGGTGATTCAGATTCTCACTAAAGCAATAGGTAACACATTTACACTCACCTTTGTGGATTTGCCACCCAGAACCCCTTTCTGCACAGAACTGTAAATAAATACCTCAACTCTGTGTGTGGATCAACTTTTTTCACAGTGGGTGAAGCCGCCTGTTTCAGGACAATGACTGCAGAACCAAAATCTTTCCGCTGGTCAGCTTTAGACATGATAAGAAGGCTTAATAAGAATCAAAGTCTTTAAAACACTGCAGGCCAGTTTGCAATCCCAGAAGTCCCCATTTGCAGATAAGCACACAAATGTTGTGTTAGGTAGATTTGTTCCTGAAGATGTCTGGCTTTCAGAACTGAAAATTGTGGCTGCAAAAACTGAATGCTGAAAACACATTGGCAGGCATGCTAATGATGACAAACATGAGTTTCAAGATAAAAGCTGATGCCCAGCTGAGTTCTGAAAGAAAGGTGTACTCAACTGTATGGCCATGCACATTCAGAGGCTTAGTGGGGATTTATTCCTTCCTCCTGTACATCTGGACTCTCACCACACACAGAGAGGTCTTAATAGCTTGCTTAATATAAACTTCCATTTGTACATCTTGTTGGTCACCTGTAAAGTTTGCAAAGCCTTTCCTTCTTCAGAGTGAAATTTTCCCCATTTGGGTTTTTTCCAGTATGGTTGTTTGTTATTTTAGAAATTGGAGCATGTATGTTGGAGAGAGTTAGGGAGAAAAGAACTGTGCACAGTGTAACAAGTTTAGCTAAAAACTTGGCCCATGTAGTTGAAAATAATAGAAGACTTCTATCTGTGAACATCTGGGTAAAAATTAACTTGAATAGATTAAGCTATAATCCATTGTAAACTGACTTCCATATGAGTGGTATTTTTTTATTAATTCTTTGTGAGACCCGTAGAATCCCAAAGGTGTTTTTTTCTTGGGCTTTGTTTGGCTTTGACTGTGTGTTAGTAAACATGTTTCATACAGAAAACTTCTTTGTTTTTTTTATTTTCTCCCAGAAGACACAGTGTCACCCAGCAATGGAATGTTGTAATACGTTTGTGTTCTCCTTTGGTTCCTTATACTCACCTGGCAGCATGACTGATCTGGGTGGTTTCCAGCTGGTTGCACGTAACCCCCCTTAGAGCTAGGGACAGGTAATCCTTTGTGCCTTTTCCAAAATCCAGATGGGGAAACTTCCTGGCTGGTAAAGTTAATTATCTTTACTTGCTGCCTTTTGCTCTGGAGATTAGTCTGCTTGGTTCACCAAGGTTGGCCCAGCAGCGCTTCCAAGGCCTTTTTACTGAGCCCTGCTCAGTGTGGAGCAGCAACGAGCTCGCCTGCTGATGGGTGCAACCTGCCAGCTGTGCCCAAGGACAGAGAAAGCACCAAGAAGGGTGGGACCTCCTTCAAATGTGCCTGCCAGCATGTGGGTAGCTCTGCCTTGGCACCAGGGCAGCCTTTCGTGAGAGAATTTGCCAGTGTATTCTCTAAGCCCAAGCACATCATTTCCCTTTTGCATCTATCTCCAAATCAAATTCAGTATCTGAATGATTGAGATCCTGGATCTTTTTCCATTTTTGTTTTTGACAAAAATGGGAAATCAGAAGGAATGTATGTTCTTTTCCCCTCTCGTTTTATTCCTGTGCTGTCTTTGCCTGTTTGCATCCTTTTTTTGGTCATCTTTTCTCTGATTTTCTGGTGACTAAAGGGAGAACATGGTAAATGCTGGAAAACATCAGCACTGCAGTAGTTGGAATAAGCAAACCTTACATTCATTAGCAAAAATATAGAGCAAAACCATTTAAAATGTTAGCATCTGGAAATGGAGAGTCTGTTACTCTTAATTTTTTTGTCATTTCTGAACACGGTCATGATGCATGCATCTCATATTTTTCTGGCCTATTTGCCTTTATATATAGTCTGGAATTTCTCAGAAACTCTTGACCTAAACTATAGATTTCCAAGG
Source organism: Sialia sialis (assembly GCA_009812075.1). Lineage (NCBI taxonomy): Eukaryota > Metazoa > Chordata > Aves > Passeriformes > Turdidae > Sialia > Sialia sialis. Next base: position 7,031,446 of record VRYO01002782.1, read on the forward strand.
AACACATCTTTGATACACTGCTCTGGATTATACAAATATGCACCATGTCATTTAAAGGCTATCTCATTGCCCACCCTCTTAGATACCTTACAAAAAACAAAGGGAAGAGAATACATTTCAGAGTGATGGAAAAATCTGACCCAGTGAGCTGCCGAATTTTTTTCCTTTTTCATCTGTTCCCTCTGCCGCTTCTACCTCGCTTTGCATCTTTGAGCTTGCAGAGCTCCACAGAATCTGAAACTAGAAGCCCTTATTAGAGGACATTTTTAAAAATTTCTTGCTGCTCCTCTGGGGACCGAAGTAATGGCAGCTTGAAGCAGCAGAGAATGTGTAATTAGGGCAAACAGCGATGCCTCGTGTGATCGGGAGAAACAGGAGGAGAGGAGGGGAAGCGCAACAGCCCGGCGTGCACAGGCTGTTACTAGGAGACCCCGGCACGAAATGCATGAGATGCGGAGTGCTAATGGGCCGGCCCCGCCGCCTGGGTACCAGCCCGACCTGCTGCACAGCTGCTTCTGCCGCCCGTTGCCAAGCAACTCCTCTCCTCTCCTCTCCTCTCCTCTCCTCTCCTCTCCTCTCCTCTCCTCTCCTCTCCTCTCCTCTCCTCTCCTCTCCTCTCCTCTCCTCTCCTCTCCTCTCCTCTCATTTTTTCTCATTTTCCTCCGCCCTCTACACTCACGTATTCTGGAGGTTTCATTGGGTAGTTTTGCTGCCGGTGTTGCTGGGTGCTCGCCTGTCCCCACCGCTCTGCTGCTGTCCCCAGGGCCCGGCCCAGGGGAGGATGTGCCGGCAGTCAGTGGGGCAGAAGCTGGGCTTGTGTGCTCAGGCTGGCACCAGCATTTGTCCCGCAGCCCTGCTCCCCACCCACCATCCAGGAGCTTCCTTCCAAGAGGAGCTGTGGAGCGGGGTTTGAACAGGGAGCACATTGCAAAGGCTTTATCACTCTCAATGGGAGTCTTGCACAGACCCAAAGAGATAAAGCCTGGCTTTCCTCCCCTCCTTCAGGGCTCAGTATGGAGGGCAATGTGCGCTTGTTAAATGCAGCCTCTTAAGCAGAAAATGGAACATTTCCATTTCTTTGAATGTTGCTACGTACTTTACTTTTCTCTGCTTTTCAGCTAGGCAAGTGGGCTTTGTGGATGTGTGTTAGGTGCTTGTGTGTGCATAAGATATAATGCTGCAAAAATTGGTTTCTTTTTGTGTCCTGAATGGCTACATGCTGAAGACTGCTGCTGGCTTGGTAGACAAGCCTTGGCAAGGCCCTTAGGAACTAATCCGGGTCTTTGAAGTTTGTAGAAAGACTGATTGGACATAGGGTCTGCTTCTTAACCTCTTTTCCCTCATCTCTAATATAGATATGATCAGAGTCACCTCTCTATAAGGGCACTGCTGACCTTTTTGGATGAAAGGAGCTGTACATCATTCATGGAAATGTACTGCTTTTACACTTGATCATCCCTGCCCTTCTAAAAATAGGTACAACCTTCTCACATTGTGTATTTCACAATCCTGTCACATTCCTCTTCTGCCCCATACTGTCTTCTGCCAGCTTTTCTCTTGTGCTTTGTCACCCTTTCAAAGGCTTTTCCATTTTTTCCAGCAGGTGGCAAAACTGAATAAAATGCCAATTTAAATTTTTTTTCTCTTTTTTTTTTGTGTAGAAAACATTGGTGGGCCAGTTAAGCACTGACCATTGCCCCCTCCTTTGCATTCCTTTTAAATAATAAAAATATTAATTAGGCTTTCTAGTCTCCAACAAAAATCAATTAGGAGTATGTTGAGGAATGAAAGGCTCAGAAAAGTATCTGAAATTGATTTTTGTAATTAGTTTTACTGGTTGATGGGTTGCACATACACTTAGATATTAGCATTGATCTCCAGAGGATGTGTGTATTAAATAGCCTGCTCTTCCTTTTTGCCTAAGAAATGAACTTATTAATCTTAAAAAGAGGCTGATGTTGTTGAGCTCTGGACTGCAGCTGCTCACCAGCTTTTTGTAGCCTCACCAGCAGAGCAGCTGCCTGAGCCATGTGATGGTAACGTGCTGAATCTGGTGTGAAAGTGGAGAGTGGTGTTATATTTGTGTCTCATATTTGACGAAGTCTGTATATTTAATGAGGGAAGACAGGCATTGGTGTTAAGGAGTGGTTAGATTTCATTTTTAGGGGTCCTTAAACTCAAATGTCCTTCTGAGACATGTTTCTATTAAATCTCATATAGCACTTTACATAGGAAGAGAGGAGTGACCAGTAACATTTTCTGTTGTGCCATGTGCTGTGTGCTGATGTTCAGCTAATTAAAAGAATTATGGCTTGGCTTCATTGGTATGCTATGTATGTAGCTTGTAAAGCTCTCAGGGACCCTTGGAGATGAAGAGTGCTACATAAATATAAAATATTGGTAATGTGAAGTTCCACATTAGGCGTCTCATCGTGCTGAGGCAGACTTTCATCATAAACTGCAGAGCAGCTAGGAATGCCTGCCTGGCATTTCTCTGTGAGGTGCTCTGGGGGCTGCTTCTGCCCCAAAACCACTCCAGCTTCTGGCACTTCTGAGTGACTTGTGTCTCCAGCAGTAGCATCCCCACAGGCACTGGCCTCTGGGTTCATCCTGCAGTGACACTGCTGCTCCTGCAAAGGCATGGTCCCGCTCAGCTCAGGAACAGTGGGTCCCAAAAGGATTTCTCAGAAAGGGTAGCAAGAAAAATCATTAAAACACTCTTAGGGTAGCAAGGAATGTTATTAGAACACTCTTAAAAGCATTACTTGATTCCTCACACATTTCTTCACGTGACTCAGACCCTCAGAGCTTCCTTATAGGAAAAATACAAGCAAGAAATCTTGCATTTTATTCCTTTTTTCAGTTGTAATTTTACAGTTTGTCTAGTTCTTTGGAAACATCAGTCTTGAAACAAGTGTAGTTGAAACTGTCTTTCAGTACATATTTTTAGACATTGAGACTTTAGAACTAGTTTCATTTTAAATGTTTTTTAAATTACAGATTATAAAAGGGAAGGAAATACTCATGTTTCTTTCAGACAACTTTTTCTTGGATTTTGAAACTATATATAAAAAATTCTCAGTGGATTAGAACACATGCTGGTTTTTTGTCTGTTGTTTTCTTAAGCACACTTTCACATGCTAGCTTTGTGTAGATGTGTAATATTAAGGAGCTCTTCAAACATAGTGCAATGAATGTCTGCTTTGAATGGCCTTCCAAATATACGTATAGGCAGAAATTGCCTCAGTTTCTTCAAACATTTTTGGCTAAATCAAAAAGGAGTGTCAAGGGACTAGAGGATTCCCACGACACTACCACACTTTAGCACAGAGAAGTGTCAGCAAGGATTTTGACTATGATCCTCCTCTGAAGCTCACTGCAGGACTGGGAGCTTGAGCTACTTGATTGTTTTACTAAGTGCCCTGCAGGAGAGTGCTGGGGAGGGGTAAGGAAATAGATATGGATGAGTAATCATAATATCTTTGCTTTCAATTCCATGAAGATGCAGGGTGAAACCTGAGCCTAATGAACATTTTTCTAATGACTTTGATGGTTTCACCCCATCACACTGGAAATCTGTGATCTTATTGTGCACACCCCAAAATCTGGAGGATTTTCTTTTTAAAGTTCCTGCTGTTGAAATTCGGGAAATAGAGAGCAAATTTTTTCTTCTGTATTTCAAAACAAATGTTCCTAGCCTACAGGGCTGCAAAGAGAGGTTAAAACCATGGCCCTAGGTTATCTACAAAGCAGAAGGCAAATGATGTCTGAATATTATTGTTTTCTTCTTTAAAATCTCATTATTTCTGTAGAAGAGGACACTTAAGACTTTTTAACCCTTGGGACTGGCAGTAAACAATTCAGCTATAAGAAGTATAATTGCCCATTGTGTGCTGTAATTTTGTGATCATGTCCTCAGCTGATCTTGAGTCAGTACCTCTGTGTCCTGTAACCTAATGTTTCTAATCACTGCTGAAACAGCCTCTCTGAGATGTCTCAGCAAACACCGCCTTACTTCTTGGACAAGAGAAATAATGCCTAGGACCTAGAGGGTGCCTGTGGGGTGTAGGTGGCGAGGACAGGGGGGTCTCTGGATCTTGAGAAGAGACAACATCCCCATTGCTGTGTTTTGTGAGGAAATATTTCTTGTGAAGGTTTGTACAGAGTTTACAATTTAAATGTGTTGGAGCAAAAGCCTAATGTACTCTGGTGTGTACCTGGAGAGCAAAGACACAGGTGCATGCAGCTGAGCTGCTTGCCTGGCCCCCTGCACCATCAAAGTAGAGAAATTCACCTCCAATTCCAATCTGCCTGGGTATGATGTGGCACTGTCCGCCCATGCCTTTGCCTCCCCATTAACCTGAAAAATAAAGCCATAGGTGGCAGTATCAGATGATGGCTTTCAGTATCTAAACCTGTATGATACAAAACTCACCAAGAATGCCCAAGGCTGGAAAATGGAGGGAGGAGTTCCAAACACCAGGGGGGTGGTCATTACAGAACCAACCCGTTCTATCCATCATGTTTTGCTGGAAGCCTGTGTGTATTTGCCACAGTAGTGTAAATGGGATGGTGTGCTTGGCTTTTTCATACTTTCAAATGATAAATTTTTGGCCTTGAAGAGAAAGCCATACCAATCATTTGTTTATTTTTGTAGCTAGATGCCTAATATTTAGTCTTGCATTCATCTTAGTCACAAAAGAAATAGTGACCTGATTTCAGGGCTGCCAAAGTCTGATGGATTTTTTGTTATGACTTATAATTTTAGTTTCACTATTTCATGTTTCCCATAAATTTTCAAAGGTCTTTGTCCTCCAGTTAACAGATTGGACCAGGCTGGATGAAATAGAGGATGGAGGGCCAGACTGTACTTAAATGTGCTTTGGGTGTACTTTTAGAAGAAGAGCTCAGTTGGGTGAGGTGCCATGAACAGAAGTGAAACAGAGAACCTGCTCCCCCAGCATACCAGTCTCAAGGGTATAAAATGTGCTCCAGGAATATGGAAAGGTTAAAATGAGGTATGGACACAGGACACAGCCACAGTGAAGAGAGACTGCTTTACGGAAGTGTGCAGTCATGATGAGCTGAAATCCTAAAGTAAATCTGAAGCTCTAATAGCATTCCTGTAGGACTGTTTCAGTGATATAGCCCTTCCAGACCAGTGGGTTTCGGCACACGGCTCTCTGCACAAGCAGGCATGTGCAGGCTGCTTCTCCAGGATCCTTACCAGGCAACTCAGGATGTGTCTGACCTGAGTGTTTCCTGGTGATCAAGTGACCTCTTTTGAGATGAGGCTTTGGTTGCCCCTGTTTGGTTCAGCCTGGGCAGAGTATAGATGTGGGTTTTTTTCCTGTCCCAGGACCTGCATTGTGAGTGCACAGCTGGCATGCTTCACCTACGGCCCAGCTCAGGCCACAGGACAAGGCTGTGGCCAGGCAGAAATAAATAACACACTTCCAATGCACACAGTGTGCATGTTGGGTCCTGTGCACCCACTGTCTCACTGCAGCCCTCCTTCACTGTGCTCACTGCTCTCTGATGCACTGCTGCCCAGGGAGACTACAAGTCAGTAACTAGGTAGCGTCTCTGACTCTCGGGGAAAAAATAAAAACAGCTGAAAGCCAGTATTCTATGTTGCTTACAGATTTCCCATAAGCAAATGATACATTTTTTTAAACACAAGTGCTCATCTAGGAAAATTGTGTAATTCACTGTTTGAATATATCTGCACTGCTTTCCAGGTACATTTATGGATGTGTGGAATCTGAACCAGCCCCATGGTGTGGAGTAAGTTCTGAACTGATAGAACTGAGTATTTGACATGTTTCTAGGTATTGGCTTATTTTTGGATGAGGACTGGCTCCTCCATTGAGTGTGTTTGTCTACATGTGGATTTATGGATTTGTTTAAGGACTGCAGAGATCCTTGTGTCGAATAAAGGTGACTTCAGGAGTAGAGCCTTCTTCCTGGGGAGTAGAGCCTTCTTCTTGGGAGTGGCTTGCAGGCACAAGTTTTAAATGTGGTTTTTAATTTGAGAAAGTAGAAAAAAATTCAGTGTGGCACAACTACGTGATGCTTCTATTTTAATTGGATTTTGCAGCTCATAATTAATTTCTTAAAAAGAGGGAGATCCTGGCCCTGTGGAAGTGAGTAGGAGTTTTGCCATTGCCTTCAGCAGAGGAAGACTTCATCATCTATCTTTTTAGTCTCACTAATCCTCTGAACAAGAGAAGAACAACCTAACACATGGGAGGGATCCTTTCCATTTTTTCTCCCTGCTATTGCCAGTAGTGAGGTAGGAGGACCCTCCCCCCCTTTTTATTCCCATGCTTTCTACATACGTGCACCTTGGCAAGATACACTTCCATTTCATCTTCGTGTAAGGTGAAAGCAGCCATTAAAGGAGCAGTTTGTTCTTAGTCTTCACAGGCAGAGGCAGGTCTCTCTCCTCGCTTCCCTCCTGTGTTCTTGAGTAGCTGCAGGAGGGCAGGAAATCGAACCTCTTTGAGGTCTCTGGGTCAAGGAGCCATCTGACATGGCTTTAAAGGTCACTGTGCTCCTTTGCATTTGCCTTGTGCACTGGGAGCATGGTAGGGCAGTGTGCAGTCTGGAGCACTGAGAAGTACTGTCTGACATTTTGCTGAACAGGGCTTAGGTTACAAAGGAGAAACAAAACTCAGCTCAGGGCTGTGCAAGGCCAGAGCTGGAACACTTGGGAGAGGAGCCCCTGCAGCAAGTAACAGAGATGTATGTCATTCTGTGGGTTTACCAGTAATCGTGCTTGGCTTTTTGGTCTCTTGTAATCTATATATAGCACTGTATATTTTCAAAGCTCTTGACAAATTTTAACAAGCCAAACTCTGCTTCAATCCTATTAGAATATATGGTTTTACAGAAAGCCTGGGATGCTTTTCCTTCACCCTTCTGCTCTGTAGATGACTGTATCCTTCATACTGGCTGTACCTGCCAGATTTGGCTGAGCAGTCATCTTCTGCATTTGCTTTGCAGCGTGTGTGGCAAATGTGCTGCAAGGCAGTTTCTCTGCCTGGCTGTCTCCACTCTAAGGTAGGCACTAGAGAGCGTCAGAGAACCAAGGAACTGCATTATCATTGAGACTTGTTTACTGACAATTTATTTTAAAATACTGCATGAACTGTTTAAACAAAATTGGTGCTCCATCACAAGTGCAGGACCAGGCCTGGAAAATCCTTTTTTTCTGAGGAGAGTAGATGCTGTTTGCCAGGTAGGGTGCAAAAGGCTGGGGGGAGACTGCTGCAGCTGCAGCTCCAGTGTGTGGACCAACACTGGTGACAGTGTTTGAGGTACAGTTGAGTAACCAGCCCAGAAACAAGACACAGCACCTTGCTCACTAAGAAGAAAATTCTAACTTCTTATTTTCCTGAAGAAATTCTGTTCACAGAATAAAGGAACAAGAGGTGAGTCTGCAGAGGTGACCAAGCAGGCACATTCTAAGCAGGGTAGTGTTATTGGCTCAATCCATTGTCCTGTTGGGCATTTTCCCATGGAGGACTGTGACTCACAACAGGAACATCCAGGCTCACCTTTCTTCATTCAGGGACTGTGGGATAAATGGATATTTTGGTGTAGTCTTGCCAGCTGCTGCACCCTGTTCACAACTTCATCCCAAGGAATCCTTTAATTGAACTACTGAGCCAAAGAAACTTCTCAGAGGCCAGTAAAATGGTTCAGCTTCAGTTAAGGTCTCAGCCCATTCTGCTGTTCTGTCGGGGGCAGATGGTCACTGTGCAGCAGAGCTGCCTGTGCAACAAGAAGTCTGCAGAAACTCACAAAACAGAGAACAGTTTTTTTAATGTATTTTGCTGCAATTTTCTTTCCTTTTTCACTTTTCTTGTTATTTTTGCTTCTCCTGTTCATCATCATGATATGCATAGGTCTCCCATAACCAGATCTCACTCTTCTTCTTGCTGAAGAGACACACTAAATATAGCAACCTGTGTCTCTGCATTGTCTGCTGTGGTCAAGTGATTGTTTTGTGTGACTGGCCTAGAGGGTTCTTACAGATTGCAGCCCCAGTGTACCCCATGGTGGGTTTTTTAAGATTATCTTCTTAGCAATTTTAAGAACAAATAAATAAGTAATAATCCACTTAGAAGCTTGGTAGTGAAAGTGATTTCTTGTGTGAATTTTTTCTCAACTGACTGCATGGGGAAGAGTGGCATGGAGTTTATATAGGAGATGCACTGGAGCATTTGTTGTGGGGGAGATGTTATATTTGAGTGCACACCAATGCATGTGCACTGAATAAGGAAAAGGGACTTGTGACTTGAGGTTGTTCATCAGAAGGTGTTAATGACTCCACAGATGTTACAGCATGGCAGACTTTGATCTGCAGAGACTGATGTGCATTAAAAGATAGTTAGATATGAACATAGAATTATAGAATATCCTGAGTTGGAAGGGACCTACAGGAATCATTGAGTCCAACTGCTACCAGCAGACTAGAATCTCTCCTGTCTTACTGCTACACCATTTCACTGCCTTCAGCAGTATTGTTAATATTTTGGGGCAGAATAATAGCTGATGAAGATGTAGTGCATGAAGCCTGAAGGACCAGCGGATTCAAAGAAGTAAAAATGTATCCTCTCACACTCCATGACCTGAGGCATAATTTCTTGGTGCCAGGAGTAGATTTTTTTGTCATAAGCAAGTAAAAAAGGTGCAGTCCTTGGAGGCAGCAAGCATGAATGCTTGAAGGGAACAGATGTGAGGCTGGCAAAGGGTAAACAGAATCGGGGAGCAGCATGTGATGCAGTAATGGTGGTCACTCAGGAGTGGTGCACACCTGTACAGTGCTCTCGTGTTAGCACAGTCATTCAGGTACCACAGTAATATATCTGGAAAGCTTAGAGTGAGCTGAAGAGCTGTTTGAAAATCAAGCTTCAGCCACACAGCTGCTGAGGTGTTTGAGGACATTCTTATGGCTTCTTCAAAGGACAGTTGGCTGGTTTTGTTAGAAATGAGATATAAGGTTGTGCAAGAATTTTAGCTGTGGTAAAATCTGGACTGGAACTATCCTCAGTACAATACATCACAATCCTTAAGTTATTTACATCCCAGGCTGACCATGAATTGTGTGATGGGCTAACCTACTCAAATGGATTAGAGGCAGGGTGGGAGAACATGGGGTTTTCAAGTTGAGTGCTCAGTAATGCTGCTGCCGTGCTGACTGTTCTCTCCTCCCCTCTGCAGGTGAGAAGCCTTACAAGTGCTCGTGGGAAGGGTGCGAGTGGCGTTTTGCACGGAGTGACGAGCTCACGAGGCATTACAGAAAGCACACGGGTGCAAAGCCCTTTAAATGCAACCATTGTGACAGGTAATGCAGCTCCTAAAGTGGTGGTCAAGAAACTTGTGGACTTTAGTGACTGGCATGGAGCTGCCAGGTCCCAGAGATGAGAGACCTGGCTCCCAGCAGAGAGGCCCCTTCTGTCCCACTGCCTGATGCCTGTACCATGCAGGGACCCTCTGCTCGGCCCCTGTCCTCTCTGCCTCAGTAGCCAGGCAGGCTGGCAGATGGGGAGTTCCTCCTAAGCAGTCTAAGCTGTTTCCAGCCCATAGCACGGAACAAAATGTGGGACTATGTGTAGGTCTGACTGAAACCTGCTGGTGTCTGTTGTGGGCACAGGATTCAGTTCATAGGGCAGCTCTTGTTAATACTCTTATAGCAGAGAAGACATCCAGAGGGCCTTGGACCATTTCAGTGATGGACTTCTCCACAAAGCATCTCCCCAGGTTTCTGTCTCCTGATTCTGTAAACCTGCTGTGCTCTCAAAAGCAGAGCTCCCTCTATTTGCTCTGCTTCAAGGACTACCCCAAGCACCACTGCTGGGTACCTGAATTTTGGCAGGGTGGGCCTCACAAAAACATGGGTGTGTGGCAGGAGGAATGGGAATGTGTGAGTGTTGTGCCACAAGTGGCCCAAATCTATAGGAAACCTCTAGGGAAAAAACATTTAAATTCTGTATAATCGTTGTCTTCTCTTAGCACTGAGTCCAGTCTAAAGAAAAGACATCAAAGTGCACCATTTTCAAAAGCCCAAGAGTGATTTAGACACATTTTACCGTTCAAGTTCATGGGGTTGTTTTGTGTAAGATCAGTGAGCTCTGCACATTCCTGCTAATTAGTGAATCTTTTCCTGCAGTTTGAAATCTCACTCTTGACCTCTGTTTGAAGCGGGGAATACTCTGCACCTTCATTCCGTGATTTGCAAGCCTGAAAGGTGCGCAGGGCCGAGGTTCCTGAGGAGCCTGTCCCGCAGCAGTGCACTCAGAAATGAGGTGTGAGCTGAGCACCCAGCAGCTCCCCGGGAGAGCCACCCTCACCACGATCCTTGTGTACAGTCCTCACTGCTTTAGCTGCTTCCATCAATACTGACCACCTCTGAAAAATCTGGTCATTATTGGTTGGTGCTGAATGGTTTTGATCCAGTTTGGTGCTGGGTTCTTTCCATTCAGAAACAAAACCAAAAGAACACCCTTCTGCACATCCCCAATCCCAGCTGATAAGAAATCAGGGTGGAGCAAAAGCAATTACCCCTGTAATGACTCTTGACAGCACTGACAGGATCGAACAATGAGCACTTCTCCCCCCCACCCCCCCCCCACCCCCCCAGCTGAAGATTGGCAGTGCCCTGGGTGAAACCTGGATCCACTATTGAGTAATCAAATAATGTGCTTGCATCTGAACATGTTATCCAGCTAATCCTATTTATATATATTTTTAAAAGAGGCTTAAGAAAATTACCCATCTTTTTAATGCAGCACTAAGGTTCTCGACTGCGATAAGGAAACGTTTTGTAATACAATAAAGCCTCTAGGAAGCCTCTGGGTACAGCAGACCAACAGAGAATATGCGTGGAGAGAGGATGTGTGGGACATAAACAAGGGACCCCATCCTTTTATGGGAAGGAAATTTGATCATTTTCACATCCTGCCTTTCCAAGAGCTTCATCTCCTTAAGTGCTCTTCTGCCCTTGTCTCCCCTCTTCCCGTCCCCCTTCCCCCACGGAGGGCTTCCTCTTGGATTATCTTTTGTTTTATCCCTGGATCATCTTTTGTTTGCTCAGAATGAGGGACAGGATAAGCCAAATAGGGACCTCTGCAGTTCTGCTTTTGTTTAAGCACTTCTGTGAATAAGAACAATTATGTTCTCTGTTTTAAAAGTAAGGCATTGCCTTTTTCTTTTCTTTCCTCTGAGTGGCCCCACAAACACACACACACATACACATACACACAGCCCCAGAGTTTCTGTGTCAGGACAAACAGTATTTTTAGCAGAGATCTAAAGAAATACAGCCAGTATTTTCAACTCCTTGGTCTCTTTCATCCCTTTGTTAGGTGTTTATTATTTTCCCTCTACATATTATTCCTTTCAACCTAACTTTTCTCTTTGGCACAAACTCAATCATTGCAGTCAAGAGATAGATCCCTGTAATCATCTAATGCATTTTCTGCTCTTCTGCTGAATCTGTAGATGAAAGAAAAACATTATTAATAAAATTCAGAGTGCTGGGGATTGTGCACTGTTAAATTCTATGCCCATGCTATCTATGTGTGGTGATAGGAGGCAGATTTGTCCTTATTCCCCCAGTTAAATGTTGCAAGCTTTTAGAGTGACAGTGCCTGTTCTTTTGCCCCATGCTGCCATACTACTGTTTTTCATTCTTTTCTTTGCTCTATTGCAGAGGTCACCTCAAGCAAGCACTGAAACATGAACCTAAATCTGCCTTTTAGCCATTTAGGCAGACTTTTAAAGATGTGCCTTCCTGAGCCAGGGTTCCAGCTGGAGAACAGTTTCTCTGTATTTGAACTGCTACCCTTTATTGCACTCTCCACTATTGACAGAAGCTGTGGCCATTCTCTCAGACATGCTGGCTTGTTAGGTTTTAAGGAGCTGATTGGAGCTGTCTTAACAACACTGATGTAGCACAAATCCTATGCCTGTTCAGAGCTGAAGGCTGTATCCTGGCAAACAGAACATGGAAGGGGTGATTCAGATGGCAGAGGGGATGTTCACACAGTCTGGCTGCAGTTCCCTTCCGAGACTTTTTTGAGATATGCATGTGTCTCTCACCTTCCGACCAATGTCAAAGGGGTGTTAATGTCCTCTGTGTATAAGTCAATTTTATAACAAAAGAGATATGAAGATGAGATTCTCTTCTCCTGCTGTCCCAGCCCTATCCCAACACCATGCAGCCCACAGATCACATTGTTAGTCATAGCTGGCAAACTACTACTGCTTTGAGTAACATCATGTGTACTGCAAATGCTGTGTGGCTTTGTGACAGCAGGAGAGAAAGGAGAATCGGCTAAAGTGGTGTGGGAATCACTCCGGGAATGTCCTTATTGCCTTCCAGATTAGGGTTATGCTGGTTATTAGCGTTCCCCGGGAATTTTGCTCTTCAGAAACACAGACTAGGGTTGTTCCTCACACAGTGCATGCCCTCAGCAGCTCATGGGGAAGAGTTTGACAGGGTACTGGCACTTGCTGATTCTACATAAATAGGTGTTTAGGTGACAGCAGTTTAATGACAGACTGTTGGGATGCCTATTAATCTCTGAGTATGTGCACGTGTGTGCATGATTTCTTTGTTGATACCAAGCTAAGAGTGCCCTTAGCTGGAATGAACACATCCCGGAGTGGAAAATCCACAGCTGGTAGGAAAGATGGCTGAACAATATATTCTCTTATTGTACTTACCTTCCCTTTTTCTCCTTCAGAGGCTTCAGTGCCAAGCAGTATTGTGTTGCTAAGGAGATACAGCAAAAAGAGAAAGGAAGGAATCATGTTTGGGAGTAGGGAATTTGTGTATCACACATCCTTGTATGACTTTTATAATTAGAGTGTCTTACTCTAGCATAAACTATTCTTTCTAGGAAGAGCTATACTGGGGGAGGGATGATGGAGAAGGCTGTGATGGGCCCATGTTTGATGTGCAGAGCTGGTCTAGAATTGAAAGAGGTGTAGAACCAGAGGTAGGTGCAGAGCTAAGTCTTGTATCATAGGCAGGACTAGAGACCAGCAAGCCCTTGTTCCTTGATTTTTGAAGAGAGTAGTTTCCTTTGACAGCTTATCTTGTGGAGCATCTTCCACTGCTGCTTCTAGTCCCAGAAAGAAAACATATCCAGTAATCAAAATTGACAGTGTGATTTAGCTGCAAAAATTTTGTATGGACTGTTTTACAATTGAAAATAAATATCCCCATCCACCAGTCTTACCAAGAGATAGAACTAACTGAATTAGTGAGCAGGAGAATGTGAAGAATTAGTATTGTACCATTTTATTAGCTATAAACTACTAAATATGGCACCATTTTATTAGCTATAAAAATATTATAGATGCTAATATGGTAGTTATTGATGTGAAACAATGTACTGAATCTATAATTTTAATAGATGTGGCTGTGGTGTGACTCAGCATACACTTTCCTGGGTTGTATCTACAGGAGACAATTGGAGAGGATAAGCTGTGCTTGGGTGGGGGTCTTATGACTAGTCCTAGGCTGAAGTGCCAGCTGGTGCTTGTCTTTTTGGCAGCCACTCAAGCTGTTGTTTTGTTTTGGCAGCTCTTGTAGCCAGAGCATGCTGCTTTCTCAGTTTAAGATTGATGAGAGAGATGTTGGTCCAAGGATGTATTTTGTCACTCCGTGGCTAGAAAATTCTAGCTGTGCAGAACCTGCAGTGTTGAAGGTCCAGTGTCCATTGTCAGATTCATGTGTGTCTTGCTGTGCCTCATGTAGGACCTTGGAGGAGTGCCTTCTCCATCCTATTTTGAAGTCTTTAGTTTTTACCGTTCTGAAAGTATTAACTCTCCTGTAAAGCCCTGCCAGTAGAGAAGATAACTTGAGCAGAGCTATGCTCATTGTTCATTCACAGAAGATGAGTAAATGACTTTTCTTGTGGAAGTTGTCTTGTTTCAAGGTTTCTTTGTCTTAAAAATGTACCTCTTGATCACTCATCTTTGTGTGTAGATGCAGATCAATTACATGTGCTGTGGAACACTACAGCAAGACAGAAAAGGTCCCCTAACTATTTAAAATAGCTTCATTTTTATAGTTCTTCTCTTTATCAGCCTTTTTATGCTTAGGGTGTTTATCTTTTGGATATTTAGATTGACTGTTCTTTTTTTATCTATCAGTATTGGCTTTTTTAGGAGGTTGTTCAGTTTGTTCTTCTGCTTCTTCTTTCTGAAAACTAAAAAACACTCAACTACTGCTTTTTTAAAAATACACTCGGCACCCATATATGAGCTATCTTGGTTCTCACAATAAGCCATGTGGATATTCTTCAGACCATTGTTGGTGACTGTTTTATACTCTAGTTCTGTGGAGCGCTGAAAAGACATGCCAGGCAAATCAGTTCTGCAAGTACTTTTCCTAGTGTTCTTGGAGCCTACAGAACCAGGTTACTCAAAAGCCACAGTTATGTGGGGGTTGGTGTGATATTTTTAGTAAATGTTTTTAGAATAAATAGGCCAGTATTTTGTGGCTTAAGGTGGAAAGAAGGTAAGCCAGAATTCACAGAGAACTTGAAAAACTCCCGTTTTTAAATGCTCAACTTGAAGTTTCTAGGAGAAGTTTAATTTCGGAGTGTGTCAGAGTCCTGCCACTGTGACACATTCCATCTTAGGGCTGTGGGGTAGGCAGCCAGAACCACTGCCTGCTTCTGGTGCCATACATATCTTAAAGGACACTGTGATGGTGGGTGTAATGGATTTGTACTTTCAATTCCATAGCTAATGGGTATGGAGTCTGTTTCATCAGGATCCAGCTACATGTTCAGAATGACAAAACATTATGTTTTCTTATGGGACAGAAAAGTCTTTGTGGATAAAGAACAGAAATTGAAAGGTCAAGTCCTGGCTTTCTTTTCCCCCCCTGGTTTTACCACACCTGTGTGATTTACAACTTCCTTGCCTTCTGTCTTTCAATTGTCACTCTTACAAAACAGGGATAATATCTTCTGTCAGCATCCTTCAGGGAGATAATATTCATCAGAATCCACATATTACCTACCACCCAGATTCCCAGCTGAGAGGAAGGGAGAGATATGAAGCCTGATGGATTGTCAGCCTCCAAACTCTGAACCAGTTTTCCTTCCAGTTTGGAGTTAGAAATGAGAATTCAGTTTTCAAAACCAGCATCATTCTTTGATGCTTTTTGCAAGGAGTGGGCACTTGAGAAAGCTGGTATTTTAAAAAAAGGTGTTGCTGAGTACTTGAATAAAATGGATTTGCTTTATTTATTTTTTAATATGCAAATACATGCATACTAAATATTTGGTTTTATAGTACAGATGCATAAATGAGCACTCTTCGCTGATGTCTGACTCGGTAAAAGAAGCAAGAAGGAGAGGAACGGGGAAAGGATAAAAGTTGTCTCTTTAGCTGCTGAAGACCCACGGTAGTTGCCTATCTGTGGTCACAGAGGTCAATCACACAGGCTTTGGTGGCAATCCATGGATAACCCAAGGAATGTCTCTAAACTGGGATATATATTTTCTCCTGTACATTACAAGGAAGGAGCAGAAACTCTGTTTTCCAAAATCCTATATTTATTTCATGTCTTGCTTGCTTTATATTGCAGATGTTTTTCCAGGTCGGATCACCTCGCCCTCCACATGAAGAGACACATCTAAATATCAGTCAGCTTGGCGCGGATGTCATCTGGGCTAAGTGTTGTGAGATGAAAGTGGAACTCAAGTTACAACGTGCTACCTTACAGGAGAAGAGAACTTGATCCCGTATAATCCTCTGTACAGGGACCACATGCTCACAGTGTCATGCACCCAGTTACACTTCAATACCTACATCAGTTCTTTTATGCCTTGCCCCAGCTGGATGGGAGAAGATGCAGGCGAGGAGATGGTATAGAGGTGAAGTCAGTGAAAAAGAACAGTTATTTACAGTACTTCATCCCTCTTGGATTTGTTTGCTGTTTTTGCCAGTGGAAATCAAAGAAAACAGAGGAGGCTTCCCTGCAGTGGACGGCAGTAGGAGGGGCTTATCTAACTTGCTTCTCAGTGCAACTCAGTAGAAGAATATGTCGTCTTGAAGTTGCATATTTGTAGCACTAACTTTCTTTTTAAATAGATGGGGGAAAAACAATGACCTAGAAAACCAAATCCCAGTTTGGTAGCCAAAATTAACCTCTTGTTTTTTTGTTCTTTCTCTGAGAATTCCTAATGTTCAGTGCATCAGACTTCTCACAGACACTTTGACCTGTCTTGGTTTTGGTTCTTCTTCCTAAAACTGAGTTATTGAGATCCTTTTAAGTCAATACCAGTGGCCTTAATGGCAGTAGACTGTGGAGTGACACTTGTGACACAAACATCCTCTTTTTGGCCTGAGTTTATGTAGACTTCACGGAGGATTATGTTTTTGTTGGTTGTTTTTATTTTAACTTGTTTTTTGTTGTTGGTTTTTTTTTTTGCTATTGCACAACATATGCACTAGGGACTCTGGAAGCTGCTGCCACAATGGCTAAGTAGCCAAGGGATAAACCCCTGAGATACAGCACCTAATATCTCTGTAAGCCTCACCTTATTGCCATAGCTAGGACTTCTTCTTTATTTTTTGAACAAAAAACTTTAAAAGCTTGTTTGGAAGCTTAAACCTTTTTTCTCTTTTCTCCACAAACAAGTGATCTTCAGAACTCCTTGTCTTCACCTGGATATCAGTCTGGGACTGGCCACACAGGCATGACTACAGGATTCCTTCCACATCATGTGAGCATATTAGCCACAACCCATGGTGATTTAGTGGTGAATTATGTTGCTTTTTCTTGCAGTTCTTCTATTAACCAATTTAAAACATTACCCTTTTATTTCTGTAAAGAGCACCTGCAGACGTTTTAATTTAAACCTGTTTATTGAGCATCTTACACACAAAAACCCCACCCCAAGCCAAAAATCCTACTCCAGTCTCTGAGTAGGAAATCAAGAACCTCTTCCAAGTACAATGGCTTCATTCAGCATTAGCCTGTTAAAGAAATTATTAAAGCCCTGCTTTTCTGTTCATCAAGTTGATGCTGTAGCCCACTCCTATATGAAAAAATGTAACCATTTGATTCGTGAAAGAAGGGATTTTACATACAGCAGTGAGGCATTTCCAAATGATTGGTCTAAAGTATTACAAACCTAGAGGTCCATTTTGGCCTACGGTGTGAATCATCATGGAGAAGTGGAGGTCTCATGCTCACTCTTCGTCATATTGATAATTTGATTTCTTTGGCTCAAAGTGGATTAAAGTCTTCATTACAAAAGGAAAAAAAAAAACCTAACTAATGTATTGCCATAACTTGTATTTGAACCTATTTGGCACTGGCCCTGACTCCAAAGACTGCATTTAGGACCATAAAAATGGCTTATGCAAGCAGGCAGGTGGTCATTAGGTTGTATATTTTGTATATTATGGACCATCCCTACAAGATGTGTCTAGAAATGAAACAAAATAGCGTGTGGTCCACAAATGGTTGCTGCTCTTTTATAATGTATTAGCCAATTGCCCTTCTTTGACTGTTTTGACTCATTGACTGTTAAATATTTCCCTTAATTTATGTTTTGGGAGGTAAAATTGTACTCTAAGGGGAAAAAAGAGCAAACAAGAAACTCAATAGATGTTTTTAAGAGCTGTCACCGGGATCCTTGGCACTTGAATTCTCAGCATTTTGCAACCTTTGGTTCCAGTGAGAGATTGAATTTATTCAAAAGATGCTGGTTTTCCTCACAGTTTTCACGAAACACTGTGACTGTCAACTGAACACTTTGGGGACAAGGGGGAAATACGATGTCTGGCCCATATGGCATGAAATATGGACCAAAATCTAACCATCTTTAAGGGCAATGATGTAATATTCGTGATAAGAGCATTGAGAGAGTGGAAGAAAGAAAGAAAGAGAGAAGAAAAATTAAATTTATTCCAAAGATTTAAAACTAACTATACTCTATATGTGTATATATATATGCTTATATATATATATGTATACATTTAAAAATTGCAGAGCACTGCTTGCTGACAATCTCGTATTTCTCTACTTCTGTATTTGCATACTTTTTATGGCCATTCCACCCAGCTATTTCACTGGGACTGAGGGCCATAGAATCCAGTTTGTGTTGGAATATATAGAGCACCCTGCCAGATCACAGAATCACAAAGTATCCTGAGTTGTAAGGGACCCACAAGTCCAACTTCTGGCCCTGCACAGGACACCCCAAGAATCCCAGCATGTGCCTGAGAGTGTTGTCGAAATGCTCCTTGAGCTCTGGCAGGCTTGGGGCTGTGACCACTTCCCTGGGGAGGCTTTTTCAGTGCCCGACCACCTTCTGGGTGAAGACCTTTTTCCCAATGTCCAGCCTGAGCCTCCCCTGACACAGCTCCATCCCATTCCCTTAGATCCTGTCACTGGTCACCAGAGAGCAGAGATTGGTGCTGTCCCTCTGCTGTCCCTCAGGAAGATGTCTAATGGGAACTGAAACCTCAGCTGTGTGAAACTGTAGAGCATCCAGTGAGTGCATTAGATTAAAAAAAGTATAAGAGAATCCTAGAATTTCCTTACGGTAGTGTCCTAAAATTTGTGCTCTCAAATTCTCCACTACAATAGTCATTGGCTGTGAACCTGCATAAATATCCTCCTTTGCCATCTGAACACACTTGCCTTTAGACATACTACCAGTAGTATACAAACCTTAAATATTAAGTGATGGTTTAAACACCAGTTTCTATTTAAATTGGAAAGAGTCATGCAAGACTGATTTTCAGTTCCAGTTGTCATTTATGGTCTTGCTGGCATCTTATTTAAATATGCCAGAACAAGGGCCCCAGGGGAAAAAAAAGCTGATATATCTCTTTACTTTGTTCAAAAGGCAGGCCTGCATCTAAACCCTGGATCCAAATAGCCTAAAAAACACAAAAAAGGAGGGTAAAAGGCAGATTTCAAGTTTCTCAGGCTTTGTCGCAGGTCTTGAACTCTGAGGCCAAAACTTGAGCTTTGGAACCACCTCTTATGTTCAAAAAGGGAGATATTTTTCAGCTGTATATATGGTGTACCCAGTCAATCTCTTGACTTTAGTTTTTGGGTGCTCATATGCAAGTGTCTTAGTCATTACGAAAATTTTGAACCATAACTTTGGTATTTTATAGAAGGAGTCTCAATTTTGGAAAGGCATAATTAGTGACACATGCCAGGATTAATTTTTTTACAATGACAAGTTTTGTTTCTTTGCTGATATTTTAAGCTGTACACTTCAAACTTGTGTAGTCTGTTAAAATTAATTCCTTTTTGGGCCTGTGTCTCCTTGCTAAAGTTGTACAGTTGTCTTCTCTTTGTAAATTATGAATAGAATCAGACTAAAGAGGAAAGGCTATGTGTAAGACTTCTTGAAAGCAAACCCATAAATTTGGTGACAGTTGAGGACTGAGTTCACCAGCTGTAGAAAGGAGAAGCTTTACCTTGTTTCCTTCAATGCAAGATTTATGCCTATTAGCAAAAGAGAAGCCATTATAAGAGTCAGATCACGATTTCCAAGGCCATGGAACTATAGGATGAAAACAAATTGAACTGAAAGTCTCACAAAATAGTGTACACTAAAAGCAACTAAAAGAAATGTGAGTTTTTGTGATTAGCTAAATAATATTGGGGATGAGAGCTGTCAATCATGCATATGGAATGGAGCCTCTAGAGGCCATCTTAGCCAACCTCCAACTAGAGCTGGTTGCTCATGGCCATATCCAGCTGAGTTTTAAATGTCCCCAAGAATGGAAATTCTGCAACCTCTCTGTGCAAGCTATTCTAACATTTAATGACTTTCATGGTAAAAAAAAAATAAATTCAAAAATCTGTGTGTTAAGTAGGAATTTTCCATGTTCGTTTTCAGTGCCTCTTCCACTGTGCACCTACAAGAAGAATCTGGCTTCTTCTCTACAGTCTAGGTTAGATATTTGGAGATAGCAATAAGATCTACACTTACCCTTCTCTTCCTAAGGCTGAATCATGTCTCTCTGCCTCTCTTCATCCATCATGTGTTCCACTACCTTTGTGGTGACTCTCTGCTAGACTTTCTCCCTTATGTCAATCATTTTCTTGTAATGGGGAGAACAAAACAGAATATTTCAGGTAGAGATGTGCTTCATATGTGACAGTGTTGATAAAATTTATTTACTCAGAATTTTTCCATTATCTGAGACAACTTAAAGTCAAGATTCTATTTTGAAAATTGACTAATAAAAATAATTTAGGAAGCACTATTATAAATAGTTTTCTAATCAAATTTTCTGAATCTGTGCTTAAAAATATGCTTATAGAAATATACTTCTGTACCACCAGCTTGAGGCCTGGCTAGCAAAATTCTGTTTTTCTCAACATGATCATAGAGGTTCACTTTGAACTGAAAAACTTATTGTTTCATTTGTACTGTATCAAATATAAAGACACATGATGCTGTATTTTAGTCATTTCTTACACTAAAACAGCACTTCATTGCATCTTTGTTCTGTTTGGTTTTCCCCTTAGGAGATAAAGAGCAGCATAAAATATCAGATACATTTAATAGAGATTGGTCTAAAAGTGGATGGCGGAATCCAGAGTATTTTTCATTATCTCCAAGTTGTTCTTTTTCAGTAGCTGGTACTCAGTCTAGACAGTTGCATTACTTGGCTAAACTGGCAACTGAAGTGAAATTCTGGATTCTTTCAGTGTCTTGGACAAGGCCCTGAGCAGTCTAATCTCACTTATCTTTCTTTAAACAAAGGGTTGAATGTTGGATTTGGTGACCTCCAGAAGTATCTTCCAATATTAATATTCTGTGTTTCTTTGATTCATTTCACAGCTCTCACTGATTAAATGTGTACTGGTTCTATTTCTTCATAGTCTTGTGCTGATGAAACAAAATGTAGGGCAGATCTGTAGGTTTTTCTCAAATTCTGAGAGTTTCATCCATGTTAAACTTTAAAAGGTTTCCTCATGAGGGAGGCCTAGAGAGGAATAAATCTTTAAAAATGCAAACCCTTAGCATACCAGTTTGAAGCAATATCATACCTTGATATGTGTCATAGCTATAGGGACCAGCCAGATATTATGGAAACAAATTTGCTAGCCTGGAAGACCCATATGATATCTCAGAAATGGTTTCCAGGTCCTGAAATCTAAGCCAACGTACTTCTACAAAGGTGAACTTTTTTTTTCATTCATTCTTTTCCTCAGACTTTTTGGAATTGCTATTTTTCTTGGGGTAGCATATTTTCACTTAATGCATGGGAATCACTGATCAAACACAGATGGGGAAAAAGAACCTGAATACAAGAGGATCCATCAATCCTTGCTTTTGGGATTGTTTTAACTTCAGACATAAAACTTAACTAATCACTAGGGTGTATAGCTAAAATGGAGTTGATCAATATGGTTATTGCAGTGATTGAGCATATCTTAGCTGTGACTTTTCTGATATCTACAGAATCAGGCTTTCTCCCTCATTTTTAGCTGACCCTAGACAATTTGGGGTTTGGATCTAATATAAAGGTTGCTCCTCCTATTTAACACACTTTATTTGTCTGTATACAAAAGAGGTGGTAATTGGTACTTTTGACAAAGCTGTTGAACTTCCTTAAGTGTTTCCCTTCCTCTTCTCTTAATGTATGTCAAAATCTTTAAATTTAAACAATTAAAAAGAAGAAAAGTTTGTAAATAATTTAATGTTACAAGGCCAGCACTCAGTGGATCAAGGGCTTTTACTCTTGATTTCATTCAGGACTTGGCACATGCTGTCATTCCAAGACTGTTTTTGAGCTTTCATATCTGGGTGATGCTCTAACCCAGAACTTCTACAGTACTTTTTTCTTATTTCAGATAGAATTGCACTTGTAAAGATATCTACATACCAAGAAAAAAAAAAAACCACAAGAAACAATGCTTGACAATAACTAACTCTTTCTTGAAAAAATGGAAATATTTTCCTCCCAAGATAATATTACAACTACTCATTGAGAAGTCTTGCCTGTCTTTCATTAGCATTTAAACTACACCTTCATGAATGATCTTTTCCAGATCAAACTTGGATGTTTTTCTTCCTTTTGTCACACTTGTGTCTCTTTTTATTAACAGTTTAAGGATGATTGCTGCAGTCTTTCTTCTCCACAGCTCTGCACAGGCTTCAGTGGCAGGATTTAGCTTTGTAAGGACTGGATCTGGTCATTTTAAGATCTGGCCTACGAGGTACTAAGATCTGTGTTGTAAAGCTGAGAATTTCTTCTTCTCTTAGAGGAAGAAGTTTTGAGAATACTTGTGCTATATAAGTTATATATATAACGATACAGTTGTATATATAAATTATATACGTAAAAATGTTAAGATGGGGACTAGACTGCCTTTATCACCTCAAGAATGAGTTTCCCTACCTGAAAACTTTCAAATGCAGGCGTCATTTTAGAAACAGGGTTTTATAGTTTTCCTTAATGCTTGTTGATGGCATTTTTGGTGTCATAATTGAAGTTGGAACTCTACAATTTTCAAAATGAAAGCTTTGATGATTTTTTTTTTAAGTGCTTTGGTCCTAACTTCTGTATACTGCCAGAAAACAGGTTCTCCACCGTCTCTGTGTGGGTGTGGATGTACAACAATATACTGTATATACCTACACAGAAGAGCAAACTGAGCTACTGACTCACAGTTTGTAGTAGCCAACCGTGCCTACTGCTTTCATTTAGGGAGGGCACTTGCTGTTGCCACTGCGTTTTGGGAATCATGTCAGCTTCTGTAGGAAAGTTTTCAGCAGTGCTGGGAAATATATGTTGCTGTGTACTGTGAATGAGTAGGCTGCAAATTTGGGGATTGGGAGGGGAGGTGGGAAGGGAGGGGGATGAGGGCTTCGCATGTACACACTAAAGGGAACTAGAATGGACAGAAACATGGCAATTTTAGCCTTTATTGTTGGGCTCTCGGGGAAATGAAAAGCTAACATGCAGTCCCTGGAAGGCCTGATGGCTGAAGGGCTGATCTTTATGTTTTGCAACGTATGTTTTACCCATCACTCTGTATTTAAATCCCCAGACCTGTCAGATTCTGGAAGTAGATCAAAACACTGGTTTAAACACTACTTTGTTATCAAGGCCATGTCTCTAACAGGGAAGCTGCCCTACATTAAAATCAGCCTAGTTAAATCACTGTGTATCTGCACCTGTTATGTGATAGCCTGGATCAAGTTTGCATTGGCATTCTGTGCAGTTAAGCCGAAGTGTAAGAAATGCTTCAACCAATTAAGATACCTCTAAAGGAAGGTTCTTGCACCAATTTTGAAATCACTGCATATAAACCATAACAGCTTTTCTCTTAGAAACAAGGCCTTATTTTGGCATGTCTACTCATCATTGAAAAAATAATAATGCAGGCTGAGTTTTAAATTTTTTTTTCTTTCAAAGTGACCTGTATTCCCTCTTGTTTTTTTTGAAACTTTTCTTGCTCTCTACCGCACATTAGATTTTTGGGGGGAATTTTTCTTAACAACAACAAAATGTATGAATGCTCCCTATTAAAAAACAAAAAAACAAAAAAACAAAAACAACAAAAAAACAAAACAAAAAACAACATTGCTTGAAGGACTTTCATTTTGCACTATAATTTTTCTTTTACCAGATGTGTCTGACAAGTGCATTTCGGAGATGCCCTCGGTCACGTTCTCTCAGGCCTACTCTGGTATTTCTAATATATCACAGAAGTACCCAATCTTGTAGCCCTCAGTTCTGCCTTTTTTTGACATTTTATTTTTTTTAAGCTTTTTATATATATATATATATATATAAATATATTACTTTGTCAGTTTTTTTGCTGTACAAAAAGTCTTAAGATTTAAAAATATTATTTGTATTATATGATGGTGGTATGTTAATGTTACAAAATTATTAATGAAGAAAAAATTTATTTTTGTTACTGGTCTGTTTCATAATTCTTTTTTAAATTGGTATATTGTAAGATATCTATGCAAAAATGTTATGTGACGCATTTTTATTTAAGAATGTAATATGTGTAATAAACAGTAGAATGTGTTTGGCCCGACAGTGTTTAGTGTGCCTTGTACATTATTTCTTTATGAAAACTTCAGTGAAGGGAGAAATGGCTTTTGTAGTATCAGTTAAGGCTATGGTTCTGTAAACAGTTACTGACATAAATATACAACTTCTAAGTGTGCTTTAGCCCATCAGAATCATATTTCTGGATTTAAGGAATTTGTTTTAAATGTATTTTGTAACAGTTCAAGTGTTGCTCATATTCATGCTGTGTCACATGTTGCTTTTGGAAAAGATACTCAGGAAGTTCTTACTCTTAAAAGCTGACTGAATTTGGCTTGTAATCTTGCTTCTTTTGGAGTCAGCAATTTCTGTAATTTGATAGTTTACACTTGTTGAAGATATCAGCCAGTATTATTTTTGTAAAAGACACAGAGAACAGTTGTGTTTAATTTTCCATGCTTAGCTTTACAACATTTGTCAGTCAGTGGTCAAAACAGGACTAGACTTTGAGGCTCCTGAGAGCTTGTGCTGTGCTCTAGTCCGTGTGTCAGGCTGTCTCACAGGAGTGCAGCGCTGTTTTATTTCCCCGCCTCAGTCATTTAGTCTCCCTCGTTAATGTCTGCAAATTGCAAGCACAATTGAATCCACCTGGATGCTCAAGTACTAAAAACTTATTCAGGCAGTAAAAACAGTTATTTTCAGCACAATTGCTTTGCAGTGTCATGACATAGAATGAAATTACTTTTTCAAGACAGGCCAATATCCCTTTAGGTTTTTGCTGCCGTGTGCTCTCACACACTGCTGCAACCTCAGTGGGTGCTACACAGCAGGACTTTCTATAGGGCTCATCTCATGCCAGCTGGCTGAGTTTCATTTCTGGGACAACATGCCTCACTTGGCCTGTTGGGGAACCTGCTAGGATTGTTTGTGTTGAACAGACAGAGGGTAGGATTCCCCTCCTGACGTCTGCATCTAGAAGTCAGATGATCACTCTAGCCTGCACATTTATACTCCCTCTGTAGCTAATGAGGAGAGACATATCCAGAGGTAAGTCACTACAGGGGATGAGTTGAAGGCAAAAGGAACTGGGGTGTTGTTAAGCACTTCTGAAAAACCATATGGTCATGTTGGAAGACAATAAAGAAGTCATGCCCATGGCTGCTTTGGTCATTCAGGTTGTACCAGGTGTTTAATGATGAACATAATATGTGGTGTTTGGGTGGATGTTAACAAACAGCTCTTGAGCACTGAAATAGGGTCAGCACAGATCCGAATTTTGGGCTTGTGTTCCAAATGCTCAAAACTGGATCATGTTCTATCTGCTTCAGTGAGACCATGGTATCCTGGTGTCGCAGAGTTTGAGTGATTGAGACAGTTATCATAGCTGAAAAAAATGGTCTGTTGTGGATCAATCATGTGATGTATGTATATGAATGGAGCTATGTTCAACAGAATTATTTCTGCAAATAGAATTTTCACATTATAACTTTTTTCCTTGTAAAGACAAGATCTAGGTTCCTTTACTTTCTCTCTTCCTTGAAAACTTCTGGAAGCTTTTAGCATCTCACCTGCCTTGATCTGTCTGACAGTTGAATATTATACGTCTGTACATCTAGACAAAGATAGTTCTGGCATAATTTAGTCCTTTGCTCTCCACCTGTGAGAGTGACTTCCAAAGACTTCTGGAAGAACCTTTTGAAGGGCAGCACAGCCTGAAACCCAGCTGGAGGCATGATTATCAATTACAGGTAAGCATATAACCTGGTTGTTTTCCAGAAAGTTTCAGAAAATACGATGCTTTGCTATCAAACACTTAGAAGCAAGTAGGTTGTTAGTCTGCAGGAATAGCTGTCAGACACTTCTCTGGGCTGAAGGCCAAGGAAAGGACATAAAGTGAATTAACTCCTCCTCTTTGAAATTTTTCAGTAGCACACAGTCACAGACCTTGGGCAACTCCTGCTGTTGGGTACAGGGTTTTCTGAGGAAAGAAAAATTTATTTACTTCTAGGGTTAAACTGTATATGAGCCTTCTGTTGAGCTCATCTGATCAAGCTCACCATGTGCAAACTTAGCATGACTTTTCAGACACGGAGTCATAGAATAGGTTGGGTTGACAGGGACCTTAAAGATCATCTGGTTCCAATCGCCCTGCCATGGGGAGGGATGTCACCCACTGGGTCAGGTTACTCAGAGCCCCATCTAGCCTGGTCTTCAACACTGCCAGGGGTGGGGCATCCAGACCTCCCAGGGCAACTTGTCCCAGTGGTTCACCACCCTCTGAGTGAAGAATTTCTTCCTAATACCTAATCTAAGCCTGCCCAATTTTAGTTTAAAACCATTACCACTTGTCCTGTCACTATCTGCCTGTATGGAAAGTCCCACCATGCATTTTATGAGCCCTGTTAAGGTACTGAAAGGCTGCAGTGAGGTCTCCCCCAAAGCCTTCTCTTTTCCATGCTGAACAACCTCAGCTCTTTCAGGTTTTTCTCCACACCCTCTTTAAAAAAATATTTTTTTTTAATTTTTTTTTTTTTTTGGCTTTACCCACCTTTTTCTAGTGAGACTAAACAAGGAGAGCAACATTAAATGTGAATAAAAGCAAAGGTTTGCCACCAGAATTTTACTGCCTTTTTTGAATTCTTCTGGGTTTAATTGTTTTTTAAGATGTCCATTTGGATATGAAATAAGCAGTTTTTGGTTAACAGTTGCTGACCACTTGGTTGGAAATATTTTCAAAGACCTAGTCACAAGCCATATCTGCTGATTGAGACCTCGAGTGCCTATCATGTGCCTCTGCAGTACTGAGAACCAATGAAGGATATTGGAACAATTACTTCAGAGGCCTTCTGCGTCCATGGCTTGTCCGTGGACTTTACTGTTCTGGAAATCTCTTGTCTGAAATCATAACAGCCACATCTATTTTTACAGAGCCTTCCTCATGTACCCTATGCATGGTTTCAGATTCATTGTCTGCTTTTGTTCTGTCAGTTTAATGTTCACTGATGAGAGGCAATAATAATTAGTCTTGAAGTTAAAATTCTTCAGAACTTTGAATACTCTTCCAAACTCAGTCAAACTCAAACTTCCAAACTTTAGCCTTAGCTACTGAATTTCTGCTGGAGTGTTTGGAGGTGCAGACTGAACAAAAGTAACTCAAACAGGTAGAACAAGAATTCAACTTGGGACCCCAAGCAACACAGAGTATGGGAACTGGAAAGCAGGGTCCCACTCCAAGCCTTCTAGTTTAAAGATCTTACCTAGTATTTCTAGTTTCCTGAGCTAATCAGAAGGCTCTTCTCTCAGGATTCAGTCTAGCTGGTGTCATGAAACCTAGGATTAGTACCAAGCCCACAAGTAAAGAGAAGTGTAGTTAAGTGATGATACAACTTTAAAAGCATTTTGGAATATTCAGGAAGGATCTTTGAGAAATGGGAACTTTCCTGCCCTTCAACAAAAGCTTCTTACCCTTGCAAAATAGAGGCAAGTACCTGAAATTCAGTGATGGGCCTTCTCAGGTGAATATTTTTATTCCAAAAATAAATGTTACTTTCCACCTCTTTCCTGTGACCCAATAATGTGGTTGGCTTATGGTGCAGAAGGAGCTGCTAGAAAGAAGATAATTTGGAGTAGGAAGGAGGGCACAGCCCTCATGATCAAAGAACAACACCTGATGCTCTGGGAAACAGTGAGAGCTGCCAGTGTGTAACCTAAATACAGCTCATGACCCGTGGCACAGAACGGAAGGACTCAGCAACAGATCTTTGTCTCCGTGTAAAGTCACATAAGGAGCACCAAGGCATCACCTCAAACACCCTGTGATCCCAAGGAATGGCAATTAATAATCCTTAACTGTTCCCATTCTGCTTATCTTGTTCCTTATTTTTGTGCCGGCAGATAGTGTTTCCCTTTCCAGCCCTGTGGGGAGCAGGGCCGCAAGGGGGCCCTGGGGTCGCCTCACGGCCCTGAGGGAGCACAGGGCCCTCACAATGGCACCTTTCTTCCCTCAGATGTCCTGGCCCATCAGGCACCTCTTGGCATCAGCTGTGGGAGCCAGCCCTGCTCAGGGCCTCAGCAATGGAAGTGGAGCCATCAGCAGCAGGATCATCGAGGTTGAAGGGAAGCACAGGATGCCATGTGCTCACATCAGGTGAGTCCTTTCCCAGTACATGGAAGCCATGCTGCCGTCTCCCTGCACAATGATTCTGTCACCCCTCTTCTGCCACCCCCTTCCTCACCCTTTTGGGGCCCCCATTGCAAAGCTGTCCAGGATTTTTGTAGAGCCAGGAGAAAGTTTATTTTCACCAAAGAATTATAAAATGTAACCAAAGAATTATAAAATGCTGCCATGTTCTTGGTGGTGGGCATTGCTATTACCTCCTTGCCTACTTTTCTATCAGCATTCCTGATGCTGGGTCTCTGCTCTGCTGAGACATGGTATGGAATGAACTCAGGCACTTAGGCATCCAAAAGTCACATTTTGATTAGTAAACTCAACACAGACCCATAGTCTGGTTGTCCCTATTGTAAAATTGTTGGTGTGGCCCTGCCAGACACCCTCCACAGCCCTGCCTGGGTGGGACCTAGGGCCAGTGGGTGCTCAGAGGCAGAGACATGGGTGCTGTTTTGGGAGATTGTGTGGGGAAAGATAAGAGATTTCAGTGGTGTGAGGTGTAAGCTGTGCTGATCAGGAGGCTCTAGGTGCATTTCCTCATGAGCACTGCCACAGAGTGCCATTCCCTCCAGCAGCTGCTCTCAGGCTTTCCCGATGACCAGAGCTGTCTGTGAGGAGAACGCCAGGAGATCACAGGATCTGTGTCACTGTGACCAGGTATTGACCAAAATTAACTGATCTGCAGTGTAAGAAGTAGCTGCCCTGCTTCCTGAATTCAGCCCCTGACAGCTGGGCCCCCTCAGCTTGGCGCCTCAGATGTCCAACATGGTGCTTCCACATGTCAGCCATGCCAGCAGCAGCTGGGATGGCCACCAGGCTGGGCAGGCCTTCCCCTTCCCCCTTCCCCCTTCCCCCTTCCCTCTTCTCCCTTCCCCTTCCTGCACTGGATCTTACTGGCAGCAAGAGCCAGGCACATGCTCCAGAAGGAAGCTGACCCGCAGCAGTGGGCAGGTGAAAAAAACATCTAGGGATTGAGCAATTCTGTTCAGCCCCTGAGCAAAAGACCAGCCCCTGGGTAGGTGCTGCCTGACAAACTTAAGGAGGGCAGCTTTCTCTTTTACATTAGTGGAGTTATGTTATTTACAGATTGAGAGGAGAATGTGCCCTAATTAATCAGAAATCACTGTCAGTGAGTCACTGTGTCAAGAGGGTTTTGGCCAATTATCTTTCTCTTTTCAGAAGTGCTCTATTTCCACATAGGGAAGGACTTGCTTGGAAGCTGCTTATGCAGATGAAAAGTACTCAACAACTCTGAGAAAATTGCTTGTATGTTTGTGTCAATTTAATAGAGAAATGTACACTCAGATTTAAATGCCTTATTGTTGTTTTTTTGTTAATTTTTTTTACAGAAGAGCAAGAGAGGAAGAGGACAATGAAGACAAAATATTCAAAGAAAACCTTAACTCAAGTTTGATTTTGAATAGAGCAAGATATTATGAGGAGCTGTATGGTCAGGAACTGTACGAGGATGTGGAAAAGCCAGATTGTACCTACACCCCTGCAGACATTGTAGGTAAATATAAATAGCATAAGTACAGAATGCCCAGGGCTCTGGCAGACACACAGAAAGGTGTTGATATCTGTGTAGACATTTTGCCTGGGTGATTCTGCTGTGAAAGCCTAATGCTGGTTTCCTTTTTCCATGGGGAGAATAGAGATGGTACACTTAACAGAAGTTCAGACATTAAATTAAGCAGTGGAGAAAGGGTTTCTACTGACAGCAGCCAAGCTCAGAGGATGGTTTAAACTATCATTCTTTATTACTTATTATTATCCAGTTTCTAGGAATTTAAAGCCTAGTCTGCAGGGGACTTGAGTTGACTTTGACACCAAGTTGGGAACAGCATCTCTCCTGAGCCAAAACCAATTTCATGTAACTCTAGCCATTGATACAATACCCTTTGTTATAAGTACAGCAATTTTGCAGTAAGGCACAGAGTAATTTATTTTTTCCTTGTGTTGATTTTTCTGAAAAGAATTTGTAAATAGTTTCAGAAGAATCTATGGTTCCAGTAAAAGGACGTGACCCTAAGACTGTGCCGTAATTTTTATTCATCTGATTATGGTGCCAATTGTCTTATAGTGTGATGGGACTGAAAACAAAGAGAGTCTGATGCTAAAATCACTTTATGCTTATGAAGTTTTTTGTTTTGCACTGTTTGGTGAAAAATTATAGCTGGTGAAAACACTAGATAGGTTAAGGATGTTTATGATTCTTCCTTCACATGCCTTGTGCCCCACAGCTGACCCAGAAGAACTATTTGAAGTGGAGGACTAAAGACTTTCTGCACCACTTAAGTTTAAAGCTTATTGATTGTAGCCGCTCTTAGGTATGCCAAGCATCTCCAGCTGTGCAAGGGGATACACACCTATTAGGAGCCAGGCTGACCTGTGTTTTGTGTGCTGGCACCTGTCAGAGTGAACAGCTATTCCCCATCATCATCATCACTGTTTTCTGTGAGAGCCCACATACATGAATATGTATTTATATGTGTGTATACACACAGGTACTTACGAATATGGAAGTTTTTATGTTCCCTTCTTACCTTTCTGGTGGTACCACAGTCCTTAAGAGCATTCTCCTACTACACCCCTATAGTTAAGCAATGTCAGATTGGAGCAAAGCTCTTCTGATTGTAATACAAGTGTGGTTTAAAGACACCTTGTGTGTCAAACCAGATTACTCCTGGGCCTCTGTAAACCTGGTCCAAATTCACTGTAGAATTCAATAGTAAATATCTGTATTGGTATTTGGAGTCTTTAGTCTCTTCTATTGACTTCCTAAACCAGAGATGATAACATTCTTCTACCGGACAGGGGTACCTGCATTAAAGAAATTATCAGATTCCAGAGACACAGAAGCTACAGACTGATTTCCCTGGTCTCACCTGTCTGCTAATCTGTTTACAACACCATGTCATTCCTGGTTTGTATTGCCTTCAATCAAGTTACATCCTGTTAAACACCAGCTTCTCCTTAGTTGACTGCCAAAATGCCAAAGTGATGGCTTCAGTGGCAGCACCAGGTAGGTGAAGTACAAATACTGTAGATGAAAGCACGGCTTGCCATGGTTCTCCCCTCTCCCTGCCTTGTCCTCTCTGCTGTGTTCTTTGTTGGAATTGTGTGATGCATCATTCAGCAGCTGTGTATAACTGAGCATATGCTTGTGAACTGGATGAGCTCTCTGTCTCAGCAGGGCTTACTTCTTGTCACACAAAGACACATAAATACCAGGATGCATATGTATTCAGTCCTGGCTGAGGCCATGCTGGTGTGATACTGATACATATTTTGTGATGCCAGTGCACCTCTGTTCAGTCGTCTGGAAAGGAAGCAGTGCTAAGAATTCTCAGTCAAAGGTGGCTGTGCAGATCAAACATTTTGAGGACAGGGCAAGTAATACTAAGAATTTTTTTGTTTGGTAGAAAGCAGATCTTTTTTCTGTATCCTTGGATCTCTATTGCCATAAAAGACAAAAAAGTACCATGGTTGTGTAACACACTGTGGGTTAATACACTAAGACCCATTTAAGAAAAAAAAAAGAGGTTATGTATGGAGGAGGGTATCTATCTTTGGCAGTGCTTAAGGGCATCCGTGCAAACTCCAGTCTCTTCCTTTGCTGAATAATTGTAAAAGTTCAGGTGTTAAAGTTTGTGGTCCATATGTTTTTAAGAAAAATGACGTTAGGGTATTTAGGTAGCAGTTATCCAATCTGATGCTTATGGAAAGAGAGATCATTTCCAAAGAGAAGAAGATGTTAAGTTCCAGTGTAGCTGAGCAAATAGATTTTTATGAATCACTCTTCAGGGCTGAATACAAAAAGGAATTTCTTTTTCTGAAAAGTAATCTCTAGCCTAGTATCTGAGCTAAAGACCACTAAAGCTACTAAAAAGGTTTTCAACTTAAGTAGCACTTAAACTGCAACCTTAATTCTCAGTACTGAGTATGGATGTCTTTCGATTAATACAAAACTTCCTGTATTTTGCCATACAACAAAAAAATACTTATAAAAAAAATAAAGACATCAACAAAAGTGCTAAAAGACAGCCAATATAGTTTTAACACTTCTGTTGGCACCCATTATTTTTGCCCCATAAGTAGCAGGCTCTTGCTGTGGTTCTGCTCTTCCACATAGTTCTGATTTTAATAACAGGAGGAGATATATAGAGAACATAACATTCTCCGAAGGAGACCAGTCCATGCCTCAGCATTACAAATGTTGCAAATTAACAGCCTTCTCCAAGAGCTGCTCCCTTGTCTGATGGCAGCCCAAAGTGCTTAATTTCCTACAAAACCATGTTTATGAGTAATGTGCTTGTCAGATGTTACATGTGCATTAATTTCAGGGATGGCAGTAGCAATGGAGACATTTTCCAAGCTTTATACAGACTTTTTCTTTCCATTTATTAAAAAAAAACCAACCAGTTCATCTCGAGTACTTATTTTTTCCTCGTCTAACTGTCCCTGGCCCCCTCCACACCCGTTAAGCTGTGTGAAGTCTTTCCAACAAGATTTAAAAGCATGTGATATCCTCTTGGATTCATGTTTCATGTGGAATCTCAAGCTGAGAGGCCTCAGGATAGATCCCTTACTGACGGGGGTATGGCAAGGCAGTCAGGATTGTGTAGGCGTGCAGAACTGAGGAACCAGGCCTGCTCAATATGTTTTTAATGAAACTAATAAATACAGCTATTGCATGAATAGAGCTGATTGACATGGGGAGTTCCAGGGTCTCCCCTTCCATCTGCAGCCTGTTCAGTAGCAGAACAGAATAAAGAAGTTTAAAAGGAAGCTGAGACATGTATTTTCAAAGAAAAATTGTTCTTTTGCTACAAAAAGCCTTGTAAGGTTTTTTCCATGTTCTTTACACAGAAAAGAATCAAACCCTCTCTCACAGTTTCCAGTGAGCCAAGGCAAGGTTCAGTAATGGAATAACTGAAAAAAATTCAAAGTAGAAATTGTTTTTCATTACAATTTTCCTGACAGGGAAAAAATTGCTAGGAAAAATCAACTATCCCATTGTTTTTAAAAAAAATTAAAAGGAAAGAAAAAAAGAAAAAGAAAAGTGAGCTTTTGAGATTTGAAGTGTCTTAATGATAAAGAGGGATATTTCCAAGGGAAAATGCAGCCCTTATCTAATTATGGAAAGGAGTTTATGGCCACACAGCTCTGATCTCATTGCAGCTAGCAGAATCAGGCAGTGAATTGTCTGCACTGGGTAGGATGTCTTTGGGTAAAAGAGTGCCTCCATTTTCACATATCTTCTCCCTATTAGCATCTGAACTCTGTATCCAGTTCTAAAAGGTGGGAACAGGGATGATGGATGACATTGAGGATAACTAAACTGAAATCACAGTGGTATATTCTGAAGCAGGGAGCTAAGCAGAGGAGTTGTTTAAAAATAGGTAGATGGCCAAAAATAAGTAATATCAATGTCTGCATACCACAAGTTTAAAAATAATAACAGGTGAAGGCAGAGTGTATGACCATGGAAGGAGAACTTGATGTAATAGGTGCTCCCGAGGAATGAAGGAGTATTAAAATACAAGGGAATATTGTAACACTATAATCTCTGGAGTGAGGACACCTTAGGTCATGGAGTTAAGGGTAGGAAGAGGAGTCTGCAGCTGCCAGACCCTTCTATATAGATAAGATTTTAGTAGATGAAGAAAACCAGATAGTAAAATATTTATCTATTAATGGCTGACAAGAAGCAACTGAAGTTAGGAGTAAATAAAAGGGACCAAAGCATTACTGCGCAACCTCCTCTGTATAACCAGCATGCCAAAGAGTAGCTTGCAAATATTCCAATTTGTAAAGGAAGAATTTTCTAATAGAAAGTACAAAATCAAATGGAGAAGTTAGTAAACAAGCTCTAGAACTGCAAATAAGGATATTCAGAGCCTTAGGCTGAGCAAGGAAGTTTTTTTCTGAGTAATTTATAGTGGTCACAAATACCATACAGTAGGCTTTAAACTCTAGATTATCTAATGATGGCTTCTTTACCTTCCCATGACATACCCTAACTTTACACTGAAATGTTTTCTAAGATATTCTTCTTTCTGCTAGTCCTCTTTTTATCTTATGACAATAGCTGTTTTTGAGCTGCTGTGGATATCTGCAGAAGACTCCCACACCACTCTGTGGATGATAGACCAGAATGACTCAAAACATTCTTGAGCTGCTTAATCTTACACCTTGGACATGCTTAAATCAAGGAATTAATTTTGGGAGGTGTAGAAGGCTGCTCCACAAAGTTTAAGGCAAACCAAATCCCAGCTTTGTTTATTCATAGCCACAACAGAGATTATTTGTATTAGAAAGATTGTGTCACCAGGGCCTGATGGACAGTGGCTAACATTCTTATTCCATAACTAGGTTAGTCTTGCTGGCTCTCCACTGAATCCCACAAATATCCTAATTGAACTGCAGTAGTTCAGAACAGATTTTCTGTAACTTTCACTTCTCATTCTGTATCCTAAATAAATGATGTGCATCACATGAAGTGGACAGCAAAGCTGAGGTCTGACCAGACAATGAGAAAAGTGTTTTTCAGGGTCAAACTCACTGGTGTCAATGGAAGATTTGTCTGAACAGGGAAAGTGGATCAGAGTCCACTCTGTTGTGAATCCTTGTGCTATTGATAGACTATTCCAGGATGATGAAGATTTTTTAACCTGCAGGAAAAGGAGTCAGGAAGAGAAGAACAGTATAGCTTGAAAAACCACTTGATTAATTAACCCTCCTTCCCCAGTTCTTCTCTTTGTTCTAGTGAACCATCTATTTAATCAGGGAGTGTTCATCAGATGAGTGGTTTTTGCATACACAGGCACTTTGTTCACTGCTTGTCAGAAATTTGGCTATCAAATCTTGATAGTCTTCAAAATTTCTTCCTCCTATGGACAAACAAACTGGAAATTTTGTGAAAAAATGAATCTTCATGAGTAACCCTTATAAAAACAAAAGATTATTTTAAAGGAAATGACTAGATTCCTTTCAAGTATTGCAAGTGAAATACACCAAACGAAATCCTCCAGTTCATGAATTACATTTCTAGAATTTTGTTTGGAACTCAGATCCAAAAAACACAACTTCAGCCAATGCTAGGGCTGGATCACATTTTTGTGAAGATCAGAATCATTTAATTGGCTTTACAGGCAACACATGCAGGTTCTAAATGTCTGATGAAAAGATGAGAGTTTTCTATTCAAACATTTTTAAAATATTGGCAATATTTTCCACATTTGTAACATGTGGAAGCATTTTTTTTGCCATGATCACAAACATTTAAAATTAGATAGGTATTCAAAAGAGGTCCCAGAGACTTGGGAAGGATCAAGTTTTACACGGCAGTTCTATTTCTTTTTTCTTTTGTTTTACTTGCAATTTGTGCAGCTACTTGTTTTTAATATGTAGTTTTCAGAAAGTTATGTCATTAATTTATAGAAGATAAACAGTTAATTGAAAAATAGGATGCAGTCTTATATGCACTTAGTCCTCAGGCCTCCAGAGAATTTTTAATGTTTCAGAAATAAAAATTCCTGTTAAAAAGTTAGGAATAGGCTGCTATTTTTATAACTTATTCCCCCACCATATAATTTAAATAATTGTCTCCTTGCCCACCCACCATATTTAGGAAAGAAAAGAACTTTGCACAGTTGTATTACATACGACAGAGGGAAAAGAAAAGAGGAAATGTTAATTTAAAAAAGAAAAAGAAAGAAAAATAAACAAAGAAAAAGAAAAGGGAAAAGAATGCACAACCCCACAAGTATGGAACAACAGAAGAAAAGATGTAATCTCCAGTTCCAGAAAAACTTCCTGTTACTAAAGATGTGATTAATTGTGCTTGAAGATAAGCACACACTTATGTGCCTTGCAAAGTAGGGTTGTAGGAGGAAATTGTGTGCTGAGTAAAACATCCTGATCTTGTTTCTTGAAATGTCTTCTTGTTTTTGAGATCCTCTGTTCTGTCTGATGGGAGAACTGATAATCACAGGGCAAAATCGATCTAGGCTCTGGAACAACTGATTACCAGCAGGTCAGCTGAAGCATATCCTGCACTGAGGACTAATTGATGGAGTTTCCCAGTTGCTAAGGGAGCTGCTGGAAAAGACTGAAACCCAGTGTGTGTATTTCAGACTATACTAGTACTGGGACAGAAACTGGGAATAGATCCTCATTCTTTATGTCCATCCATCCATCCATCCATCCACGCTTGCAAATGTCAGGGTGCTGGAAAAAGTATTTATGGACAGATCCTTATTTACACTCTGGTAACTTTGTATAGCTGGGTAGAAAAACCTTCATGTAGAATTAAGGGGGAGAAATGGCATTGAATTATAAGGTGGTATAAATAGCTTTTCTGTAAAGGTGATTCTGACCTCAAGTATTAGGAGCTCCAGAGTGAACGAATAGAATTGTTAAAAGATATCAGGGCAGAGAGGCATAAATTCAGATACCTAATTACTTTGCAGACATTAAGCATGCAAAAATACAAGGCAAAAACTTGTAAGGAAGGGTAAGACAAGTCTGATACATAAAGACATTTATCTCTCGGTAAATCAGTAGTTCTCCTGTAATCAACACATTGGTGTAAAGTGATCCTGAAGCAAGACAGGACCCTGAGATAACACTTCTCAAATAACTTCCCTTAATATTGGAGGGATTGTCAGCTGCACACTGCAGCACAAGAGGATAAAAGGAGAATGCTTGGGAACTAATTAACAAGTTACCAGCTGAGTGGGTCTCATTATTTTGAAATGTAAAATACTTCAGTTGATTAAATCTGGATCATTAGCACTGGTCTTTGATAGAGGAAGTTTCATCAGAAGTGAAAAACGAGGAAGCAAGGAACTTTGTGGTGTCGCTGAAATATCTGATCCTTTGGGAAATGTCCTAAGAATGTACAGAGAGCTGAACACACAGGTTTTAATATTTGAACTGTCCTGTGTAACTGGAGCTGTGAGAGGCTCTTGCTTTCTTCGAACTACGCACAAAGAAAAACATGACTTACAGTGACAGCAGTTACCAGAGTTTAATGACAAATTCTTGTTTAGCGGGATCTTGGTAACGTTTCATGTAAATGTAAGCTCTAGTATAGAACACACAAATCAGTTCCTTACCACAGATTTTTGTCTACTTCAGATGCTTGAAGTTTCAGTTCATGAAACCAAATTTCTGCACATGTAAAAAGATGTATCGTGGACTTAACTTCCCAACTGGCTTTCATAAGAATAAACATTAATTTAAACACCTACTGAAAGGCACATTTTTTTGTATACAAGGTCAAATTGTATCCTGATTATAGAGCAAAGTGGAGGAAAAACATTGAAGTGAGCAAAACATCCCTGCGTAACAAAGCTGTGCTTTCAAAACTTCTGGTGTTGTGCTGTGGATTTCTAGATCTGAGATCTGTGTTCAACTTCCAAACAACATATTCTTGACCTATGTCAGGGAGCCAAGACCATAGTATTTTGATTTTGCAATCCACTTTTCTTCTGTCTTCTTTCCAAGCACAGCAGTAGACTCCCAGACATTTTATTACCAAAAATCATAGTGAACTTCCATCTACCTTGGGGGACTGTTATATGAAATACAGTTACCTATCTATTGAAGGACCAATGGGATGAACTGAAGTATTATTGCACAGCTCTACAGCTTGGCCATCCTGTCAAATTACCATACTCTGGACACTGCAACTTCATGCAAATAGTGAGCAGTGTTCTTCATAAAGTTTGTGGTGAAGGCTTTGGGTAAGCTGACCAAACTTGCAATTATGGGTTTATCTCCAGCTCCACTATCACTAATTATTGTTCAGGTTCTGGATTTATCACATGACTAGCAGATGTTTTCACTGCTAAGTAAAATGCAATTAAAATAGCTCAGAATAGGCATACAAGATGCTTTTTGTCTGTGAGTTAGTTAACACATCTCTTGTAGAGCATTATCCAAAATGACTTATACCCTCGCAAATAATAGCTCTGGAAAAAAAGCAAATATTGACACTCCAATAATGTTGGCCCAGCAATCAGTGAGTGGTATATACATCATTCAGGACATCTTTGTTGCAGGTATCTATCAGGAAAATGGAGAACTGAGGTCCTCCAATTAGGAATATAATAAATGCTGACATAAAAGATGCCCACTCTGTGAATCCTTCTGAAGTTATGTGTTTATCTTATTCTCAGTCAGCACTACTCCTACTCCAGTTGACTACCTTCTAGTATCCATACCTTTGTTTTAATGTTATCTCCAACATTTGAAGTTAGATGTTTGTCACCCTAGGTCCACAAAACATCTGCTGGTTCTGCCTCCAAAAATGATCAGTAACAGCTTTATCACAGGACACAGTCCTGCATCTGGGGAGATACTGAAAATTTGCTGCCATGGAAGGTTTCCTCCTATTCCTTTTAATTGCATGGACTTCTGATACAGGCTTCATATGCTTTGATTACATTACATTCATCTTCTTCCCGAGAACACTTGTTTCCTCCTCTCTGCTTGACTGATAATAAGATTTGTCTTCCTGTGTACCAAAACGTTGAGATTCAAAAATAAAAGGCTGGAGTTCTGAGTAGATTCTCCTTCACAACTTCGTACTGCTAGGGTGGCAGTGGAGTCAGCAGTGCTCTCCAGACAGTGAGGGCTGGGCTTCTCTGTGTCACTGGAGCACTCAAAACAGTTATAGATTGGGGCTATGAACCCCTCATATTCAGTGAATGAAAGCTGGTTCCAGTTCTTTGTGCCTGCAGTGCATGGCATTTAGTACCTCTTGCAGGAGAGACTCAGCAACCACTCTAAGCAACTCCATCAAGGACAGATTGTTTGTCTATTTCCTATGCTGTTTTCTGATCCTGTTAGCATCCATTAATGTCTCAACATCCAGCATTTTTCCATTGCAACCTTTATAATTTTTCACTGCTTCTCCCAGGACAGATCCTTGCTGTGGAAAGATGAATATTACTGGCTTTTATTTTCTTAAGATTGTAGCCTTTTCCTTTCCTTCTTTTCTGATAGCTTCATTTTTGTTTTTGGTATCTGAGTCACAAAAAGATGTTACACAAAGGGTATTTACAGTATAGTGAGGTTCAATAGTGTTGAAAGCTAAAGTTCATTAGCCTCACATTTAAGACTAATAGAGCAGAGAGGCTGTAGTGAAGCATTGTGTTTGTCATTTGCACAATGTTTCTGAAAAGCAAATGGCACAGATTCTCCGGACGCTGACTGGCTTCCTTTCTATCCTTGGAGCTCATCCTCATAGGCAACAGCGTCCAGTGTTGCAGAATGGAGATTGATGGAACCATTCAGCACAGTGTCAGCAAGTGCACATCACCTCTGCTCTGACCATCACCAGAGTTACCGGGAGAATGAGTCAGAAAGGATTTGAGCAAAAGATGTTGGTACCATAGTGACCATGCAGTTGCTAAGGATGTGATTAGCACTCTGACTGCAGGAACGGGAGAGTTAATTGCTGTGTCCTCATTCCATTTCTCTAGGGGAATACCTGTTTGCCAGTTCTACAAGACAAAAAAACCACTGTGTCTTGATTTTACAGCATCTGAAGCCAGGACCTGGTTGACCCCGAACATCTCCATTATGAAACTGTAATATATAATGGTTGTCCTCTAAGAGCAGCACATGCAATGCTAACAATTGCCCTTTTACCCAGTTTTTATTTGCTGTATTTCCCCCTCTCATGCACAACATTCACTTACACTAATTCCCCTCTGGAAGGTTGATAACTTTTTTTCCCTGTATGTCTGAAATGCAGCTATTAAGCTGAAGAAGGCTCAGGGAAACGAACTAAAATGTCTAGTGGGAAGAAAAATGGTACTGCAAGGAAGGCATAAAAAAAAAAGAAGTTCAGTGTAATAGAGATTGATCACTCAATCTGTCCATGCTCTCAAATAAAACCAAGTGAATTTAACATGTTAGCTTATAGTTAAGAAGCGGAGTTGTTTATGTGGATAAAATATAGTTTCAGATTATCATGGGGAGTCATTTATTTATTTTTGCATATGTGAGTCATTTAGGCAGTCCCTTTATGTGAGTGAAAATATGTTTATTTTCCCACTCCCTGCTGGTGTGTGTTCTATTAATATCACACTAGTTGCAATTGCTGGATACTAGAAAATATTTGGTGTTGAGTTTGTTTTTCACGTTCCTTTTTCTCTTCTTTTTTCCTTCAGGCTGCTATTTTTATAAACCAGTTCAAAAGCCTCCAAACACTTTTCATACAAGTTTTCCTCCATTTTTAACAAAGGGCTTAACCCTGCAATAACAATCCACAAGGAAACGCATATATATAAGGTCTGAGGTGTTTTTTATTCCTTTCAGACAAGGTAGAAGTGACACTGCTTCCCAAAATAAAGCATTGGGCACTCAGAAGTGGCCCCACTTCCAACTGCTTCTGTTTGACTAAAATAATGGGGAAAAAAGGTAGAAGCTAGCAAAAGAGATGCTGAAATTAATTTTAAAAGGAATAGTGTTGTGAGATGCACAGGTGCCTGTTGTTTACCACCAGCCACAGCTACCATTTTCCCCACCTTCACTAAGGACATTCCTGGTAGCTGCTGCCACACCTATTGCCCCTTTCCTCAGGGCAGAAGGTAATGGCACAGTGATTTTTTTTTTTTTCCTTTTTATGCTCCCCATAAACTCTTGCAGTTGTTTTTCTCTCCTCTGCCCTTCCTATAGCTATGTTTGGATTTTAGTAAATTATGGACACTCCAAGAAGGGATCTGGTCTGTGTCATGCTTGGCACTGTACATACAGACTACAATGAGGATACTGAAGAACTAATTGTCTAAAGAAGTGAGGCACAACAGGTTTACAAAGGAAATCAGTGAAGAAAATGGATGTGAAGTATTCCCAGCTGAGCTGAGCCGTTCCCAGCTGATGGAGGTAACAGACTGATGAGAGCTCAAAGTCCAGGAGCTGGAGCCAGAAGACCTGACTTTCAAATCTGACATTAAAATGAGGGGGGAATTAAAGCAATCATACCTGAGAAAAATTCCCTGGCTGTGATGGGGGCAAGGGGATTGTACTGTCAGTCCCAGGCAGTTATCTGTGGGCTCCTGAAGTCACATTGTGCTATTCTTGCTGCCTGTAGCAAAGCAGGATGGCAACGAAAATGAAATCTGCTTCACACCGTCAGCCAGCATGACCCAGTTAGCTTGCAGCAGACATCAATCAGGATGTTTGCCTCTGCCTGTGGCTGAGCAACAATCCTGCTCTAGTGTCCCTGGCTTAGCTCTTGCTTTGCCCCCCATATGTCTCCCATTTGCAATGTGTCACTCTCCTTGTGCTGCATACTGTCTAGGTTGCAAGGTATGTGCTATCTATGGGAAGAGAAACTGCCTTTGCTTTAAATGTCACTATACCTTTTACAGCGTGGCCCTGACCTCATGGTATTGGTCTTAAGAGCTACAGAAATAGAAATTAATACATAAATTCTCCCAACTTAACAATAAAGAGAAGGTGGGCTGGTCATGACCCTGTGTCTTCAACTAGAGATTGCCACTCCGCAATGGAACATGTATTTTGAATTTAACTTCATCTGCTTTCTTCTTTTGGGAAAGTGCTTTTGTTTATTTGTTCTTTCTTGATCATATATTTTGGTTCACATACAACCCATTGATGTCCTTGCCCTTGCCAATGGGAGGACAGTAATTTTGAAAGGGTGTTAACGGTCTTATCATTTTGTCCATGCTTCAGATTGATCATTGAAAGTGCTAGCTCTTCCAAAGATAACACTGGATCCTAAGCAAATGTTATATAAAGGACAAGAGCTACTCTGGCTTAGGCAAACAGATAGGAAGACATGAACAAGCTTCCTGGAGAGGGAATCTGAAAAGACAAGTCACAGGGAGCTACAGATAGGAAGAATGCATTGGAAAAGAAAGCAGGAAATTAAGAACAGCTATATTGGTGTCATTCTTACTTTCCTGAAGTCCAAGGGAGATGTGTCAGCATCTACAAATAAGAGCGAGATAAAGACATAAGAACTTATCCCCTCAATGCCTGCGGCTTGCATTGGATATGCTGATGTTATCTGCTTTCTCATTCTCTTCATTCAGCTAAGGAAATAATCATGGTAAAATGTGTCATATGCCTTCCCCAGGAACAAGTTCACAACATCTGAGTGTTTTTGATCTAGAACATAATTTTCCTCTGGTGTTACTAGTAAAATCGGTGGTATAACCTTATGAGTCATCTTGTACAGCAGAAGTTTTTGAACGTGTTCTGCTTCCTAATGCTGCGTAACTTTTAATAAGTCTTTTTCCAAAGTCCTCAGGCCCTAGGAAGCCAATTTATAACACATCCTTTTTAAAATGCATGTGCCAGAAACCCACACTTTCAGCATGTCATGAACAGAAGCCTGACGTTATTTTCTTGAACCTAAAATTAGAACTGAAATTTTCAAGAGATTTGAAATCTAAAGAGCTGCAACCCATTATCAAGACATTACGTATTTGGTTCTTTTTAAAAATGAGAAAATAACAAAAGACAGGGCTTGTAATGCAGGATTCATTTTCTACCCTGCTTGAATTGTTCTACAGCATATTACACTGGTTTCTCTTTAGAGTGATAGTCATTACTCTAGTCATTAGAAGACTGGACCAGAATCCAGGAATTTTCTGCATCTCTTATTGTTGACCAGAGCTCTTGGCTGCAGTTTCACCTTGTATAAAGTGAGAGGTGGGAAGGGAGGATAAAAAATGTAAGAGGAAGAAAGGAAATTATGAGGACAAATCCTAGAAAGCAGGTTGAGATGTCCTCATGAAAACATGGCAGAAAAGTTATTGTGAGGCTTCATAATTGTACTGAATTAGAATGTGTACTTCACAACCTCCCTGGGAAAGGAATTTTTTCTTATATTTACATAGGGAAGTAAGTATAATTATTATAGAACTTCACAGTCCTAATGTATTGACAAGGAAATTGCTGCTCTGTTTTATGGCTCTATCTTCCCACCAACCCTCTGCCACAGAAGTCATTGCCCAGTTGCATGATTCAGCTGGAGAAACTTCTGTTACTGCTCCAAAAACACCAAAAAAAAAAATCTATACTACCTGGCTTTTGGAGAGCAAACTGTGTCTGTGCCTGAAAAATTACTTCCTTGGCAACTATTTATACTAATACAGCATGTTCCTTCTGCAAGCAGATCCCAGGAGGCAAGAGCATTCAGGATTCTATAATTTGGGATATCAGTGGCAGGATGGGGCCTTGCTGTTTTGTGGTTTTGTTGGTTCTTTTGGGGTTTATTTTGTTTGTTTGGTGTTTCGGGTTTTAATTTTATTTTCTTTGTGGAGTTTTTTTCATGACTAGCAGTCTCCTAAGCAACAAAATGGATAGGAGGAAAAATAGCAACTAGGCTAATAACAAAACTAAGGGAAATCCTCGCCTGAGTCATTGTAGGAAAGGGAATTAGGAGTCCCCTTGAGCTTTGTGACACTTATACAACAGAAAATGTTGTTCAAATTATCATCCTCTCCTCTGACGAAGATATGGGGTATATCTTCCTTATTGTAGAGCAAAACTTTCTCCTTGCCTTGCCTTCTGTTTGCTTTTTAAAAAGCAGCAGTTTAACAATTGAAGAGTGAGACAGTCTTTTCAACAGGAGCTAAATTTAGAGAAACTGGGTTTTATTGCCAGATCGCCTTGAAATTGGAAAAAAGCCCATAATTTCTACAGTTTTGCTCTTTCTTTTCAATCCACAAATGGGAGCAGAATCCGACTTTTCAGTCACTTCCACAAGGGCAGCTCCTGCATAGTTTATAGCTTCCTCATTTCTCATCTCAGATCCATGAAGGTTTCTTAGGGCTGACACTTGCTTTATCTCTAAGTGTTTATCCTGATGCTCTGAGCATATCCTACAAAACTTGTTAAAGTGTGTTTCTAGAGCATGCAATGTTCAGCTCTGAGTTAACACTTCTGTAGGAAGCCACAGTGCAATGCATAAGGTCTTTCAGTTTGTCCAACTTCCCAAGGGATCAAAGAACTCTCAGGACAACCTTTGGCTGAACTCAGGTATGTCCAAAAACATACTCCAATTTATGAAGGTGCCACCCCTACTCTAAATGCCCTGCAGGTTCTTTCCTATTTTTGAGGGCTTTCAGCACACATATTACTTTAGTCAACATGCAGAGTAAGTTATATGTTGATCTTGGCTCTTCTGTGTGACATTTTGCACAGTTTCTCGGTATTGGAGTTTCTTTTCTCATCATCCCCTTGTGGTTTTGTTGAGGCCTTTTCATGTTGGTAATGCAATTACCAGCTATGTCTAATAATCCTCATCATTTTTACAGAAAACAATACTACAACCAAGCAGCAGAATTAATGAAGTCTAGTTTTCTCAGAAATTGTGTCCCTGCCCACACACAGTCTGTAACCCACTTCTCTTCAATTTCTATCATAAATGTGCCAAAAGGCACTCACAATTTCCTCTGCTCTTTTCTTCAAGAGCCCCCCTACTAGCTC
Source organism: Sialia sialis (assembly GCA_009812075.1). NCBI lineage: Eukaryota > Metazoa > Chordata > Aves > Passeriformes > Turdidae > Sialia > Sialia sialis. The sequence goes on from VRYO01002782.1 coordinate 7,076,135, forward strand.
TTTTCAAACAAGTCCTAATTACTGACCTCAACGTGCACCCCCTTCCCTCTTAAAAGCACAAACATGGGGTTTGTGCTCTATGCAGCCACCTTTTCTCATGGAGCTTTCAAGAACTTGCTTTTGTGACCTCTTTCACATTGCCAGTTTGGCTGAAGGCAGCCAGCTGGTTCACAAGTTATTAAGGAGAGGCTGAGAGATAGACAGTATGATCTCTCAGGCCTTATTTCTTGAGGAAAAGAGGATAAAAACAGAAGGTGATTAGAGCCTAAGTGTTTATGTCTATGGCCTTGGGCTTTTCGAGGCATCTTTATGCCACAGACCTGGTGATTTTGTTAAGGAGTTATTATGTGTTCTCCTGCATATTATCTAATCATTACGTTTTATCATCATCCACTAAGGACAATCTAAATGTTTTAGTATAATGGTCGATTTGTCTAGTTGGCTGTGAGAGACTGGGAATTGCATTAACCAAGGCAACAGTTCTCTTCTTTTTAAAACAGCTTGGAAGTTTCCAGGGACCTTGTCTGACTCCTGATTCCCCTCCCTTACAGTTCCCTGTCCTCTAAATTGGCACATGTTGTCAAAAGTGCCTGCTGCCCAAGGAGTGGATGGCATGGCTTCCTGTAGGGCTGTCAACATAGTTCTTTTAATCATTCAGGGATTTGTTGCTGAATGAAAGAAATTTCCCCCGGACATTTTTCAAGTGAATGGTTTCCACATAATTCCCTACCCAATTTGCCGTGGGAAAGTGGGTAAAACAGGTTTTAGAAATCAAGCTGTGGACTCAAGTATGTTAGGATTTACAGGGTCAGATCCAGCATTGCTAAGGCCAGGAGAAGTCTGTCTATGGACTCAATGAGTGCAGGATTAAGCCCATTGCCACTTAGCTACCATGGTGACAGAAACCTTAGAAATTTCTTAGACACTATTGGTGTGCTGGACTAATTTCAAGCTTAAATTTGGAATAGTCGGTACAACAAGTTTAACATTGCCTTTTAAATTTTAGTTAGCTATATTTTCTTCTTGAACATATTGAACAATACTTATTTACAATATTTACATCTTGGAGATACATTGTGGTTTTACACATTCTTTTCTGTTTGATCTAGAAAAAATGACTACTCAACAAAGAGGATGATTTCTCTTTAAGCAGCTTCTGTTTCCGCTCTTGGGATAGAAAATGCTGTTGGTCTTTAGTGAAGAGTCCTCTGAGACACTCTGGCTTTCTGTGGGGTCAGAACTCACCAGCTCACTTCAGCCTCCTCCTGACACAGCATCATAGTAACACTCCTGGTGGGCTTCTCTCAAGTATTTTTGTGTTTTAAGCTGAGAAAGAGGTGGCGTCAGTAATTTCAAAGGATAATATGGAACCATGTCAACGTTTGGGTTTAGTCCTTTGAGCAAAACCTGCTGCACTGCATGTAGAAATCTAAGGTCTCTCTCAAAAAAAGTGGCCCTTTAAGTAGGGTATATTTTACTGGAATACCATTCTATCAAATGCTTTTCATGTTTTTTATTTAGAAAAGCAGAATGAGATATTTGCACTACATTACTAAAAATACTTTGTGGAAGAAATGTGATAGGCAGAAAATAGCTCTAGGATGCTATGTGTTTTCAGAGTACACCTGAGCCTGGAAACAATTTCTTTTCTTTTGAAACCCTTTTTTGATTTGAAGCTCTGTGTCTTAGTTTGAGTACTAACTGTGAGTTGGGCCCATTCTGTATTCCGTGGTCCATCTTGCCAGGTACCTTATGTAAGTGGAATCTCTTTCCCTTCAGTTCACACATGTTTTGTTCACTAGTGTCACTCTGTACTAAGAGTAATGCTTTCAGTAGCCATGTGGTCTTCACTGTGTGCATCACTTAACTATGGTACTGAAGTCCCATAAAAAATATTTTTGCTGTTCAAATAAAACCCAAAAATAGTTCTGCAGTAGGTGTTGTCGTATTTGACCTAAACAGAAGTAAAATAAATGGTGCCTATCCCTGAAAGTTTACAGCATGGGAAAGTGTTAGCTGATTCAGAAAATAAATAACTTGATCATTTTTGCATCAGCATAGATCCTCTAAGAAGACCTTTACCTGGACTGAAGAGTAATGTCAGTGGGACTGACCAGACTGCTCAAATTGAGTGATCCTATACCAGTAGTAGGGTTAGAACAAGCCTTGTCTCAACAGCTAGCTTAGTTAAAGAACTCAAATGGAGTCTCTGATTTTCCTTGGCACATAGTTGAAGAACTCAATCTTCTGCTGATATTATAGGATGAATATCAGATTGCTAGTAGCCTGGGCAAAACCTATATATTACTACTGAAAAAAACCTGCATGATCCATCTTATCCTTACAGTCTAATGGAAGTGTCAGTTTCTGGAACTCACTTTTTTAATCCATGGGACAAGATAATCAATAGGTGAAGCCAATGGCTGTCCTAGATCTTTGGAAGTCCATGAGATCCACAGAAGTAACTAAGACAAGTAAACCTTGCAGAATGAAACAAGTGTGTATATGAAAGCTACATCTGCTGAACGGGGTCATACACATTGAAAAAGTCACACACATTGGAAAAGTCATACACATTGAAAATTGAAGGGCAAAGGTACAACTCCACAGTTTGAAGGAGAACACCAAAGAGGAAACCTTGAGATTTTATTGACTCAAGTAGACAACCAGGCTCAGGAATGCACCCCAGAGAGCAATCCTAGGAGATAGACAGTCATCCATGTTTCATTTCTGACTTTTTGATTCCACACATTTCCATGTCCTTTAAATAGAACAGGACTCCTATCAATCTCTTGATCTGTTCTGCTGGCACACACAATGACAGTCCTATGTGCAGATGAAGCCATAAGGATTTTACTGACTTTTTTCCCTAAAAAAATGTGTCCAAACTGCTTTTGGATTCACTGCTTCTCCACCTCATCATTCTGTTACTTCTTCCCATTTCTTTGCTGATTACCTTGCATGACTTTTCTCCCACTTGCAAGATATATGCTTTACTTTATAACATTTGTTATGCACTAAAAAAACTACTAAGTCAAGCATTTACCAGGAAGATCTACCCTGCCTCCAACTGGCATAGCCATCCTGTAGTAGCCATCATGTTAACTTTAAGTATGGATCATTGTTATGGAGCTTGTATTACCTTGGCTGTTTGCTCAGCATGTCCTTGAAAACTCAGGGTTACAAAAAGTGAGTAATACTCTGGTCCTACTCAATCAGAGACAGTATCATCATGATGGAGATGGCCTTAGTGTTCAAGAATCCTTTAAGTTTGGCACTCCAAATTATATGAAAAAATGCTTTAGATTGCTTTTAATTAATAACAGCTATTAAACTTTATGCTTCATCTTGCTCTTCAAGACTGGTATTGATTCCCAGTTGCTTGGATGGTAAGAATATCCTTGGATAATATTTTGGGAATTTAAGACACTAAAAAGTTTCTGGAATGAGTGGGATTTTCTGCATAGCAGATGAAATATTTCAGGATAGATTTGTCCATGCACTAGTAGCTTAATACGTGTCTCTGAGATGGGAGCAATGCCAAGTAATGCATTTTGACTATGTAGACATGTGCAATTTTGTCCCAAACAGAATTATATTCTTCTGGTGTGGGATGGTTAGTTATCCCTGTGTATGACCATTTTATAATATTTCCTAGACACCTGTTTGACACCGAGCTGGCTTTCCCAGATTTCTACATCTAGATAATGATCCCTTTAAGTGTTTTCACAATCATACTGTGATTGGTTCAGACCAATGTCACAGGTAACTGGTGAAACAAACACCAACAAATTCACAAGTAAATTCAGTATCACAAGTGGTCAACCACAAGGGACATTGTTAATCCGAGTGGAGACTCATTTTTCAAGTGGAAGCTAAAGTAAAAAAAATCTGTCATTTGTTTTTAATTGGCTGGTTTGGGAAAAAAAAAGTCCCAAGAGGCAAATCTAAAGACTTTGCAGAAACAGTGACTGAAGTCAGAAGATAAAATCTGGAGTAAAGTCACCTTTTCATAGATCCATGCATTTCTCTTTTGTGTTTAGAAACTAAGAACACAGACATAAAACACAAACATACATTTTTTGTGTGTTAGGCAATGGCAATGGATGGGGAATACTTGCAGCCATCAGTTGAATGACCTGCCCTGGTACAAGCAGTAAATGACATAAAGGCCTGCATCAGAATGGGAACTTCTGTTATGTGTCTCTGGCAAATAGACTTTTACACAGAGTGTGTTGTCTACTTGTGTGTTCCTTGCTGTCTGGTTATTGCCTGTGCTCAGTATCTCCCTCATTAATTTTATCTTTCTTCCGCCCTGTGCCTTACTAATCAGAGATAAGTAAGATTCATCAGTAATCCTTTTCCTCCTCAGAACTCTCCCAGGTAAAGCTGTATGGGTCTTTGAGAACAGGAAGAGTTTGCATTTTAAAAACAAGGGCTGTCTTTTCTAGACACTCATGCAGAAGAAGCTAAAGCTAGGAAAATAGCAAGATTAGTCCATCTCTGACTTATCAATTTCCTCATTCTCACTGCTAAAGGCAGTGTACTTACATCTTTGTCAGCACGATAAATATCCAACATTTTCAGAAATGCTATCCCTCCTCTAGGAGTTTTCCATTGCAGTTGATACTATGCAATCTTAACACTTATCCCTAAATTACGTTTCCTTCATTTGAGACATTCCCACACAACAGAGTGCAGGTGTGATGGGATGTGCCTTAGGACAGGGTACTGAGGTGAATGAAAAGGTGTGATGATGACATTGCACTTACTCTTCCCGATTGCCACTTCTGAAGAGTGCATTCATGTTGTTTTCCAGCTTGCAGAAAAGAAGTGGGTTTTATCAATTCCTACCATGCACATAAACAGACCCCATTTGATTTGGCAGGCAGGAGCAAGTGATGACAGGTTGTTATCAAATTATTCCTTCCTATTTTGTACCAACAAGCATCATACAGATTTGTTGGAAGACAGATACAAGGAATATAAATACATTCTAAACAAGATCTTCATCAAGATTACCCAAGTTTACTAATCCTTATGCCCAGTCGTAACCCCTGATAATTTTGTCTTATTATTTGTCCCCTCTCAACTTAGTGGTAATGAAAACAGCCATTTATGAGGAAGGAAATTGTTAGAACAGAATGTCTCAATAAAGCAATGGGTTCTGCTGTTATTTTTGTGTATGATACAACTGGACATCCCAGACATTCCTAGTCAAGGAAACCCAGTTCTAGATGAAGCCAAAAGAAGACATGGTCAATGAGATGAAGCTTATCAGGACTACATGTACCTACATCTTGTTGGCTAAAGGAAGCCCAAATGCAGCTCAGGATACTTTGATTTTCAATCAAAGCCTGACCTTTCTGTCTGAGGTAGGTCCACAGATTATGTTTGGGAAATTGTCTGGAATAGACTGAGAACATTCTATGTTTCTGAGCAGGTTTGTTCTGGTTAAGACTCCTCCCCATTTTTATACGCAGTGTAAGATATTTAAGTCTGAGAGTTTATCACTTGGAATAGAATCTGCATGAAAGAACGATATTTGGAACATGAGCAGCTTATCAGGAAGTAACAACTTGAATTGCAAATGCTTCCCCAGAAGGTGATCTGCCAGAGGTGCTTTCTACCATCCTCTCAAAACTGTAGGTTTTTGCGTTTCAATCATGTGATGCTCTAAAAAATGAGGCTACACATATTCATTTAATAATATAGTTCCCTTGTGATATGTTCACTTTCCTTAATGAGGGCAGTGTTGCTAACTTGTTAGAGCCTGAGGACTGTATCAAATTAACATAGCATGGAGGGAAAATTAGCAGAGAGGAGCTCCTTGTGTGAAATGGAATGAGATCACTGATGGTCCTTTTTTCAGTCTTTATTTTTGTACTACAGACAAAATGTTAACAAGAATAATATAGAACACTGTTACTCATAACTGGGATGCCCTTGTTTTTTCCAATAATCTGAATGACCAAAAGTAATTAAACTTTCACAGTACTGATTATATAATTAAGCATTATTATATATTATTATTATTATATTACATTATTATATTATATTATCAATATTGTTATATATTATTATTTATATAATATATTAGATTATATTATTGTCATATTAATACAGTATTATATTATTATATTATTATTATGTAATAATAAAGGTGTTTAACTGTGATGAAGAAAGGAAAGGAGCATGGATCTGGTAAAATCACTGGAGAGAAATGACAATGAATAGACAAATTTTCTAGTTTTTCATGACAACTTTTTACTTTGCATGTGTTTACATGAGTGAATCTAAAGTCCCACTACAGTCTCAGTAGGGTAATGCTAATAGTCCTTCTACTAACATTCAATAGACCAGAATGCATCTCTTTCCATAATTCATCATAAAGCAAAACTGTCAAGGGCCAGAAAAGGCAACAAAGGAATGCAGGAAAGAGAAAGCCAGGATTCATTAAGTAAGAGGAGTTTCAGCAAAGACATTCATACCACATTTTTCTTTAAAATTTTTCTTTGCTAAACACGGTTGGTAAAATACACAATATCTGCAGCGATTTTTGTCAGCCATATATGTCACTCTTGTACAAGCTCAACAGATACACAGAGAGGGAGGGTTTGTGAAATATAGATCCCATGTAAAATTTTAAACATCAATTTGCTGCTGCTTTGGCCTTTAGTGATTGTGCCTTGCTTGTACAATGATTGTTCCTAAGAGATGCTGTAAGCACTCCTTGCAGGACATCTGTTCTGCAGTGGCAATGGGGGCAAGGGGCTGCTTCCACTTTGTTTCTTTGTGGTTTCCCTGTGGAAAGGGGGTGAGCCATTGCTAACAGATCCAAGGATCCTGTACATCCAGGGATAATCAGCAGACCTTCTTTTAGGTAATGAATTATTGCCATTTTTTTTTCTGGCTAAGGCTTACTCTCCACTTCTATGATTCTTGAATGCTGGCAGTGCTGGTGGTAAAATCCCCCCATGTCCTCTTGTCTCAGTGCCATGTTCAGGGGTATCTTCCCATGTCTGATGGATGTTATTGCAACAAGGAGAGCTAGTGAGGGACTGAGCCATTCCACAGAAGCCTGCTGATTACCTTCAGGACACACCTGGTTGTATCTTTTAGTAATAAATATTTCTATCAAAAGATACCCGCAATCAGCAACACCAGCTCACTTCCTCTCTGGCTCTAGGCATAGTAGCTGTGCATTGTCTCTGAATCCAGAAAAGAAGCCCTGACTGGCAGCACTCTTCTGCCAGTGCTGTCATGGGTTAGGTTTGGAAAGCGTTTGGTGGCAACCCAGGCTTGGATTGGCTTTGGCAAGGTCAGTATGTGGGCATCGTTTCCCAGAGGGCACTGCCATCTGCTGCTGGTGGCACCGGGGAGCTTCACTGCAGCTCGCCAGCACATGGCTGCTGAACACTTGTGGTCAAACCTCACTTGCTTAAAGACAGCTCACAGTCATGGGCCAGATGGACTTGTCTGGTTTCTTACAGCTCCAAAGACAGAATATACAAATACAAATATAAACACTTACAAGTCATATCCTAAACTAAACAGAAGTTTAGGGAGTGCAGCTTCTGTGGGGAGAGGTGCTAATTACTGATACCTGCTCCACTGCCCAGCAACAGACCGGTCTTACTATAAATGAGTGGTTGGTCTGGAAAGACAATGCTCTGGGGAACCTGCAGGAGTTAGGCAGATTTAGTTACACCAATTGGTCATAATCTGTAGACAATGAACACAGGCGCTAAGATCTGTCAACTAATAATAATAATAATGAAAATAATCATAATAATAATGAAAATAATGAAAATAATAATGAAAATACTACTACTACTACTAATAATAATAATAATTTGTCTGTAATAATACAGACAAAATGACAACAGGATGTGCTTTGGAGAAATTACTACAAGATTGTGTTTTTTTTGTTTTTTGTTTTTTGTTTTTTTTTTGATGGTACGATGGTGAAGTGATACACATCCTTCTCTCAGCAACCTTGGAAGAGAATTGGACCACATTCTCTTCCCCAAAGCTGGATATATTTTGTTGAAAAATGTTTGGTTACCACACTTTCAATTTTCAAGCACAATCTTGTCACTTGCTAAGAAAATCAGACATTTAATTTTTTTTTCTTATTCCCTGAATTCTTTATTCTCTCCCACAACAAAATCCCCCATCTGTTATCTGTAGTAGCCAAGCCTGGTGGACATATTTCTGGGATGCTGGACTCCTGGATTCAAAAGCAGAGTACAGGTTAAAATAGGCCTTCCTTTTGAGTGAATGCTCTGCACCCTCTGGTGCTGGCTGTAACCACACAGAAGCTCTTACCCTGGCGTTCTCGTTTGAGTGGCTCAATTGGAGAGTCCCTGCTCAATAGGCTGAAATATTTCCTTTCCTCTAGCACTCCACTGAGCTTACCGTTTTGCGTGAAGATCCCAGGCAAATCCCTGAAGGTTGCTGGCTCTCCCAAATGATGGAGAGTAGGCAATGGGACCCCCTTCTGTACAGTCAGCCCCAAAGGATTGAAGTGGTTGGTAAGAGAGAAACCTCTTTGTAAATAAACTTTCTTTACAATCTTTAATGAAATCCCTTAGGAGTCTAAATTAAGGAGGATAATTGTCACCACCACTCAATTTCGGAAGTGGAAAATGCAAAAAATAATTCGCTGATCCACTCTGTGGGAATAGTACCCCATCCTTATCTTTCTTTTCCCTTTCTCTTTCAGCTTTTTGGAGGATTTGGGCACCTTCTATCTTCGGTAATCTGTCTGCATCAAAGTGACAGGGCCACACCTCTTCTCTGTCATGTTTGAACCAATTCAACTCTTCAGCTTGTTTCAGGCTGTTGTAGATGGTTTCCTGATCATGACCTCTCACTAGCTTTTGAGGCCCTATATTTTCTAGCAGATCCCAAGGTGGCAGTTTAGGGAAGGAAAGTGGAGGACGAGGAAGCCATACAATTTTCTGTAGTGGGATTTGAGGACTTTCAAGCCTCACAGGCATCCTACTAAGGTTAGCAACACAAAGAAGTCAGCAGGTTCAGGCAGTAGGGAAGATTGTGACAGGTCATAGCTTTGGCTGACAGAAGGGCTGCACAGACCCAGGTGAGCCCCTGTGAATATGCTCCAAAGAACCAGGGAGTGCTCCCTCCCCATGGGTACTTGTCATGAATTAATGTTTTAAGGTCACTTAAAGAATAAGCAGAACCAGCAAGTGAAGCTTGGGAAATGGCCACAGCTCTTTATATTTTCCTTCTTCCTGAAAACATAGCTATCAAATCACAAGTCCTTTTATTTTATAGGATGAGCCTTTATTGAGATACCTAAGTTCCTTTGCTGATGTAATTTTTAATTTTTGAGGGGACATTAGATTTTGCATGTGAGTCCCTTGCTGGGTTCTCTAAGCAGTTTTTAAGAAAGACTCCATATAAGTACAATACTCAGGCAAAGGCTCAGGCCCAAGCTGCTGGAGGTCAGCACCACAGCTCCATTTGGGAAGTGCTTCTTATCAACATAGTCTATGATAGTTGTCACAGCCAACATAGTCTCCTCACACGTGGGCTGGATTTGGCCAGGAGGGAGAAGAAATCCATAAGTACCTGTGTCTCGCAGTTCAAATGTGTAGGAGAGTGAAATGCCAATCCTGTGAGCCCAGTCCCGTGAGGAACCTGAGTTACTGTCTGTGAATTTAAAAATAGAGAGGAGATATTTGTATTAAGCGTGGTTCTTTGAAAATACTTCTTGTTATAGATAATACAAGTTTATACCAGAATCCCTGAACTAAGCAGTAATCATGTATCACTGTGACAGAGAACAGTTTCTGGGTGCTGTAATTCTTAGCTATACTAAAAGTCTTCCATGGGGTTTCCTAAGTGGTATTGAACAATAACAGGAGATGAGTTTCAGGGATTCTGTGTTTTTAGCATTTTGCTGTGACTAGTGGGGGGTACAAGATGGATTGGACATTTGTCTGTTCTTGTACTTCATTTCCTACATGGATACTGACTAGAATTTTTTATTTTTTTTTAAAGCATAATTTTGGTCAAATCTGAAAAAAATTTGGCTTCTCCCTGTATCTCTGTTAATCTTCCTCGTGGATTGTTTTTCTTACTTATTCAGTATAAGTACAAGCCCTAGGCACAGGCAAGTTGCATTACACTTGCACTGCATTGCTCATGCAGTCTATGACTCAGGGACTGGCACTTGGGAACTGGCAGAGACAGCCACTGGAATATGCAAACCACGTGGATTCTGGAGCCAACTACCTACTGTTCTCAATGACTAGCATGACTTATTGCTTACTGGGAAAATACTGGGTTTACTAGGCAGTCTCCAGGGCCCTCAATCCTCTTTGTAAAGGCTGTCAACTCATATTAGCTATGATGTGTTCGTGATGTGGCCATCCAGTCTGTTAGGAACAGGGCTGAAACCAATATATTTCACAGAATTGCAAGCAGCTACCATGTGATAATAATATCTGATGAAGTAAATGAAGACCTGATTGGGATTTTAATTTTTGCTTGTGAAGACACTTCAGCAGGGTCAGGATGATCTATCACCAACTTCCTTCTGTCCCTTGTGATGGATATGTGAGGAATCCATGTAGGAAACTAGTTTCTGATCAATGCTTCGTTTGTTCCTGCAGTCAGCTTTATAACTTACAGAGTTATTTTGTATTCGAATGACTGCTGCTTACATGTTGCACCAAAACAACCCTTTAAATATTACTCAAAGTAGAAACTCAGTGAAAGAGTACTTGCTGATGCATGTGACACAAGAATTCTCTGAAACACAGAGCGATCAAAGGGAAACATTAAAAAACTTACATAAAATTAAAGCAGTTGATCCTACTCTGTAGCTGGTCCCATACTTTCCTGTCAATGCAGCAGCTGCTTCTTTTGCAACTTGCATCTGGAAATTCAAAATAGGAACAGCATTGGCATCAGTGGCAGTATTTGGCAATTATTTTGGCTGGACCAAAATTTTTGTTTCTTTCAGCTTTACATTTACATATAATCAGCTTTAATTTTTTTATATTACTTCAGGTCTCTAGAGGAACCGATTAGAAACATTTGGACAAATTGTTCTTGATGCTTTGTAATGCAAATTGTGTTAAAATTTTAAAGATTACTCTGCTTTGAGGTAGAGATGCTATTTTCTTCACTGTAAAGCTAGAGCCTTAAATTTTGGAGAATTTAGAGTCTATGCTGTATAACATACTGGTACTAACTACAGAAGTGATTGACCTCTCTTACTCGTTTTGTTGCCATAGACTCTGTATCCCACCATCCTTAAAAATTAATCCATAGACAAAATAAATCCCCAATGATTCATGTGAAGTCCAAACCTGAGTCCCTCATGCTCTTGACTAGTTCTCCAGCTACTGGAATCTTCATAAATACACACATAAGTGAATTTATATCAGAATGCTCAGAAACTGAGGGAGCAAGTAACCAAGAAATAGGTACTTACTTCGCACCCAGTTTTCTGAGAGCATGTTTGGAATACCCTTTCTGGACACAATCATGACAGCCATATGTGTATAATGTGCTGGCATCCTAAAGTGCAGATTCATTCTTGTATGCAGCAAAGATTGGTGCTCCTCTACACTTACCTTGCTTTGCATTAACCTGTCTGTAGTGATTTAAGATTAAGAATTAGGAATTTCTGAGGCAAATAAACCTTACTGATGCTGAACAGAGAAGCAGAAATTCTGGGAGTCAAGTCACTGAACAAGCCCAGCTCCTCTGAAGGAAAGGCAAGAATGCAAGTAAAGTTGCACCACATGCTACTGCCTGTACTTTCTCTCTACAAAGGTAGAAGTTGAATGTTTTGTCCTACCAGTTCTTCATTGTTACTTGGAGGTTCAGTTGTGGAACCATATGGGGTGAGGAGGAGCTGTCCATAGGAGTGAATTGTTAAATAGCACAAAATGTCATTCTTCTTGCTTTTGATAAACTGGGCCACAGCTCTTGTCTCAGGCTCTGATTCTGGTCCAGATCCACAGAAGAGATCACTGCTGCAGTTAAAAGATACACCAACACCTGGAAAGGAATACAAATGCTGAATCAATGGAGAAATATAGAACACCAGTTCCAAGGGAACCAGGAAATTTACCTTGGAGTGTTAAGGCATGTGGGCAGGGGACTAGACAGCTCAGTGGGACTTTAGCACTCAGTAGGTAGCAACTAAACTTTGCTACAAGACTGAAATGTTTATTGCACATTTACAGGATGGCTGCAACAAAAACACTTTGACACCACCACAGTGCAGCACGTGCCAGGGAAGCTTCGGAGGCTCCTTGAAATTCATGGCAAATGTAAATACTGGCTGTTAAGTGACCAACTCCTAACATTCCTGCCTAGAGGTGATGCTTGCTCCTGCAATGAGTTGGAGGTATGGTTACATAAGAAAAATTTTCTGCTTACAAAAATAAATGCTGGTTGAAAGTCAAGCTAATATTTTGACAAACCAGGATTTTATTTTTATATATGCCTTGACAACAAGATTAATATTCCTTTCTTATAGGACTACATTTTATTTCAGAAACTAATTACTCTTGCTTTACATTTGTGTTCATAATCTGAAGTACTTCAAACTTACTGCCCCAGGATGAATTGAAGTTTCGGTTCAGATCTACACCATAGCAGGTGCCACCCTCATATGGAGAGCGGCTTTTCCTCCACAAACGATCCTGAAGAAAAATAACTTCTGTTAAATAATAAAAGCTCAATGATTCATATGTCCCAGTGATCATACGGTGTAAATACTTCTTTATTTTTAACCTCTGCATTCTAACTAACCCTGGTATTGTAAGAGTACAACTCTGTGTGCAAGAGTGATAAAGTGACAGAACAATTCATCTGCTACAGCCAGGCTGTCATCTGCCACAAATTTGCATGCACCCTGAAATAAGCCCCCTGACTTTTTTATTCTTTTTAAATTATGGTTTTTCTGTGGTACTCAACTGTTTCTTTGCAGTGTGGCACTCCTAAGCAAGACAGTATTGTTATGGTTAAGAGATGATAGTATGTTTCAGATTCAGGAAAATTAATTCCTTTTTGTCGGCTAATCTTGCTACTGCTCATTGGTTCTCTGCTGTGCTCCCTGGCTAGACTTGATTCTGTTCACTGCACTGCCTGTATGAGCTCCTAGCTAAATTACCTGTGCATCCAAGTGCAGTGTTTGGTATGTCCCACACCTGCCAGGGAGCAAACTGGGAGACAGCCTGATCCACATGGTGGTAGCCATGGGCCATCCAAGGATCCTGCATTAAATGATGCTTCAACTGGGCATAGGGGCCTGGAAGCATGGTGAGAGTGGCTGAAGACCAACATTTTGCATTATTCTCCATATCAGAAAAGAAAGATTACTTGGGAAAGCACACCTATTTAATATCCAAATATCCTGATACTTGGCCAATTCTCCTCCTGTCCCATGCAAAGGAACTAGGACCCATCTGCTATTTCACATCTTTTATGAAGAATGAATGACTCTTTCAGACATACTGAAGTCCATTGACCAGCCCTTGAGATGTTATCAGAAAATAAGCCCATCCCCAGAAACCCCAAACCAATTGATCTTGTGGTTTTGTCTTCCCAAGTCTCATGATATTTGCTAGGAATATTTAGCTCTGCAATCTCAAGTGATCACTGATATTGCCAGAAGAAACAAAATCTCTCTGCCATGAGAGGATTTATGTGAGTATCACTGTTTTGTGTTTAATTGTAATTGCTGTGACCTTATCTAAAAGTAACAAAACATTCTGGGCATACCTAGCTTTCAGTCTAGTTCCTGGATTTTCACTACTTACTTCTTTCCAGGAATAGATGTAGCCATCGATATTGAGGACTGGCAAGACATAGAGATCCAAGTTCTGCAGAAATCTGCTTATCTTTGGGTCAGTTTTGTAATTTTGAAGAATCTGAAAAGAAAAAACACAGAGCATTGAGCAGAGATTTTCGTGGTAATCACTGCAAAGAGTGAGTTTAGAACTATCATCAGGTGATAACTCACTCCTGGATGTCACCATGGTATCCAACATCTATTTGATCCCCAGTGTGCTGAGTACTTTTTCTATACAAGTAGAACATTGCTACATTACAGATTAGGGTTTCTTTATTTCAGGAGGACTGTGACTTTTTGATACGGAGACGCTTGATCCAACAGCCACTGTGAGAAAAAGAGAGGGTGATACCAAGTTTTGGGAGGCTTTGGAAACGTTCAGATATAGAAACTGGCACACTAACTAATATTGTCCCATATTTCAAATCATGATTTGGACTTTGGTCACCACAGATAACTGTACTATACACTAATTTTGCAAATCATATTTTAACAGGAAAGCATAATATTTGGTATCACAATAGAAAAGATAACTGAAGTGTCCAAAGTGATATTGTTTGCTTATTATCTAAATGGAAGAATAAGGACTCACTTCTTTTACAAACCACTGACAGAAGGCTGGAGAGATCCATTCTCTGGCATGAATCCCACAGTCCATCCAAATTATCTTTTTTGGTTTATTTGATGGTTGGCTAATCTGAGAGAATGTAAATGTGATAATTTAAGAACTGTTACATTACAATAAAGTAGCTTAATGTAATACAAGAAAGCAAAAGATGTGCCATTGAGCCATCTGAGATTATTATTGTTATTATTATTACAGACATCTTTATGGCAAGCTCTTTTTCCTAATAACCCCATCATTATAGTATTACAAGGCATGAGTTTTTAAGTGTCTGTTGAGCAGAAGTGTCAATAGAACAGTTAATAGAGCAGGATTTTTTTCCCCTTTTTCATTTGTATTCATCATTCACAGGAGTGGTTGCTCTTAGTTGAAGATATTTAATTTTTCTGTTTTTAGAAGGGGAGTAACAAAAAGGCAGGGTATCTAATATTACTCAGTGATAGGAACAGATTAGGCAATAACTAACCCAAATATTGAGACTGGTTTTTGCTAGTGTGTCCAATAAAAAAAGTCATGGGATACTGCTAGCAGAAAGGCTATCTGCTGTAAAAGTAATAAAAATAACAAACCAAAAGTCTTTATCCTCACGCACAGCTGTTGCCAAGCTAATTTCAGCTTGATTTGTATTTCTAAACAAGGCTTCAGTTAAATTTGTTGTTTTCAGTATATAATAGCAATAGCAAGCTCATAATGATAGTGTCTGTGAAAGCTGGCAAATCTTACTGTAATGTAGAGGAGTAAAACCATCTCCCGTTATTTCAGTGAATTGGGATGAATGCTATCTTAGGAAACATCTGAGTCCTGTCTTCTCCTAAGTACTTTTCTTTTTTTGTTAAGATATGTATGTTTTATTATTAAGGGAAACTTCCTCCCTTACCTGTAGGTAATACATTGTTTGATCCTCAAATGTCTTCCCCAGGGAGTGCCGAGTCACCAGCTCACTGTTGTTCTTCTGGATCTGAGCCATCCATTGATAAATCTGAAATAGTTGCAAAGAATTCTTGGTCCAAAGTGGGAGTTTCCTTCTCTTTCCCACTTCCATTTCCAGATTAAAGCATTTTCATTTGTTTAGACAAGCAACATTTTCCTCAGTTTATTTCAGTCTCCGATGGCAAAGGCATAGAAGGTGTTTCACATGCCGTAGTGCAAAGACACGGTTGTATCCCACTGGATGTTAAAAGAGAACATCTCTGCAATGCAACATGGATACTCCATTCTGGATCTCATTCAACATGCTTATCCTATTGGGTATCTTCCTGTTGAGTTCACCAGACATGAAGCCACACCATCAACTCTTCAGAACAGTATTACAGTCTCTTCCCTATCAGCACTGACTTTCCACATCTGAGTCAGCAGCAGTCATCCTCAATGGGTAGCTCAAGCTAAACCTACTGGCACCCTAGTGAGGGTTGACTTTGTTCTCTCATTTTTATTATGCAGCTAGGAGAAAGAATTACCACCATACACTGCATTTGTCCAGGTTTGCCATCTGGTGCATGAAACATGGCACCAAGAACCTGTCACTGCCCACCCCTATGACACTGTTTTCTCCTAATGGGTCAAAACCTTGCCCTTAAATGAAGGCAAGGGTTTTACAGAGCTCCCACTGTTCACCTCTTCTTCCCCACTGGGATTCCAGACTCCACAATCGTCATTGCACTTCACATTTGGCTCAGCAACAAACAAGCTGGGACTTAAATTAATATATACTAGAGATAAAGAATGACAGACTAGGAAGGTAGCAAACCAACCAAACGAAACACAAAATATTATGTGCAAAACAGTGCAGATGCTTTGCACAGAGCATTTATATTTTGTTCAGTGAAGAACTGGGAATTTAATAAAAATCAATGGCAAATCTATATTCAATTCAACCAGGCTAGGATTCTAGTCAAAGAGTAAGGACTGATTCTTTAAAGAAGAAAATCAGAAAGAGGTCCACTGATTTCAGCCAAGTCTTCTGCATACACAGAGCTGCCTGCTGTGGCATTTACACAACAGAAAACAACAAACTACTCAAGCAGACTTATGTTCCTCTTTACCTCTTCCATTGGATGGTATTCAGTGTAGTCATAACCTTCTGAGACCTGTCTGTGGCTGCTCCTCTCCCTTGACATGCTCTGATCCACTAGTTTCTGCACATCAGGTATTAGGACTCTGAAGGATG
Source organism: Sialia sialis (assembly GCA_009812075.1). Classification (NCBI taxonomy): domain Eukaryota; kingdom Metazoa; phylum Chordata; class Aves; order Passeriformes; family Turdidae; genus Sialia; species Sialia sialis. Next base: position 7,092,773 of record VRYO01002782.1, read on the forward strand.
GGAAGAGGGAAGATAGAAGAGAAAACAAGCCTAAACAGTTAGTGCAAAACTGCCACGGTGGATACATTGCTTACATCAGCAAAGGAAAGGGTTCAACCTCTTCTGTTGTGATTTGCCTGGCAAAATCATCACCATAAGCATGGTTACTTATGTAAAACAAAGTTCAAAGTACTGAGATTTTCACAGGGTTTTAACAATTTTTACCAGAATTCTTAAGTTGTCAATTTTCAACAAAAAAAAAAAGTTCAAGATTTTCTTTTCTTCTCTTCACCGCTTCTATTTTTGAGCAAAACTCTAAAAATACCACCTTTGGGAAAAGGCAGCAAAAGAAAAAAAATAATATTAGGGTTTCATTGCATTTTATTGAGACATTTTCAAATTTCACAGAAATACTTGTTGCAATTTGCAAAAATCAGAACAAACTCCTTGTTTCCTTCAAATAGCTCTTTTTGCTTTTTAGCTACAAAAATAGCTCAAAATTGATACTATAAATTTTGTATAACACAAGCATGATTCCATGATCCAGGGACTTTTCCTTGGCTTCAGTGGACTTTGGATCAGAGGCTGTTCTTTATTACTGCAGTCAGCCCCTTGCAACTGCTGCAAATCTTTGCTCATTGCAAATGCATGTGATAAGACAATTGCAAAGGTAGCTCCAACACTGTTGATCTCAAGGGCTGGAAGTGCTAACAGGCTTTTCTGCTGACAGTGGCACTTATCAGCATTTCTGGAAACTGCACATGAGAAACTTTTAACAGTAGTTACAGCTGACTTTCACTCTGAGCTTTGATGTTTATTCACATCTAAACTTCAAACTAAAATTCTGGCAGTGAAAATTCCCATGAAGTGAAACCACACACACCAAATACCTTATCAGTGCTCAGGAGAATTGAAACCACAGAGTCTGACACAGTTGGAATATTGATGTCCTTATTATAATTTGTCATTTATATCTCTATCATTATATACCTAACTGTCATGTTACCTTCCCTGCATGTCAACTGCCTTCTGAAGGGTAGTTCCTGCTTTGAATCTGTTATGGGAACTTTGACTCTATTATTGTTGTACTCAGCCTCTTTGCAATACAAACCCCAAATTTTCATCTTGAGTAATAATTACTCCTCTCTTTCTTTAGAACCCTAAGTAAAGTAGATACAGTTCTGGCCAAGGGAAAGCAAAGTTGAGCCATATTTTCAGTTTAGTATTTAAATTTCCACTAGAATCAGTTGAAACCATTAGAAAACGAAGAATCTTGACCGAAAAAGGAGGTTAAATATATTCTGGAATGTTGTCTAAGTACTGAATATCTAAACCACATGCAAGGTAATTTGTACTGGCTCCAACCTCACATCTCTTCGTCTTTGGTTTTCAGGGCATCACACTTACTAAAGGAACTTGTCAGGCAAGATGCAGGATGTCAAGATCAGCTTTAACTCAAAACAGCTTGGAAGTGACACCAATCCTACTAAAACTCATCTTTGTAAATGTCAGAGTATGTCCATAGGCCATTTGTCACCAGCCCTGAATGACTACAGGTTATTTATATTAAATACAATTAAACTAAATTAGCTTCTGGTTACCTGAAAAAGTAAATTCCAAATGGGAACAGGACTGTGTGAGGAATAGATCCTATTTAATCCCACTTGCCTTTATAAACACTCTTTGTATCTGGATTAGATCTTCTGGTTGTAAATTAGGAAAGAAATGGCTGTGCAGGTATGATAAAACATTGTGAGACATCTGCAGGTTGTGGCTCTCTGTTGTGGTCACAGTGCCCACCTGCCACTAGGATCTTTGTCCCAAGATGGGATGTCTCTCTTTGGCTCAATGGTGCCAGGAAATTCTCACCAGCCTGGTGAAGGGGATAGGAGTTGAAAAATGAAGATTTTGAAGAAAGTGACTGAATATTCACTTTGAAAGGTCTCTTCCAAACCAGAGGAATAACAAGAGATGGGGAAGGAAAGAGGAGAGCTAGAGTCTGCTTCCTTGCAGTGACACCAGTTAAATATTTGGGCTCTCCAGAGGTGGAAGGACCCTCCATTCAGATATCCATGTTTTCCAAGAGCAAAGCATGCTCCTATAAGTAGTGGTTACACCAAGTTTGGCCTCTTGAGTTTAGACTAAAAAACTGAGTCATATATCCAAGTGCCATCCTCTCAGTGACCACTGAGAAGGCTGCAGCAGGAAACAAGACAGATTTGGCTGTCTCAGGTTCCAAAATCATAGTCCAGGATACATGAAAGGTAAATATATAGGGCATAGGGGAATGGAATGGGCTTTTAAAGGTTCATACAGCATCTCTGGGTTTGGATGGTCAAGGTAATTTGGAGGCATTTGGAACAAAGGTTGGGTCCTATTGCGAGTACTAGCTGACTATTTATCAGATAGGGCTTGGTGCTTTTCTGATAGCAAAGAAGATTATTACAGCCAGCCTTCCCCATGAAGGTATTAGAGATTGTACCTGTAAGAGATCATATGCTGATCTAAGCTCTCTTTCACCTGCTGCACCAGAGGAGCACGGACCCTTATGTGCAGGTCTTCCCTAGCCATGATGTCTTCAGGCACCAGGGGCTTCCACAAGTCCAGCTGTTCAGAGAAGAAAGAAATGCAGAAATGAAGCTCTATTTTCAGAAAGATAAATATAATAGAGTAGTTGCATATCAACAAATGAAAGAAGTTTTCTTTCAAATTGTCCCAGTAACTCTCCAGTTATCTGTTCATAGAGCACACAGAACAGGCTTAGTGGTTATATTGACTCAGGCACCACTGATACAGAGCAGCACTTTCACAGAGACATGCAAAGAAACTAACATAGTCATATAAATTCCTTCAGATAGTAAAAGGGAAAGTCCACACTACAGTCAAGCAAAAAAAAAAAAAAAAAGAAAAGAAGTTAAATAAAGCTTTTTCTAGTTTATTTCCTTCAGCCCTAAGCTACATCCATATCTGTTTTACAGCCCAAGACCCCAGTATGCTGTTTAGGCACGTTATTTTCTACTTACCATTAAAGTACTGCAAAGAAGCTGAAGATGCTGGACTTGCTGAAGTGTTTCTGGCACAATATGCAAAACTTGATCCCTGGAAATTCAGTAGAGAAGCATGATCAGTTTTAATGTCTGTTAAGTATCCATGATTTCATAAGTCAAAAGGACATATTTTGTTATGTACAAGGAAGACAGAGCATGTAACAGTGGTATTCCAACAAAAACACCTCAGAATTATGAATTCGTGGAATGTTTTGGCTGCAAATAGGACTAAATGATGTGACTTTTCTATTGCTAGAGCATTAGCAACTCTGCTTCCTTGCCAGTGGCAGTGCTTTATTCACCATACCAGCTTCACAGAAGCCAACTGCTTGCATGAGCCCTGATGTGTGTTTCTGCCTTTGCAGGACCAGGGCCAAAATGAGAGCATTGGTAATATAGGATAAACTGTTTATTTGATATCTCTTTTTTTCCCCTCACATTTGGGATTTATTCAATTATTCCAGATAACTTTGTGCTTAGCTAGTCTATTTCAGCATGCAGAAACTTTTGATAGCCATGATAAATGAACATGACTAAGAACTTGAGATATCCACAAGCTGCTTGTCATGAGAATAGCCAATTTATTCCAAAATAGTGAATATCGTGGTCTCCAGAACTGCATATTCTAACTCAATTCACAAGAAAGAAAAATTTTTAGTACAGAATCTATGATTTTATATTTCTAGAAAAGACACACAGAATCTAGTGTCTTAGTATGTTTTAATGAGATCCCATGAAACTTTCATCTACTACAGGCTTAATCTGATGAAAATGTTTAAAGTTTGCAAAGAACAAATTAAAATGGATGGAAATGAAGAAAAAAGCAAATCAGTATGTTTTGTTTAAAATGCTCTTGTTGTTTTTTTTTGTATTTTTTTCAATGTTCATTCAGATCAGCTTTCCAGGATTGACTACAAGTGTGATGTTTCTAGTGAGAGGGTTTCAGAGTGAGGAATGGATGTTGATGACTGCATGTTGATGACATTACTCAAAGAGGGGAGAGCAGCTACGCACTACTGAAGACAACAGAATAGAATGGGGAATGCTAGAAACTTTCCTATTTGCTAAACCAAAATCTACTTCACAGTCTCTTTTAGTGACTTTGATGGACTCTTTACTGGACAAATATAACAAAAGAACATTTTACATTTTAATGCTTTTGTAACAGAAATTCTTGTTGCAAAAGCAAGCCATGGTCATTATAGCCATCAACATAATATGCTCTCATCATCTGAACTGCAACTGCCATCTTTTGTGCCTCCACGCAGGAATGTACAATTATCAGCTTAATATACATACAAATAGAATTCACTATTCATTCACTTTATCCCCAGATAAATTGGGGAATTTGTGGGTTTTACATCTCTCTTGAAAATATCACCTTTGCTTGAGTGACAACTTGATAGTTAAACCAGCCAGTTGCTACTGGTTTATGATATGTTGATAGCCCCATATCTGTGGGGCAAAATTATTACATTTGTATTGCTCACAGCAGTGGTACAACAGTCATGTTGTACAGATTGGTACAACAGTCATGATGTCTTTGTAATAAACCTTGTAGATGTAGGATAAACATCTTTGCTGGCAGAATAAACATCTCAGCTGCAGTTCAGAGTTTATTCTCTCTAAATGCCTAGGCTTGCTTTGTTCTTTGTCTATGAGGAAGGGAAACAATATCCTGTAATATCTTTCTATCCTCATTGACATTATGTCTTAATTACACCAAATCAGAGAAATTCCAGACAGTCAGATTGCTGCCAGATGGCCAGCTCTTATTTACTGATAAACTGTTCACAATAGCCAGTGTGGAGACAAACCATTTTTAATAGTAAACTAAGATTAGAAAACATACATTTGTTTATGATTACGGACTAAGTTTCTCAGTGGAGAAGTGCAAAGTCAGCCCATGAGACCCCATGAGAGCTACATTTTTTCAAATTCTACAGTGAAGCTCTCTTAACAAATTAAAGGACTGCTCTCAGCACAAACTGTGTGTCCTTGGATGCTCATAGATTGGATATTTAATTTCATTGTTAAACAGAGCAGAGGACAATGAAAATTAGCTTTACTAATAATTTGGTCTTTGTGCAGGTGCTGCCCACTGACCCATTCAAAACCTGTTTTTAAATTCCATGCAGGTACTCAAGAGGTTCAATTCCAGACAATAATTAGAAACAAAAAAGGAAAAATACATTAGCAGGGATCTGCTGAATTCTGTTCACTGAACTCAGGCTCTAACTGCATCTCTGACACAAATCTAAAGACTAATTATTTTCCAAGGAAATAACACATTTGAAGTAGTGACTGTATGCTCTGCTAGGAGATTTTCCAGGAGAGCTGCTGAATGGGGACACTATGAGGGAACTTACTTGCTGTAGGTACTGCTTGGTTTTCTGTCCTTTTTATGACTATATTCTAGGGATATAATTCCTATAGAGACATTCAGCACCAGACTACTTTCTCCATTTACTTTAGAAAATTTCATGCATAAACTTACGTGTGGATAGGTGGCCTCCATACTATGCTCATTCCCAGCCTGCAAATCCCAGCTGCCACAATGGCAGTTACCTATCATTCCTTGGAAGTTGAGGGTGAATGAAACAAAAATAGTTGAGATAGGTAAACAAAATAATTTTACATCACTTATTTTCTGAAGTGGAACTTAGAATGGAAAACAAAGCATAACTAGAGACTTCATACTTTTCAAAACATTAATCAGTAATAAAAAAGGTGATAATCTCATTCTCTGAACACCTTGGAGTGAAGATTTTCTGGAATAATTACCTTAGTTTTTTTTGTAATTCTTACAGATTTCCAACAGGTCTATGATATCTTTTCACATAACCTATTCTGTCTTTTATTAATCGATACAATTTTGCTCAGTCATACCCCTTACTTTATACTCAGAAAAGACATTTTGCTCCTGCAGCATCTGGTTTCAAAGTTCATTATGAAAGAGGCTAAGCCAAATGAATTTCAACTAATGGAAACAGAGCATCCTGATATGCATTTGAGGGCCATTCTGTGGCTCCTACAGCTGTAGCTATGTCTTTTTTGGCTAGGATTCGATTCTCTCGTTCTTTATTTCCCATCTACATCTCTTCTTTCCCAATCTTACAAAGCTTACAGTTTAGTAACCCTGTGTCCAATTTTTCAGCTCATAATTGTTATTATTATTCTTACAGAGTTTCTGGGACTTTCACTCCATGAAACCCTGTTCACACTCACCTGCCATATTCTACTTCCAAGCTGAATTTTCCAGGAATTAGTATCCCCAGAGAAAAGATGATCCCAAGAGAAATCCACATCTTTGTGCAAAGAACCCAGCCCTGACAGTACAGAACTAAAGAGGAGGAGGATAGGTCTGGACTGAACACAATTTATACACGATTTATAATATACATCTTATCCTGGAAGGCAATCATTAACTTCGCATGTAAAACAGTCTCAGATGAATCATTAACTTCATTTGTAAATGTGGGGGGGGTCTACTTTTTTCTTAATTCTTGATGATCTCTTCCACACGCCAAAACACAAACATAATTAAAACATTCTTACTGAAACGCCTTTTTCTAAGAACCGAGAACATTTTTCTTCATGTCACTTTTCTATCTTTAAAAATGTTTTGTGAAAAAATTGGTAGTATTTACAGAAAGTGTTACCTGCAAGATCTGTGGCAAATCATGATGATTAGCTTACAAAACTCATAGAGATAGGGAAGAGCAGAAAAGCAGTAATAAAGCAAGCTCCATCCTTACTCTCTTTCTTTTTGTTTTTGTGCCTTTATGGAGCACTTCTGTGACCTCTTAAATGCAGTTCTATCACTTATCTAACTTAAAAGAGGACATGAAGGAACAAACAATGCTCCTGGAAAAGGGAAATATTGGGACATATCAGTCTCATCTAAAGAACTCTCAGTTGGCCCAGATCAGTCTCTGGCCACAGACTTATATCTCTACACTGTCACAAAGAGTGTTTTTGTTATATATTTAAAAAAAAGTGGACTGGTTACTATATGAAATATTTAATTTCTTGTTTAGTTCACATAGCAAGAGTAAACATTTGCAGACCATAGTTAGACACAGTTCTTCAGAAAGAAATAATTTCCCTCACCCTCTCTCTTGGATTAAAGCTATCTTGTGATGCTTTGAAGAAGAAAATTGCATGGATTTGGGGTGCAAAGACTCCAGTAAGTCAGTTTGTGTACATATATAATGGACATGATACCATGCTGTAACTGTGGGGTATTTATAGATTCTTCTCATCGAAGTATGAAGTCCTCTTACATTTTTATGAAGGCTGATATCAAGGAAACAGGCAGCAGAACTGTCCCAGTATAAAAGAGGAACAGCTTACCTCAAAAATGTGTTCTCACAAAACCAGGCTGCAGGCAAGAGAAGAATATGCTCTTCTCCATAAATTACACCAGATCCTTTCTGTTCTATTGCAACCTTCTCAACAGCCTGGGCCTGAAAATGCTGAGTATTTATCTCCATATAGATATCCAACTCACAATGACAAGAGCTGAAAGAAGTCAAGTTTACAGGATTAGATGCAGGTTCATTTGTGAGGGAGGAATCAGCAATACAAATTAATTTTGGAAGTTCGTATTAACACTTAGGACATCTTCTCAGATAAACTTTGCTTTTGTTTCCTTTGTCTCCACCACTGCTATGAGGCAGATTAATTTTTTTAAGACTTCTTGTCTGTATTCTTTTAACAGACCTGGCTTTGAACTGTGGTTCAGTCCCTTGAAAGGGATTCACAATCTCAGAATAAAAAAACAAACAGAGAAAACAAAACAAAACAAAAAACCCAGACAAACAAACAAACAAACAAACAAAAACAAAAACAAAACAAAGAAACCACAAACAAACAAAAAAACAGCACAACAATAACAAAAACCAACAACAAAAACCCACCACTAAAATTCAACTCCAGCCCAAAGCTTCTACCTTCGTGTTGAAAGCAGAAGCTGTTTATTCTGTGGTGAAAACATGACTCGTATGACGCCAAATAGTTAGTTAGATAGATAGATAGATGATAGAGTAATTTTGCTTAATGAGTATAGAATTCAGAAGTAATGACAGTTGCTTGCTAGGTCTTTGATTCCTATTCTTTTCAAGTCTAGTTAATTTTATCGGGTTTCAGATGAAAGTCCTGTGCAAATAATTATGGACATTTATCTGATTTAAGAAATTGACTTATTTTGGGGATTTCATCAGAAAATTTGTTCATGAAAGACAATACTTCATTTTCTACTTGCATTTAGCTTGCAAGCAGCACTTCTGAGTTCTGAATAAAAGCCACTAGAGACATTATTGTGCCACCAATGCAAAAAAAAATACCTTGGGATGAGCAGTTAACTCCAACAAGCCTATTGCCCTCTTGGGCGTAAATAATGTGTCTCTCAGTAAAAAAGTCTGTTCGTTGGTCAGGTTCTTACTTGCAGCTGCTTATCTTTCTAGCAAATGTGGAGGGCTGCTCAATCCATTTATTCCCTCCTTGAAAACAGTGGGTAAAAAGGCATGGGATGTCCTGGGGAAAGGTCGTAAATACGTGGCACAAATATGCCACTTTTAACCATGTGGTGTCCTTTTTTCCAGACAAGTTTACTTCGCACGTTCTTCCATACATTCTTCTCAGAGTTTCAGAGCGTTTTTTTCAGCATCAGTTTAGCCTCTCAACTGCCCTCTTAGACAAGCAAATATTATTTCCACCACTTAGAAGATTAAGAAAAAAGGGCAAAAAAGTGACTGCCCAAGGTGACATAGGAACATTGCTGCAGAGCCAGGAATAGAATTCAGATCTCCTGACTCCCTGTCTGATGCTTCCTTAAATATATGACCATCTGCGCTACTGCTGGAAGTATAGATACTATATGCTGACTCCAACAAGCTGGCTGCTAAGCCTGTTAGTTTATCCTCTTTTTATCCCATACTGATATCATCTCCAGCTAAGCTTTTGGCCTGGAGTCAAAGTGATTTCCAGTGTTTGAATGATTCAACCTGCTTGTTATTGTTTTAACCTTGCACCACACATATGCTCAGCTGTTTGTGACTTATCTGCATACAGTCTGTGTAGCAACAGCCACAAGCTAGAATTGTTTTGTTTAAAGATTGCATACTGAAGCATACCACATGTTTTAAACAGCTATCATATAGCAGTGAGGTTGATCCTGGTAGCTGTCTGCACCCAGATTACCTTCTGAGCTGCATTTTACTTTCAAGGACAAAGAGCTTGTAAAAAGACAACAAAATGTACACACTTGTGTGTCTCCACAAACATCAATTCATCATGTTAAGGTTTCCCACTTCACAGCTAAATCCCACATTGAAACTAAAAACCTAACTAAACTAGACGGAATTCAACACAGTCAATGTTTTTAAAATCAACAATTGCATTCAGAGAAAATCATCCTCCATTACATTTTCTTCTCTCTCTCATTGCTGCAGAAAACTCCCTGTATGTGTCCAAAACAGAATCATCACTCAGTGGGAACATAACTGTAGCAGACTAATGTGTCTTAAATCGTAGGCTTGCACTCCACTGAAGAGGGAGGTAGATAATGCAGCTGTTGTACTAAAATTTCCTCTGGTTATCACTGTAATTTTACTTGGAGGAAGCACACAATGAATTGACAGTTCTGTTTTCCCATTGTCTTGTCAGAGGAGATGGAATTTTCTATGGGTATTATCTTTTTCTATGAGTACCAAAAGATTTCTGGTTTTATGTGAGCAATGTTAAAAACATTCCAATTCATTCTACAAGATTAAATATATATATATATATATATATATATATATATATATATATATATCCATAATTCTGTAGCATTTTTGTATTTAGCAATATGTTGTGTGGTCTGCAGTGGGAATCATTGTTCTCCTCAGTATTCCAAGCCTTCAGCTTCCACAGCTCTGTTATAGAAAGGTTTTACTGAAAGTCTCTGGACTCCATTGTGATTTGACAGTGCTAAGTGTTCTCAAACTTCATTAGTTCCAGCAACAATCTTACCCTGGATAAATGGGAATATACTGGAAACTATGCTGAGTTACAACAATTTTGTTCTAGAATAATCTTTCTGATGTTTCCTTGTTCTCCCTCTGTCTCTGATATTACAGTGAAAACACCCCATTAACCTTACATTTGGGACTTCAAAATAATCACAAACCAGGAAGAATTCCAGCCAACATACACTACATTAGAATGACATTACCAGAAAACCTTAAAATTAGTTCCATTAAGCCAACATTAAATGTCCTGCATCAAGCAACGCAGGATACATAAGCTTTATCTTAGTGGAACTAATTTGGCTACTGGCACATGATCTAGCAATTTCAAGAAATACACGTTTACAGACACTTTCAAGGATGTCTCAATAGATTTTACAGCATTTGTGTACATGCATGCTCACATATTTGAGCACAACTGTATAAACCGGTGTGTTGTGTCAGTGTGGGAAATAACAACTGCTTTTTCTCCACAAATCCTGTGATGCAGCTTTTAGACAGCTTTTCTATCAGAGAGGAGCTTCAAGTACCCATTCAGCAAGCAGCTCCTTACGGAAGTGGATGAAACCAAGCTGACAAAACCTGTATTGGTCTAATTAGCTTGGCAGACCAGCTTCCTCAGACACCATTTTCTTTAATCAGGAAAGAAAAATGTTAGTACTGAATTGCCTTTCCTTAACAACAGGTGGCTTGAATGGTTATTTTTACTTCATCCTTTAGACAGCAAAATATCACTGCTTAAGGATTCTGAGTTTAATGTACAGTCTGAATTCAAGATTATATTTGCCACATGTAACTCAAAGGTAACAAACTCTTTTGATTCTATTCTAGGGGTTAAGGGTGATCTTGTTTACAAGGAGTTGTGCACAAAATCCTTCAATCCTTATGTAAACACAGTTACTATGGGAAAATAGTCTGCATAAGGATTGTGCAATTAAACTTTAAAAAGTATTAGCAGTGTTTTTCAGGTGCAATGGTAAATTGCTGAACCCCAAGTCCACATAACACGCAGAATGTTGTTCTTCCAGTTTGATCAAAGATTCAATCTGCTCAAAGATTTTAATGTGCTTGAATCAACTGTCAGAAAAAGAAGTTTGGGGTTTTTTAAACCCACCTTCTCCAGTCCTAAAAAATTTCCTTTATAAGAATACCTTCTGATTACATGATTAGGACTCAAGATTTCAAAGGTATTGGTCTAGGGGGAAAGAATTTGCAGAAGTGTTTGATCCAGTGTTGTTGTTCTGAGTGGGCAAGAGTTAGGCAAAAATCCTCAATTTTGTGAAGAAACAAAACTTCTTGTAAAGCTTTAGCTGTCAAAGTAATGCTTTAATGTTTTAATTAGGCCTTTTTACAGAAGATGTCATGTAACATTAAAAATCTGGGTTGTATTTTTATATAAAACAATTACCTTTCTAGGTAAATAAATTAGTATTATATTATTCCTACTAGCAGAACTGTAAAGGACAGCACATAAGTCTCCATTATTGCTTAATGGTTATAAAACAAGCATACTGCACTGTATCCTAGAATAGCCAAGATTATTTTTAATGAGTTCTGTTACAAGCGCTGTAATACTCTGTGATTAGATATGAATGTGCTTGCATATGATTTCTTAAACACAAAGAATACACACTGTATAGTAAGTAATTAGCTTTTGCAGCTATAAAACATGTTCATATTAACCTTTGTGCTTCATTCTGTCAGCAATGACAGACACACAGGTTTCTGTGCAATGCCAGCACGACGGAATGTAAATGTATTGTTTGTGTTCATGGAGTTATGTATGAGTGGTCATGCAAGGGAGTAATGCTCTAGTCCCCTTAACCACCATGAGAAACTGTAAAAATGCTTATGATGTCCTTGAAGAATCTCAGAGATCATTAATGAGGTGAATAGTACCTGACAGAAGATCTCAAAGTGGATCATCCCTGAGTCAAAGTCCATTCTGCATAACTTACAATCAGGAGAAGTTTGGTGTATTTTTGCAAATGACCCTTAAAGATTTTGTAAGCTAGGTTTGAAGGGCGATGTGTATGCATGGGTGTGACTTGCAGTAGAAACATCTTGTATTTTGGTGTGTGATTTTGTAAAAATCCTTGCTGCTAATAGTATCTGAGTAAGGGACTGGGTAGTGTAGCTTTGCAGTGCTTGTTGTGTGACTTGGCTGAATAGGTTTGCAGTAAGGGTGTTGGCATAGCTTGCATTGGTCACAAGCTTTGGGGTTCTTCAGCAAAGGCAGCCAAGGCATTCTTCACTCTCATGTCTGAACTGTTCTTACTCTTTGTACAAGGAGTGGATCTGAAACATCTGCCAAGTCTGCCTGGAAGGGCCTATAAATCCAAGGAACTCAACATGGGGGCATCCCCAATATACAGACACAGAACACAGCCACCTGGCTGTGCTGGAACTCTGCCTCTGCTGCCAAACAAGACATTCCTTGGAGTCATGCACTAACGAGATAGGTGCAGAGCAGCAGGAATCTGGGTATGCCCCAAGGAGTTTCTCAGTGCCTTTCCTATGAGAAGATAGATTAGCTGCTGCAAGCAGGGAGCTGAAGTCAGATTCCCCATGTCTCTGAGTACTACTTTAGTGCCAGATTATTTTATCTCTGTTCAGAGAGAGTGGTTTTGATGCCTTCATTGTTCTCTTTTCCCTCTTCAAATATTGAGTTATTAGGTTCAGCAAATGAATATCAAAGCTACAGCAGAAATTTTGGAAAGTTCTTCTTTTATTCTGAATCAGCAGAAGGCAAACCCACCTTCATCCTCCTCAATACTATCTTTTGGGGGGATTACTGCCTTCTGAGAAGAAAGTCTTCTTGTTGACATCAGTGAGGCATTCACCATTTTGTACTGCTCCTTGAGCACAGACTAATACAGAGCAAATCTCCAAATACACATTTTTTTTGTCTGCTTTACTTTTCAGATTTCCATTATGTTCCTTACATTTATACAGAAGTGGCCCAGACTGAAGATTCATTCAGAAGTCAGCGTGAACCTGGGACAAATCATTAATTGGAAAAATGAAGCATATTCTAAACCAAGATATACAAATGCATCATATTTGCCCTCTTTCTGCCCCACAATACAGTGTATAGGTTTCTTTGTCTTTTCTGGAGAGTTCTGTGTGTCAAGGAACTGCTGTTCTGATAAAGCTGATATCTAACTGCTGAGCAATCACAAAGGGTAAATGACTACCAGTATTGGTCTTCAATATACATATTTTTAAAGATTAAACAGTCTTTTATTATGTGAATGACATTTCAAATGTGGGCTCCTCCACAACAGGCCATTGCATATTTCCTGAATCATATCTCATTTGTGTCAGCACAAATCACGATTTCAGTGACAATTGTTGCTATTTACACCAGCCTCTGTGCAGTCAGAGGCCAATTCACCAGCTGCTCCCTACTGAGGAACGAGAAAACTGTGCTCACTTAACACTTGAAGTTTTTTGCTTTGAGGTTGTAGAGCTGCTACCTCAGCTGGTGCATATTTGCTGTAGTGCCCTGACTTAAAAACAGTTGAGGAGCAACTCCCCAGTTCCCCAGTTCCCATATACTTCCCCTTTCTAAACCATGATTGAATACAGGTGACGTCTTATGTGCAGCAGAATCTGTACCATGAAAATCAAAAGCGGAAACAGAGATGATTTTGGAAGTGCCCTTTGTGAATTGAAGTGATAAGAATGAACTGTGGTGCCTAGTCAAGAATCAGGAATGTAAAGTAAAAAATGCCCCATGTGTAGGCATGAATAGAGTCCCTTACCTTAAACAGTGAAAAGTGAAAATAGATTCTCCTGTTTACAAAAAAACCCCTTCATCTTGCTTCATAAAGCAAGAGTTTACCTAGGTTTTAATGGGTGCCATGGCAACAAAATTATTGGAGTACTCATAGGAGCATTTTTGGAGAGAGGAAACAGGATGAAACCTAAAGCTCACTGGTTATCTGCAGACACAAGAATTTTTGCTGCAGACAAATACAAATTCTCCTTATTACTTCTGGGTGGCTATTTACAGTTGCCAACACATTCATATATTTTCACTTTATACTCTTGATGCCCAGAAATGCTGAAAGAAGGGGGGAAACCTGCTACAACTAGAAGGACTGATTTTAAACATAGTTCAGAATTCCATTATATTTGCATCAGTTAAGAGAGCTGTGGTTACTATAGCAAAAAAAACCTCCGATACCACAAGATTTACATGTTCAGTAAAACTTATGCTTAAGTACCATAGTCCCTTTAAAATTATGCATGTCACAACCATCAGATAACTATGGCTCTAGTTTTGTTCTGAAATAACTAATTTCAGCACATTTCACCTAGGAATGAATGTTCCATCTTTTTTGAGATCTGCAAAACACCTGCAGTTCTATTATGATTCCAATATTCTGGTGTCAGTAAAGAGACAGAAACTGGAACCTCGTTCATGCAAGTTTACATGCACTGATATTTGTGTGCAAAGAGAATAGCTCAATAATAACAAATGGCAACATACAACAATACTTACTGCAATGACCAGAGGGGGTGGGGTAGGCTGGGAGAAAGCCAGTTAGTGGGAAGTGTTAATATTTTCTTCACTTTAACAATTAACCAGAGCGACATCTCTAGGTCTCTGCATACAAAGCATTACTCAACCTCTTGTTCATGCACAAACTGTTACAATACCTGAGAAACAGTCTTTAAATCAAGATCCAGTTTATTTAGATTATGATTTCTTAACAAAAATTACACTCTTGCAATGAACTTTTAGTCCCTCTTTCCTATATATCTTTATCAGTTTGAGACCAAGGTGGAAATTTTAAAGAGTTTCTTGTGAAATAAGTGGCCAGAATACTTCATACCCTGAGAAGGCTGGAATTACGGCTCAAACGTGGTTTTAAACATGAGGAAATCCAAACTGGACAGAACTACAGCTCATCAGGGTCTGCAAAGCCAGCTGTTTATGGAGAAAATTTGTTTTTCCAAAGACTTTCTGTTCTATTTTTCATTACTTTACAAAATTAGTTTCACTTCACTCAGTTTATTTTTTATTAATGCAAGAACCTTCCTGACCTTTGCAGCCCACATCTTCTGACTGTTTCTTACTTTCAGATCTGTTCACACATCCTGCAATGCTTAACATGGTTCCTCGGGCCTGTGAAATTTGCTGTATAACTTACATTTGTAAATGTTTCTCTCAATGTTTTCTTTTTGATTTTGTGACATATAACAATGATCTAACCTTGTCACCCTTTTGTATGTATAACCTTCTGATAACGTGAAGATTTCATAGGATGAACAGTACATGCATTATTCTCAAGGAAAAAATGAAGAGATAATCCAGCTTTACCATGGTATTTTACTGCTTTGTAATAAGACAAGATTTATGAATGAAATAATCTCTAACAGCAAGCAGCTTGTAAAAACCAGGAATCATAAAAGGCAGTACCCATTTCTTTGAGATTGGCAGGACAAATACTGAAGTCCAGTATTTCATACCTCAGAATGAAGGAAAGATATGCTTCTATTTTTCTGACTTCTTTGTGGCCCAGGAATAAAATATAATGCCTTCTATGAGAGTCTGATCAGATAGATGGTTGCTTAGTGCAGCTGAGTTCCCTGTCTTTAAGTCATAGATATATAATTACTCTAAGCCCTGTACTTCCTTTAACAAGCCTTCAAGTCTTTGAGAATCCTCCCCTGCTTCAGCAATTTAGTTTACTTTATGAATTACCTATTTTCATTTCACATGGAGTTGAGAACATTGGCTTGCAACATATTCAGTGTACCCTTGAAATACCTTCAGTCAGTCAAACATCACAGCAAATGTCTGGGTTCCGTCCATTCATAAGATACATCCATGGGCTGTATGAAATAAAGTCACATACAGCTTCCTTGTTTCTCACTCCTCATGGAGATACAATTTTCAGCCACTGCACTTAAAAAGTGTTCAACTGTGAATAAAGATTAGAAACACATGTTCCTGAATCTGCAGGAAGACTGTGAAAATGATAGGAAAAGATGCAGTTTACAGCTACAGTTAGCCTCATTGGCAGGTCAGCTAAAATCATCCATTTTGTACCTGTTTGGCTTAAAAAGGGATTTTGCACCTTTCACACCAAGCACTCCATGCAGTGACAAACCCCATATTTACAGAAACAAAATAATTATTGTTGATCTTCATTGTGAGTCTCCAACAATTAATTTTAATAGTGATTCAGGAGAGGAGAATGGTATTCTAAATATAGATTGTAATGCACAGAACAGAGGAGTAGATCTTCTTTACTACATGAATTGGACACCTGAAAAACCTGGATTTATTTTCAGCAGACTGGTTTTTGAGCATATGTAAAGATCCAAGAAACCCACAGCTCTGAAGTTTCCAAGCTACATACTGCTTGGAACTCTGAATCAGTGTAGATGATATAAATTATTGAGAGAGCATAGAACAAAAAACTTCAGGAAGTAAGGTGATCCTTATGGCAGTCTACTACACTCTTTGTAGAGGTTTCTACATACAGGGTGTTTAAGACAGAATATATAGTGATTGGCTAATTTAATAACATGCTGTGCCATTTTGTGGCACTGGTGGTTCATTCTGTCCAGGCTGCTGGCATCTCTGCCTGTGTTGTCCCTGAATTTGCATACCTGTGACTGAGGACCTGACTGTAAAGCTCAGAGCAGCTGGAGGAAGCAGCTCTCCAGCCCAGGCAAGAGCCATGGCTGGCAGGGCAGTGTTGGTTTGCAGGTTTCCAGCTTGAACAGCACCGAGTACTTTCTCAAACATAGTTTTGTGTGCTACCTGGCCCTCCAGCACAGGGTATTTCAGACATCCTCCAATTCAGGCTGGGACCGTGAGTCCAGCTCAGAACAGCAGAATGGCATTGGCCAGCCTGCTTCACAGACAGTGCTTCCTTAAAGTAGATCCAAAAAGGGAGCATAACAAACTTCTCATAAAGTCAAGCAAATGACCTCTGCTCTGGCTTTTATGTTTTACAATTGCCTCAAATCTGTTTTTCTGCATGTGCTGCATTTCAGAGACTGAAATGCTGAACAGCTCTCTACTTTTTATGCCAGAGGTGACCATGCTGCTTTGGTTGCACTGCTTCCTTCATAAATATGCACTATATTCTATCTACGTTCCACAAAAATTTGGGCAGTGAATTTTTCTAAGCATATTGTTTTTTTCACAGTTATCTCATTACAATAATATCTTTTTTTATATCATCATTGTAGTACCTTAGCCATGTGTCCACCGTACTTCAGAAAGACAAAGAACACAGTGCCTGTAGCTTAGCAAGTGAAGCAAGGGCACCACGGTTAGGTAGCACACAGTCACTGTAGCAAGTATTGACATTTCCCTGCTTCCCCTCATGTCTGTGACTGTGCTACAGCAAAATTGTGAGTGAAGATCTCAGAAACAAGATGCTGTTAGCAACCTGAGCATCTCCAGAAGAACAAAATGTGTTTGGTTAGTTACATGTCACCAAGAACAGAAAAGATGTATCGGTTCTCTCTGCTCCTTCCTATCGAAGTCCAAAGCTGTTTAGCAGTTACAGAGCTCTGCTAACAAAATCAATTGCACCACTCTAACAGGTCAGTGGAGATGCATCACAGGGTGTAATGAACAAATCTGAGTATTGCAACACCTCTTTGAATAGCTTTGGAGCTACTAATAGCTTTTATAAGCTGTGGAGCTTATACAGACACAGCAGATCTGTGTTCTTGCAGTGAGAAGCATCAAAATCTATTATAGTAGCAGTGAAGCAGAGTTCAAAAGAAAAAGCACACAGCAAACAGAACCATTACTGGCCTAAACTTCTGGAAACTGAGCAAGATTGATTTTTTCAGAAAGTTTCCACATGGCTGGATCTTTTAATAAACTACTTAGGCTTAGTTGTTTACTGATTTACTGCATAAAGGACTATATATATGAGGAAATCCTTCTAGTGCCTAGTTGTAGGCCAGGTTCCAACACACCTGAAACAGTTACATCTTTTCCCAGGCCCAGCTCAAGGAAAGAGATAAATTTGACTAAGGGAATGCAGGAGGGGAAGCAAAGTACAGATTAAATTAAGACATTGTAACAGCAATAGATGCCAGAGATGTCAGAGTGCTTTTTGGATCAATTATTTCCTTCCACTAAAGAAAATCTGCTCCCACCTAACAAAAGAAGCCCCCAATATCAGCAGGCAGTGGTAATTTCACAAAGTTTTCTTACTCAGTAATATGGTGGAGCAGGCAGTTGTGTATAAAACTATTTATCTCTTCTGTTAAAACTCTTACAGTAATTACACAAGAAAAAGAGAATTCAGGAGACCCAAAACTCAGCTTATTTTAATTGTTATCCTACACAGTTCTTTCAATAAAAGAGGAAGCATCTTCTGAATAAATTTTTCTTTTCAAAAATTCAACTGCCTCTTCATTTTTCATTTCCTGAAACTTCTTGTTCTGGATCTGTAAGAAAGTAAAAGGACAGGGTACATTATTCCTATTGTCCAGACTACCTTGTCCTACAAACCAAGCACTCAGCAATGAGAAGGAAATTGTTCACTGAAAACAAGTTCACTTGAATCACTGAGTCTATAAAAATCAGGGAAATAAGCCAAAGACACATAGGTTTCTTAGGTACAAAGCAATTAATGGCTTGATTTTTTTCCCCCTCTCAACTATTTATTTACTGACAATGGTAAGCAGTAGCTTGTCTTTTGTTAGAGTTCCTCTCTCTTTTCTCCCTAGTGTCAACACCACTACTCTCTAACTAGAAGTGATACACAATTACCACACTGGACAAAGCCCACCATTCCTGGTGAACCTTCATGCTTTATAGAACAAGGCCTGATCTACCAAACACACTCATCACTGTGCTGCCAACAGGATTGAAACAGAGACAGTAACAGGGCTCTTCTCACCAGAATCACATGATAGCCCAGTTTATTTAGATGCCGCTTCTTCATTGCCAGCTTCCCCTGGGGGTGTGCTGTACCCAGACAGAAGGCAGACACAGGAGCAAACAGAAAAGCCAACCTGCAACCAAGGAAAGTAGGAAGACTTCACTGTACAAATACAGAATAATAATTTATAAGACAATGATTCAATGATGTTCTTTATTACTGCAGAATACATGTGTCATTCTTCCTTCTTTAGGTTTAAGTATTTTAGGCTCTTTTCTTCCATGAGCTTCACACAAGCAGCAGCATCTACCCAAATACCTACAGCAGAATCAGGGACTTAGATCTCCACTTCTCCCACAATGAGAAGGAAATAGATCATTCAAAGTTCTCCATTAATTTGACAGATTCTGCATTTACTTTGATCCTTTGCTAATATTCAGAATCAGTCACTTCCTCCCATAATAACCTATTTGGAAGGGTGAGGAAAGCTGAATGTCTTGGAACACTGATTTCTGTTACACAATTCAATAACTCTCCTTTTATCAAAAGCAAACTGTACAAAATACATTGCTGTGCAGTGATCCAGCACATAAATGTTAAGTATTACCCAGTTCTGCTTAAGCATTACTTAAATGATGTATGTCCTGCTCCAGTAACTGAGAGGTCAGTCTTCTACACAAGATTAAATTAATCACCTAAAATGTGGATATGCTGATCCTTTTTATTCAAATTAATTTCAGTAGCAGAATTAACTGCCATAATATACTATTGAGATGCAAATTTTTGAGATTTGAGAGAATGAATGTTTAATTGGACAAATACTTTATAAAAATTGTTATCTGCATTCATTACAGGAGTATCCTGCCTCTTTCTCTGAAATGTTAAATGTTAGCCTCTGTTAGAAGAAGGTATCAAGCTGGATGAATTATTGCTTTGCACTGTCATGGCAACTTTTGGATATTCCAGTGATCACAAATAACAAGTGAGTTACCTACTTTGCTGCTTCAAATCAGTGAATCAAAGAAGTAATTGGATGGGATACATGCAAATAAAACTAGCATGCTAGAAAAAATATGGAGTCAAAAAAAGACACCTCTGAACATGTGAATCAGGATGATCATCTGTTGCAGCTATGGGGAGCACTTTCTTCCTGTCTGAATCCATTCTGATTTCAAAATCTGAAAACAAAACAAAACATTTAACTTTGCAAGAGGTTAAAATTAATGTTGTCATTTGAACCCATTAATCATTTCAATTGTTTTCAAATTAACAGCTCATTTGAAAAAGTTAATTGACATCATCACTGGTCCATTTCTAATTGCTGTTCTCTAATAATTGAATTATTACTGATAGCTTTTCCCTCCCTTCAATGAGTATAAAGTTGCCTATCTGAAGAAAAAAATTAATTTGTTTCTGGAAACTGCAGATTTAAGTTTATGGGGTGAAATCATAATTTAAAGAAACTATTCTTGATCACAGTCTGTCATACCTACTCAGATTCTCCAGCAATCCAATTCCTCATTAGAAATATTTAGGAATAAAATTATTACTATTACAAAAAAAAATGGTAAGCTGGGTGGCTGGCAAAAAAAACAAAAACACAAAAACCCCAACCAACCAACCCCCCCCCACCCCCAAAAAAGAAACATAAGAGAAACTAAAAGAAATAATATCCCATTTCATAAAGAAAAGTAGAGCCTAAATCTTAGCGGGAAGGGAAGGGAAGGGAAGGGAAGGGAAGGGAAGAGAAGAGAAGAGAAGGGAAGGGAAGGGAAGGGAAGGG